>BTHU01000012.1:7074226-7674226 GCA_036184795.1 Tokudaia tokunoshimensis
ACTAGGCACCCACACATTCACTAAAGCCATCTTGGGGCTCACTGAGCTTCCCAGGTCTGAGAAGATCATCTTACTGTGGTGCTCAATTTCTTCAAAATAGAAAGTAAATCAACCACCAAGTGCTGTCCATTCACCACCATAATTGTTGACATCAGGTAGAGAGTTGGCCCAGTAGCAACTCAGCATGAGAGACTGTCAGAGACAGAAGTATCTCCATCCAATGCCTGCAGGCGAAGAAACATCTGAGGGGAGAGGTATGAAGCTGATCTACTTTCATATCCCAAGCCTGCCTCTCCCCGGCCCATCCATGCTGCCAGCCTGGAGGCTTCCTGGTGGGGGCTTGCACCCTAACCATTCCAGACCTATCTGTGAGCTACAGTACAACTTTAAAGACCCCTGAGATTTCCAAGTGGAGGCAGGTGAAAAGCACTCTTGAAGGCCTGAACTCTTGGTGCCTACATAACCTTCAGCCCAGTCAGGAGCCATCCTCCCCAGTGCCACACCTTCAGTGACTGGTGATAACCATGCCCAGTAGGTCAGCATGCCGGGAAGGAGCAAGGTTAGATGGTAGTTAAGTGGCAACCCAACCTGGCTATGCACCACTGAGTTTTCCCCAAATCGGACTTTGAAACTTGTCAGACCGGTTTGAAATTAGCTAATGCACAGGAGAATCATTTATTAAATGCATCTTGGGTGATTCATTTAGAACTACTCCAGTTCTGAAATGATGAACGACAGTGAGAATGACTATATTTATCTCCCTGAAAGAGCACACAAATGCTCTTGCTGCCCGAAGTAGAAGGTGGGATAAAGAAAGCAAGTGAAGACTTAAAACCAGCTCGTTATCCAGGGTCAGGTAGAGGGCTGAGAAGAACCAAAGGCATGGGCCAAGATGCCAAGGGACTCCCTGAGTTCCTGACCCAAGGAAGCATCTGCTAGCAAGAAGAATGCTCACTGCATCTCACCCCAGTCCTGCCTTAGCTTGCAGCTTACAATGTTTTGGAATGACTGGAGTCTAGTCCCCAGGATCCGCCTGCTTTCTCTGGGGTTGGCTGACCTCATGAACCCCCATCCCACCCCTTCCTTTCTCCTTCTCTGACATAAAGTAACAAATTAAAAATCGGGTGTGCACACAGACATGCACCAGTGGGGTGGGGGGAGACTGGATTGATAAAACTTTTAATCTAAACACAAACACAAAAACATCTTTTCACCAAAGATAATTACTTCTCTGGTCCGTCTCCCAGACTGCAAGTTCAGTGGCTGCTTAACTTGGCCTTCAAGGTCATGAAGATGACCTAGCAAACCTCCTGTGACTCATGAGATTAAGGACCCTAGATACAGACCTTCTGCTATTTCTCTAAACCAATATAATTTCTGAATACCCTTATACCCACAGATGTACTTACTGCCCTTGATCAAAGAAACGAATGTTTTCAGCAGAGACCACAACAGAAAGCCACAACTGGTCAACTGCAGAAAACAACAGGCCATGAGGTGTCCAACTCCAACCCATACATCAACAACACAATCCCTACATCTACAGCTCAGGTAACATTGTGGAAGAGGGGTGGAAAGATTATGAGAGCCAGGGATTAAGACATCTGCTATAACATAGTGTCTTCTATATACGACAGGGAAGCTGCACCCGTGAAATCTCAACAATATGGTCACCTAAACATTGCCTGCACAAGAGCAATACCAGATGACATTTCTTTACTTTTTATTTTATTTTATTTATTTATTTTGTTTTTTCAAGAAAGGATTTCTCTATATAGCCCTGGCTGTCCTGGAACTCATTCTGTAGACCAGGCTGGCCTCGAACTGAGAAATCTGCCTGCCTCTGCCTCCCAAGTGGTAGGATTAAAGGCATGTGCCACCACTGCCCCGCCCAGATGATATTTCAATGTGTACAGGATGAAATCTCACAAGACCCCATCCCTAGATAAAGAGCTACAAGCAATTAGCGTTTGCTGAGAGAGAATCAGATTCTCTAGAGATGAGTCCCCTGATAGGTCATCCAATCCCAAGAGGCCAACGCCCCAAAAAACATAAAAGCAACATTAAATGGAATCAGCAGGCTGGAGGAGGGGCATGGGAGGAACTGGAGGAGGGGAATGGAAATGATACAAACACTGTATCATGTAAGAAAATTTCAAAACAGAAAGGAAGGAAGGAAGGAAGGAAGGAAAAAAGAAAGAAAGAAGGAAAGAAAGAAAGAAGGAGGCTTGAAATAAAGCTAAAGGTCTAAGAAAGAGTTGGAAAGAGGGAGAGAAGAAGGAAGAGAATGAGGGAGGGAGGGAGGGAGGAAGGGAGGGAGAGGTGGAGGGCCTTCTTAAGGACCCTGGAGCAGGCACTTTTGTGGACTCCTCCTCTGACTCCAACAATTGCCTTCTCTTTTCCATTTGACTTTCCACCAGGAAGCTGAAGTTTTCTTTTTCCTTGGCTTCCAATCTGAGCTTTGAGCAGAGCCATAAAATTCCTCAGTCATTTATGGCCTATTTTTCCTTTATAGTGGAAAAGCACTAATCCTTCAGCCCTTAAATGTGATGTAATCAAGAAATAGTCCATGAAGCGGAGCTAGCTGCATCCGGACCTACCATTCAAAGTTTATGTGAAGACCCTATAGTACTTGATTGAAAGTGGCTTCAGTCAGAGCCCTGTCACGGTGAGGACCTGGTTCAAAAGTAACCTATCTTTAACTGTCATTGGAAAGTGACAATGCCAAAGGTTTCTGGGAGAAAGAACATGCCCTCCACACCATTGGGTGTGGGGGGAGCTGGAGAGACGGCTCAGTAGTTAAGAGCATTGACTGCTCTTCCAGAGGATCCCTGTTCTTATTCCCAACACCTACACAGTGGCTCCAACCATCTGTAATTCTAGTTCCAGGGGCTATGACACCTACATGAGAATCAGGCATTCATGTGATGCACAGATATATACATAAAATAATGAAATACTTAAAACATTTTTAATGTCAGCATTGGAAAGAGCCTTGCATCCACACACTTCACTGGGTATGACTTTCCCAGACCTAAGGAAGTGGGGCTCTCAAATGAGCTCTAAGCTAGGACAGGCTGGGAAGCCAAAGGACAAAGGACCAAAACCCAAAGTCAGTCTGCAAGTCAGCCCCAAGGACTACGCTCATATATCTGCAACCAAATACTGAGATCCACCCTTACAGCAGAGCCTGCACCAGGCCTGGCCTTGACCCATGTCATTCTATATGAACAGTCTCTAGAAGGGCAGAGCTGGCTTAGCTTTATAAATGTCATTGCCAAAGGCACAGAAAAGTTGAACCTCCTAGAGTGTCATTGCGAAGTCCTGTTAATCAGGACTCCGTCTGCGCTACCATAACATATAACCAACTATACAACACAAGCTTCTCTCGGTTCCTCAGGCTCAGAGTCTGTACCAGCACATGCAAGTCTACTATTTTTTTTGAGTAAGGTTTTCACTATGTATGTAGCCTTGGCTGGCTTGGAGCTTGTTAGGTAGACCAGGCTGGCTTTGAACTCACAGAGATTCAGCTGCCTCTGCCTCTTCAGTACTGGGACTAAATTCGACCACCACTACACCTAGATGGGACTCTACTTTAAAAAAGAAAACAGGCCAGGTAGTGGTGGTGCACACGTTTAATCCCAGCAGAGGCAGGCAGATCTCTGAGTTTGAGGCCAGCCTGGTCTACAGAGTGAGTTGCCGGATAGCCGGGGCTACACAGAGAAACCCTGTCTCAAAAAACAAACACCCCCCCCCCAAAAAAAACAACCAACAACAAAAACAAACAAAAAAGAACAGAACAATAGCCTTTAAGATAAAAAAGGAAAAACAACAAAACACTAGCAAAAAGATAGATAGATAGATAGATAGATAGATAGATAGATAGATAGATAGATAGAATGATAGAAAGACAGACTGACAGACAGACAGATAGATAGATGATAGATAGATAGATAGATAGATAGATAGATAGATAGATAGATAGATAGATAGATAGAATGATAGAAAGACAGACTGACAGACAGACAGACAGACAGACAGACAGACAGACAGACAGACAGACAGATAGATAGATAGATAGATAGAATGATAGAAAGACAGACTGACAGACAGATAGATAGATAGTGACTCTTTCCTGCTCAGCACAGTAGTCTCATCCACACCCTAGATCTGTACTATTTGCTGTGAGTGACAGAAGGAAGATTGTGACGAAGTCTTTCCCAGATGACATCCAGAGTTCTCAGTACTGTCCCATCAAATGGTGCTGCAGGATGACAAGGGTTTTATAAATACTGCTCACATTCCGGTCATGGGGAGAAAGTGGAAATCAGACAGGGGCTGTTCGAAGCTCTGCAGAGTATCTAGCTGTACTCCACACGGTGAAGCCACCACTTTCCTATCTTATTTGATTGTAGCCCTGAGCATTAACTGTGTATGTCCTGTTAATTCCTCTGACTGTGTGGGGTGCAATCTGGGGATTCCTGCTCCAGGGGAACTGTTTCCAGCTCAGACAAAGTATCAAGCCAAGACTTGGGATGAGATGAGTAAGGTATGGTGATGTATGCTTTTAATCTCAGCACTTAGGAAGCAATGGTTAGTGGAATTCTTTGAGTTCAAGGCTAGTCTGGTGAGTTCCAGAACAGCCAGGGACCCTGTCTCAAAAAACAATCAGCCAACAACAAAGAATCAAGTCATTCCAGTGGGCTGATGCAGTTACGAAAGCGAACACAGCACCTGCTACTTTACAGAGTTCTAGAAGCAGGGGGAGCAAAAGAGACACCAAAAGCAAGGCAAAACTAGAAAGTCAAACCAAACCAAAGATCCTCCCTTTGCTAGTTTTAATCACCCTCCTGGCATACACAGACCAACCACTTGTGAGCAGGCAAGGGCTTATTGCAATCAAAAGATGAATTTCGTGTTTTGTCAGTGCAGAGAGCATTGCACCCACCTGAGCCTCAGCCAAGGTTGAGCAACATACTGAAAGAGTAACTAAAATTCCTATTGTACTAAACATTCTGACAAATGTCAGTGGCATTAACTATACAACCAATAAACTGACTGGGTGGATGGAAAGATAGATGATGGATAAGGATGGATAATGGATGGATGGGTGGGTGGATAGATGGATGGATGGATGGATGGATGGATGGATGGATGGATGGATGGATGGATGGATGGATGGATGATGGATGATGGATAAGAATAGATGGATGGGTGATAGACACAGTAGATTATTAACACTACAATCACCAGACTAGAAATCAGAAGTCCTATTCTTCCACATCTTCTATGACTACATGTAGCTGTATTCTGATGCTAATCGTGTTACCCAAAACTTTGCATGAGAGGGTATGATGTAGCTTCTGGGAACTTGCCCCCAATTAATTGTGAGTGGTAAATAAAGATGCCAACAGCTAAAATCTGGGTAGGAGAGAGAGAGAGAGAGAGAGAGGAGGTTGGTAGGCTGTCTAGGTTTGGGACCCAGAGGAAGGAGAAGGAGAGACATCATGCCTAATGTGTGGACAGGAGAGAGAAGCAGAGTCACCATGTAAGGGGGCCCGAGAGGACATGGCCTAGAGTGCTGCACAATTGGGTCTAGAGAAGTCAAGATGGAACATAGAAATTAGTAAGTAGTAACTCTTAACTATCGGTAGGAGGTAGATTCTAGCAGCAAAGATGCTAGGGAGTCACCCAGCTATTGAACTGCTTAAGGCGTATTAAAATATAAAGGCTGTGTGTGTCTTTCATTCAGGAACATAAACCATTGAGGCAGGAAGCAACCCTGCATCAGGATTTATTATTAAATATTAATACTGCATCTATAGGATATTTTTTTACTTTGATCAAATAATGTATGAGCTATTTATTTCATTTACAAATGAGTAGTTAATGAATATCTGATATTAGACAGTGGGTTTTTTCATTCTTTCAGTTGGAAGGTAACGATGCATGAGCATTTTCTGAGAGAGAAATAAAGGGGGGAACGAGGAAGGAAAGGGACAGGAAGAGAAAAGATGGCTTTCTGACCACTGGAATGCCTTTTGAATACAGCTTTGATGTGTAACTGAACAATGATAATCCACACACAATACTTCTGACATCAATAGCTTTGGAGCTAGGTCCTGGTTGTCTGGCCATATGCAATTAATAGTTCCTATCAACTAAATATTAGTATCCTAAAACCCAAAACATTTGGGTGCTGGTCATCTGCCTTAGCCACCCAGACATCACATACCTTCTCACTACAGGAAGGTATATTTACTGCTGTAGTGGTCTGAGTAAGAATGGCCCATACATTTGAATGCTTAGTCACCAGGGAGTGAAATTCTTTGTCAGGATTAGAAGGATTATGAGGTGTGGCCTTGTTGTAGGAAGTATGTCACTGGAGGTTGGCTTTGAGGGTTTCAAAAGTCAACACCCAGACCAGTGTTTCTCTTTCTCTCAGCCTATGATATAGCTCTTAGCTACTTCTCCAGCACTGTGCCTGCTTGCTGCCATGACCCCTGCCATGATGACAATGGACTAAGTCTCTGAAGTTATAAGCAAGGACCCAATTAAATAGTCTCTTTTATAAGATTCGCCATGATCACGGTGTCTCTTCACAGCAATAGAACAGTGACTAAGACAACTCCCATTCTAGTTTGAAGGGGAAAATAAGAGAAAATGCATATAATTTTGCAAATGCATGAACATTATGTAGTCTCATGGTATATGAAGCCAAAACACCACATCCTCCAAACTCTCTGTACAATCATCAGAAGAGACAGAGCTGTCCTGGGTTGGCTGGAATGCAGTCAATGCTGGGGAAACCCACCATATACTACAGGGCAGGAACAATAACCTCTAACCTTGGATGCCAATGGCTCCACTGGGAACCCGGAGGCATCACTATCTGATGTTGAATGCCACTTGCAAGGACTTCCAGAGATGAGGGCTCTGGGAAAACAGAAGGTTTCAGTTCATAGGGGCATGTCTGTATCCTTGGCTCTTACAGAGTCAGTACTGAAGAGCTGGCAGGCAAAGAAGCATGTTACATGCATGTTACATGCATGTAAATCTGATCCATCCTACCTGGTCTTTAGGACCATGACCAATGACAATCCCTCTGGGAAACCTTTCCCTGTCTCTCTCTGGACAATCCTAACATATCAGCCTTTACGGAACTGTTTGAGATGGAAAGTGTGAGGTGCCAAGAGCAGGGAACCCCCCTTTTTATCTGCTCACCCCCATTTTACTCACCTTTAAGCAGTCTGGGTGAGAAACCCTTCTAGGACACTATCTGTCTTCCCCCCCCCCACACACACACACACAAAATTGGAACTTACAATAAGAATCAAGATCATATTATAATTAGTTAAACAAAAACAGACAGAAGCTGAGAAGATGCCTGGCTAGGTAAAGCACGTGTTACTGTAAGGACCAGAGTTCGGATCCCCAGAGTGCATGTTGGGCAGATATGGTGCCAGCATCTATGGGGGTGCAACAACCCATTATGGGGGTCCCCGTCATGCCAGGCCTCTGGCAGAACAGAGCAGGACCAGCACAGAAGCTGACATTCACTCAGCCAGGGCCAAGGTCTGAGCTGTGAAGCCCCTTCATGGGGGGCCTAAGCTGCTCTCTGGGCACCAGAGGCTTCCCAGGCCAGAGCCAAGGCTCCCCTGGGGACATCCACGTGACTCCACTCCTCCTCCCCTGCTGGTTTCAGAACCTTGCCTTATCTGTCTTCCTCCCCCTTTCCCCTGAAATAGTCATCAGTAAGGCGTCTGCACCCAGTCGTGATAAGCAGTGATAAAGAGAGACTCTTAACGTGTCACGTAGGATAAGGAGGCTGAGACCCATGCTCCCCTGCAGGCCGGGTGGGGCTGCTACAGCACCAGAATCCTAGAGGCAAATTTTAAAACTTCACCTCAGCAATGTTAAGAGTGATGCAGACAGTTTGGCTAAGAAACCTAAATGCTGACAAACCTGGGAGGTGAGTCTGAGTCTGGAGCCTACCTCATCTCTGTAACCTCACTGACACACCACAGATGAAGATACCATTCCTTCCCCAGATCCTCATTAGAATTTAGATGTGTGTGTGAGAGACACATACTCATTTTTTTAAGGGTCTACAAACCAGAGAGGCGACTAGATCTAATGTGACTGTCCCATTTCAAATTCAAAGACCTCTAAGCCCAGAGAGGTCAAGCTTCTTCCCTAAGGCCACAGAGCTCATTAGCGGTAGCAGCGTTAGGCTGGTGAAAAATCAAGAAGCTAGCTGTGAACGCAGCACCCTGTGAATATGTACTGGCCATAAATGTTCGAAAGCGGGCGGCAAATACAAATCGGCAAACCACAGCCACTTCCTATGCAAGGCATTATAATGAGAACTACCATCTGTCTGAGAAGTAGCCCTTAGCTGAACGGCAACCCCTAAACCCACGCAATAGTCAGACACACAGAATTCAATCAAGTGGCCTCCTTTACAACATAATCAGTCTCAAACCACAGCAGTCACGATTTACATTTCACAATGGACTTCTAATAACTAACATTTTTGTGTGCTTATCATCCGACAAGCATTTTCTAAGCACTGTGTATACACTATGCTATTTATTCCAAACAACACACTTAGATAGATACTAAAGGCTTTGTGCTACAGATGAAGAAATAAAAGAGGTTATGTAATTGGTCCTTCATTTATGAACAGAGCTGGTTCCATGGCCGGGGGTGGGGGGTGGGGGGTGGGGGGGGAGGACCGGCTAGAGCCCATGTCGTTCTAGCACAAACTCTGGCACTATGCTAAGCATGGCGTTACCTGCTTCAACATCTGGCCCTCTGCTGCATCCTTCACAACTTTTAAGTTTTAAAATACCTACATACACATTAATAATTATAGTAGAGGAAACTGTAGATGATGGGGGGCACTCTGTGACTTCTGCTTGATTGTTTTATTTTTTTTTTTTTTATCAACCAAATACAGCCTTAATAAGTAATGGCAGGGCTGAGCTGTAGGTCAATTGTAAGGCACTTGTCTAGCATACAGGAGTCCTTGGGTGCTATCCTTGGCACTGAAAACAGTAATGTTGTTATTATTATAGTTACAACTTTAAAGGTGATGCTAGACTGTGAATAAATGATTGAAAATCACCCCAAAGTAAAAATACGTTTCTTTGCCTTTTCAACTTTTAAAGTGTGTGTATTCACACAGGCTTTGAAAATGTAATTTTAATATCACACTCTAATTTCTTATGGAAGGAAGTAAAACACTCCAGCACACATAACTGATGAGCATACATTGCTTAAGTGGCCTATGTTAAATTTCTATCTAACGAACCCACAAGGCACAAGGCAGCATCTGTACACAAAGCAGTGTGTCAAGTTGTGGCACCGAAAGCAGGACTCTTCTGTCAAAATTCCTTCCTGCCTCTGCTGGACAGCACACAGGATGCACCCCACCATAAACTGCCTGACACGAAGGGTTCCAAACAGAGGCCCATGGTAGACAGACACCACCACGACTGTAAAGAACTGGAGTTAGGGAGCTGCCCAGAAAGAGGAAGGTTGGGTGGATGTTCTCGGACTAGGGTTGTGGAGAGCAAAGCAAAGGGAGAACATGATGTACCAGGAAAGCTCCTGCCTGAAAGTCAAGGGAGCCAGCCAACAGGCAGAGAGAGGAAGAAAGGTGTGTATATCCCCACGGGTTCTGTCAGGCTGACCAGGTGAAGACAATGGTGTCTGTTTTCCAGGCTGGGAGGAGGACATCCCCCTGCCCTGAGTAGGAAGGTCTATGCTACCACGATCCTACAGACTTCACATAGTAAACTAACAAACATACGATAACTCCAAAGCTTCTCCATGACTTAATTCTCAGTCACCTGAGCACAAATAATATCTTCTTTCTAAACTAACAACCAGGGGTCAGCATGAGCAGGCACTGTGTAACTTTGTGGAGCACAGTGCTGACAGTCACTGTGAGGAGGAAGAGCGGTGCGGGGAGCAAATGGCAGGATAAAGCATGAACTCGACCTCCCACCTAAGGTGGCTGATATCGGTTATCAACTTGACAGAATCTAGAATCATCCAGGACAAACCTCTGAGCACGTCTCTGAGGGAGTTTCTGAAGACACACTGACTGTGGAGGAACCATGGGATCCCAGACTAAAGAAAAGCAAAAACTGAGGTGAACACCAACTTTCATCTCTCTCTCCATTCTGACCTCGGACACAATGTAACCAGCTGCCACGTGCTCTAGCTACCATACTTCCCACACTGTGTTGGATTTTACCCTCAAAGGTTGAACCAACATAAACCCTTCTTTCTCAACTTGCCATGAGGGATAGTTTCCATTATCAACTCAGACACAGTCTAGCTTCACCTGGGAAGACGGTCTGGACTTAGGATTGTCTAGATCAGGTTAGCCTGTTAGAAGGTCTATGGGTGATTATCTTATGTCCCTTAAAGTAGGAAGACTGAATGTGGGGGCCTGGACTTGAAGACAAGCAGAAAGAGAGCTGAGCACAAGCATCCTATCAATTCAGAGATCTCTCCTCTTGACTGTGGATACAATATAACAAGCCGCCCCCCCTGCCCCAACCCTGTAGTTTTGACATCCTCACCTCTTACACTGATGGACTGAAACCTTTATCTGTGAACCAAATAAACCCTTTCTCCTTTAAGTAACTGTTGTCACAGCAATAGGAAATGTAATCAAGACAGTCACTTTGGTCAGATACTTTGTCATAACCACAAGAAAAGTAGCCAATAAGCATCTTAGGGCAGAGGTGACCACTGTAGTTTTATGGGTTGTGGAAGGGAGCTGACAATCAAAATCATCTCTTAAGTTTAATTACTGCAAGAATTACTTTAACAAAAGGCTAAATAAATGTCTCTCGTTTTTTCCTCAGATAGATAAGATGACAAGCTATTCCTGCTAATGGTCACGCATAACTATCAGGGTTGTAGGGAGCATAGATAGACCCAGGACACCACTGTAAAATTAGAAGGCTCCCCAGGTATAGTTTATTTACAGGCAAACAACAGATACTTTTTTTGGCATAAGTATGTCATGTGTAATATTTAGGACAAACTTTTTGGTTTATATTTATCTGAAATTCAAATTATCTGGGCATCCTGTATTTCATCTGGAATCTGGGCTCTGCAATAGCCACAAGAAAAAAAATGGATGTTTTGGGGGAGCAAAGGAGATAAAGGAAGGAGCCCATGACTGCCAGAAAATACCTGACAACAACAGCTTAAGGAAGGAAAGGTTTATTTTGGCTCACAGTCTGAAAGAGACAGTCATCATGGCAGAGACGCCATGGTGGCCAGAACCTAGGCAACTGGTCATGTTGCATTTGCAGTGAGGAAGCAAGGAGCAAGGAATGCTGGTCCCCAGTTCATTCTGCCCTCTCTTATTCTGTCCGGGACAGTGCTGCCTACATTTAGGGTCTATCTTCCCACCCCAATTGGGCTAATCTAGAAACTCCCTGACAGGTATATCCAGAAGTTTGACAATGTTAACTACCTCAAGCCGTTTTTAGCGTCTTTGGGATATCGGTGTTACAGCTGTAGGGTGATGATGGAGCGCTTGCATTTATTTACAAGGCAAAAGACAGGTAAACCCAGCTGCTCATCAGTCAGGCAGGCACAGAGGCATTTCTTAAATGCCCAAATTCTTTAATGTAGCTTTATCTGCTTTTATTCTCACTTTACTGGTGATAACTAAGACAATTATTAACACTTCTTATGAATTAACAAACAAAAGTTTCAAGATGTTATGTGAACTTTCTTCACCCTGCAAAAACAGAACAGGCTTCTTATTCCAGTCCTCCTACCCCAGTCCTCCTACCCCAGTCCTCCTACCTCAGTCCTACTACACCAGAACCCCCTTACTGTAGCCTATCTACTCCAGAACCCCCTACTCCAGCCTCCTAGTGCTGGTAAACCCTGAACACTTGGAAGGAAGGAAAGGACTTCATATGGTTGAAAAGGAGAAGGAAAGCTAATGTCTGAGACGAATCATTAGTGACTGTCAGAAGAGCACTTGCCACATGTATTTCCCCTCCTCACAGACAATCATCTAACATGAAGGCCAAGCTCTAAAGATTATCATAACAGCTAACTAAAACTCAAATGTCTCTTCTTTAGACAAGGACCGTGGCCTGGCTAGTCTTCAGTGCTTTGCCATTGTTTATTTATTTGTTTGTTCTTGTTTTTTGCTTAGTTTTATATTTTTAATTATTTAGCTTAGCATATAATAGATTTCGCCACAGTTTTATTTTATTTTATTTTATTTGCTTACTTCTTTATTGAGACAATTTGCACCGTAGCCCAAACTGGCTTGAAACTTGTAGCACAATTGGTACCTCGGCTTCTGGAGTGCTGCGCTTAGAAACACGTGCACCACCCTCCGTCCAGCTGTTTCCTTCTTAGGAACTCCAGCACTGCGGTCTAAAGCAAGGTCTTCCTTTCTAAATGAAATATCATTGTGCACGGCCCAACTTTAGGCCAGAATAACGGAACAATCACTGTGTACTGCACTAAAGGTTGGGTTTCTCTAAGAGACCCAGGGAAGGAAAATGAAGGCTGATGTCTCAAACTTGAGAAATGAGATAAACACCTAGACTACAACAGAGTGGGGGAGGGGGATTTCAAACCTCAATGACCACGCTTGGCACAACAGCTAAGGCAGGTGATGCGCAGGTCAAAGCCGCACTGTAAGGGAAAGTCTAGGTGTGTGTCTCTCTGCCAGAAGACAAGCAGATATTAGCATTTTGAGCTTTGAGCTGGGATGGGGTGCAGTTGGGATTAAAGTAAGATTGCAGTGGAAACCCACAAACAAACCCCAATCAGCAATGAAAACACAAAAACACATATTCACGAACAGAATTCCAGTTGAAACATTGGGTAGAATGGGTATTCATCCATTCATTTATTTAGCCATCTAGCCAGGCCGCTCTTCTTTAAGTATGCACTGTATACTTCCTGTGTTCTAGAAACTTTTCCAGGGGTAAGAGGTTGAATCAGGTCCCTCGCTGTACATCAAACTCTTAGTTATTAAGGAATAACTAAAGACTGACCTCAATCCCCGACAGTGTGATCTTGGCTGTTTTGTTTGGTTGGTTGGTTGGTTTTGTTTTTTGGTTTTTTGGTTTTATGGTTTTTTTAACTTCTTGAAAACCTAATTGGTATAGAAAATGATCCTCTATCAATAACATGTTCTTCATGAAACTGAACATTGGCTGATTCAAGTTCATGAATCTAAAGAATGGAACATGGACTTTGGAGTCAGCTAGTCCCAAATTTGTGGTGTTGATCATTAAACCCAGGACCCCTTGCATTCCAGGCAAGCACTCTACCACTGAGCTATATTCCTAACCCTGGTCCTGGCTTGAGTTCTAGTATAAACGTTGACTGGGCAGTCCTAGGAAAGCAATGAGCTAGTGATACCAATCTGCAGCTCTGCGAATCACAGCCGCCTTAGAGAGCTACTGAAGAACCTGCGTGTCTTCTGCCCCCACGGCCCTGTGTCTAGATCCCTTACACGCTTCCCACAAGCCTCTGCCAATTAGCAGCTCCCACATCATCTCCTTCCCCAAGAGTCCCCGCACTGCTCAAACTCACGATTTCACACAAGGATGCTAAGTTTGATTTTTTTGAGTAGTCCACTTGAGTTCATTTTTCCTTTTATGTAATTATGATACACACACATACACAAAGCCACAGTGTGTACACATATGATACACACACACAAAGTCACAGAGCACTAACTCTTGATGTTTCAAAATACGACTATTTATGATAAAATACATCTGGGAAATGTCTGGCTATGCAGAGGTGAACAACTTCTGCTTTGGGGGGTCATCGTGTGTGTGTGTGTGTGTGTGTGTGTGTGTGTGTGTGTGTGTGTTTGGGAGTACGTGAGTGTGTGTAGGCCAGAGGTTGATGCTGTGTCTTCCTCAAATGCTCTACACTTTCTATTTCCAGACAGGGTCTGTCACTGAACCTGGAACTCACCCATTAGACTAGACTTGCAGTATATCAAGTTCTAGGGATTTCCTGTCCCTACCTCCCCAAACATTTTACGTTGGTCCTAGTGGAGCAATGGACTCTAATGTTCTCACGGCAAGCACTTAACTGAGCTATCTCATCCCTTAGCCCCGGGATGCTTCCACCATTTCTGGTACACTAAGGTGCACCTGACTTTGTAACATTTCTCAGCCTCCTTGATCCCTGAGACCTGAAAATATCACATGGCTCCCACCCCTCAAAAGACAGTCCAGCAAATACAAGTTGCTGGCATGGTCCATCCCTGATGGCTGATGGATGAGTCTCTAAGCTAACTAAAATGACTGAAGCAAGCATCAATGCAAAGGGCAAAAGCATACAAATTCTTCTTGCTTCCTGGGTTTTGTTTGTCTGTTTTGTTTTGTTGTTGTTGTTGTTGTTTAAGGATATACCTAACAGTTCTATGGCTCAATAATACATAAAAAGAGATCATTTTGAAACTAAACTTCCTTTATGTGGTCTTTGGACTCTAGAGGCCCGTCAAGGCAGTTGTCAGCAGGAGCCCAAGAGCATCTGGCCATGCTAGCTCCTGCCTTACATGTGTGGAGTGTGACCACAGTGCCATAGGCATCACCTGACTCCTCAGTCAGTAAGTTCTCCCGGGGAAAGGAAATACCAGCCCATCCGGCTCTGCAGAGGTAGGTCGAGGTGTCGCCACACTCTGAAATATTGTGCCAAGCTCGTCCTGTCAGTTGTGAGTTTACACACCAATGTATTTCTGATACTCCATGATAAACACGATGTCTCCTACGAGGTTATTTGCTCACAGGACATGGTGCCAGGCACAGAAGGCATTCAATAAACATCCGCTGAAAGGATGAAAGGAAGGTGGGAATAATAGATGACCACTCCACTCCGGCCACTGCTCAGCATCTTCTGTGTGGCACACAGCTTCCTTTCTGCTCAGAGGGTAAGTTTCTCAGAGCATACACCCTGAACCCTGTGGATTAGAGGATGGGCAGATGGGAGCTCCCACAAGACAGACCTGGAACAGGAGTCTCTCAGTCCCTCGACTAACTGGTGAGTGGGCTTCCTAGACTTCCCGAACAGCTCACACTCTGGAGAGCCATCAGATGGGTGAGAAAAGACACTTCCCATTCACAAGATGCTTCCATCTGCCCAGGAAGAAGGTTGGCAACAACGGGATGCTACTGTCCGAAAAACAACCCAACAGCTCTATTCAAAGTGGATGTGCACAAAGGCATACAACCCCCTCCCGATAACAAATTCTAGATTCACCCATTATATTTTTTCCAACCCCTTCTTGAGTTGGTTACATTTTTGGCCTTAAATTCTTCCCAGATACGAGCTCAGAGAGTGCACTCCTATGCTGCCGAATAGAATAAAGGTTCCTCCTCTTTCCTCCACTTCCAAATTCCGGCTGGGGTTACAGGCAAGCAGCACCACAGCTGGCTTAAAGGTGCCTCCAGAACACATCAGGGTGAGGATGGGAAGGCAAGGAGGTCGGAGGCCACTGCAGCACTGGGATTTGGTGGCAGGCTTGAGTTTCTCCTCTGGGCAGGGCTGAGTCCAAACCTGTTCCCTCTGGAGTTTCTATTTTGTTTAGATATAGGTGAGTTACAATGACACAGCCCACTCTGTCCTCTTGGTCCTCTCAGCCCAGCAAAGGCGTTTGGCCACTTCACATGGTTTCTGTCAGAAAACTAAATTTCAACCAGGTGCAGTCCTGCTGATTAACATTATAATAGATTGTAATTCCTTAACAAGCCCATCTATACCCAGAGGAGAACCTTGTTTTGCCAAGTGAAGCTTTTATTTATGTAAAATAGAGCAGCTCTGCTCTGCAGTTCTCTTGGCAGTGGGAAGCCCCAGAAGCTGCAGGTACACACTTCAAGGAACTTCATGAGTTCAGGGGCTGGTGTCTCAAATTTCGTGTCTCGTAACTGCCAACTGCAAGGGTGTTTTGTCTTGTTTGTAGCTAACACCCCAGCAAGAATTTAAACTTGATTTTAAATTCTGCAAACAAGGACAAGTGGCCTTTCTGTTTCCTTTTCCCACAGTCCCTTGCATGGACCCCGGGTATCCAGAGGGTGCACAACTCCCACTTTTAGTAACTTCAGACTTCGTAAAAAGTCTTTGGTCAAGTGCATATTGTCCTGTGGAAATAACAGAGCATTCTCCTGTCAGGTTCTTCAAAGACTTCCATAAAATAGTCTTTCCTTCTTCCTCCCCAAATTCAACTGTACAAAGAGATTGTTTGTACAAACCCATAAATGGGTGCATCTCTGAACCCTCATCAGAGAACCTTCCTTTTGCAGGAGATAGAGATCAGTGAATGTAGAGAACCACAACAGGACAGATAACGCCGGCCTGCAGTGCTCAGCTCTAAATCATACCCTCTTCCAGCACAAAACGAAGAAGGAACGAGTGTAAGAAGCAAACAAAGTAGATGCCTACAGCAAAACAGTGCTTGCCAGACACGCCAGGGTGGCAGCGCCCATGAACTCATAGTCACTGTCACTGCACGGATGGGCCCTGTACATCATCAAGCCAGGCGAGAGCCTGGCAAGGATGGGAGGGGCTCGTGAAGTCCCACCTCCAGCTGAGGTGATTGATGTCTGCTGGAGAGAGTAAGTCAGTTTTCCTCAGGGATGCAGTCACTGAGAGGTGACCTATCCTCTCGTAGATGGTTCTATATCCACGCACACACACTAGGTGGATCCGGAGAGTGTATACACAGATACATGAAATTGGGAGAGGAAAGGAGTGGGCTCGGTGGGAGAATACTGGGAAGGGAGGGAATGGGAGACGAACTTGATTTAAAAAAAGACACGCTGTAGGTGTGCGTGAAATTCTCAAATAATAAAACAGGATATGAAAAAAAGAAATGAACCCAAATGCTTGCCATTCTAGTTTTCTGAAACATGCACCAAACTTCCATATTCCCTAGGAGCAGGAGCAGTGCCACACACACCTTCTGTCTGATCAATGCCCAATCTCTCCCACTTTGTTGTGTCATGGCAGGCACCAAAACAAGACGAATTTCTCTGTTGACAGTCACTCATCCAGTCAACAATATGCCAGGCTCTGATTGGGTTGCTGAGAAGACAGAGTTAAATAAAAACTTCCAGAGTTGTGGAAGCTCCGTCTTAATGTTAAACAGGATGAATAAGAAGATAGACTATAGGAGACACAGGTGGGTGAGCGCTAAGGAAAAAGGAAGCCTTGTAAGGAGTGTAGAAAATGCAGACGGAAAGGAAACTGCGAGCCAAGTAGCATGACGTAAGCATATAAAATTGTCATGATAGAACCCATCATCTTGTGTGCTGCTTCAAAAAGGATCAAACCGGGCTGGAGAGATGGCTTAGGGGTTAAGAGCACTGACTGCTCTCCCAGAGATCCTGAGTTCAATACCCAGCAACCACATGGTGGCTCACAACCATCTTCTGGTGTGTTGAAGACAGCTGACAGTGTATACTCATATACATCAAATAAATAAATAAATCTTTAACATTTCAAATTGTCCTTCTTTGCTTTGTATTAAAAAAAAAAAGAACACACCTTTAAAACTAAAGAAGTAAAACATCCTGGAAAGCCAGACATGGTGACTGTAATCCCAGTACTTGGAAGGTAGAAGCCAGAGGACTGAGGGCTGGTGATCAGCCCAAGCTACATAGCAAAGCTCAGTCTCAAAACAATAATTAAATAATAAAACAAAGTCATAAATCCTGAAAGAGACCAATGTTTTGGATAAGATCACCAGAAAGGGCTTTCCTGGGAATGCAACATGTGAATAAATGTTTGAGTCTCTTGAGGCTCTTTCTCATTCTCGAAAGGCGAGAGAGAAACGAATCAAGACCAAGGCAGGTACACTGTGGTGAGTCTGTCTAAGATGACCTGTGGGCCCTTACGACTGCAGACTCATAAACAAGGTGCAGGGCAGTAGGCAACAGGACAGGAAGGTTCAGATGGCCTGGCTGTGCTGTCTTACGGGAAGGAATTGGGTTTTTTTTCCCCCTGAGGGATTTTTTGACAAAGTTCAGGCAAGGAGGAACCAATTAGTGGGCTGTTGAGATAATCCAGACACTGCCTAAGTGACTTGGGCCTCAGAGGGCCATGGAAATGGTAACACTTGGGGTCTCTTCTTACAGCAGATGTGGCAGCTGCTGCTAAGAACTGCACATAGAGGGAGGCATCAAGGACAGATCTGCCTGGTTGTTGGCCTCAATCTCAAAAGGTAGCGTTGACATGACTTGAGGAAAGCTAGGTTAGAGGAAAGGGGTGGGGTGGGGAGGGATTAGACATACAACACCATGGGTATTGATTTTTAGATGTACCATACACAATCAAACATCGCTGAAGATGAGAAAGGCATACGTACATTCTGGAGTTGAAAGTTTGGTATGGCCTGAAGGCAGGAATTTAAAGTTAACAGCATTGAAAATGTGTTTAAATCCACCAAACTGAGTAAAGCCGATAGAGTCAAACCAAACGCCAGCTCCTAAATGCTCCTATTTCTAATCACTAACCGGCTTCCGTAAGTAATGAAACCTTGTCTACAATGGCCATAATTGCTAGGGCTTCCAAAGCAATCTGACAAGTAATTGAATCACTTTTAGGAGCTGAGGGGCTGTTGGTGACTGACAGCAGCTGGAGACGGGGGACAGGGAGGGGGGAAGGTGCAAATAATCTGTGTTTTAGGGTTGTGGCCTCTAGCTTGTTGACCATGTTCCAGTGGATGCCCACACATTTAAGAGTATATGGGCAGTATAGATTATAGTTGATGAGTTTTGGAAAATGAGGACACAAAGTTGGGCAGGTAAAGAAAGGGGGATAGATCTGTAAGATGTTATGAAGATGAATATAATCAAAATATATCGTGTATCTATAATTCTCAAATAACTAATAAAAGAGATTTTTTAAGTATAAGTAAATTAAATTTATTTTTAGACTACCGAAAGTTTTTTCATAAAAAACATATTCACAAAACAGGGAGAAAAATATCTTTGGCTGGGCCATCTGTTCTTCAGATGCTAAATCTATGAACATCTACACACGGCTCTTCAGATATTAACAACATTGCTAAAATGCAATGTGGTCAAATCCTTTGCCAAGAGCTTTATACGGCTTCCTTACTTATTCACACAACCCTGAGAGGTAAGAATTATCATTTTCCCATTTTACACACTAATAAACAGGTGTCTTGGGCTTAAGTCACGTGCCCAAAATCCTAACCGGTGAGTATCTGGGACATACAGTGAGAACTCTGGGGTTGCAAGGACTGGTGACCACTAGGGAGCAAGGGAACTGAGTCTCAACTATTCACTACATTAACTAGGTGGTGGTGGTGGTGGTGTGTGTGTGTGTGTGTGTGTGTGTGTGTGTGTGTGTGTGTGTGTGTGAAAGAGGGGGGACTGGAGAGAACACAGATAATGCTTGACCTGCCAAGAAGCAGGAATCTGGATGTGGTAGCCCTAGACCAAGGAGGAATTGATAAGATAACCAGACAATTATCTTATCAATTATATGCCAAGGGGCGCAATAATGAATTAGATGGTAAGGATTGTATGAACAGGGGAGGCATCTTGGATGAACAATTCCCAGTCTAGCCAAGTCCCCTTTATAGAGCCTTTCCAATTTATTCTGTCAAAAAAAATGCTGAAAATTTTCAGAAATGCTGTAAAAAGATAGAGATATGACCTTGTGCAATGTACAAGGGCCCCATCAGGAGGGGGGAAGCTCAGGAAGAGGCCTGTTTAACAGGGGCATGTTCCAGGATCTACCCAGGACATCATGCTAGTGGTTACACCCCAGCATTGGTGCTGTAAGAACATTCTCTAAGTGATTTTTGTTGACCAAGGCAGAGTCAGTCCAGTGGCCTACCCTTTCCAGCACTGGGGGATTCAACTGGGCAACTATTAAACATTCTTTGAACCGATACTAAGGGCCAGGCATTGGTCCAAGTGCACTGCGTGTATAAACTCAATTCCCCACAACAACCATTTCAGACAGATGATTTTGCCATCATCCTTTTACAGAGGAAGAAATGAAATTTCAGAAAGGTTAAATGGTCCACCAAAGGTCAACGAAGAATTAGGTGGGGAAGGGTGGCCTTCAAACCCAAACTGTCTGGGCCCAGCATGGGCCCTTAGCAGCTGCCATATTGAGCTAGCTTCAGTAGTTGTCAGTTCGGCAGACCTGGGAAGAAGGTGCCTCCTCTCCATCAGACTGGCCCGTGGCATATCTGTGGTGCATTTTCATGACTACTAAATAAAACAGGAGGGCCCGGCTCCCTGAGTGGGGCCACCCCTGAACAGGTGGTCCTTAGTTATATAAGAAAGTCACCTGAGCCTGAACCAGAAGAAGCAAGGCAGTAACCAGTGTCCCTCCATGGTCTCTGTTTCAGTTCCCACCTGGAGTTCCTACCTTGGCTTCCCTTGCTATGGGCTGTACAATGAAATAAACCCTTTCCTCTCCAAGTTGGTTTTGGTCAGAGCGGCTTATCACAGCAACAGAAAGCAAATCAGGGCAGAAGCTCTGGAGAATGGTTTCTCAAAGGACAGTGACTTTCAGACATAGCCACTACGTTACAAATGCCACTCTGCTGACTGTGGTGGCACACACCTTTAACACCTACACTCTGGAGGCAGAGGCAGGCTCATCTTTGAGTTCACGGCCTGCCTGGTCTACAGAGTGAGTTCCAGGGCAGCCAGGGCCAAACACATAGAAACTCTGTCATGGAGAACCAAAATAAACAAATTTAATACATAATACATACATACATACATCTATGACAAGATAAATCAAGGAAGTGGCACAAAGCAAAGATGTCTTCCAACACAGTATAGTTGTCTTTCAAGATAGTTTTGCTGGCTAGCCAAACCAGTGTAAACAAACTCCCAGTTTAGTGAGGAGACTTTCTCAAAAAATAAAGTGGAGGACCAAGGAGATGGCTCAGCTGGTAAAGGTGCCTGCTGCTAAACTAACTCTAAGTTCCACCCCCGGAACCCTGAGTGGAAGGGAAAAAAAAAACCCTGCAAGTTGTCCTCGGACCTCTGTAGATATATCTATAAGCACACACGCACACACACGAGTGCACATAAGTGTGCATACTGAGTAAATAAAAATAAATAAGTAAAGAAAAGATTAACATCGGTAAAGAGATACATTGTAACACCCACCTCGAGCCCCACAGAATCCAGAGCCTTCCTCCTGTCACAACTCCTGTTCTAGCCACAATTCTCAAAGCAAGGTTAATGAGCTCCAAATCCCAAGGACAGATCACTAAAAATGCAGATCCCTCTCCATTGCCCCAAACCATGGAATCCACAGCTCTGAGGGGGCAGGGCTGAGAGGCCACGGTCCTACAGTCCCACCACCTTCCCCTAGTGAAGCCAGTGCATACCCAAATCAGGAACATTTCATCCAGTTTCTTGAGAAACTCAAATCCCTCCTTCTGCTTGCCCCGAGCTTTGTCTACAATCCCCTTTGTTACCGAAACCTGAAATGCCTTTCTTTCCACTGTCAGCCTGGGCTTTGCACATTCTAAAATCCACCTCATTCTTCTGAATTTTCTTCTGCTCTGGAGTTCCAGGGTTCAGCCCCACATCCCTAATGATGTTAAACAGCACCGGGACGAACTCCCTTTCTTTATATTTTACATCCATATTTAGTAGAGTGTGAACAAAGACAAACTAAAACCACCCAATCCAAACCCATGATTCTATAAAGAAAAGTGAAGCTTGAAAAAAGAACGGTAAAAAGTAAAAGAAACGGTTTTTTGTTTGTTTTGTTCTTACTATTAAATTATAGTTCAGGTAGTACTCAAATGGAAAGTCTTAAGTTGGGGAAACTTTGTTCAGCCTTACTCTCAATTCAGCCATGCCTATCCATTCTGCAGCTCTGAACACAGGCACTATCTGCACCTCTCTCCCAGGGTGGTCCAAGCTTGGCACGCTGTGTCCTCTGGCAGATATCTCTGAACATTACCCACACTTCTACACTCATGCGCATGTCTTTTCCCAGCGCCTTCCTGAATTCTCCCAGTTCTCCTAGAACACCTTCGTTTTGGACTTCCGATCTACTTAGAGTACCAGTTGTTTGGAACTAAATTACCACTTAAGTGGCTGTGTGTGTATTTGCACGTGTATGTATATACATGTATAAAGTTTTATATGTATGTGTGTGTATGTGTGTATGTATATACATGTGAATATACAAATATTAATATATGTGTATATACATATGTGCATTTGAATATATATGCTACAATCCTTTCCCTAGAGAAATGCAAGCCCCTTTAGCATAACCTGTTGCCTCTCTTTATCCCTGGGTTGATTAAAATGGTGAGCTTGGTGGAATTTGACCACATAAGGGGAACTCGGCAGACAGATGGGTTCAGAGCTGGCTGAAGTATTCCACAGCACAGATGGGAGGAGCTGCTTAATGCTTTCCATACCCTCCCTCAGGCTGGGCTCTAGAGCCATACCTACAAGAGAGCATGCCTCTTCATTTCTTCCAAGAAGAGAGCGCAAGGGTTTGAGCCCAGGAAATTCTACCTACAGCTATGATGCTGTGAGTGTACTTGGGTGACAGACATGGGGAAGGTGGCCCTTTTGCGGCGACTTGTCTCTATTCCCAGCTGTGTGGCCGGGGTTCCCATATTCATTTCGGAGAGGAGCCACAGCATCCCTCAGTCAGAACCAGCTCCACCACTTGAGTCATCCTTTGGGCTTCTCTCAGTCTTGTTTTAAATCTGTCCAATGCCTGTCATATCCAATTCACACTTGCTATAAGGCAGAAGAGATAATGATTTTGAAAGCACTTTACGTTATCGCACACAATAAAAATGTCAGGGCCACAGCATATGAATCTGCAGGACTAATAAGTAGCCTGGGAGAGCAGACAGACTGTCCCCACGGGGCAGACACTGAGCCAGAGGAGGTGAGGGTTCAACCCCCAACCCACCTGTGCTTGCCATGCAACCTTGGGTACCCACTTGCTTCTCTGGAACTCAATGTCCTTGTCTGGAAATGCCGCCTGTGCACTAGAAGATCTGGTCTAGAGCCAAATCCAGCATAAATGTAAGAACCTTGGAGAATGGCTATCGGGGCCCAGAGCTCTGACAGCACACTTCCTTAGAGGAGCTGAGGCGAGAGAGTAGCATCCTGTTCTTCTGTGAGCTTGGAGGAGCCCCCAGTTCAGTGTTGCCAGAGAAACTCAGAATACATCCTTCCAACTGGTGCATGGATGTGGAAAGCCTGGACCTTGTGCTCATCTTCTCTGCTCTCTGCCCACTGCTTTTCCCCTCTTAGACCCTCCTGCAGTAGGTCCCACCTTCCTGCTACTCTAGTCAAAAGTGTCTTCCCCTTTTAATACAAAACCACAGATGTTTAGCACTGAAGTCCGTTTGCGAAGTTGGCTAAGCCTCCGTGCCCCTTTGGACATCATGGTGAACAGCAGTGAAAGCAGAGTGGGTGAAGGAAGGGAAGGAGGCTGAGGTCAGGATCCTAAAGGTGGTCCGCTGTCTAAAGTGTAAGCCACAGATCTCCCAGAGCTGAGCTGTGGCTTACAAGGGTTGCCATATAAGCCTCTTTAGTAACCATGGATTCCGGAAGGCTCTACCACTTCCAGGAGCATCAAAAGAGCAGGCTCCCCCTGTCCCCATTTCCCCCTAAAAACTCCATGTCCTTGAAAAATATATTTAAAAATATGAGGTAAAGTGATATGCCAAGGGCATGTGCACCCTCTGACCCTACGGTATTCATGAAGTTATCTGCTGTCGCAGAGTGATTCCCCCACAGCTCTTCATGAGGCAGCACAGGCAGCCCTCTGTGCAGACCAAAGAATCTTGAAAATATATTCATCTATAGCAACACTTGCTCCAGATAGAAACATGTAACAAACCTGAAAATAGAGATATTCACTTCCTAATTTAATGTTATTCCTACAAGAAGAGAGAGGGTGAGGATGTTTTCTCTCACTGTCCAAGAGATTGAATGCATTTGGTTTAAGGTATATTGGCAAGGCCTACTTCAAAATCCCTCATATGTGATAGTGGAATCAGTTAACAGCTCAGTTTCAGAAATAGTGTTTGATCTTACAATATCTTGAAAATCAAAGCTGGAAGCATATAATCTTAAGATTCAAAATCCTGACTTCCTATCACCACAAACCCTTTTGAAAATACAGCATTCTAAACAGATGGGCAAAGCAAGCTGGAGTTATGTTTGTGGGACTCTATAGAGGGGACACCTGGGGATGACCACCTTCTGGTATGTCAGCAAATGAGATAAACAGTGATTTAGGAAGAGGAGGCTTCCTACCAGAAGGATTTATAAAACTAATCACTAGGCTACCCAGGATAAAGCCAGGAGGCAAAAATCCCCTCCAGTCTGAGTTCCACGTGTCTCTCCAAGGACAGAGAGACCCACCCACACACAGTCACTCAGCCAGCCCACTACGCACTTGCAGATTCCCTCCACCAACCTATGCACCTGCATTCCGGGTTCTTTCCCAACTTCCAAGGCCCCTGTACTGCCCACTGTTGGGAGGGCACAGAGGGGACAAGGGATAGTGCCCATCTGTCAAATCTCATCATTCTTATCCTACTGTCTATGTCTCCAGCTATGAAATAAAACGTGCTTCTTAAAGAAGATTGAAATGTATATGCACACACAGACAGCCCAGGGCCCCAGGACCAATGCTTCGGCAGCAAGTCTCTCCCTGGGACCCCGGACTCCTGGACGTGGTGGAGGGGCTCCACTCACCCAGTCCTCGAAGTGACGACTCCCATTCTGCAGCAGCTCCTCGAATTGGATGGTGCAGTTGGCCACGAAGTCGTCGTAGCCGATAGGAGCATCGTGAAAGACAGCCAGCTCGATCTTGCGCCCATTGCACACATCAGTGACGAACTCATCGTGCCAGGCCGGACTGTTGGTCTTCTGCTTGGTGGCTGTTTGGCCGATGCGCGAGTCATCCACGTTAAGGGCAATGTAGGGGTCCAGAAGGAACGTCTGTGGCCGGGGTCCCACCGCATGGCGCAGCGACCAGGCTGTGGGCTTCAAGCTCACGGCCTCGCAGATTTTGATCTTAAGAAGGCCATTGAACACTACCATGGTCGGGGAGGGGGTCACTCCGTCCGCCCCGAGGGGAGGATTGAAGAGCAGGAGCAGGCGCGCTGGGAGCCTGGGGGACTCCTGGGTCCCCCTCTTGCCCCACCCCACTCACTCGCTACACCTTGTGGCGCTGCGTCCTGGCGCCGGCGATTCTCAGCGAGTGCATGTATTTCCTCGCCGGATTCCTAACGGAAAACAGGGAGGGGGGAGAGCTGGAGACGTCCGTTTTTGGACAAGTCTCTCCCCCCCACCACCACCACCGGCGACACCTCCACGGGAGGAGACAGGCTGTCGCCTCCGCTGCAAGCCGCGGGGGCTGCCTAGCCGCCTCGCTGGTTCTTCGGGTCCGTGTGCGGAGAAGCAGGCGCCGCGTCCGGCGCTCACCTACCTTTCCGAAACATAATCCCCGGGCAATTTCGACTCCCGGAGGGGGAGGGGGCGGCGGGACGGGGCGGGGACGAGAACCGGGGGCACAGATTTCAACCCGGATCCTCTTCGCCCACCCAGCGCCTGCCTCGGACGGCGCGGGGCGGAGGGTGGACTGAGGGATGTGCAGTCTATCCGGAGGGATGCATGTCGAGAGGAAATGGTCCTCCCCGGAGCCAAATTTTTTAAAAATCCACAAGCCGCACGGCCAGCCCAGCCGTCACCTCTAGGGCCAAGCAGAGCCGCGCCGCAGCCGGCGATCGCGAGGCGCCCGGTGCCCGGGATCTCACATCCGCGCGGGCTTGGGAGGTAGAGGTGGCCGCCACTCGGGTTCGGGGCGCAGGCCGGCACCCGGCGGTGCGCAGCGCGGCGGCCGGGCAGGGACTGCGACTCGGCGCGGCCCCTCCTCCCGCCCGCCGGCGCCCGCCCGCCCGCCGCGCTCCCCGCGTCCGCGCTCTCGGCTGCCGCCGGCTCGCCGCCCGCCAGAGCGCTCAGCCCGCGATCTGCCTCCCTCGATCGCCGTGCGAGCGATTCTCCCTCCCTCTAATGCAGGAAATGCGCAAAAGACGTCAGTGTGTGTGTGTGTGTGTGTGTGTGTGTGTGTGCACGCGCGCGCGCGCGCGCCACTGTTTGGGGAAATAGAAAGTTTTGCCGGTTGGGGGAGCAATACGGGAAAAGTGAGCCGAGCAGAAAACAGCAGCGAGCGGGCTGGCCCGGTCCGTTGGCGGCGGCGCGCGGGGGAGCCGAGGGAGGACTCCGCGCGGGACCCAGCAGTGTGGCGGCGCGGCGGTGCGGGAGCGACTGTCGCAGGCCGAGTCTGTGCTCCTCGGATCTGCACCGAGAGAGCGGGGTCTGAACCCCGAGAGCAGCGGGCCGCGCTTCTCTCTCGCACCCTGCGGCCAACACGATCATTTGGAGCTGAGGCTGGAGGAATGGAGGGGGTCGCAATGTCCAAGAAGACTAAGCACCTACCCCCACTCTGCCTGAACTGCGGCGGTCACCAGCCGCACGCGGAGAGATGGCCTGTTTGTCACTGTACCCTGGGATTCTCTACTGTGCCGCGATGGGGGAGGGGACACCCGGACTGCTGAGCCCTTCTGCTGGGTGTGAGTTTTGAAACCTTCCCCCCCCCCCCCTTGGGGAGACTCTCCCCTCTAGGGATTTGTTCCGGGACCTGCTCGGGTTGCGAGAACTTGTTGACAAGTGGAAGACTAGTAGAACCCAGGCCCGGCCTGGTTCGAATGTCTGTTTATTTCTCAAAGTGACTCCTCCTACTTCTGTGGGACCTCGTGTGTGCCCCTTAAGGGGACAAGGCTCGATCCGCGCGCTGACAACGTGTGTTCGGGCTTCGGGAAAGCCGGGTGCGCCCTCCTGGGGGCCAGTGGCTGTGTCCATGCTAATTTCCTCGGTAACCTTTAAACTCTCTGGAAGCGGCCGCTACGGCGGCTGGTCACGTGAGGCGAGCCCTGGGCTGCTAGCGAAGAATTTCCTCGGCCCGGGACCGGGACAGGGAAGGCGGGCGACCGGGGATGGCTCTGCGCCGAGGGGACTGGGAACCTGGGAGGGCCGGGCAGAGTGCGCCAGGCCCTGGGCGCCGCGCAGCGGGAACTTCCAGCCTGCGCCCGGGAAGGGGCTGGTCCGCAGCTCCCCGCTGTGAGTGGAAAGAGAAAACCTCCGCCCTCACCCGAGTGCCAAGGCAAGTCCGGCTGTTCTTCGGGATGGTGAAAAGCTGAGTGTTTATCTGGCGTCTCTGACAAGTGTAGACCAAAATGTACAAACCGCACGCATTCCGTTCACGTTTTCCTCTGTGGAAAGGGTTATCATTTCTTGTAGTTTAAAGATGAGGAGGCAGTCTCCAAGAATGACATATGAAGTACAGTACACACACACACACACACACACACACACACACACACACACACACACAAGAGTTCAGGGGTTTGAATTCAGGCAGATCTCCTCCCAAAGTTTAAGTGTGCAGTCACGCCCCCTCCCCGTAGCTTACTGATATTCCTGAGAGCCAGACCTGTTGCGTGGGGTAACTTGGTATACGGATGCTGATAAAAATGCACCTTTGGCAACGATTATGGTCTTAAGATCATTGGTGCTTAAAAAATAATTTTAAAAACTTCCTTTAAGGACATGCAGGAAAAAGTAATAACAAACGAGACTTTCTCTCCAGACTATGAGTTTAGGAAGCAGGTCTAGTGCTAAAAAAAACGGTAGGGATACAGACTAAATTTAAAGAATACCAGAAGTTTCATTAAACAAAATGTTCTTTAAGTCATATTTTTTTAAAATAAAAGGTAATATTAATTTCCAGGATGAGCAGAACATGCCAATTTTAGATCATTTTACATGGTTCAAAAGTACCATTCTCTTTACTCGGTTTATCTATCAGCACCCACTGAGCTTTAGACATAAATGGAATGCTTCATTTGCCCTCCCCTGTCCTGGCCCCACTGGGCAGTCCAGCCATTGGGGATTTCTTGAAGTTAGAGATCCAAACTTAACTAGCTGGTGTTTCTTGATATCTCTCTAATTTTGTCTGATGGGCCCTATTTGCAAATAAGAGTTGAAATAGAAAATCATAGACATAGATCCCTTCTTTTTGACATACTAAACAAAAAATAAATTTAAAACTGAACACTGAATTTGAACTTTTGAGTTAGTTTATCCCCCCTCCCTCTCCTCCCACACCCTGCTTCCACCAGGGTGGAACATATTAAACATATTAAAGACTTAAAATGTAGCAATCTGTTGCCATCTTTGTGGCTACCTTAAAACAGAGAAGCCACAAGCTCCCAATATTGTCACCGGGCATCCTGATTAAGGTGAAAGGAAAAAAAAGGGGAGAGGTGGAGGGACGGGGGGGGGGGGGAGAGAAAACAAGCACCTGCCTCTTAAGAGACTCTCCAGGTACACAGTCAGAGTGCCATTCTCCAGGGTGGGCGGTATTAGTCTACATTCAATTACAGGTCTTTTGCATTGGGAATACAAGACACTTGGCCAAACAAAATGCCAGTATTGTATTGGATGAATGTTTATATTAAAAGGGAGAATTCAGGTATTCTCTGTGCAAACACTGTTCCTAAATAAATCTCTCACCTTCCCACTCTCTAACTTAGCTACATGAAAACTCCCCAGGGACACCATTAATATGTGAGACACCCACTTATCAAAACCTCTCTCTCTCTCTCTCTCTCTCTCTCTCTCTCTCTCTCTCTCTCTCTCTCTCTCGCACACACACACACACACACACACACACACACACACACACACGCACCCTGATTTCAAGACAGGGTCTCACTATGTAAGTTCTGGCTGCCTGGAACTCACTATGTAGACCACCCTGGACTTGAATGCACAGAGATTTTCTTACTTCTACTTCCCAAGGTGCTGGGATTCAAAGATATGAGTATCTATGCTCAATTTAAGGGAGCACTCTTAAATTTACCTGCCAGAGAGGTGGGTCTAAAATAACCTGCTTCAGACTCTATGGGAAAAGGAAAACAGGCCCTTGCCAGCTAAGGCTTAGCATATAAACTTCTGATCATAATTACTGCCTAGTTGGCCCTCCTCTTGGCCCTTGTATACAATGTAAGGGACAGGAAGGCAACTGTGTATACATTGAGTTAAATACCCTTTGGATTGTAACAATAGTCTAGTTATTTCATAATCTTTGAGAAAGGGCAGAGGAGAGGAAGAAAAAAAAATGATGCAAGAATGTAACAAAGATGATCAAGCTGGGGCACATGCAGAAAGGGCTAATGGTCCAGAGCAGTGAGGCTGCCCAGGGCTGTACAACCCATGTTGCAACAGTTCCCAGAATAGGAGCAGCATCCCTTGCCTAGGGCGGGAGGTTGGGGGGTGGGGGGGTGGGGGTGGGGGAAGCATCACTACAAGGCCTTTTCAGTCAGAACCTTCAGCAGCCAAATGGGAAAGACATAGGAGGCAAAGAGAACAGACTATGAAGTACATGGGCAGAGCTAGTCAGCCTGGGTTATGCAGGTGGGAACCGGAGAGGAGGTGGGCAGGAACCTAATAGTTCAAGACACATTGGCCAGGCAGATGTGTTTGAACTGCATCCCAGAGAGACACTGAACATTCTGTGCTAGAATTAATTCTTTTCGAAACAGCTTGCTGTCAGGGGTATAACTCAGTGTAACCTAGTTTTTCAGGGTGCCTTGGGCTAAATCCCCAACTGCAGTGGGAGGGCTGGGAGAGTAGCAAGTGGATGTGTTTTCTTCTGTAACTTCTCATCCGATTCACCTCAAAACAGGGTGCCAGAGGGATGCACTGCTGACGATGACTTGCCCTCTATCCAAGAATGAAACCTTCTGTGGATGTTGTTTAGGTCTGCTAATAGCATCGAGGAGGGAGGGGCCAGAACCTTAGAGGGGTGTGTTAATGTCTGTCCCCACCCACTGCTGTGCCAGTTGCTGCCATTTATAGACACTTAATGGGTCTCGAAAAGGTCACTCTGCTCAGGGTCTACCATCCATCCCTCACAGGTTCTGCCTAAAATAATTCAGCTACCTGGGTCTGCGAATAGAATATGCGGGGGCAGCACAATGGCAAAAGCCATCCACAGCCCTGCCAACCCAGCCTCTGCCCGGCTCCCAACCACTCCAGCGCACTCCTCTGTCCTAGGCTCACCTGTCTGTGAACTGGCTTTTATCTGGCCTGCCATGGCTTCTTATTTTGGCCCTGAACTCTGAACTCTGTTGCAGTGACTCAGAGGCCAACATTCACTGAAGTTGGCAAAGGAGATGGATGGATCAGGGATCACCCCACAAAGATTAAAAATGGATGCAGGGAAGTGATAGCCTGGTATCCTTCTTTCCATAGTTCCCTGGGATGACAGCCCACTAGCTAGGATCCCACACAGAGATAACATCCCCTATATCTGATTCTTTCTCATATCTTGTGCTATGTCTAGAACCTTTTAAATACTCATATTGATCCAAAGGTATTTATTAAGTATGTGCTATGTAAAAGAATCAGGAATAGAGGACTTGTAGGTAGCTTGATAGTAGAGGACTGGTTTTACATGTGAGAAGCTCTGGATTCATTCCTCAAGAAAACAAATACACATGTGAATGTATATTTGAGAATGTGTGTGTGTGCGCGTACACGCTTGAGCGTGTGTGTGTGTGTGTGTGTGTGTGTGTGTGCGCGCAAGCAAGCACTTCTAAGATGGGTGCTCTGGAGAAAATAATCATTCACTAGTTCCTACTCAGCTAAGGCAATGGCTAGATCAGTTAGTTGTTTATTAGTCAGAGTGGAGCCTTCATTAGTTGAGATTAACTTAGATGTGCTGTTGGCTGCTGTGATATGATCGGCACTCCCCAAATGGCAAGACCTCAACAAAACACACATGGCATGTGGGTGGGGACTCTGCTCCACATAGCATCACTCTTGCTCCTGTGTCCAAGCTGACTGAGCATACCTAGGCACAGAGCAAGGGCTGTCTGGAGCGTCTTCTGCAGGCAATTGATTAGGGCTGGGAGAGAACTAAGTCTCTGCTGTTCCTTAGTTGATAGCTAGAACCAGAAACATGAACCCTCTCACCCGACTACAAGGGGCTGGGAAGTTCTACCATCTGCACAGGCAATGCCCTGGAGTATTATATTAAGTGGGTGACCCTGGAGAGTACTACAGGTATTACTCTCAGATAATTGGTACAGAAAAGTATGTCTGTATCCACCTTGGTGGGCAAATAGCCAGCTGATAAGTGTCATAAAGAGGTAGAACATGGTCCCAGCAATGATCACAGAAAGTTTGACACTGTTTGGTCTCCAGTGGACCTAGAGAAAACATGGGTAACATGGGGAATCCTACCACCTATTAGAACCAATGCCCCCACTCCACGCTCCCTTACTCTTTCCTTCCTATGTTGTTCTACAGAGTGCAAAGATCTCAAGGCCACACTGGAACCAAGACCAAACTCGGGAGACAGCCACACAGCACAGAACTGAGAACCCTTGAGTGGTTCTTGGCAGGACGTGACAGAGCACTTTGCTGTCTTTATTGTCATTAAATGAGGCGTCTGAGAAAAGTTGACTTGCCAAAAAGTAAAGAAAAAACTAATTAGAGTTCTAGTCCCGAGTCTTAAAACTTCTAGTTAAATTTACTGCAAAAATAAATAATAAAATAAACATCATCATGCTGGAACAATACAACACCTTTTAATGATAACTATGTGAATTACATTTAGTTCCTTAGTAGTGACATTTCTGCATATCCAAGATCTGGACTTGTCTTAATTTATTCTAAATTAAACCGACCTTATACCACTATGATATAATCCTTTTAATAAAATATGCAACATATTATAATAACTCTCAAAGGGACAATGGTATTAATGGTATTGATGGAGTTCTTGTTTTGGTCATTAAAAGGCTTAAACAAAATCAATCTCTCTCTCTCTCTCTCTCTGTGTGTGTGTGTGTGTGTGTGTGTGTGTGTGTGTGTGTGTGTGTGTGTGTTTCAAGATAGGATATCACTGTGCTCCACTGTGCTGGACCTGACACTCACTGTGTATACCAGACTGGCCTGGACCTCACAGAGATTCTCCAAATTCTGACCCCTGAACATTTCGAGAAAAGGCGTGCACCAGCACATCTGGCCTAACCTCTGGACTGGTGCATCTTGACTCCTATTACTTCCAGCTACATCAATGTCACATATGGCTTTTGACACCTGTACAGGTGTGGCAGATGCTCCCACTGGCTGCCATGCCTCTAGTACACTTTGGACGTTTAGCCAACCCATTGCTACTTTCTCACCTACCTTTTCAGGATCAACAAGAGCAGGGAATATTGCTGTTTATCACTGATAAGAATCAGGCACTATAAAAAATATTACCAGAACTGGTTAAGGCCACCGGTTCAGTTGCGGCAGCTGCACTGGTGATAAAGGCCCTAGCCCTCCGCACACAGGATATCACTGGCCTAATTCAGTGAAGCACCAGTCCCCTTCTGAAACTTTCTGCCTCCTTCTTCCTCATACCTCCTTCTGCATGATATAGTTATTTGATACCTGCCTTAATCTGCTACTCCCCCCGCCCCCCGAAAAGTTGAAAAGTTCAGAGGCTCAAGCGTGACTCATTTTGGAACTCCCGGGTTTCTTGGGCATACTGTAATAATCGAGTGGTTCTTGTGAGACAATGATCCTGATACGGTTCTCTAAGTTGTTAGGATAACAAGAGTCAAACAAAGGACTTTTTTGTTTTGCTCTAGAAAATTTTAAAAGAAAAGGGGCGTTCTAAATCTTGTAGGTTCTCCATTGTTTGTCCAAGCGAGTGACCAGGGTCAGTAGATTAGGGGAAGCCTGGTCAGCGCCTTCATGCCATGTCTGGCTCCGCGAGCCCATGGCGCCCTCTGGTGGACGCTGATACAGACGCTACCAGTAGCTAATGGTTTCTGCTGTGAGCTGAGCTAATGAGAATCACCCCCGACTTGCCCAGATTTGCTCTGGTGGCTCTCTAGTTGCTGTGAGTCCCCCAGTTTACCACAGTCCAAGCCAGTGCTGAACAGACTCGGGAACAGAGTCTAAACGGGGTTCCAGAGGCTCTGCTATCTTGCGCCAAGCATCTGCAAAGTGTCTCAGGACAGGGGCCAACAGGGTAGACAAGGGAAAGGTTTCTGCTTATCTCTGAAGAGGCTTTTGGAAGAGGCAGCAAAGCCAGGAGCTTAGAAAGGATGAGGGTGCTATGGGCCATTGTCCTAGGAGAATTCTGGAGCCTGATGCTCATCCCACACATCCGATACAAGAATTCAGCAGACACCCCCTCCCCCAACACACACACACACACACACACACACACACACACACACACACACGGGTCAGGGGCACAAAGGAGTGATATAGAGAGACACATAGTTTGACATGAAGGGTCAGAGAGGTCAAAGAGTAACATGGTAGGTAGGGGCTTCATTTTTCTAACTCAATTAAAGCTGTGTGACTTACTCTCTGGAAGCTTTCTTTTCTCTTACCTAGATACAATGCTGTATAGACTGTTGTGTTACACATAAATAGACTGTTAAGTCTATTGAAGTGTCCTGTCTATATATATATGGCACACCACAGGTACACACATGTATATAATGTATGTGTATATGATGTATATGTATACGTGGCTTCTCAAAATAAGGAGCTTTGACTATCTTTGTGATGTTTGGTTCAGGAAAAACTGAGACACATGGGCTTGTTGTGTGGTCCATGTGTTTAACAAGCTGAAATCAGAAGTAAGGGAATCCTGGGGGCCTCAAGGCATATTACAGAGACTCACATTGTGCATTTCTGGGGACTGTAGGCCAGCTCCTGACAGGAGGAGAGATTCATAAGAAATACCCAGGTGTGAGGAACGGTCAGTGTCAGGAATGCTCAGAGCTGGCCCTTTATGAAACACACTGAAGCCAGAAGCTGGACACCAGCCGGGCCCCTCTCCAACCAGTCACATAGGAAGGAAAGGCAAATGGCTCAGCCTTGTCTCACCAGTTGTCACAGGAGCAGATCCTTCAGCTCTGGCCTCCACCTGCATACGGGCCACCTGTCTCTGCTACTTAAGGGCTCCGCTCTGTGGTTTTCTCTAGCGTCATCCTCTAGCAGCACTTCTTATCCATAAGTCCCACCATTCATCTTTCCTGTATTTTTAAATAATTTTAAGTGCAAATATACCATGATGGGTTTTACCAAAGCATTTTCTAGTTATGCTGTCATACTTTCCTCACCTTTTATGTTCTTACATCCACCCTCCCACTTTTTCTACCCCTTTCTCTCCCCTTCCCTCTGCCCCCATTTTCTGGTCCCCTCCTTTCTGAGCTTAAGTTTTATGGACTCCAATAACCTCTCTTTCCCCGCTGCACTGATTGGTTTTGTGTGTCAACTTGATACAAGCTGGAGTTATCACAGAGAAAGGAACCTCCCTTGAGGAAATTCATCCATGAGATCCAGCTGTAAGGCATTTTCTCAATTAGTGATCAAGGGTGGGAGGGCCCAGCCCATTGTTGGTGATGCCATCCCCGGGCTGGTAGTCTTGGATTCTACAAGAAAGCAAGTTGAGCAAGCCAGGGGAAGCAAGCCAGTAAGAAACATCCCTCTATGGCTTCTGCATCAGCTCCTGCCTCCAGGTTCCTACCTGTGTGAGCTCCAGTCCTGACTTCCTTTCATGATGAACAGCAATGTGGAAGTGTAAGCTGAATAAACCCTTTCTTCCCCAACTTGCTTCTTGGCCATGATGTTTTATGCAGGAATAGAAACCCTGACTAAGGGGCTGCTTGCCCGTTCTCTCTCTTGCTCTATTGGTCTCTTGTTCCTCTCTTGCTCTTTCCCTGCTTCCTTTTGTAAGACTCTGACAAGCCTTAGCTTATCAGGGACCACCCCGAGTGAACAACGCAGAGCCCTTAGCTTATCAGGGCCCCCCCCCAGTGAACAACGAAAAGCCCTTAGCTTATCAGGGACCCCCCCCAGTGAACAATGAAAAGCCCTTAGCTTATCAGCCCCCCCCCCGAGTGAACAACGCAGAGCCCTTAGCTTATCAGGGACCACCCACCCAGTGAACAATGCAAAGCCCTTAGCTTATCAGGGACCCCCCCCCCCCCCGAGTGAACAACGCAGAGCCAGGGATCGATGCAAAAGCAAGAGGAATTTATTGTTCCAGTGTGCTGGGACCATTATCCTGCACCCGAAAGAGAGGTGGTGACCATGCGCAGCCCGTTCGGTGAGTTTTTATACAGTTTTCAGAGCAGCAACCATTAGGCACAATGTGATTGGCAGAACAGTGTGACTTTTAAACTGATTGGTCTTTAGGGAATGAGGTGGCAAGGACCTCCCTTTTCGGTAGGAGGCCAACACAGAATGTGCACTGCATGGAATGTGTCTCCGAGCTCTGGGCCTCCCCCACCCACAGGGGGCTGTTGGTCCTGCACACCCCGCCCCCTCTGAGGAATGTAATTAGCCTCTTTCTTCTAGAGAGGAGGGGTGCCTAAGTGTTCCATGACCTTTCTCTTCCAGGAGGGAAGGGTCTGGTGGAATTTTCCAAAGTTCCTGAGCTGACCTCTTCACCTTCCTCCTTCTCTCTTCATTCCCTCGCCCCCTCTCTCCACGAGCTCATGACTGGCCTCTACTCCTCTACTCCTCTACTTCTCTACTTCTCTACTTTCTCTTTCTCTGCCTCTACTCCCCTCTTAACTCCCCTCCCCATGCCCTTAATAAACCCTATTCAGTACAAAAAGAAAAAGAAGAAAAGAAAAGAAACCCTGACTAAGACACACCCATTAGTCCCCATCTCAAGATGAGCTCTTGTTTGATGTGGTCTCACTGTGTAAGGAGGCTGCCCTGGCATTCACCGAGGTTTCCATGCTGGCCTTGAACTTCTTTGTGACTACTGTGCCTTCGAAGTGCAGAGTTGGATATTCAGCATTATGCCAAGCTTCCGCCTACTGTGGATACAATATTTTTTAACCCTTCTTCACTTCACGTTCCTTGCTACCGCCACTGAGCCTCCTTCCTTCCCCCTCCCACTTGTTAAGTTCTTTAGTGGGCTCAGTCATTGTGCTGCCCATTCCTTCTTCAGCCCGCCCTCTGTGCTTATGGACTGCCTTCCTCAGCGCTGGTTTGTAGTCTCTCTACCTGATGGAACTGTGCTCTGCGATAGAGGATGCACAGTCCCTCCCTCCCTGGTTTCCATGACATCTGAGCTCTCCCTGTTTTTCTCTTTCCCCACCTCCTGTGGCTTCTCCTCTTCTGTTCCTATTGTTTTTCTCCTTTGGCCTTTCTCTTAACTGCAGCATTATTCTGCAGGCATAAAGCTGAAGCACCAGACCGTAAGGTGCTGTGAGTTTGAAGGAGGAAGGAACACCACTCTTGACCTCTGGTGACAAGGAAAGGCCCTCTGGAAAAGTGGAGGTGAATGGACCTGGACAAGAGGATGGAAGTGTTTCTGGTGAACAGATTTCACATAGCACGAAACTTGAAAATGAGCGTTAACTCTGTGTGTGTGTGTGTGTGTGTGTGTGTGTGTGTGTGTGTGTGTATGTGTGTGTGTGTGCGCGCGCGTGCGCGCATGATAAAACTACAAAGGGGCTTATGAGAGATCTTACGAGAGGTGAGAAACAGGGTATGGGTGGCATGAAATAGGAAAGTTCGCGGGGAAAGGGAATTAGAAAAGCAACAGAGACACAAGCAGGGTGTAATGAATGCCACATGTATACGAAGGTGCTGTGACAAACCTATTACTGTGCATTGTAATAGAAAAAGTTGTTTTTCTTTTAATTTTCCTATTACATTTATTTAGTATATGTTGGAGTCAGAGGACAGCTCTCAGTAGCCAGTTCTTTCCTTCTACCATGTGGGTCTCAAGGATCTAGCTGTTGGTCAGGATCAGGGGCAAGTGTCTTTACCTACTGAGCCATCTTGCTCATCCTGAAATGTACGTTACTTTAAAGTTGGGTGGGTAATCCAATGAGCTGGCTAGTTTTTTGATACAAGTTTAGAACCATCAAGGAAGAGTAGCCCTAAGGGTTATCACCAGTAGAATGATTCAGGAAGATAGTGCAGCTGTTGAGAATACCTAATGTTTTTGTGGAGGGCTAGCAGCACCCATGCTAGATGAATAGGCCTTATAAACCTCTAGACGCCTGAGGTTTCTCTGTCTGACCAGGTTTGCCTACATTATCTGAGCAACCATCAGCGGATATCCTCAGTAGCTGCCCGGAGTCTGTGCCTCTGAGAACATCTTACTGTCCTATGGGCGAGAACTGATGAGGCATTGGCTTTGAACTTCCCACTGCATCCCTGCTTTTGCATGCTGAAGTTAAAGAAAGTGAGCTGCTCATCTGGCTTCCTCTCTCCACCTCTGGAATGTGGACAGGGTGTGAGCAGCCGCCTTGTAGGCCTGCTGCCATGACAGATTGAACCCCTATTCATGAGATAATCCCTTCCCCTCTGGGAGCTGCTTTTTCCAGACATTTTGTCCCAGCAAAGTAACTAATATATAGTTAACTCCCATTCACAAGGGATTAGCCAGGTGAGAGAAGCATGATTCAATACTGCTATTTACAAGTGGTACCTAGGGGTGGTGGTGGTGGTCAGAATTAAATAAAGCGTCTGCGTGGATCCCGCTAACATGGTAGTGTGTTACAATTTTTATTTTCTTTTTTTCTTGAGTGATGCTTTCATGCATGCGTGTAGGTACATGCACATGAAGAGGACAAAAGTTAAGGTACTTTTTTCTTCTACTCTCAATCTTATTTATTTTCTCTCAGTAACTCTGGAGCTCATGGCCACACCAGTCTTTCTGTGGGTGCTGGGATCTGAATCCAAGTCCTCATGCTTTCAGAGCAAATATTTGATCCACTGATCCCCTACCTCAATACTGTTGTCTTTAGAGGAGATCAGAAGACACACACACACACACACACACACACACACACACACACACACACACACACAGGTTTGCTCTGTCTCTTGTCATGTGAAGTCCAGTGTCACCTCAAACCTTAACTCAGGCAACAAGAAGCCAATCCTGATGCTGGAGCAGAACTCTAAGATCACATAAGCCCCTGAGCTTGCTGTCTCCTCAACCTGTGACAGTCTGTGATGCTATCCCACTGGTCAGCAAGCTCCCTGAATCAGGGGCTGTGTGCCACTTTTCTCAATATAGCACTGGTGTCTTCAGCACATAGTAGGCTCCCATAAACACTGAATAGACAAAAGAATGAAAAGACAGTGTCCTTAGTGTGTGCTTGGCTGATGTCTCCCACAGGGACTCCTCAGCACTGTCACCTAGGTAATCCAATGACTGGCTTGAAGTGCCTGTCCCTCCAGCACAGCCCAGTGTGCAAGATAGATCCAGTTTGTATGCTCAGGGACTTTGCTCTGGCATCCTGAGTAAAACTACCTGTCTCTTTACGGGCTTCAGTGTAGTCAAGTGTAGGCTGTACAGAATGAAAAGTGTGTGGAATTATGGGTAGGAACAGTACATGGCACAAGTCATTCTCAGGAAATGCCCTCCCTAGGGAACATTTTGTTCTTAATCCCTTTGTCACCAGCTGACAGCAACCTCTTCCTCTGGGATGACTCATGAAGCACAAAGGGATTTTCCTTGGGTCCAGCATGGCCATAAAAACAGCCACAAGCCCAGGTCTGGGTAATCCCACACTCTATTCATCCCTGCAATGACACTCAAGGCTGCAAGGGAAAAATTCAAGGAACCTACATAATATTGAAAATTAAAACAAAAGAACAATCATGACTTGCCAGCTGTCCTCTGCAGCTGAGTCTAAACACATACATATAAAGCAAAGGAGTGAAAGATGTAATTAAAATAGTATATCACATTGATCAGTTTTAAAGTATTGACAAGCCTTGTCTTCACAGAATAAACTCCACAACTCCACTTGGTAATAAGATATTATTGATTTTTATATATTTCTGTATCTAATTTACCACTATTTTGTGGATTTTTTGCATCAATATTTTTCCATCAATGTTCTTGAATGATACAGGTGTAGTTTTGCTTGTTTGTTGGTGCTTTACCTGTGCTTGCTTTCAAATTTAAGCATTTAGTGATCGAAAGGTCTCGCAGGCAGCTGCTTTAGTTATATAATTTTTATTTGTTCTAATCTTTTTTAAATAATATCCCTTGAGATATTTTCTCTGATCCATGGATTATTTATAAATGAGAGAGAGAGAGAGAGAGAGAGAGAGAGAGAGAGAGAGAGAGGGAGGGAGGGAAGAAGGGAGAGAGAGAGAGAGGAAGAGGGAGAGAGAGAGAGAGTCCCATATATCTTTCTGTTATTGAGCAGCATGGTCATATAATATATTTTATGTATTTTAAATATAAATTGAGGCTTACTTTATAATCTAGGGTACAGTTTGATTTGGTAATGGTTCCAAGGGCACTTGAAAACACTGTAGACTGAGCTGGTGGGATGGCTCAGTTGGTAAGAGTGCTTGTGTCAGACCTGATGGCCAGAATTTGATCCTGGGAACCAACATGGTGGAAGTGGAGGACTGACTCCACATGGTGGAAGTGGAGGACTGACTCCACATGGTGGAAGGGGAGGACTGACTCCACATGGTGGAAGGGGAGGACTGACTCCACATGGTGGAAGGGGAGGACTGACTCCACATGGTGGAAGGGGAGGACTGACTCCACATGAGGGAAGAAGAGGACTGATTCCACATGAGGGAAGTGGAGGACTGACTCCACATGAGGGAAGAGGAGGACTGACTCCACATGAGGGAAGAAGAGGACTGACTCCACATGAGGGAGGGGGAGGACTGACTCCACATGAGGGAAGAGGAGGACTGACTCCACATGGTGGAAGGGGAGGACTGACTCCACATGGTGGAAGGGGAGGACTGGGACTCCACATGAGGGAAGAGGAGGACTGACTCCACATGAGGGAAGGGGAGAACTGACTCCACATGAGTGAAGAGGAGGACTGACTCCACATGAGGGAAGGGGAGGACTGACTCCACATGGTGGAAGGGGAGGACTGACTCCACATGGTGGAAGGAGAGGACTGACTCCACATGAGGGAAGGGGAGGACTGAGACTCCACATGGTGGAAGGGGAGGACTGACTCCACATGGTGGAAGGGGAGGACTGACTCCACATGGTGGAAGGGGAGGACTGACTCCACATGAGGGAAGGGGAGGACTGACTCCACATGAGGGAAGAAGAGGACTGATTCCACATGAGGGAAGTGGAGGACTGACTCCACATGGTGGAAGGGGAGGACTGACTCCACATGAGGGAAGAGGAGGACTGACTCCACATGAGGGAAGAAGAGGACTGACTCCACATGAGGGAGGGGGAGGACTGACTCCACATGAGGGAAGAGGAGGACTGACTCCACATGGTGGAAGGGGAGGACTGACTCCACATGGTGGAAGGGGAGGACTGGGACTCCACATGAGGGAAGAGGAGGACTGACTCCACATGAGGGAAGGGGAGAACTGACTCCACATGAGTGAAGAGGAGGACTGACTCCACATGAGGGAAGGGGAGGACTGACTCCACATGGTGGAAGGGAAGGACTGACTCCACATGGTGGAAGGAGAGGACTGACTCCACATGAGGGAAGGGGAGGACTGAGACTCCACATGGTGGAAGGGGAGGACTGACTCCACATGGTGGAAGGGGAGGACTGACTCCACATGAGGGAAGGGGAGGACTGACTCCACATGAGGGAAGAAGAGGACTGATTCCACATGAGGGAAGTGGAGGACTGACTCCACATGGTGGAAGGGGAGGACTGACTCCACATGAGGGAAGAGGAGGACTGACTCCACATGAGGGAAGAAGAGGACTGACTCCACATGAGGGAGGGGGAGGACTGACTCCACATGAGGGAAGAGGAGGACTGACTCCACATGGTGGAAGGGGAGGACTGACTCCACATGGTGGAAGGGGAGGACTGGGACTCCACATGAGGGAAGAGGAGGACTGACTCCACATGAGGGAAGGGGAGAACTGACTCCACATGAGTGAAGAGGAGGACTGACTCCACATGAGGGAAGGGGAGGACTGACTCCACATGGTGGAAGGGAAGGACTGACTCCACATGGTGGAAGGAGAGGACTGACTCCACATGAGGGAAGGGGAGGACTGAGACTCCACATGGTGGAAGGGGAGGACTGACTCCACATGGTGGCAGGGGAGGACTGACTCCACATGGTGGAAGGGGAGGACTGACTCCACATGAGGGAAGGGGAGGACTGACTCCACATGAGGGAAGGGGAGGACTGAGACTCCACATGGTGGAAGGGGAGGACTGAGACTCCACATGGTGGAAGGGGAGGACTGACTCCACATGAGGGAAGGGGAGGACTGGGACTCCACATGGTGGAAGGGAAGGACTGACTCCCACAGTCTTATATTATCTTGGGTCTTCTGTCAGAGTGGCAGGAAGCTTGTGGCTACAGTACAGGGACAAAGAAGTCCACATTTGGCAGATTGATGTGCTCTGATGAATCTGCCCAGGTAACTCATGCAGCTGGCAAATCTGTGAAAGGTAGGAAGGAATCTGGGGAAAAGAATTAAGGCCTGTTGCACAAGAGCTAGATTCCATGTTAAATAAAGAAGAAACATCTCACTTGAGCCCATAAGGACCTCCTACAATGGTGGTTCTCAACCTGTGGGTTGCGACCCCTTAGGGTATCAGACATCCTGCATAACAGATATCTACATTACAATTCATAACAATAGAAAATTACAGTTATGAAGTAGCAACAAAATAATTCCATGATTAGGGGTCACCATAACATAAGGAACTATATTAAAGGGTCACAGCACTAGAAGGGTTGAGAACCGCTGTCCTAGAACAAGTACTAATGGTATACATGTAAACAAAGGCCCAGAGGGGACATTACACCCATAATCACACAGTTGGAGCGCAGTGGAAGCAGAGTTGAGGTCGTCTATTTCACTCAATGGACATGTTTTCTACATTAGGAATTGCTACCTTCTGTTGGAATCCAGAAAAGTCTCTAGAACGGGCTCAAAGAATGGATGAGAAGTGTTGATTTATGCTTTGACTGCCCTTTGCCTATGTATAGTAGATGCACACCAGAACCCCTGGATTGTGACAACCGGTCTCAGATGGAAGATGGGTCAGGACAGTTTAGGTAGTGATGCCCCTCTGAGGGTGTCAGAGTCACAGCCTTCATGGGGCTCGCTGACAGCTTTCGCTGCTTGGTCCCCTCTGGGACTACTGGTCACTCCAAAGAAAGAGAGAATTAACCTTTTTAAATTGTGGGGCTTGTTACTGCCCAGGTTTGGAGACTGGAATAGGTATGAGCAAAAGCTACCTTGGCAAAGGGCCTTGCTTTTAACTCTGCGTAATCTACATCCATCCTCCAGGCCCCAGTCCACCCTCTCTGGTCCACAAAACACAGTATCCCAGAAAAGGCATATTCATCCTGTCTATACTGGGTCAGAAAGTCTCAGATGTAGATTAACTGGGAAGAAAGCCAGAGTCCCCCTTCCCTCCAACCCTTCCAAAAAAACCTTTCAATGAGCAGCAGATTGGCTTTTTTTCAAAAAAAGAATTTATTTATTTATTTATTTATTTAATGTATATGAGTACACCATTGCTCTCTTCAGACACACCAGAAGAGGGCATCAGATCTCATTACAGATGGTCTTGAGCCACCATGCAGTTGCTGGGATTTGAACTCAAGACCTCTGAAAGAGAAGTTAGTGCTTTTAACCGCTGATCCATATCTCCAGCCCAGCAGATTAGCTTTTAAGTAAAAAAAAAAGCTAAACAGACAGAATATCACCACAGGAACATAGTGTTTAAATCCCCAAGTTTCCTGAGAATCATCACCCATTTCTCTTACATCCTACAGTTTGGGGAAATTGTGCTTCCTCCTAACCATCTCCTATCTCCTTCAGGCAGTAATTATCCTTTACCTGGAAAGGAAACTGTCCAATTCTCCAATTTTCAGATCAAGCAAACAGGTTCTTGTTCCTTGAGTTAATGAAGGAGGTTGAGAAGAGAAGCAGAGAGGCTCGGCTTGGGAAAGGGCTCTGAGGACACCCGTGAAGGCCGGCTTCCTCTCCAGCACTTTGCTTGCTCTGATTAGCTTTGAAGTCAATCAAAGGCTCCTCTGGTTGCCTCCCACTCTCACCTACAGCTCAATTTCATTATGCTATTTCTCTTAGAACAGGGATAGGAGCCAAGTTCCAAGTCCCTGTCTGATCAGTTACCAGCTGTGTGAACTGGAGTGAACCACTTCAGGTCTCTGAGTGCAGGTGTTTTTAGCCAACAAAAGAGCAAGCCTTCACTGCCACCTATTCACACCGCAGCTCTCAGCCAAGGAGGCTGCTGATGGCATTGAAAACTCTAGAGACCAGTGCCGATGTAAATAACAGCATTGGGAAAAATGTCATCCCTCCAAGATGACAGCTGTCAACCCATTGTTCAGAACGCAATGCTGGGCAGGGATTCTAAATGGCAGTAATTTGTAGTTTAATGTAGAGAGAACTTTGTTACATTTCAAGTGAAAGCTCATCTGTGATCCACTCCAAAATGCAGGTTAAGTGTCCTAAAACTTCATTCCAACCAGGTGAAAAAAAAAATCCCTTCATATGTCCTGAAGGAGCTAGCCTTTCATTCCCTGCACAGGCTCCCCAGCAACGACACTGCCAAGTGTCACGAAGTTTCCTTCAGGACCCATCTTGAATTCTCCCTAAGGATGCCCTTTTCATGGACGTCAGCTATGATTGCTAGACAATGACTTTGAAATGAGACTATGAACATTCTTCCACTAGCATTTTACCTGCTAGGTCACAGCAGGTCTGCCCTTCATAGTCTACAAGTCTCTTGTACACAAACTGGGAACCCTCATCCCAGACAAGACACCTCAAGTGCACACCTCACCTTCTTTATCACCTTTCTATTGCTGTGATAAGACATCATGATCCTGGAACATCATCTCCAGTGACTGAGAGCTTGGATCTTTTTCCATAAGCACCAGGCAGAGAGGGCCAACTGGGAGCTTCTGAAACCTCAAAGCCCACCCCCAGTGACACACTTCCTCCAACAAGGCCACACCTCCTAATCCTTCCCAAACAGTTCTGCCACCTGGGGACCCAGACTGCAGGGACCATTCTCATTCAAACCAGCATACCCAAACAACAGAACTTCCAATTTCAGTGCCTACCTGATGGTTTTTGGGACACACAGGTTTGTCAAGGTCCCTTCAAGTATCTGTATGTTCGTCTTCTGTCTTCTGTTGCTGTGAAATAAATTACTCCTAATCTTCGTGGCTTAAATCTATTAGCATATATCATGTGGTTCCAAAACTCAGAAACCCAAGAATGACTTAACTGGGTGGCTCTGCTCTGTGTCAGTAGTGATGTTCCAAATATCATCAGATGGAACCTAATCCCAATTTATCACTTCCACAAAAATAGCATTGCCAACACCAACAAACCCAAAACCTTCCAGATTCAACTTGACTTGTCAGATTAGAGTCAAATATAATTGGTAGAAAATTACTTAAGAACCAATATACAGGTGGGTGTGGTAGCCCTATTCATAACCTCAATGCTCAGGAATCTGATGGAAGAGTTACCATGAGCCATCCTGGGCTACATAGTAAGTTCCTAGTTAGCCTGAGCTACAGAATAAAGTCCCATATCAAAACAAAATAACAACAAAAACAAACAAAGAAACAAAACGATAAATGTTCTTTATTTTAATTAAATTAATTTATTTTAAATTAAAGACAGGGTTCCACTGTGTAGCCCTGGCTGTCCTGGAACTCACTCTGTAGGCCAGGCTGGCCTAGAACTCAGAGAGATATACTTACGTCTGCCTTCCAAGGGCTGAAACTAAAGGCACATGCCACCACTGCCTGGTGTAAGCTCCTCATTTTAAAGAAGGACGAGAGTGAGAGTGAGAGGGGAAGGGAAAGGGGAAGAGGGAAGGGGAGAGGAAGAATAAACAGCCTAAGATAAGTAAGTGTTGTCAGAAATGAAACTTAAATCTTTTGTTCAGCACCTTGTTATAGCTTGTTCTCATATGTCACTAAGAGAGATGTAAAGGGGCACAGGCACAGAGTATTCACACCTGCAGTCCTCTGCCACCTGCCCCGACCTAGTGGTGACAACATTTTCTGGCAAACCTGTTCTGATTCTTCTTTCAAGGTTATTGTTGTTTTATGTATTTGAGTGTTTTGCATATATCACATGCATGCCTGGTACCCAAAGAAGCCAGAAGAGAGAGTCAGGTTCCTTGGAACTGGAGTTTCAGATAGTTGTAAGCGGCCATGTGGGTGCTGGGAGTCAAACCTGGGCCCTCTGGAAGAGCAGCAAGTGCTCTTAACTGCTGAAAGATCTCTCACAACCCTGTTCTGATTCTTCTAATCACACATTTTTCTTTAAATTAAAAAAAAAAAGCAAGAACATCCAGTGATGCTCAGCCTTCTGAGCACTGTGACCCTTTAATACATTCCTCAGGTTGTGATGACCCAACCATAGAATTATTTTTATTGTCACATTGTAATTTTGCTACTCTTATGAATTGTAATGTAAATATCTGTGTTTTCCAGTGATCTTAGCCCTGTGAAGGGGTTGTTCTACCCCAAAGGGGTCATGACCCACAGATTGAGATCTGCTATAAGTGGATGGGAAATTTGATCTGTGTTTTGTATAAGCTACATGGATGAAAACTCCCTTCCTTTAACTTTGGCTAGTGGGTTTTTGTTTGTTTGTTTTTGATTTATTTATTATATGTAATAGCTATCTTCAGACACTCCAGAAGAGGGCGTCAGATCTCATTACAGATGGCTGTGAGTCACCCTGTGGGAGCTGGGATTTGAACTCAGGACCTTTGGAAGAGCAGTCAGTGCTCTTAACCACTGAGCCATCTCTCCAGCCCCTCCTTTAACTTTGACTACACTCTGTGCTCTGCTGGGAATACTTCTCAACTAGAAGAGGATAAAATGCCTTCAGCAATAATATGGAACATGCTCAAAATATACTGTTGATACAAGTATGGTCTGGAACCACATTATTGGGAGAAAAGAATATACAGCATATTTCATTAATTATAATATGCACATATTTTCACAATCTTTATGTTCCTGGTATCGGAACGTATTGCATAATATACAGCACCTCATAATTTATTTGGTAGGGCTTTTAAAAGAAATTTCTTTTGTGGAAATATATTCATGGTACATATTGCAGTCAATGGAATTGTGGGCTTAATTGTTGTAGAGTATACATAGCATTTTCCCTGGAAAGAATCTTAAGGATGAAGATAGATTGGAGACTACAAGCATGTATAAGAATATAGATAAGGAACTCCAGAGCTGACAGAATTTCTACTGTACATTCTTCCATATCTTGCTCTTCAAATTAAGCTAACCATACTAATAAATACAACATTTTAATAATAGAATCTAACTTAAAAAGGACAACTGACACGAGTCCTTTGGACCCCACTTTTTTTCTCAGATTTGTTCAGGTTTCTACTCATTCTTAACGAAGGTCAGTCAATACAGGGAGGCTAGGACTTTGCCAACATGAATACTTTCCTTCATCCTAAATCCAGCATGGCACTGGTCAGAGACTAACTAACTCAAACTGATCTCATCCTCCCCAAAACACCACTGTGGTAGTTTGAATATACTTGGCCTATGGGAAGTGGCACTATTAGGAGGTGTGACCTTGTTGGAAAAGTGTGTGGTCTAGCTGGAGGGAGTGAGTCACTGTGTAGGCAGGCTTTGAGGCTCCCATGCTCAGGCTCCACCCACTTTGGAAGAGACCCTCCTCCTGGCTGCCTGCAGATGGCAGTCTTGGCCTAGGGGAAGTGGCACTATTAGGAGGTGTGGCCTTGTTGGAAAAGGTGTGGTCTAGTTGGAGGGAGTGAGTCACTGTGTAGGCAGGCTTCGAGGCTCCCATGCTCAGGCTCCACCCACTTTGGAAGAGACCCTCCTCCTGGCTGCCTGCAGATGGCAGTCTCCTCTTAGCTGCCTCAGAACAAGATGTAGAACTTTTGGCTTCTCCTGCACCATATCTGCCTGGATGCTGCCATGCTTCCCTCCATGATGATAATGGACTGAACCTCTGAAATTGTAAGCCAGGCGCAGTTAAGAATTGTCCTTTATAAAAGTTGCTGTGGTCATAGTGTCTCTTCACAGCAGTGAAACACTAAGACAACCAGTCTCCTGTGAATGCTAACCAGATCCTTACTCATTACAATTGAGCTCAACAACTTTGTCCCATTGCCCTTTTTATCCTGAAGTTGTGCCTTCAACATCATCCAGGGTGAAGGTGTGAGGAGGAAAACAAAACTTAACTGGTGTCAACACACTTGTTAACAAGTCATACTATCATGATTGCTCAAACATGATGAGGTGACCACAGGCAGTGACCAGAAGACTCAGCCATGTCACTGAGAAGCCATTGCTGATTCATGCCTGTTGATGGTATTTCCACAGGCAAATAGCCATTCCCAAAGTCACTCTGAAGGCTATATACACACATAGGTCATATTAAAGTGGGAAAAATTAATCTCAGTAATCTTGAAAAGTAAGAATAGTTCAAGCAGTAAAAACATTGACTATAGAGTAGAGGAAGGATTCACAAGGTCAAGGTTTTCCAACTCAACAGAAATGGAACTCAAGTCAGTGGTGGTTGGCGGTGAGCAAGGGCAACTTCCAGGGTGATTTTCATCAATTCCTGTTGGCTTTTGTGGTTCACTCTCATTAGCTGGCCAGGGCAAACTAAATCAAACTTTAAGGCTCAAGAGTGACACGAACAACCTCTTTGGTTTATTCAGCTGCAGTATAGACAAAATTTCTAGACTTGAAACAGGTCTATTCACATAAAGTCACTCTTTAACTTGATTGATAACTTAGGGCTGGGAATGTGATGCTTGTCACACATACATGATGAGGTCTTAGGTTCAATCTTCAGCACTGAAAAGGAAACAAGAGGTTGCTATCTTAACATGTAACACGCCCAAGGTAAGTAGTTCCTATAGTTAGTTTCAACATTAAAGAATAGATTGTGCCAATGTACAGAAAATGGAGTTTTCTGTAGGGGGCTGGTCTGGTGCTCTTTGTATTCAAATGCTAAATTTTGTATCCCAAGATTTGATTGCTCCAAGTTGAGCAAATTCTAATGCATACCAGCTTTTGTTGTGTAAACCTGCCCCCCTCACCCCTCCAAGTTACCCCTGATTAGTTAATAAAGATGCCTACAGCCTGGAATGGGCAGAAGGGAGGGGGCGGAGCAAAGGTTCCATGAAAGGAAGAGGAGAGGAGGAGAAGAAAGAAGTTGCCATGGGGTAGGTGGATCTAGAATGCATGGCCTAGGGGCTGGCCTGTTGGAGCAGGAATGGCCCACACAGAATGTGGCAAGTGATATCTCAGAATTACTGGCAGGGAAGTAAGCAAAATATCACAGGGGGCTGAGATCTGCCCAGTTCTAATGCTTTAAGATTTATTATAAATACAAAGGTTTTTGTGTCTTTTATTTGGGAACTATATGGTCTAAGTAATATATTAATCACAGAGTAATATCAACCACAACCGTTTTCTTATTTAAATACTAGATTATAAATACTGCTTCTACCTTTACTTACTCTTTCATTTCAATTTGTACATTGTCTCACTTGAAACGAACGCTCTTTCATTATTAGTATTTATAGTTGTCTGGTCTCTCTAGAGAAACAGAGCCAATATGATTGACACACAGATAAGCTATATAGACAGGCAGGTAGGTAGGCAGGGGATTTATCACAAGAATTTGTTCATACAGTTATGGAGGCTGTCCTGCATTAGTCTAGCCTGAGAAACTGGAGAGCAAAAGGATGTAAGTCCCAGAATTCCAAGGGCAGAGACTCTAGAGTTTAGCCTCCAAGGGCAGCAGGATAAAAGGGCTGTTCCAGCTACAGAGCACAGAATATTCCCTTTTCTTCACCTTTTTGTTTTTTTCAGGCCCTCAAACAACTAGACAGCCCTCACCCACATCATCTGGAGATCCCCTGTCATCCAGTAAATTCAAATGTCAGTGTCCTTGGGAAACACTCTGACAGGCACATAGAAACAAAGCCTTTTCATCTAGTGGGTGTCTGTAAACCCAAAGTCGATATCTAAAACCAGTCATCACTCTAAGTGATAGACACTAAGGACAACGTTGTTTACGTTTTCAGAAGTACAGTATGTTTCAAAAGAGGCCCTGTGTTCTGTGTGTCAGGAGCTCAGCTATGGGGTGAAACCACAATCCAGAGTTGGGGGACACACCTGTGATCCAGACCTTGAGCTGGAAGACACAAGTTTCTGACCTGGATCTTGGCGTGGAGATCTTGAGGCGTAGTGGCCATGAAAAGCAAAGGAGGCAAGGGAGTCCATGCCTTTAATCCCTGCAGACTGGGGCAAGGAGAGCTTGAGTTCAAGGTCAGCCTGGGACAGAGCAAGTTGCAGATCCAGGTATAGTGGTACACACCTTAATCTGGGTCACACCCTCTGCTGGAGGTGTGGAAGGACATCGGAAGAAGGGAAACTCACTCTTCTTTGACTGCTTGCTTACTTGCCAACACATCTGTTGGAACCGACTTCTACAGAAGACCAGTTCAAACAACTAGCCTTGTGGGACTGAGCAACTAGTAGATTCTTGGACTTCCCATCCCCAGCTGTCCATTGTGGATTAGTTGGACTAAAGACTGCAAGTCATCACAACAAATCCCCTTAATATATATAGACTTTCTGTAAGTTCAGTAACTCTAGAGAACCCTAGTACAGATATGTGTGCGTGTATATGGATGGACACGTGTGTAGGTCAGAGGACAACTTGAAGAAGTTGGTTTTCTCTTCCTACCATGTGGAGTCTGGAGCTTACACTTAGCGACAAGCACCTCTGCTCACTGAGCTCTCTTGCCAGCCCACCCATGGATTCTGATCTGTGAAATTGTGTGAGAAGGAATCTTATATAGCCCAGGTTGGCCTCCAACTCACTATTTAGATAAGGATGTACCTCTCTCTCTCAAGCTGGGATTATAGGCCATATTCTGCTTGATAGATGAAATTATAATCTATACTAACAAGTCTTGTTTCTCTTAAGAAAGACTTAATTAATAAAGAATAAGTCTTATTCTTATGTGGTTTCTGTGAGTTTAGTGGGGCTGATAAAAATTATAGCAAAAAAAGAGATAAGTAATGTTTAATTTTCTCTGGGAACTGATTTTGAGATCTTTTAATGGAAAGAATTTCTGGAGAAAGATTTAGAGTTTTAAAAATTGGAATGATTGGGGAAGAGGGGTGGGGGGGAGGTGGGATTAGGTTATCACAGTGGGTTTAAGATTTGACTTCTTCCAAACTCAGAGAGCAGCATGGGAGTTCTCTGTGGTTTAGGGTATAGAATTTGCTATTTTATTCACTATGAACTGACTATGCAACAGCTTAGGCATTTGATGTGACCAAAACAGACAAAACAAAATAAAACGAAAACAAAAACCTGCCTCTTTGTGGACAAGGGCTATTTAAGTCTAATTTAATTAAAAGGCAGAGGCTATTTTTGTGTCAGAGGACAACTTTGTGGAGTCAGTTCTCTCTTTACACGGGCTCCAGGGGTCCAACCTGGTTTATCATTTTACTTGACAAGTATGAGTGCTTTATGTCACCAGCTCTGAACAAGGAAAACAGGGGCACTGAATGTAAAGGAAAACATGCCTAGGCTAGTTTACCAGGATCGTGGTCACAGCACTTTTCAGGACTCTGAATAGATGGGGCAAGGTTTCTCATTCTCTGGAAGACCTGCATTTCTTCAAGTCAACGATCCAGTAACTATTATTTCCAGTGTGCTGGGTATCTTAACGGGTAGTGTGGGTTGGAGATAGGACCCAGGGAAACCGGTTCAAAGGCAAAGAGCAATTTGCACAAATCTTCTAGGAAGTATCTAAGAGACCTCGGCTTCCAAATGGATCTCCTTGGCAGTATATCAAACTGCCTGAGACTGGAGGAAGATACTGATGACTCCCTAGCTAATGTCTCTCAGTAAGGTTCCCATGGGATGAATAAGGACTTACCAAATGCGGAAAAATTCAGACACTTTCATAGAGTGGTGGGGTGGAGGGAGAAAAAAAGAGAAAAGGACTAGCTAGGCTTTGTGGCCTAAACAATACAACGCAGCAGGGGCAACGTGGCGAACTCAGACTGAGCTGGGCTACAGAGTAAGTCTGTTTCAAAAAACAAAACAACAAAACCTAAATCACAAAATGAAAGGATGGGTGAAAAGGGCGTAAAGTAGTCCAAGAGATGTCGGTCAGAAAAATGGAAATACAGAAGCGGACGCTTATTTGCCAAATCTTTGCCCCTCTCCTAGGGTAAGGGCGTGCCCAAATTCCCGGTGGACTGGAGCTACAGCCTTGCTCCTCGCCACCCCGCCCGCCCTCGCCACGCCCATGCCTACGGATCTGACCGGCTGAAGCCCCGCCTCGCCCTGGCCCCGCCCCGCCCCTGTAGTCTGGCTCCGGTAAGGTAAGGCGGGACTTCCGGCGTTTGAAAAACTTCCGGCGGGAACCGGAAGATTCCTCTACAGAACTCCAGTCTACAGATTCGCCAAGCCAGAAGGTGAGCTTTGTGTCTGTCCCAGCAGCAATGCTTCGGGCCAGCCGTTTTCGCATCGCGGCCCCGGTATTTATGAGTGCTCGTTTGGGAAAGAACAATTTTTAAAATGAAGTTTTTCTGTCTTTTAGTATCAGCGGTCTATCACAGTCTATCCTGGACAATCTCATAACTGTCACCTAGCACGTCCTTTGACTGGACCAGCTGTCAGCGCATGAGAAAGCCAGGGGCATTTTCTTTTCTTACTCCAAAGAATCGGAGCTTAGGGAGGAATCACTGTCAGACGTGGCGCGCTGAATCACGCGCCTTCAGAAGTGCCCTGGGCACAGAGGAGGCGCTCGAGCAGTGGAGGAAAAGGATGAATGAGAACTCTAAACATCTTTCCTAAATCTTGCCACATGGCAGCTTGTCGTTAATTATGCGCAGTGAGAAGCCGGGAGAGTCTTGGCACTTATGGCTCTTAGTTCTAGGACTTTGCCTTCTACCTCTACCGTTTGAGTAAAACCATTCCATCTCACTGAGTCTCGAGATTCCCATTCATAAAAATACAGCAGGGCTTCCTCGTAGGGAGGTTAGCTGCTACTCTACTGCTACACGCTTTGTTGTTTGTTTGTTTTATTTTATTTCTTGAGGGTCTGCCCTTGTCCAATTTTTTTAAATTCCCCCAGGGAAACATTTAGATGCCTCTTGAGTTGTCTCGATTTTCTCCTAGAACAGTGGCTCTCAACTGTGGGCTGAACAATCATTTCACTCGGGTTGAATATCAGATACCCTACATATCAGATATTTGCAATTCATAACAGTTGCAAAATCACAGTTATGAAACAGTAGCAAAAATAATTATGTGATCGGCGTCATCACAACTTGAGGAATTGTTTTAAAGGACTCAGCATTAGGAAACTAGAAGTTTAAATGCTGTTCCCCTTTTTAAATATTGGCGCGTGCATGCCTGTGTGTCCGTGTGCCCGTGTGCCTGTGTGTGTGTGTGTGTGTGTGTGTGTGTGTGTGTGTTCACCTTCCTTAGTTTATAGTGCCCACTCAGTGACATAGCAACCTGTAAAAACTATTGTTTGTTTATTTTTGGAGTTTTCTGTTTAATGATTATGAACTTCAGTTGACTGAGATACCTCAAATTGTACAAAGCCAAATCTTGGATGGAGGTGGTCTGATACTACTGTGTGTTGTGGGTTGGGATGGTTAGAGTGGTTGTAAGGTTCTTTGATGGGGAGCTTGGCTCCTTTAGATTTTTTTCCCCCACTGTTCTCTTTGTTTGGCCGGGCTTCAGGTAGCACACACCTCTTGTGCACTGGGATTAAAGATGTGTGCCACCACGCACGGCTTGTTTGTCTTGGAGACAAGGTCTGTTTGGTTTACCAAGGTAGCCTTGAACTCACTGTGTAGCTGAGAACAACCTTAAGCTCCTGATCCTTCTGCCTCCACCTCCCAAATGCTGCCACGTCACTTCTGGTTTATAAGATCCTAGGGATCAAAGTCAGGATTGCATGCGAGCCAGGCAAGCACTCTCCCAGCTGGCCTACATCTCTGCTCCTGACCGGTGACTGGGAGTTTAGCATTCAGTTTGAATGGGTTCTATGTGTACATGTGCGTTCACGGTCTTCTAGTCTACTGACTCTGTTCTGGGAAATAAATTTCTAGACTTTTTGTGGATTGAGTGCCTCGTAACATGTGGGCTAGGGCACCTAGAAAGATCCTTTGGTGACAGAGTATACCCAACCCCAGATCCCTCAACTTTGGTCTTAAAGATTTTAGCAGTCACTTTTGTTGTCCACCTGTCCTTCCTTTTCATTCATTTTGTTCATCTGTCTGTCCTTTCTTCCTCCCTTCCTTCCTAACTTTAAAAAAAAAAAAGTTAAGGAGACTAAAGGATAAATTGACTTACTTCCCAAATGCCCCAGTTACTCTTTCTTGGGACTTCAACTTTTACCTAATAACCTGCTAATTTTTTCACTGTGAGTTTTGAGTCATGGCTAGGGACAGCTGTGTGTTTTCCTCCTGTTCAACACTCTGAAGACAACACACCTTTGCTTACTATAGAACTTATAAAGTTTTGTTTTGTGTAGTTTAAATCTCTCTTAGAACATGGGTTTGCTCCCGTGGAAGGCCTGCGGGTTAAATTACTTGCTTTCCTTCAGAGGAGCAGCTAGTTGTCTCTCTTCCATTTACAGAGTGAAGGTAAGTTTTTCCGTGACCTGGTCTGAATTAGCACTGTGTCAAACACCAACTCATTTATTTTCTTATTTATCTATGCATAGGATCTTACTATGTAGACCAACCTGGCTTACTATGTAGATCAACTCTTAGAGATCCTCCTGCCTCTGCCTCCCTAATGCTAGGATTAAAGAAAGGTGTGGCACATTCCTGTTCAGCCCTCTTTTTACATTTTATTTTTATTATGGTAAACTGTTCATAAGAAATTGTATTTGCCTGTTCCCATAACCCATCCTGTCCTGTCTGCTGCTGAGAGACTGGTCTACTGCTGGCCTTTGTTTCCTTCTAAACACGGTCTCCCTCAGTTTTGCACTCACGGGACAGAGATGTTGGGAAATCAGGCTCCTCTTTGTGCTTTAGTATTTCTGGGAGGTACTACCTCCTTTTATAAGTGTGTTAGAGCCAAGGTTCACAATATTCCTCTGATCCAGAGACATGTTCTAAACATGCCAGTCTAATGCATTTTTTTATTGGTTCGACAAACATTCTTTAGGTAATATATGCTATCAATTTACTTGTTGTATTATATGATTCCTCTTGTCATTTGTTTTAATATTTTTTAAGTGCTGAGCCTTTGAATATGGTAAATATTTTTAGTGGCATAGTGGCTAATAATTTATATTGCAAGAGGATATTTGATTTGCTTTAGGAATATAGATTATTCCTAAATAACTACTTACTCAGTTGATTGGCATTTGATTGACTCCTAACTTTGTGAAGATACTTCTACTTTAATGTTATGAGAAGATATAGAAGAGAAAAAATATTTCTTATATTTGAGAAATAGTACAATAGATGACTTGATAATTTGTTGACTGGCAGGATAAAATAATACTTGCAGAATACTCCAACCTTTAATTCTAAAGCAAACTTATCACCCTGAAGGGTCTTGCCTTTTTTAAGAGATGGTCCCAGCATCATAAGGTATTTGAGACATCGGAAGGTCGCTGGGTCCTCTTCTGATCAGTAGGCTGTATCCTGTGGGGAGCCAGTGTTTGGGCTTGTGAATAAGCTATATATTTTTCTCCCCTCTATGGTATTTCTGACAGCAAAGCTTTGGTGTTAGTTTTGAATGGAGAATCATTTTGTAGCCAGACGAAGTGAAAAACTATTCATGTCGTGTGACTCTGCTTTGTGTTCCATTTCTTCCAGATGCCCTCATTGCGCAGAAGAGCAAAAATACAGGCCGAGAATGCAGAACCCACAGACGAGTGTTCTTTCTTCTCTGAGTCGTAAGCATATTAGTGTAATATGTTGTTGGGGGAATGGTGACTATTTTAAGAATGATATGGTCTGTCCCTTAGACACTTAAGTCCTTTGGGTTGAAGAAATGTATGTCCTTGTCCTTTCTTTATATAACAACTCTCTGTTATACTTGTGCCATGATTCAAGAGGGAGAAAGCAGCTAATGGATTATGTAATGCTTTCCCTGTACAGGTGAAAGAGGGCAAACTGTTGTTTACACTGCTTTAGAGCAGAGCTCTTTCTTTTTAACGACTTTTTTTTCATGTGCATTGGCATTTTGTTCAAATGTCTGAGTGTGTTGGATCCTGAGGAACTTGAGTTACAGATGGTTGTGAGCTGCCATATGGGTGCTAGGAATGGAACCCAGGTCCTCCGGAAGAGCAGCCAGTGTTCTTACCATCTCTGCAGCCCCTAGAGTAGCTCTTAGCTCGTACAGCATTGCCACTGTGTATAAGTCACCTTTTGTTTAGGGGGCTGCCTGATGCATTATAGGACATTTAGTGGCATCTGTGACCTCTACTGAATGTGGCAATAGTTCTTGATGTGACAATCAAAAATGTCTTTAAACAATGCCAAATGTCCCAGAGGCTCAAAATCATCCTCAGTTGAAAATCTTTGCTATAGAGAACCATATTACATATGCCTCTGACATTTATTAAAAAAAACAAGTGATTATGTTAGGCCATAATAGTAATATAAGATACAATGAAAGCAGGTCAGGGGTCAGGGAGCATGTTGCATGGTTGTGGTAGAGGGGCATTTTGGAAAGAACAGTCATAGTGTTCTTTGGAGGATATGCCAAGAGAGCCATTTGAGATTTTTTAGTTGCTGTAGTTTGGATAATTGTCCTGAAAAGATTATTACCAGGGTAGTGCTATTTGGAGGTGGGTTTGTATGTTTAAGAGTTGGGGGCTAGTCTAAAGCTCTTAGGTCACTGCAGGCAAGCCCTCCAAGAGAATCGTAGTGCCCTGGCCTGTCTTCTCTTTGTTCTTGCCCCAAGATGTGGATGTGTCTCAGCACAAATTCCTGTCTTTGAACTGTCTTCATCAGAGGCTCAAGCCATTGGGGCTACCTGATTTTGGAACTGAACCTCTAATATAAATAAGCCATTTATTAAGTTAAATTATGTCAGTTTATGTCAGTGTAGTGACCCAAAGCTCACAAATAAGGACTTAGATTAGGTTACAAATAAAGAAAGCAGTAAACACACACACCCTGAAGCAGCAGTGAATCGTTTGGGGAGTAGCAAGAGCAGCATGGCCAGATTGGAGCCGTCATGTCAGAGAGTGACAGGAAATAAAATTGTAATTGGTGGGAACTAATATTCTATGAGGAAACGCTAGGACTTCATTAGAAGTAAATTGGGAAGCCACTGGAGTGCTGTGGACAGCGATCTGACCTGATTTAGCTTATATTTGTAAAGTATCTTTAGGGTTTCTTGGTGTGTAACAGACTCAAGTGTGAGGGTGAAGCAGGGAGGGAGGTAGGTGTAGAAGTGAGAATGGTGAGAACTAGTCCAGTTTGGATAGATTCCTGAAGGTAGAGTAGAAAAGACATGGTGGTGGTTATAGGCTTTCTGTAGACCAGAAGAATAGACAGGAGTGTTAGAACCAAGAGGTCTGTTTTGTTGTTGGCAAGTTAGTGATGATTGCTAGACATCTAGCTGAGCATAGATCTGCAAGGGGAAAGAGCATCTGCAGATATAAAATTGAGACTTACAGGATAAGACATAAACTAGAGAGAGTCCTGAGGACTAAGACTCTGGAGATGTCAAATTTCGAGGTTGGGGAGAGAAGGAGAGGGTCAAAAGGAGTAAAGAGAGGCATATGGAAGAGGTGCTGTGTAGGACAAGTGCCAGGCACTGCTGGGCTCTCCTGGGATGGGGGAATGAGTGTTGATAGCTGCCTTGAGCCACTTCCTGTGTGACAGTGATTTTGGGTGCTTGGGTTTTCTTCATAATAATGAAAAAAACCCTGTGCTTTTAGCAACATACCCATGTAAAATACAGTTGGTTAGCTGTCCGGCTTAGTGGGTGATTAGATGGTAGGGTAGGAAGATGCCCTGTTCAGTTGACAATAGGAGGTGACCCTAAGTTCCTCTGTCTTCCCTTTGCCTTTTCCTCCTCCCCTTCTTTCTTTCTTCTTCCCTTTTTTCTTTCCCTCTTCTCCCCTTTCCTTTATTTTCTTTCTTTTCCCTTCCTTATCTGCGCATGCGCACGTGTGTGCATGTGGGGTGTGTGTGTGTGTGTGTGTGTGTGTGTATGCGTGTATGTAGGGTAGGGATAAACATAGTCAGAACTTGTGATCCCCTTGCCCTCAGACTCCCGAGTACTACGAGGCAAGTACTCTGGTAGAACACAGGTTTTTAGATTATAGTTCCCTTGAATCCGCTGTTTTAGTGATTTTGATTTGATTTTGTTTTGCTTAGTCTCAAAAAGCTTCCCAACCTATGAAAAGAACTCTGTGATGTCAGTGGTTTGTCCCGCCATCATTATGTTTTTTTGGAACATAATTTAGCTGAGAAGTCATCCAGTCTGGTTCTTGCCTATCAGCAGAACTGAGACATTCAGAAGCTCAGACAGCCTCATTGATTAAGCTCAGGTCCCTTTTCCCACATTCTCCTTCTTAGGGGAGAGAAACAGAGTGAACCAGATGGACTGGAGGGCTGTGCTTTCTTTGCTCTTGAAGTGAGTTTGATTCTTGGTTAGAAAGGCAATGTAGCTTTTCAGCCTGTTAAGGGCACAGATTTTTGTGAAAGGAAAAGGAGGTCAATAAAATAGCTGAGGGTCTTGGTGCTGGCTTGTTTTATGCAGTTCGGGGTGTTTAAAAAGCTCTTTCTCAGTCCTTTTATTGGTTTGAATAACTTAGTACATTTGAAATGGATTTGATTGGCATTTAGGAACTTAAGTGTTTTTTACTGTTGAGATTGAAAGGCTCACAATGGTGTGACATGACCCAGTAAGTTGTTTGAGGTAATGATTGATTTTCTGTGTCATGACAGTGTGTATTGTGCTTGTCAGGTCAGAGAAGGAGAGCAGACCTGTGAATAGTGTGTGTGGTGGGGAGAAGGTACTTCTCTGGGTCCCTGATAACCTATTCAATTCTTAGCACTAATTGTTTATAGCCTATGGTCATATCAGTCCATTTTATATTACACATTTCCAGTTATCATTTATGAAGCATGTGTCATCTGGTTTCATTTTTTTCCTGGAAGTTCTTCTGTTAATTCACTTCTAGATCATCTGGCTCTGAAGAAGATAACAAGGAAGATAGCATTTGGGAACCACAGAAGAAAGTTCCCAGAAATCGTAGACAGCCTGTTTCCAAGGCATCCAAACGGAAGCAGGGGCCTAGGGTGAAGAAGAGCTCCCAGCAGGCGGATGACATATCAAAAGATGTGGCTATTAAGGAGGAGTTGGTAGGTGGTACTCCTGTAGATGTGGGGAAGGCCTGGTGTTTTCCACATGGGAGGGACTGTTCTTTTCTCCTTACACTGAGCGGGACAGAACATGTAAATGACACAAACGTCAGGGCACTGGTATCCCTGGTCGCAGTCTCAAGAGCACTTAACTACTGCAGCAACTCTTTCTTTAGCTACTTCTGTTCTCTCCTCTAAGGACGTGGGCTAGGTGTGGAAGTGGTGGTTTGGATGGTGGTGTCAGCAAATATCTGTGTGTATTGTTAGCCAGCAGCACACTCAATATTTCCCCCTGAAGATCTTATGGGATGGGTACAACCACTGTGAGTCCTGTAGTTTTACCATCCTGATTTTACAGATAGGAAAACTGAGGCAGGGAGTGTTAAATGACTCTCCTGGAACACAGATAGTGAGAGATGGAACTGGGTTTCTAGGTCAGCAATTAAAAAGGTGATATACCTCTTAGGGGTACTTTTATATCAACCATGCTTGCAAGGGTGATGTGTATACACAGAGTGCTGGTTTAATAATTAATACTTAGAAATAGCCATCATGTGCACTTGAAGCTCTTACGGGCAGCACTTTTCTTCTTGGAGGCTGAAGTAGGAAATTAAATAGTTAGAAATTTGCTTGATGAGCATGGGCTGAGAATAGGAATTAGACAAATCAATTTGGGTTTATTGATTGCCTCCTGTGGTCTTGGCTATGGTCATCACAGTGACACTTGCAGATTGTAATTGTGTGAGTTAAGATAGTCTGAAGCAGTCATCTCCCAGCAGCCTCTCTTGATATTGCTGATAAGTCTATTCGTTGCCTTTTCTTTGCCTTATTATAGGTAGAAGAATGCTGCTCATATTTGGTCTTTTGTGAATTCCTTTTCTGTCTCTTAGACAGCTTCTTTTATGATGGACACATCCTTTAGTTATGCCAGTTCATTTGAGTAGGTTGTGACTTGTGGACCCAGCCATCATATCTTCCTGTCTCTGCTTGGATCCATTATGTTTTGAGCAGGTGTACTGCTCAGAGGCTGTTACTGTGCATTTCAAGTACACATGTAGTTGGCATTGGGCTAGAAGGGTCCTTACTGTGGCTCTCAGTGCTCATCCTCAGTCATTTTGGAAAAATCCCTGATAGAGGTTTAATTTTAACTGAAACATTGTTGGGAGCTGTGTTTGTGCTGCCTGTGCCCCTTGAGTGATGGACAAGCTAGCCTGTGACTATAAACTTCTCCAGGGCAGCTCTTTGCGTGATCGCCACTGTCCCAAGTGCCGAGATGACCAACAGGTGTTCCTGGGTACCTGTGCAGCCATCTCTCAAAGAAAAGGATGCTAGCCATGGTACCATACACTTGTTATCCTAGTACTTGGGAAGCTGAGGCAGGAGAATTGCTTTGAGTTCAAAGTTAGTCTGGGCTCCACAGTGAGTCTAGGTAGCCAGGGCTATAGTATGAGAGACCCTATCTTAAAAAGCAGAACAAAAGAAAACTTCTTGCCTTTGGCTGCTGTTGCTCTGTTCCCAGTCCTCTGCCTCTGTCTAAGCAGGTTGTGGTGTAGTCTTCTGAATTTCACAAGCATGCGGATGCTTTTCTTCTCCCTCTAATTGTTTGGTTTGGTTTTTATTATTTTTGATTATTAATTTCTGAAATTTATTTAAACAAGTCAATTTATTTATCAGGTCTCATGTAGCACAGGCTGGCTGTGTGAGGGTGAGCTTGACTTTCCAGCCCTCTTGCCTCCACCTTCCAAGTTCTGGGATTACAGGCGTGAGTTACCATGCCTGGTCTTTATGAGGTGCTGGGGTCAGACCAGGGCTTTGCATCTGCTAAGCATGTGTGCTAGGCAAGTACTCTCTTGATTGAGATGCAGCTCCAGCCATGGCTATAGCTGAATCTGGTTTTTCTGGCACATGGAGATGCATCATTTACTTTGTTTTGTGAAATTAAGCTTTATTTATAAGTCATCCACATGCAGTTATAAGAAACATCGGGAGGGATTCCAGGTACCCTTTATCTAGTTTTCTCCAATGGTAAGATTGTAGCGTCTCATGTAAGTACAATGACCAGAGTATTAACATTGGTAAAACCCTCTGTTCATGTAGAGTGCTCTGTCTCTCCATGTGTTTATTGGTGTGTGGGTATTTGTATTTAGCACTGTGCAGTTTATTGCACGTGTAGGTTTGTGTAGCCGTCACAAGGAGCTCTTACATTGCCCTTGGATATTCACATCACCATGCTCCTTCCACCCATGCATCTCTGACTCCTGGAGAGCTCTGCTGTGCCTTGGATGGTTATGTAAATGTGCTCATATAGTGTGTGACTTTGGGATGGGCTGTCTCAACATAGGTCCTGAGATTCATGTAAGTTGTGGCATGTATTGATAATTTGTTCTTTTTTACTTCCGAGCAGCATACAAGGGCAGTTGGTTTCTAAGTTTTTAATTCTCATGCTTTCTCTTTGTGACTTTATAGAACAGCCCGGTGGCTATTGTTGATGCTGATTTGGAAGAGAAAAATCACAAGTTGCATATGACAAAGACTCTGAAAACTGCAGCAAAAAAGCAAAAAAACCCAGTTCAGAGGGCCAGAAAAAGGTTGAAAGTTGATGAGGAAACCAGTCAAGTCAGCCCCTTCGAGGGTGGAGGCAGTAATGTGGAGACCCCCTCAACAAGCGCGTGTGCAGACGTGTGCAAGAAGGAGGAGAGCGGGGACAACTTCACTTTTGAGCAGTCCCCGTTAAAGAGGATCAAGACTGAGTCATGTCCTCAGGGGAGGCCTGCCAGGGTTCCTGATGGTGCCAGCGACATTAAAGAGGAGGTGGAAATGAACTGGGACATAGTACAGGTGAGTTCAGCCTCGTGTCACCTGTGTGCTTTGAGTTCTGGACTGGCACACCGTGCTTACCAGGAGGCATGCTGGCAGTTTTGGATTTTCAGTTTGTCAGTGATTTCTTGAGGCAAGCTTTGGCAACTGTTTCTTTTCTTGGCTATACTCTTTGTAGTCTGGCTTGTCAGCAGCTATTCTCTGCTGGTGGGAGCTGTCCCCTGTCAGCGGTGGGAGCCGTCCCCTGTCAGCGGTGGGAGCTGGTGGGAGCCGTCCCCTGTCAGCGGTGGGAGCTGGTGGGAGCCGTCCCTGTCAGCGGTGGGAGCCGTCCCCTGTCAGGGGTGGGAGCCGTCCCCTGTCAGCGGTGGGAGCCGTCCCCTGTCAGCGGTGGGAGCCGTCCCCTGTCAGCGGTGGGAGCCGTCCCCTGTCAGGGGTGGGAGCCGTCCCCTGTCAGGGGTGGGAGCCGTCCCCTGTCAGGGGTGGGAGCCGTCCCCTGTCAGGGGTGGGAGCCGTCCCCTGTCAGCGGTGGGAGCCGTCCCCTGTCAGCGGTGGGAGCCGTCCCCTGTCAGGGGTGGGAGCCCTCCCCTGTCAGCGGTGGGAGCCGTCCCCTGTCGGGTGGGAGCCGTCCCCTGTCGGGTGGGAGCCGTCCCCTGTCAGCGGTGGGAGCCGTCCCCTGTCAGCGGTGGGAGCCGTCCCCTGTCAGCGGTGGGAGCCGTCCCCTGTCGGGTGGGAGCCGTCCCCTGTCGGGTGGGAGCCGTCCCCTGTCAGCGGTGGGAGCCGTCCCCTGTCAGCGGTGGGAGCCGTCCCCTGTCAGCGGTGGGAGCCGTCCCCTGTCGGGTGGGAGCCGTCCCTGTCAGCTGTGGGAGCTGTCCCCTGTCAGCGGTGGGAGCCGTCCCCTGTCAGGAACAGTGCTTGTTTCTGTGCATCACAGTGCATATACTAAACACCAACATATGGGCCTTAAAGGCTCACTGCTACATTTTAATTTTGAGTGTAGGTTGTATTTCTCCATAAAAGCAGTATACATGATTAGGTCACTGGCTGTTCATGCATTACATATGTTAGGAACAAGACCCCAGAATGTTTCAAAGACAAATTCTTTAAGAATTCTAACTCGATGATCTCTCCCAGCTTTCCTTTCCTTTCCCTCTGCCCACCACCTTTTTAGCTGCTTTGGGGTTGTAATAGAAGAAGGGCTGGTCATGAGCAGTGAGCCTTAACCTTGTGTGCTCCAACACATTCTGGGCCATTTCAGGCTACATGGGTGTGACCTTCTGACTTATTTGTCCTCTCCTTTGCTATACATTGCTGCTGTAGAGTCCAGGACTTCTGGGGGGTTCTATGACTGGGACTTTGTGACATCTTTGTTCAGAGGGTCCTGTTTTGAGCCATGTTGATTTTTCTGTTACTTAGAGCTTGTCACCAGTAGTTTTGAGTCGTTATGTTTCTTCTCTTTGGCACTCTAAGGAGTCTAGAATGCTGTCTTATAGCTCTCTCTCTCTCTCTCTCTCTCTCTCTTTCTTTAATGCAGGGAGTCATTGCGAAACAGTGCAAATTGTAGTGAGAGTTCTAGAATTTTGGTTTCTTTAAAAAAATAGAAATATTATAAGAATGTGTTTTTGTATTAATCCTAGGTGTGGGGATATAGGGCTGCTTTGGACTACCTACAGCAGCTGACTATGCCCTAGCCAAGGCATGATGTTGCTAGCTGTAGATAGTTTCTGCAATCATGTGACATTTGGAATTCTGGGAACTTTTCTTTCTTTCTTTTTTTTTTTTTAAAGATTTATTAATTTATTATACTTAAGAACACTGTAGTTGTCTTCAGACACTCCAGAAGAGGGTGTCAGATCTAGTTATAGGTGGTTGTAAGCCACCATGTGGTTGCTGGGATTTGAACTCAGGACCTACTGAAGAGCAGTCAGTGCTCTTAACCTCTGAGCCATCTTGCCAGCCCCTTCTGGGAACTTTTCAGAGAGTATACAAATGATAGAGTCCTGATAAGTGAGGTTGGGGTTTGTTGGTCGTTTAGGAAGGTTGGTTGTGGTTTGTTAGTAGCCATGCTCAAAGAAGAAGCAAAAGGAAAGAAAATAGATTCAGGGATCTCTCTCTCTCTCTCTCCCTCCCTCCCTCCCTCCCTCCCTCCCTCCCTCCTCCTTCCCTGTCCTTCTTTCTGTCCCATCACTAGTGATAGGGGGTAAAGAAAAGGATGATAAAAAGAAGAACCCGCAAAGTTCAAGAGCAGCCACGGTAAACAGGTCTCTAAGTCTTCCTTTGCTTCATTCATTCAGACCTAGAAGGCAATGCTTTCACAGAACAGACAGGTCATAGACAGCCCACATGGAGTCCACTCTCAAGACTCTGTGACCTTCACCCTTGGCCAGAGCTCCCGGGGTGGACATGCCCCACTTCCCTTGCCCTGCCCTTTGTCAGTGCTGCTAAGCTTACTCCGTTTACCAGGGTGCTCCACTTCTGGCTGCTGGCAGTATACAGGAGGAATAGATGAGGGTTTCAAAGTTTGAACCCTCTGAGCTTCCAGACATAGTAAGCTTTTCATAGTGAAGGGCTGCCTTCTCCGGGCACTTTGCTTTATGTTCTATCCCCCACTCTTTGTCATGGACAAAAGGAGGAATATAGCCCAATCCTAGAATTTTTCTCCAGATTACAAGGGATACAAAGGAAAAAAAGCCTTACTTTTTAAAAATAATGTTGCATTTGTTTAGAGTGTTTGTGTGTGCGCGCGCGTGTGTGTGTGTGTGTGTGTGTGTGTGAGTGTGAGTGTGTGTGTGTGTGTGTGAGTGTGTGTGTGTGTGTGTGTGTGTGTGTGTGTGTTGGGGGTGAGTTCTGTGAGGGTTGTGTGAGCCGGCTACCTAAAACAATGCCCCTCAGGGTTGAGCTTTAGATGAGATCAGGTGTTTTTAAGGTAGTATGGCAAGAGACAGCTATGAAGTATGTTATGTTATGAATCTTGATGAAGACTGGGCTCATAGGTGTTTGCTTACAGGTCTGTAAATGCTGAAGGAAATAATCTTTGCCATTTATTTAGAGTTGACTCTGAACTAGGCTCCAGAGCACATATGTTTTACTAACATGGCACATTTGAAGAAATAACTGGGCAATCTAAAAAATCAGTTATAGTCAGGGGAGAAGACAGAAGCATTCTTGTTGTCATAACAGGAGCTAAAGAGAACCCATCTAAAAGTCACAGATTTCTGACCACTGATTCAGTATAGCATCCTATAGGTTGTATCCTTCCCATGGTCCTGCTAACTTTCTGCCTTGGTCTTCTGCTCTTCTGTTGAGGTTAGCTTTTCAGGGATCTCCCCATCTTGTGTGAAGAGGGAAAACTGCGTAGCTTACACTTGATTAGTGTTTAGACTTTACCTACGAATATAGTTTGTGAGTAATTCCTGACTAGCAACTGAAGACCGCTCTCTTGAGCGGAAGCAATGTACCCATTTTCATCTGTCTTCCCAAACTGTGAATGTACGGTTGCTATGGGAAGTTTGTCTTTGTTAAAGCCCCTGATGTCCCACGTAAGTATGTTAGTAAAAATTGGAGTGAGCAGCACAGTCAGTTGGGATTAAAGCATGCTGAAGTTGTGATCACTGTGATATGGTTTCTTTATTTTAAGGGTGAGCCTAGGCAGGTGCAGTGGCTTTGTGGGTCTAAGTAACCTTTCCTAAATTAGGGAGAAAAGCAAGCAGAACCTTTTTGTTAGTTCTTTTCCTTTGTTTCTAGAGACAGTAAGAGATGATGTAGGTGAAATAGCTATGCTCGGGAGGGCAGAAGTGGAAATGAAGGGAATGAAGTGGAAAGGGAGCCAGCGTCTGAGCTGGCAGCCTCACTGCCACTCTGAGGAGATGTAGCCTGGTTGCTCTGGGAGATATAGCTAGATTAAAACTTTATTATTATTATTATTAAAATAACCTAGTTGGTAGAGTTTGTTAGAGGCTTTAAGCTATAAGCAAACTTTGCTGTATTACATACATATGTGCAATTAATTGCCCAGGATGTTCAAAAGTGTAACCAAGCAACTTCTGGGCTGTGAACATCAGCATCCATCTTCATACCTCTTTCTTTTTCTTTTTTTCTTTCTTTCTTTTTTTTTGTTTGTTTGTTTCTTCTCTTTTTTTTTAACATTTTTTTATTGTTTTCTAAGTTTTTTTATTTACATTCCAAATCATTTCCCCTTTCCCGTTTCCTCCCTCCCCGAAAGTCCCATAAGCTCCCTTCCCTCCCTCTGTTCCCCATTCAACCCCCTCTCGCTTCTCTGTCCTGGTATTCCCCTACATCCAGTCTTTCCAGGACCAGGGGTCTCTCCTTCCATCTTCTTGGACATCTATTGATATGTGAATTGTGTCTTAGGTATCCCGAGATTCTGGGTTAATATCCCCTTATCAGTGACTGCATACCATGTGTGTTCTTTTGTGACTGGGTTACCTCACTAAGGATGATATTTTCAAGTTCTGACCATTTGCCTAAGAATTTCGTGTATTCATTGTTTTTAATTGCAGAGTAGTATTCCATTGTATAAATATACCACATCTTCTGAATCCATTCCTCCGTCGAGGGACATCTGGGTTCTTTCCAGCTTCTGGCTATTATAAATAAGGCTGCTATGAACATAGTGGAGCATGTGTCCTTATTGCATACAGGGGAAGCCTCTGGGTATATGCCCAGGAGTGGTATAGCAGGATCCTCTGGGAGTGTCATACCCAGTTTTCTGAGGAACCGCCAGACTGCTTTCCAGAGTGGTTGTACCAGCTTGCAATAGCTTATGCTCAAGATCAAGAATTGACAAATGGGACCTCATAAAATTACAAAGTTTCTGTAAGGTAAAGGACACTGTCCAAAGGACAAAGCAGCAACCAACAAACTGGGAAATGATCTTTACCAACCCTACATCTGACAGAGGGCTAATATCCAATATATACAAAGAACTCAAGGAGTTAGACTCCAGAGAGCCAAATAACCCTATTAAAAAACGGGGTACAGAGCTAAACAAAGAGTTCTCACCTGAAAAATATCTAATGGCTGAGAAGCACCTAAAGAGATGTTCATCATCCTTAGTCATTAGGGAAATGCAAATCAAAACAACCCTGAGATTCCATCTCACACCAGTCAGAATGGCTAAGATCAAAAACACAGGAGACAGCAGTTGTTGGCGAGGATGTGGAGAAAGAGGAACACTCCTCCACTGCTGGTGGGATTGCAAGCTGGTTCATACCTCTTTCAATCCTCCCTTTCTTCTTTTGTAACCTCTTTTCTGATTTTTGGCAGTGTATATTAATTGTCCCCACTCCTGTCTTTACATAAGCATTTTATATGACATAGTGACATAATCAATTCTTTGGGTTAGGTGGTAAACAGAATCAGCAACTTTTCAAAAAGGAACTGTTCAAGTGGCTGGCTTGGGAATGATTCTGACTGAATAGAAAATTCTCTTACTTTTATTCATTAGCAAGTCATTGAATTTGAGGTTAGCTCTTTTAAAAGTGCAGATGTTGCTGGGTGATTAAAGCTGCAGTGGATTTGCTGATGCCCAGCTGTTTTCTTTCTCACTGAGCAGAGGGAAATTTCCTCTGTATGAGATCTCAAGGGACACTGGGGACAAGAAGGCATCTTTCTGGATGTTTCCAACAGCTAGAGGGCAGTGTGAAGGCATTCTGTCCTGCCTGTGCTCAGGAGAGAGGAGGACAATTTAAGTACTTTGTACTTTTGCCTGATAAATCTTTTGCTTTGCTTAGAAATTGAATTTTTGAAGAGGTATTATGGCTAGTGGGACTTGGGACAGTGTACTTCTTGAGCTCAAGTTTTCATGTTTATAAAATGAGAATAATATTAGTTTCTATCTCTAAGAATTTAATTAAGTCAATGCTGAACATGATAAGCCCTTTACAGATCTTAGCATAAAACATCAGCTTTCTTACAAAGTATAAGTCAACATTAAAATTGTTATGGTATTTCTTTCTGGGGCCCCTCCCTCTCTGTGCACTTCTTTCTTACTTTCCCTTAGTAAATATATATCTGCTTTACTTAAGTAAATGAATAAGTAAGTGCATAAATAAGTAAATGAATAAATACAGTGAATACTATAAAAGTAAAGACTTTGATTCCTTGCTCTGCCTTTAGGGTTGCTCTCTATTGTCTTGTTGTGTTTGCCTCGTTTCTCTAAGACAGGATGGCCAGGCCTTATGTAGAGTTTCTGGGTCAGTGTATGTTAGGTGGAGCCTAATAACGTGCGTTTTCATCAAGGCTGTAGCTGATGCTTATGCCGTTGCTCTGAGGATCATGGACTGAACTGTTGATATAACCCACAGAGCTCATGGACTCTCAAAGTGTAGCATGTACAAGTTGGCTCAGCAGCAGAACTGGAGCAGTGGGAGATGAGGTTTTAACTGGCTTCTTTCCCAGTTAGCTTTTTGGACAGAGGGTTGGTATTTATTTTATTTATTGATTTATCTGTGCTGCTGAGAATTACACCCAGGGCTTTATGTCTACTAAGCAGACACTTTACCACTTTACCACTGGGCTGTTCCTCATTCCTGGGACTTTTTAAAAAAAAAATGTCTTGATTACCACTGGATTAGCATGGCCTAAGATGTCTTTTGAGTTAGGTCTAAGAAAACCATCATGTTCAACAGCTAAGACTGGAAGGCAGTTCATGGCTGAAGGATGTGGTGAGCTTTAGAGAATAAGTGAGAAAGCCCTGATTATCAAGGAAAGATGCTTAGACTAGGGCAGTATGCCTAGGGTTTTGGAAAAAAAAAACATAGAAAGAAAGGAAAAGTTATGCTTTCAGAACTCAAAAAATGCTTAGCAGGGAAAGTCTGCAAGTTAGTATATCAGGATGGGGGTTTTCAAGAAGGGGATAAGTATGTTGTCTTATTAAGGGGATAATTATTCCTCCATCTTTTTCCATGTTTTCAGGGGTTTCCAGCTTTCTTGGGGTTTGGGGGGCAGATTCCTGCCAGATGATTGACAGAGCTAGTTGAGTTAGCTTCCCATGGAGGAAGTAACAGTATGTAATAGTCTGATCTTCGGAGCAGATGAGAATATCATATCTCCCAGGGCCAAAGGCATTCTGTTCTTTTAGCTAGGCAGCCTAACGAGGGAAAGTTGTATGCTAGGTGAATAGAAGGTGGCTCCAATACCAACCACGAAGGAAGGGTCTGCCCTCAATGGCCTCCAATGCTGATAACTTTTATTTATGTCTAACAGAGTTTGGATTCCAGGTGCCATGGCATATTAGTGATGGTTTTAACCATTTAAATTACATGACCTAACATACATTTTGAAAGGAATATTCATAGTGCTCCTTATGCAAATAGGAATAGATGAGACTGGAGCACCTGCAGGGAGAACAGCTAACGGCCACCTCAGTGATGTAAGCTAGAATGAGGCTGTGCTGTGGGGATGGGAGAATGGAAGAGAGTAAAGACATATTTTGTAATTGGAGTTGATCAGACTTAAGAATTGGAGGTGGATGGCTCTTTTAGTTTGAGTTACTGTTTGAATTAGGTAGCACATGAGGAGAGTGGAGGATGAGTAAGTTTGACAGGAACCTCAGTTTACAAATGCAGGATCAAGATAATTAGTTTTCTGGGAGACTGTCCTAAATAATTATCCATGGGTCTGGTGGTAATGTTGAGAAGAGCCAAGCCTGGAGAGAGGTTAGCCATTTACTGCATGTGTTGCTTTGAAACAATTCTATCTGATATTTTGGCCTGATTTTCTTAATTAGTTGATGATGATAATTTTGGATAGGATCTTCATAGCCCAGGCTAGCCTCAGAGTCATGGTAGTCCTCTTGCTTCAGCCTTCAAAGTGTTGAGATTACGGGTATCAGTATTTTGAATCATGTATCTATCTTTCTTTGCAGGTTTTATCTGAGAGAACTAATATTGAACCTTGGGTTTGTACCAACATCATACGCCTCTTTAATGATGACAACACAATCCCCTTCATTGTACGCTATCGAAAAGAGCTCATTAATAACCTTGATGCTGATTTCTTAAGAGAAGTTCGTCAAACCCTAGATGAGCTACGGTAAGAAACCTGAGCAGGGATGGATGTCATGTAGGAGACAGGCTGTGGGCTCTTGACGTGAAACAGACATGAATGAATGGCTGTTTGCACAGTTCTGATGGTTTGTGTCTTTTCATTGCTGTCATCTGAATGCAATCCTCTTCTGTCAGAGAGTCAAGTCTGTCTGCTGTGTTAGGGCACAGCCTCTCTCTGCTGCATGCTTAACTTGACCATGTATCTATAGGTCTTGACCATCTTCTTTGGTTTGGTTTTTTTTTTTTTTTTTGGTTTTTCGAGACAGGGTTTCTCTGTGTAGCCCTGGCTGTCCTGGAACTCACTTTGTAGACCAGGCTGGCCTCGAACTCAGAAATCCTCCTGCCTCTGCCTCCCAAGTGCTGGAATTAAAGGCGTGCGCCACCACCGCCCGGCTTGTTTTTTTTTTTTTTCATTGAAATGATTAGATAAAATGGCAGAATCAGGACTGCCAACAGGAAACCAGAAATGTTGGCCTAAGTCTTCAACAGCTTGCATAAACTTGCATAACACTGTCCTCTTCCTGCTCAACAGTCCCCAGATGGAGAGTTCTTGCCTGTTTAGCTGGTCTTCAACATATAGTGGAATGACTTAGTTTTGCAGCTTCATGATAGTCAAATCCATAAGCATTCGGTATAAACTCTACTTTGAGTATTTTGAGTTTTAATTTTTGAATTTTTATTTTTTGAATTGAATTTTTGAATTTTTGAGCTTTTATTTAATTATGAGTTTTTGAGTTTTATGGGCAAGCAGGATGCTATATGACTCTTATACACTCCCAGTCAGCCATGTGATCATGAAGAAAATGATACTGTATTATAATGTACTATACTGCCGGTGATTTTATCTTGGTTTCTTCTCCTATTGCTGTGCTCCAAGAAAAGCAACTTAAGGGAGAAAGGACTTATTTTGCTCCCAATTCCAGGTTATTGCCCTTCATTATAGGAAAATCAAAGCAGCAGCGACTTGACATAGAGAGCCTTGGATTAATGTATACATACTCCTCCTTAATACATGTATGAATGTGTGCATTACCTCCTTCATGCTACCTGTATCAGTACCATTGCTGGGCAGATTTTGTAAATAAGAACAGGTGATGAGATAAGAGGGCACGTATGACACAGACAGCAGGATTGCGCACTCACAATGAAAAATAATTGTTGAGAAGTAGAACTGCTATGCCCGCCCCTCCTCTTGCCCAGCTGTGTACTGGCTCATCTACATTGATTCCTAGAATCATGTCTTCTCTATGGAACCCCAGTTCTTTGTCTATAGAGAATAGTATTTAGAAGCCAGCTCCATGTGCGGAGTGTGCTGGTCCTGAGCAGCCTTGCTGCACAGTCAGTGAGCACAGTAGTGGTGAGATGCTTCCTGGTGGCCAGTCTTAGGGTCTCAGTACTCAGGGCGGAAGGTAAAAGATGAGCTGGGGCATCTTGTGCTAGAGAGTGAGAGGGACAAGTCAGAAGCTCACAGCACTTAGCTTGAAAGAGTTACCTCTGACCAAGCCAGTGATCATTTGGGCATTAAAATATGTCACAATGGTGGATTATAACCACTAAACAAAAATAAGAAGCCAAAGTCTATAGTGATAGGAGTAAATCAGTGCATCCATCAGAAGCTTAGTGAGGAATGAGAGTCTCAAAGTCTCCCTCCACAGAGCACACATTAGTTACAAGGGAGGAAGTGCTGATGTCAGAAACCAGTGTCACTTCCTCAAGTGGTGACGATCTCTCAGTAACAGGCTGCCCTGGAATCTTTACCTCTCACTGAGCTGCAGTAAGAAGAGCAGTGTCACTAGTTTGAGACCCCTGCCAGCAGGCCCCAGGGTTTAACTGTAAGGAAACATTTTCTGGAGGAAACAAGTAAGGAGGCCAGACTTGAAGATACTACAAAGTAAGTGGTAGGAAGCATTTCAAAGTACTGAGACTTTGAAAAATCTAGGAGAGCCTGGAACATTGTTATAGCCAGAGAGATTGCATCTGACAGCTACCCATCTTCTGGAGAGAATCCAGAGGCCATTTGCCAGCACTGTTGCTCGGGTCTGTGAGGGAGAAGACAGTGATGGATCAGCGTTAACTACTTGATCCTGATGGCTTTATTGTGGTTTGTAGATTATTCTTTCTTGGAAATGCATATTAACGTATTTGGGGTGAATTTACTGTCAAATGAGTCAAAAATAAAATAGTTTAGGGTTCCCTTTTCCTTTCCCTTCAACTTTTCTGTAAGCATGAGCTAGACTTGAGAAGAAAGGTTGGACATAGAAATTGTATATATTCTGTAAGTTTTTAATTTCAGGGATGTGGCAAAGAAGGTTCATAGTCGAATCCAGAAAATTAAGAAGGAGGGGAAGATGTCGGAGTGCTTGCTACAAGCCTTGTTGAACTGTAAAACGTTTGAAGAACTAGAGCATGTGGTAAGGAACTTTGTCTTTTCCTGGAATGCCTGAATGTTCATGATTTGGGATCTTTGTATCACTAAGGAAGACGAAGACATAAAAAGCTTAAGCCACCAGACACTGTTATTTAATTCACTAGGGATTTCATCTTTTAGTCAATACATATTTACTGGATGCCTTTTTGTATGTGCCAGAAACTTGGGTTTACACAGATGGGCATTGTAGTAAATAGTCCTTGCCCTCAAGGAATCTTAGTCAAGGAGTGAAGAAGAGTAGATTGTTCAAGTGTGGAGTGCAGGGGAGATGGCAGAACTGGGGACCTACACATGAATGTCTTCAGCCTGTAGTTGGCACTCTGGTTACTTGTTGGTTTGACATCTGTGTGCTCCACCAGCCATAGGTAGAAAACATTGTCTGTATTGAACAGATGCATACTTTTAAAAATTACCCTCCCCTAAATAATATAACCTAAGAAGTGTCACATCCCACTTATATTGTCTTAATTATAAGTGATCTAGAGATGATTTAAGTTTATAGGAAGCAGTACACGGGTTGTATGGAAGCACCAGGCTGTTTTCTATAGGGGACTTGGTATTCACAGATGCCAGCAGCCCCTCATGGATTCTTTGGTAGGCTTGTGTTAGAAGTTATAAGATGGAAGAACTCCCTTTAGGAGGGGATCATGGACAAGCAGTTCAGTATGACAAGTGGGAAATAGCAGCTTTTGAAATAAGTCAGAATCTAGAGGACATGTTGAAAACATCATCAGAGAACTCTGAAGAGAATCTGGAGGTGACATAAGTGGATCAGGAGGAAGGAGGTTTGTGAGCGAGGTGATGAATAGTGATTGTGGCAGGGGATTTGGGCAAGATATGGACGGAAAATAATTATCATAAGGGAAGTGCTGTGGAACTTCAACATATTACTTCAGCAAGCTATGTGGGAAGAGAAACCAGCAGGCCAGCAGGTTGAGGAGGGAGGGAGGAAGAAAGGAGTGAGGAGGAGGAGGAGGAAGAGGAGGTGAAGGAGGTGGAAGAGAAGTATTATATGAAACAACTTTAACAGGGTCTTGCTTGTTTGAGGACCTTGGAGTTCAGATGATGAGTTTTAAAGATGAGTAAATGCAAGCAGAGAACGAACAAAGCACATAGAAAATTATCAAGATAAAGCTTTGACACAAAGCAGCCCTATAGTCTTATCTAGCTAATAAGAGTTCATCTCTGAGGGGACAGGACAGACCAGAGAAGGATGTTTATGGTATTTTCAGTATGTCTTTGTCCTGCATCCCTGTTTTGATTTTGGCTTTGTAAAGCAGACTCCTGTGATATATTCTCTGCCTTTTTTCCTAGTCTGCTCCATATAAAATGGGGAGTAAGGGCACCAAAGCCCAGAGAGCAAAACAATTGGGGCTTGAAGGAGCAGCGTGGACACTGCTGGAGAACCCGGGGCAGCTCAACCTGCTGTCTTACATCAGGCCTGATGTTAAAGGTACTGGCTTTTAGGATGCAAATACCTACACTCAATGTGTTTTCACCAGTGGTTGGACAAATGTCTGTTAACAGCAGATGAAAAACTAGTGACTCGAACAAACAGGTCCTGGCCAATCTTCTGCTTCTGGTGACCTCCCCACTCTCTGCCGCTTCTCTTTCTCCACTTACATGTGTCCCTAAGACCTGTTTTCACAACCTGTACTTCTCAGTTCCTACTTGGGATTCCTTAATGCCATCTTCAGTACATAGAAGATCTCAGGGTTTTTTTATTAACTTATTAATCTTTTAAGATAATTGATGTTTTTACTTTTGAATGAAATCCCTCTATATTCCAAGGTTATAAAGATTCTTCTATTATCTTTCAAAGCTTTCATTTTATGTCTGCTTTTTTAAAACCATATAACTTAGATTTTCTCTTCAAAAAAGAATCTTAATACTTCTGGCATACACAAAGAACAAATTGGCTTCTGCTCTTAACACTTTTTCCTAAGTAATAAGGGGGCTTTTTCTAAAATTTTGCTTCCATATGTGTTCTGGCCTTTGTGTGAGAGAGAATGAGACAGGGCACAGGAGAAAGGTTCAAAAGATTATTATTCTCTGGAGCCTTACTCTTCAGTCTAGACTTGAACTTGCAGTTTTCTTGCCTCATCTTTTAGCTGAAATGACAAATTTCTCAAAAAACTATTGATTCTTTTATGTTTTAGTAATTATATATATTAAGGTAGACATTGTCTAGATATACATGCATTATTAAATGAATTTTGTAGTCAGACCACACTGACCTGAAGTCAAATTAATATGTCCGTCAATTCACACAGCTGCCTTTCCTTCTTTGGTGGTAAGAGCACCTGTGTTAACTCTCTTAGCAGATCCTAGCATGCTGTGTAATGGGCTGCAGTCCTCATCTGTACATGGGACACCCAGACTTTATAGCCCGTGTAGCTGCAGGTCAGCTCCAACTTTCACCTGTGTTTCTCCATCCCCGTTGTAGTTACTTTTGACTTTCTGTTCTTCAAACTGGGAGATGTACTCGTCAACAGGGGGCAGTCTGTGATAACAAAATCCGAGCTGTGTATTTAACTATGGAGAAATACGGTGTATCAGCCATATTCTAGCCAGTTGAATTTGTGTTTTTAAAAAATGAGTATTTGTATCTGTAAACTGCAAACTATCTGTTCACAGACACACATACATTTTAATATGTTTGGGAAAGGACAGAAATGTAAAGGATTATTTGAAGTTAGAGATGGATTGAAATGAATACAATCCATATTTGTTTAGTTTTTAAATACTTACTTATAGTTATATTTTCAGTGATTTACAGCATTTAAGTTTTTATTTTTGTTGCTATACTGTGGTTTATTCAGTTACAGCCTTACAAAGTCCATTCATCTTCTTTCTTGGCAGGGCTCTGGGGACTGGACCCAGAGTCCTGTGCATGCATTTCCTTCAGCAGATCCATATTGCTTTTGCAGATAGCATTTCATATTTTAATGACAGATGAGCCTTAGTAGCCTTGAGATTCACTGCTGGGGCTGGGGACTTTCTGTGTCTGCTGTGGAGAGTAGCTGCAGGGAGGTTTGCTGCCTGTTGTTCCTTATGGCTGATTCTTTGCCTTCCGTTTCCTGTCTTCTTTGGTACAGTAGTCTCCTTGGTTCCCAGGTATACTGCATTCCTACTAAACAGGTCTTGATACCTTTATCTCCTAAAAAGTTGTTTCTTCTGACAGGTTCGTCCGTATATGCTGTGATTATATTCACCCCGATGTCCCCCTCACTCCTCTGGAAGCCCCTCAACGTGGCCTCCTCCCACCATCATTCCTCATGTCTCCTTTGGGTTTTGTTTTTTGTTATTATTTTTGTTTTGTTGCTGTGTGGCTCACTGTGTCCATTACTGCTACCTGCTGGAATGCTGACTGGTCTTCTTGGCTTGAGCTGCGGGGGATTCATGGGTGCAGTGGCTATGACTTGTCCCCAACACAGAATTTCACAGCACTCCTCTCTGTCTTCCCTCTCTCATGCTCTTTCTGCCCCTGTCTCTGTTCTCTGAGGTCTGTGGGTACATATGCAGGGCCCACTCACTCTCAGGACTTCTGTTAGCTGTGGGTCTCTATGAACTTTAGCCCACTGCAAAAGATACTTCTCTGGTCATGGTTGAAAGCCGCACTGGTCTATGGTGTAAACATCAATCCTGACCATATATCCCTTCTGATGGTCACATATGGTAACACAGGATACATGATGGCTGACCGTAGGCTTTGACACTTCAGGCCATGTGACTAGCAGACACAGCAGGTTCCTATGGTTCCTACCAATACAGCAGGTCTTAGTCTGGGCTTCACTCACTTGTTGATTCTAATCACAAATACAGAGAATTATGGTTAATTCCAGTTAGCTATGTACTGTGTATCAGGACTTTTCTGAACAAAAGCAACTTCTAGGAGAAAGAGTTTATTTTAGCTTACAGTTCAGAGGGATAGGAGTTCATCCTGACAGGGAGGTGTGTCAGGGGCAGGCATGGTTGCAGCAGCAGTCAACTGTAAGTCTGAAGCACAGAGCAGATTGAGTGTAGGGTAAGGCTTTGAACTCTCAGCACTTGTCCCAGTGAGTGGCCTTCCAGCAAGGGCACTAACTGGGCACCAAGTGTTCAAATGCCTGAGCCTATGGGGTGCATTTCTCTTCTGACTACCACATGCTGCTTTTAAAACTTTGAAATGTTTCCTCTTTCTCATTTCCCCTCACTTTTTATGCTCTACACATACACATACAATTCTATTACTGAGGGGTTTTTCTAAAGAAGTATTTTAATTATTCCCATTCTTCTTCCTAGAAATATTTTTAGAAACCAGATATATATTTTTGTCTTCAGTAGAAGACATTTCTTACTCACTACAGACTAAGAATTTGATTGGAATGAAAACCTATACTGTACCAGAGGTGGGCTTTGCCCTGGGGTCCAGGCATCCCTGTGCTGAGGAGGGCCTGATGGCTCTGTGCTGTAAGAAGGCCTACATACAGAAAGAGTATAAAGAAACATTGGCTTTTCAGTGTCCTTCTACAGTCACAGTTGTTATTGCAAAGCATTCCAGCTCCGTCACTGTGGAGATCTTATTATGTGCTTCTCTTTTTTTGTTTTCCTTTCTCTCTATTTTACCGAATGCTCACCTTACAGACTGTAGTAAGCCTGAAAGAGTCACTAGGAGTGGGGTTTTTACAAACACAGACTTCTTCTGGTCCTTCTGGCTAGACCATGCAGGCATGCAATATGAGAAAAGGCTGCCCAAGTGACTCTGGTAATTTCTCCCTCCTGCTGAGACCTACTACCACGAGGAGAGGCAACTCAGCAACTCTCCCTAGCAGTGGCTTTAAAAGTTTTTGTCAGAATCAACTGTGATGCTCCTGTCATCAAAGCATCTGCATTTTTGACCAAGGATAGCCCACAGACGAGTGTAATTTTAATTATAAACATTCACTGAGTGTATGAGACTTTCAAATGGTGTTCTCCTTTGTTGTAGCAAACTTGTACTTTCTGTTCACTGCTTTCAGTAATGGTTTTCAAGCCACGTTTATTACTGAGTTCTCAGCCTGCTGTTGTAATTTAGAGACATTATAATAATGAGTAATGATGCTCTGAGGTGCTTGGGGCTCCAGCTATCAGTGCATAGTGAATAGTTTCTTAGCTCAAGATCCATCTAGTAGCTCATGAATGCATACTGTAGACATTCTAAATCCTTAACATATACAGGTTTCTATTTGTAAAAGTAGTTTTTCACTGAAAGTTTTCTCAGAGAAATTCCTTTAAAATGTAAATAGAATTTCTTTTAATTTCAATTCCTATTTCTTTAAAATAATTACTGTTTCAGTAGTTAACACAAATTATTATAACACACCAAGTATTTTTAGCTTTATTTATTATGCCTGAATAAGTCTGTTGTACTGTTCTCTTTGGTTCTTGAACCTTTTACTCATGGAAACTGTGTTTGTGGAAAGACATACATATTACACTCAGTGCTTCTGTAGTTAAAGCCTTGATGTAAATCAGCAAAAGCAAAATGCAAATAGAACACCGAAGACGAGAGGAATGTAAGAGTGCAAGGCAGACGCTCTGTGAGCGCATGAGGCGCTACCACAGAGGCCATGCTGGGTCAGAGTCAGGCCTGTAAACTGCCCGTGGAGAGGGCTTTTACATTTTATAAACTTATAGAAAAAGGATAGAAAAAAACTATTTTATGTGCTGCCTGTAGACGGTTTCATCAAGATGAATGCCCACTATTATCGTTGAGATTATATGGGTCACTTACAATCATGCTCAGATAGCAATATTAATGAAATCACTTGAAAGGGCAAAATTTTATGTCCCATAAAATTATATATCTTGGGATATGATTGATTCAGACTTGGTTCTTACAACATTTAATCTTTGTAACCACATCAGGGAGATAATGATTACTCCATATTCATGGGAAACTGAGGCAGGGAAGGCAAATAACCTGTTCTAGGTCCCAGAATTGTTAAGTGGTAGAGCCAGAAGTTGACCAGATGAGTCCAAAGCTGCATTTTCCCCAGTGTGCGGCCTGTTGGGAAAGGGCCTGCAACACTGCGTCTGGAGACTCACCCCTGTGGTATGGAAGAAGGTCACTCTCATGATGCCTTTCTCTCCTAAGTTTGTTAATGCAAGAAGTTATGAACTGGAATTTAGTTTAGTATGTTTAATTATAGACCTTACAACTAATCTTACGTCTACTTCTGATCCCCCTCTACCCATCTAAAGGCCTTTCTGAGCTCAAAGATATCGAAACAGGAGTACAGCATATTTTAGCAGACATGATTGCTAAGGACAAAGATACGCTTGACTTTATTCGGGACTTGTAAGTAATTTTTTTTCTTACCTTTCTGCTTTGTAGGATTTATGCTATTAAGTGTTGTTAGTGCCAACCCAGTGTCCATTTAAAATTTGGTTTTCAGACTTTGTTGTTGTTGTAGTACAATTGTTTGATCAACAGAACCCTAATATTTAAAATAAAGTTGTTTTAATTGGATTATAAGCAGTGTGCCTGGAGCTCTGCTTTCTTGACCTCTTGGAGAAGGGTCACCAGGTGATTGGTCTGATTACCCATCAGTCATTTCAGCCTTCTGTGTAGATAGATACTGCCTGATTTCAGGCATTTTGGATGGTTTATGTTGATATATAAATTGATCTTCAGAGTATATGCTAGTATGGTTGCTTATTTTAAATCGGATTTCTCTATGTAGCCCTAGTAGCCCTGGAATGTACTATGTAGAACATGCTGTCCTCAAACTCACAAAAGTTTCCCTGTGCTGAGATTATTAAGGGTGACAGGCTGGCAGAGTCCTTTTGATGGGTTAGTAATGCCAGTTTCTTATTTGGGCGTCATTAACCAAATCATATTTGATAATAGCTTAAGTTTTTTTTATCCTTTTATATAAGTTTGTAAAATGTAAAGCACACATAAATAAATGCTTACTTCTTTTTTAATATTTGTGTATCTGACCAGGTGTAAACGTAGATACATTTGTATCCAGTCATCTCTTGCAAAAGTATCCTCAAAAAAAGTAAATGAGAAAGAAGTTGATAAGTTTCAGCTTTACCAGAATTTTTCCTGCAACATAAGAAACATCCACCATCACCAGGTAAATGGTCTTCATGTTGATAGTAACAATGACAATACTTATTAAGAACTTATGTCAACTATTTTATTTACTAGTTTGTATAAAATTTGTAAAAATGTTGTCATAGTTTCCTGATTTCCCAGATGGAGAACTGAAGGCCCAGAAGAGTTACTGATACTTAAAAATTGATAACCCACATGACTTGCTTTTGGCTGGTGACATCTATTAGACCCTGCTTCCATTGTGCTTAGGTGTGAGCAAAGACCTTTCCCAAGGCCATACACACTCTACTCTACTCTGATGAAATTAGAAGACTGAGATATAATGGCTATGGTTCATCAGGCTATCTACCTAAGTATATATTTATTTCTTTTACTAAGTGTTTTCATAGACTATGTACTCTGCAGCATGTGATTTAACTAGCAGAGAAGCAGGAGAAGTGTTACAAATAATGGCCACAAAGCTCTAGCTTTCTGTTTTACAAAGTCGTTATCATACCCAGTTTTCATTAGTGCTGTACATGGCTATGAGCTTGGGTTAGTGTCTTTTCATTCCGGCCTTAACAGCACTAATATTTCATGTGAAGCAGGTCTGATAGAAAGACTCCCATAGATTTTATTTTGCTTTAGAGTCATAATTCATTTTCTATTTAAAAATTCTTTTGTAGTAAAATGTTCACAGTACAAATGTACATTCTTTACAGCATGGATGATGTATAGTGATTCACAGTGTTGTGTACCTGCTATCCAAAATATGAATACTGCTTTTTTTCTTTTTCCTTTTTTGTTTTTTTTTTTTCGTTTTGTTTTTTTGTTTGTTTGTTGTTGTTGGTTTTTGGGTTTTGGTTTCTCTTTTCTTTTTTTTGAGAAATTTGATGCCAGTCTAATTCTGTGTCCTATGAATGCTAAGGATGTCCTGTGTTGTTTCATTTATTCTTTTTATTGGTTTTATGGTTCTTTTGGGTGGTTTGGCAAGGTGGTGGTTTGAATTAGGAGACTGCAAGTGTTTTCCCAACATGAAAGTCCTCACTAATCATTCTAAAATGTATTTTTCCCTATCTACATTTTACTGTTGTGAAGAGAGTCTTATGAAACTTGTTAGAATTCTTTACCTTTTGTGAGATAAATATTTGATTATTAAAATGCAACTTAAAAAAATATGGTTACATAAACATGAAATTTACCCTTTCCTCACTGTAGTACGACAAGAAGAGTCTTCATTCATCCCACAAACTCCTCTTGAGTATTTATGATGTAGTGGGTTTGATGTATTGAGATGATGTGGTGCCCTTGAAGATTTGAAATAGTTCACTACTTTTCTAAAGACTTTAAATTTTTAATTTTATGTGTATAAATGTTTTGTCTGTGTGATGGTTTGTATGTGCTTGGTCCAGGGAGTGGCACTGTTGGGAGGTGTGGCCTTGTTGGAGTAGGTGAGGCCTTGTGGGTGTGGGCTTTAAGACCCTCATCCTAGCTGCCTGGAGGCCAGTAGTCTCATAGAAACCTTCAGATGAAGATGTAGAACTCTCAGCATCTCCTGTACCAAGCCTGCCTGGAGGCTGCCATGCTTTCACCTCATGATACTGGACTGAATCTCTGAACTTGTAAGCCAGCCCCAATTAAATGTTGTCCTTTATAAGACTTGCCTTGGTCATGGTGTCTGATCATAGCAGCAAAACCCTGACTAAGAGAGTCTGCATACATGTATATGCACCACTTGACATGCCTGGTGCCCACAGAAGCCAGAGGAAGGCATGAGTTCTTTGGAACTAGAGTTTGATGGTTATGAGCCTCCATGTGGGTGCTGGGACCCAAACTCTGGTTCTCTCTGTAAGAGCTGTAAGTCATTTTAACCACTCTCTAGCCCTCTTCCCCACCACATTTCCTTATTATGTCTAAAGTTGCTTATGTTACTTCTTTGGACACTGTATTTGTCATAGGTGATGAAACAGATAATTTCAGTAATTTTTAAAGTGTAGGCACAATGGAGCTGTATTTACCTGGTTACAGACTACAAATACAAGATACTAAAACAGTGATTTGTAATACTATTCACAGTTGAGGACTGAGGGTATAGTCCTGGTAAAGTGGTTGTAGAGAGTGTAGGAGGCCCTGGCTTTTAGTTCTCAGTAAAATACACACACACACACACACACACACACACACAGAGAGAGAGAGAGAGAGAGAGAGAGACAGACAGACAGACAGACAGACAGAGACAGAGACGGACAGACAGACATAGACATACATACACAATATATCTAAAAATGTACCAGTGGCTATATAAATTTACTTAAATTCATTTTGCAGAAATGATCTTGTCATCTAATTTTATTCTCTGTCTGTCTGTCTGTCTGTCTGTCTGTCTCTCTCTCTCTCTCTCTCTCTCTCTCTTTCTGTGTGTGTGTGTGTGTGTGTGAGAGAGAGAGAGAGAGAGAGAGAGAGAGAGAATTTAAACAGTATTTTATTTCACACATGTCATATCTGAGTACTTGAATTTAAAAAAACTGAGTGATTGGATTTAAATTTATGATTGATACAGGCTTCTGGAGATGAGAGTACTCACGCCTGACAAAATAGAGTAGTTTAGAATGTTTCTTTGAAAAGTAGTCCCGTGTCTTAAGAGCTTTTTAGGTTTGTGTATGCCAGAGGGGTACTACTGGGTAGCAGATAGTTTTCTAGCCTGTGTGGTAGTGTGTAGGATTATGGGTAATTGCCCCCCTACCCCAGTTAGAGCCGGCTCAGGGGTCCCCAGGCCTGCCACAAGGCCGGGGCTGTCTAGTTCTCAGATTCTTGGAGAGCAGAGTTGGGGCTCGAAGGTTTGATGTAGCCCGGGTCTGGGAGGAAAAGGGAGGAGCCCCAGCTAGTCCAGGGTGGGAGTCCTTGGCTTGTAGGTGCCAGTGGGCTTGAGCTTGGTTTGGTCGTGGCTGGGAGTGCAGAGAGGCCCTCTATAGATGGCATAGACAAAAACCTTCTCTGTGGCTCCCACGGTGGATCCCTATGAATGGATCCCATGGTTTTAAGGCATTTATTGTCATGGTGGAAAGTGGATGAGTAAAACTATACTCCACTTCTCAGGGTGAGTCTGAGATTAAATACCTTTTGCAGGGAGGAATGCCTGGGAAGGAAAGCTTATTGGCTAAGCCCTCCAGGCCTTTAGGTTCCTCATTAAAATGGAGATCTGTCTTGAGCCTACATGACCACAGGTCACATCCTCTATATGTGGAGGGGCTTGGGGTGTTGCCCTTAGATGACTGATGGTCACAAATCTATGGAGGGCTGTGGCTAGTGACAGGAGCTGGTGCCTGGGAACACGCAAAGCACCTACCATCCCTTTGGGGTCTCCAGGTCTTTGAGCCTTAGCTCAATCAGGGACCAGGCTACCTTTCACAGTCCCACAGTAGCAGACTCTGCTTTTTGTCTTCTATGTAACTGTGTAAATATATGAACCTCAGGAGACAGATGGACGATGTGACGAGAGGCCCTGGGGAAGCACCACTGGGTCACTGCTGTCTGCCAGATTCACTGATCCACCTGACCTTGGCTTTGTTCTTCTGCAGATTAGTCTTTAGTGAGGTCCTGACTTTACTCCTCAGGCTTTGCACCCTCCCAGGAGACCTTACTTGCACCCTTGTTCTTGTCTGTTGACCCATTGACCCACTTCCTATGCTGTTTTCAGTCTTTCTTCCTTACTTTTATTCTCTATAGTAATTCTGCTGTATCTGACTACATAGTTCTAGCTTCAGTTTTTGCCTCAAGTTCTGATTTCTCATGTTTAAAAAAAGTACTTTCAACTCTCTGTTGAGTATTTTGTTGAGGCAGGACTGCTAGATTTTATCAGATGTTTCTGAATCTATTCAGGTGATCATGAGCTCTTTTAGTCAATTGACATAATTCAGTGTATCAATGGACTTTAGGGAGTGTGTGCATGCATTCTCATGTGTTTGCTTGATGGTGGCAGTAGGATCCCTTGGAGCTAGAGTCAGGGGTAGTTGTGAGCTACCTGAATGGGTGTTGGGAGCCCAACTCAAGTCCTGAAAGAGTAGCAAATGCTCTTAACCCCTGAGCCATCTCTCTAGCTTCTTGTCTTAGTTTTTGAAATAAGGTCTCTCACGGAACACGTAGCTTATGGATTTGGTTAGACTGGCTGACCAGTAAGCTCTAGGATGCTGTCTGTCTTTGCCCACCCTGGTGCTGTCATTACAGACACAAGCCTGTATCCCCTGCTTCTATGTAGGTGTGGGGAATCTTAACCTAGGTTCTCATGCTTGTGTAGCAAACACTTTTCCAACTGACCTTTCCCCAGTCCCCGTTAGGATTTTCTTTGTGAGAAAGATGTGTAACTTGAAGAAAGTATAAACTGTTTTTAATATGTTCCTTTGTAAATAATAAAAACAAGCCTGTTCTTGGCTAGAGAGGTGCTTGATTTGTTTTATAAATGTGAGCTCCATAAGTTTATCATTGCTTCATTGATTATCAGACTTTGTCTTATGTTTCTGTCAGATTCTGGCCATTAACCGAGGGGAGAATTTGAAGATACTGACAGTCAAAGTCAACATTTCTGATGGAATAAAGAATGAATTCTGTCGGTGGTGTATACAAAACAGGTCTGTTTATTGGCTATCATAAAATTTGCTTTCTAAAATACCAACTGATATATAAAATATATATTATGTTAAAGAGAAGTGACCATATTATTATTCCCTTTTTACATTAAAAACTTAAAGTATGGGGCAGAGAAATTGCTCAGTGATGTCACTTGTTGTCTGAGTTCAATCCCTAGTAAGAGATTACCAACTCCCAAAAGTTATATTCTGCTGTCTAATAAGTTAATATTTAAAAAAATAAGTATGCTTGAGGCATATACTTAAATAGAAAATGTCTGTGAAGGGGATAAGAGATTATTAATGATAACTGTGAGGAGAGGACATTTGCTTCAGTGTAGTCATGTGTTTTATAAACTGGTTATTGACAAGTCAGTGAGGTGACAGTATATGACTGTGGCTTTATAATTATTATGGATTATTAAAATCCTATTGCTTTTTGAGCACAAAGCTAAAGGAGCAGGAAGAGAAAAGGTAGAGAACTGCAAGAAAGGAAAAGAACTCCCAAGAGAGTCACTGTGGCTGGTGCTGTAGAAGCTTAGGTAGACCTCAGTGGCCTCTCAGGAAGTCTGAAAGCGTGAACCCCCGCTCCAATAGGTTGATGTAATGGAGCGGAGTATCCATGCCTATCTGCTTCCAAGGAAAGCTGTTATGTAAAAGGGAACAAGCCAAGCAAATCCTGACATATTTCAGTAAAGGGAATCACTCCCTCAAGGAGAGCCCTGGGTGGGCTCTTAGACAGTCATTTAGGGAGGTCCTGTTATTGCGGGATGACAGGCAGCAGGTGTTCCCACCTTAGAGGCACTGCAGACCCATCTCTAACAAGGTGCAGGAGCAGCACTGCCATGGGCCTGACACTGTGGAGCCCTTGGCTAATGTACGAGTTTTTAACAAAAACTAAACTGGAAACATTTATGAATTTGGTGGAGCTTAAGTGCACAGTATTCAAAGTCTTGAGTCACATGGAAAGCTAAGCCAGTGCTTAGTGCTTGGTGCTCACTGATCACAGTGAGAGCCCTGCACAAACACACCTTTATCTCTAGACCAGGCTTCTGCTGTGCGCATGCTCTGTGTTTACACATGCTTACGTCTCTAAATGCCATTTTCTCCTACTTGATGCAGTATTTAGTGACAAACTGTACAGATTCACAGGCTGGAAGCAATAGCCTATCCATATAGGTTTACATAGGCACAGTCAGTGAGGTGTGCACAAGGAGATCATCACTTAATATATTCTTTAGAACCCATTTTTACTATCAACTGATGTATGAAGTACCTTCCTATGCCATAGTTTATAAAATATGTTTATTTTGTGAAAAAACAAATTAACAAAAAAGTCACCTATACCTATCATACCTGATGTTTTACCAGCTAAAAATTAAAACACTAATGCAATTTATATCATATTACAGAATAACTGAACTAAATATATGGGATCTATTTAAAATACTTTGCACATTGCATTAATTGAAATAATAATAAAACTTAACAGGTGCATTAAAAAAAGTTTTATGCAACTTTTAAAATTAAACTTTTCATCTGTTAATAGAACCTTTGAAGATACCAGCGTATGTTTGCATAGTTCTTTAAGTTTAAATTTTGCTGGATGTGTGCGAGCCTTACAACAGTCAATTTGATTGCTACAACAGATTTTATAGCTACCATTTGCTTGAGAAAGCCAATCAATGACTCACATTGCTGTTGCTGTGGGTTTTGTATATGTTTAATTACTAGCCCCCTTGGGAGAAATTTACTTGAAAAGTTAGATGATGTTCTTTAGGAATGAGCACTCTCCTTCAACATCGTTCTAATGTAAATTCACTGGAAACCAGTTTGCTCAATGCCAATTCCCCCAAGGACTAGCTTGCTGAATCTTCAAATAATGCTAAGGCAGCATCACATAAACAGGACTCTATGTTTGTCAGGGGGTAAGTTGTTTAAGCAGTTGTGCCGCACCCATACAATGCATCTGTGCAGCTATTTGAGAGCACTGAGATGGAACTGAAAGTTGAGATAAGGTTTAAAACACAGTTTGTTAGCACTCAGGAGGATGAGACTGAGGCTTGTGAGTTTGTGGCCAGCCTGAGCTATGTAGTGAGACCTTGTCTCAAAAGTAGAAAGAAACCAAACCAATTACCATGCCCAACAAAACTCCAAGAAGTCTGTCTTAGGATTTCATGGCTGTGAAAGGACACTATGACCAAGGCAACTCTTATAAAGGAAAAAGTTTAATTGGGGCTGGCTTATATTTTCAGAGGTTCAGTTCGTTATCATCATGGCAGGAAGAATGGGAGCATCTAGTAGACATGGTGCTGGAGTAGCCAAGCAGCACCTTGATCTGTAGGCAGCCAGGAGAAGACTGTCTTCAGCAAGCAGCCAAGGAAACTCTGATTCCATACTTGGTGGAGCTTGAGCACAGGAAACATCAAAGCCCACCTTCATAGTGACAAACTTTGTCCAACAAGGCTATCCCTACTCCAAACAAGACTGTACCTCTTAATATTGCCTATGGCCAAGTGTTCAAACACATGACTCTATGGGGCCAAACCTGTTCAGACTTCCTCAAATCCAAAGATGATTTCAGTAGCCATTTATAATAGGCCCTCATTGGTGATGAGTCATTTGCTTGTGTGCATAGGAGGAAATATCTAAGATGTAATAGTTTAGTCATTAGCTCTGGGGTGAGGTTTCTAATTTGTTTTATGCTTTCTGTATAATTATCATTTTATTTTTTAAATATTTTATTTGATGATAATTTCATATATTTATATAATTTATTTTGATTATAGCCACTCATCATTGCCTTCCTTCAGCTTCCCCTAGTGTCCCCTATTCCATTTCCCTCCCAATTTCATTGCCTTCTTTTTCTGTTATTGTTATTAGTAACCCTCTGAGCCAAATTTGTGCTTCTCATTTGAACATGGATGTGGGGCCATCCACTGGTGACATTCTCAAAGGAGGATGACTCCTTCTCCCTTACAACATCAGTCTCCAGGTGCTCCATCAAGGTTGCAGATCATCTTCCTTTCATGCTAGGGTTGTGCTGGCTCGATTCTGTGTAGGGACCACAGTGATGGGAGCTGATATTCATCAGCCATGGCATGCCCAGAAGGCAGCATTTCCAGCTCCCAGCTCTTACTCCTCTCTCTACCCATTTTGCTGTGATACTCTCTGAGCCTTGGATGGGGGATAAGACGAGTTGATTCACCTGTAGCTGAGCGCTCATAGCCACGCAAAAAAATTTCTCTGACCAAAGGTGGGAGCAACACCTGAGTGAAAAAATAAATGTTTAAAAGGCAGTTTAACATCATAGCTGTTAAATATAACCGCATTAGGCCCTTCTCTGAAGTCTGTGGCCTTCTTAGTCATAGATTTTTGATCCAGACATGAACGATTTTGCTGTGTTGTGTTTTCCTTTGTATTCGGTGCTGGGAATCTTTTTTTTTGAAACAGGATTTCTCTGTATATCCTTGGCTGTGCTGGAACTCACTTCGTAGACCAGGCTGGCCTCAAACTCAGAAATCGGCCTGCCTCTGCCTCCCAATTGCTGGGATTAAAGGCTCACCACTGCCTGGCTTGCTAGGAATCTTTTCTTTTTTTTTTTTTTACTTTTTGATTGCTTATATTTTTATTTCAGTTATCCAGTAGTATGTTGTTTAGTCGTTAGGAGTCTGTATCCTTTCTGGAGTTTCTATTGCTGTTGATAGGTAACTTTATTTGATTGTGGTCAGGGGGAAGACAGATATTTCAGTTTTCCTGTGTTAGAGAATTGTTTTTGTTCTACTTAACAAAGTAGGACCAGTTTTGGAGATCGTATTTACTGCAGTAGAGGGTAATTTAGAAAGAATCAAGTATGGAGGCAAGAGATGATGGTAGTTTAGACTCAGGTGCTGATGGTGGAAAATCGTAGATGGAGTCGAGCACTCTGCAGGGGCAGAATTTAGACAGTATCTGGTTAAATGACTGATGGACTGGCTGGGCAAAGGGTTGACACATTTGCATGGCTTGAACAAGCTAGATGATGACACTCTTTACCATCATAAAATAAAAAAGTTGGTACTATATAATTATGGTATGAATGGGCTTACTGAAGTCTTATTATTAAGTTAATTACAATAGCAAGGATTGAATATGTATTAAAAGTGATAGGTAGATCTAGCTGGGCAGTGGAACATCTCCCCGTTTGGACATGAGTTTCTTGTTCACAAGGATAGAGATGAAAAGGAGGCCCCTGAACTTGTCAGATGCTGTGAGAATCCAGTAATCCAAGTTCCTGTGTTTGTTCTTTAAATAAGAATGTGTGTGAGGAAATGCTCTTAGCATGTCCCACTCATGACTTGGATTGTTTAGCAGCAGTTCCTTTTTGAATTTGCAGACTTGTATGTCTGCCTTGTGGAATTGATTTCTAGTGTCTGAACTGTATTGCTGCTTTTCATGTAGAAACAAGTTTAAGGGAAACTGTCTCCTGAAGCCAGTTGTGCAAGTGTAGAGTCACACAGGCTAGCTGAAGAGCGCTCGCCCTTCCTTGCCTTACCTAGGAGAAGTAAGAAAAACATATTTCTTTGCCAGAATGGAGGCTATTTCTCTATATAATGGCTGAACAAAGAATTTTCTTGTCAAAAATATGCAGTTTGGGGCATGGGCCTTTTCAGGTATTGCCAGTCTTTTCTGCCTGTACCTTACGGTATTTGAAGTTTTATGATTCCTGTTTTCATTATAGACTTTATTGAATGCATCTTTTATAGGGAGTATTTCGTGTTGTGAAATTTGGGGTTAGTGAAGGCATATAAAGGTTTTTCAGGGGTATGTACCTGTTGCGTTACAAGAAGTTACATTGAAATGGCATCCTATAATCAAAACATATTACATTGTCTAAGGATATCATAAGGGATATATGATATCCTTATATCCCTTATGTGAGTTCCCCAGGCGATTTCAGGACCTTAGTTTGCTAAGTGCTGTAATCCCAGGCAGAGAGTAAAGGGGCAGAATTGTTGTAGAAAGAATTAAAAGGAGTTTGTGCAGTGCTTGGAATATGGACAGCTGTTCTCTGCAGGACTGAGCCTGGTGAGCTGAGCAGGTGTAAACAATGTGATGTGTATATATAATATAAACACACCCACAATTTCTTCACAGGGAGAAGAGCAGAGTGCTCTAAGTTATCGGGGCATCTTATGGCTTAAAAGTTACACCAGGGGGTGCAGCTTTAAGATGACAGATAATTTCTAGCTTTTTTGAAAACAGTGGTGAAACTTTGGAGCCCAAAGGGAAACTACTCTAGTAGACATCTGATATTGCATGTATACATTAAAAAAGATACCACTCGATTAGACTTCTAGTGTCTAAGCACTGTTTTCCTGGCATGTTGTCTCATGACCCAGAACAATGTTTTCCCAACTAGCCAACCTCCATTTTGTGACATATGAGACCCTTCATGAGCTGGGCACTGCCATATTTTCAGTCTCATCTTTCTGAATTGATGATGCCACTTGGATGCCCTAGCATTATGAACTTGTGTGTATATAAAGCAGTGTGGCTCAGATCTTGCTTTTAGCTAGTACACTGAACTGTTTTCATCCATGCTTTGGGTGTTCTCTCTGTTTGTCTTTTTAGATTTCTGTTTCTTTGTTTTTGTTTTGGTATATATCGAATATGAGTTTATTTTGTTTTGGGACAGGATCCCATGTAAGCCAGGCAGGTTCACTATATAACTGAGACTGCTCCTGAACTGCTTCTTGCCTCAAAGCTCCCTAGTGCTGGGATAGCAAATCTATACCACCATGCCTCGATAAAACATTTGTCTCCATGAAAGCAGGGTGCTGCACTTTGTATCACTGTGACCAGACACTAAGCAGAAACAACTGAAGGGAGGGAGGAGTGGCTTCTTTGGGGTTTCGTTGCAGAGACTGCCAGTCCATCAGGACAGAACCATTTCGTATGGTGGCCGGGAGCAGTAGCTAGTAGTCTCACAGCCTCAGACCAGGATGTGGTGAGAGTAGGCAAGGAGCAGGGGAAAGTGCAACAGTCCAGAGTCTACCAAGTGACCCCTTTCTCCAGCCAGGCTCCACGTCCTGAAGGTTCTGCCCCCTGCAAAGTAGTGCACAAATTTGGGAGGCAAAAGTGCTTGAGACTTAAGTCTATTGGGAATGTTCTAGGTGTAAATAACATGGGACTTGCATGTCTAATTCTAGCCCACTTCCTTCCCACGTCTCCTGTAGGGAGGAATGTAGGGAGTGAAAGAGATTTGAGTGGAAGGAATGATGTAGTATATGTCTTGCCTAAAAGCACATTTGTTTCAACTGGAAAATAAAACTATTCATTGCTGACCTAACATCCTTTGGAAGGGATTCAGTTATTTGCTATTATATGATCTTTAATGTGTGTCCACTGAAGTTTCATTTTCATCCTAAGTTATGGAGAGGAGCTTGTCTTAGGTACATCAGCTTTATTAAGAGCTGTTCATGCTTTGTTAATGGCTTCTCTGGAGGAAGGCATTGAAGGGCAAGGGCAGACAGGCTGGGTGTGAACAGAAACCTGGAGCCTGTGAACTGAATCCGTTCCTCGTGCCATGTTCCTAGCTCATCTTTTTCCTATTTCATTTTTCCTTTATTTCCTCCCCTTCCCTCCCCTCCCCTCCCCTCTCCTACCCTTCCCTTCCCTGTCCCCTTCCCTCCCCTCTCCCCTCCTTCTCTTCCCCTCCCCTCCCTTTCCTTCTCTCTTTTTCCTTTCTCCCTTCTTCCCTTCCCTTTTCCCTCCCCTCCCCACCCCTTCCCTCCTCCCCTCCACTCCAGTATCTTCTCCACTATCTAGTTGGGTCTGTTCAGCATGCTTCCATGCCGCTGGGCAGGCAGTGTGGCCTGGGCAGGAGGTCAGGTTCTCCTTGGCAGTGCCCAGATGAGGTTCCAAAATGGTGCCAAGAGGTTGAAAATGCTCTTCCTTCCTTGTAGAATTGGGTTAACTTTGGTTTTATGGGTTTTGAGCTAAAGTAACTAAGCTGCTTTTGAAAATATTTCAGAAGGATCTGCTGCAGTCTTGTTTTATCTTGTTTATTTTTAAATTGTGTCAAACATTTGGATAGCACTTCCCACTGTCCCTCTCATCTGAGGGTATATGGGGTGGGGAAGAAGAGGCTAAAAACCATTAGACATAACATAAACCCTACTGTTGGTGACACAAACATCCTGACCAATGTTTCTCACGATAAATATAAAAGGGGAATGTGTAAGGGTGAAGTTAAGAGGTCAGACATGAGTGAGGACAGAGTTCACTTACGGTGAGGGAGTACATAACTGAAATACATTGGATTTTTGTTATGTAAGATTTAAGTCAAAGTTTGCTACCAAGAAAAGGAGATGCTAGAAACAAGGGTTGACAGGCTCTCTTCTATACAGTCTCCACTGACTCTTCATAGATGAGATAAGGAAATGGGAAAAGCTGTCATAGACACATGGCACTATAGACTGGGTGCCGTGAGCAACAAAAATTAAGTTTTCATAGTCTTAGAGGTGTGGGAGTAGAAGATCAAGGAGCGAACAGTTGAGGTCCTGCATGTCACTCTGTCATGTCAGAGAGTATAGGGAGACAGCAGGTTCTACTGTATGACTTTCTCTAGTGTGGATGCTCTCCAAAGCCCTTCTATAGATGCCTCACACTAGAGGCTAGGGCTTCCACATGTGGATTTGGGGAAGGTGGTACTGTTAAAGATGTTTTGGTATCTTGAGATGTCTTAGGAGCTTAGCCTTTACTAGTAATACTATGGGGAGGACAGTCACAGCAAGTATAGAGTATAGTTTGTATAGTGAATTCTAGGTTCTGTAGTGAGAGAGAGAGAGAGAGAGAGAGAGAGAGAGAGAGAGAGAGAGAGAGAGAGAGAGAGAGATCCTGTTTCAAAAAACCAAAACAAAAACCCCTAAACAAAATGACAATCTCCCCCTCAATCTCCCCTCCATATGTCACATAAACCCTTTCAGACACCACTGCCTCAGGACAGCCCCTCCTTCCAGATAATGTTACAATGGTTTCTATAAAGGCTCTCCCTGCTCCTTAGCGCCCCTCTTCCAGATGTCCTTTCCTGGTCTCTGTTACTTCAGTTTTAAGTTTTTCCTTCTTGTAGGTGGAGGCCACGTGGCTTTGCACGGCCAGAGTTAATGAAGATCTTACATAATTCGCTGGATGACTCCTTTAAACGCCTCATTGTTCCTCTCCTCTGTAGAGAGTTCAGGTATGTATCTTGTTTAATTTTGTGTGCTATTGAATATTATGTATGGTCTTCAAGGAGTACGGAGTAAATGTTTGTTAATTTGAACCAAGCCAAAGAACTTGGCCTTCACACCAGGTCTTGAGTGTGAACCTTGGTTTTAATCTGTAGAGTTTTTCTCATGCATAGCTCTTCCAGTAGTCTTCTTAACTGTGATCCACTTTAGTCCTGAATGCTTAGTGTTTACACTCCTTTCAGTTCTACATGGCTGGTGTTTCAGTTTGATAATCAAGCCAAACATGATTTTATTGATTAGAGATTTGACTTGGAAAAACAAACTGAGAAGTTAATGGAGAGGTTAGTTGGAAGCATTTTCTGAGGTAATAGAGCCAAAGAAAGCATAAGGATCTTGGTGAGGAACAAGATGATCTTATTGCTCTGAGGAGAGAGAGCAGTTATGTGTGTTCATCTCCCAGTGGGAATTTCTGAACGAGCAACAGCGAGCACAGATGAAGAGGAGATTAGAGAACCATACCAGCAGGAGTTCTGTGAGGTGCAGCGTGCATAGGCAGGGAGAAAGAAAGACTGTCACAGCAGAACCTCTCTCTCTCTTCTCTCTCTCTCTCTCTCTCTCTCCTTCCCTCCCTCCCCCTCCCTCCTCTAGCTGTTGTCTTGGTTGTTAAGTTCCAGCATCCAGCGTGCAGTCAGTCCTTCATGTGTACTGGAACCAGCACATCCTCATCCTCACTTTTCCAGGCTGCCTAGGAGTGGTGGAACTGCATGTGTCTGGTCAGCTCACAGGAGTTCTAGCTGCCTGGGAGTTTTCTATTCCTGCCTTGTATATTTGACCTTTGAGTTCAAAGTATCCAGAGTAGGAATGAACAATATAAAGACGAGGTACTTCATTGCTCCATCTCTCTTGTTCCTCGCCACACGGTCTGGTTTTATCCTTTGTGGCCTAAATGGCTGCTACAGATACTGTTCTGTTTGGAATTCTCTATCATCTGTGTGATCTGATGTCTCTTGCTTTCCATGCTGTGGCATAAACTTGAGGGCTTTGGTTTTTTACTTATTCATTAACTTGTGTGGGTGCAGGTATCTGTGTATGTGTCTCTCTGTGTGTGTATGTGTGTGAGTGTGTATACATATACATATACATACGTGGTGCAGGTGCTTGTGTGCAGAGGCAAGAAGAGGGTAGTGGGTGTCTTCTATCATCTGTACCTGCGTCTTGTGTCTAAGCTAGGCTGGATGCCAGCAAGTCTTAGACTTGTCTACACCCTGCGTGGATCTGGGGTGACAGGCATTGTCAGGATACCCATCTTGTTATGTGGATGCTAGGATCCAAACTTTAGTTGCCGTGATTATGTAGCAAGTGAACTATTGGGACCCATTCATTCTGTTTTGAAGGGGAAAATAATCTTTTGTAATATTTCAATGGGGTACTTCCTTTTCTTGATTTCTTTGGGTTGTGTTCAGCATCCAATTGTATTTTGATATTTTTTCTTTAATTCCGAAGCAATTTATCCTAAGGATGGAAAAATTGATTCCTAGGGTTTTTGTTTGTTTGCTTTGCTTTTATTGATATTTCTGGGCTCAGCTGTGGTCCCAGGTGCATGCCATCAGCCGATATGCTGGGCTTTTCCCGTGGGTGCTGAGGACCTGACCTCAGACCCTCCTCTGGGCTCAGCAGCTCTTTACCTGATGAGCCGTCTCACTGCCCCACATGACATTTAAAATCCCATTGCATCATTTCACAGTAGTCTACTTAAAACCGTCCCTGTGGGTCTTGAGGCTACTTAGAAGAGCCTGATGACTGGGTAGATAGGCTTCATCTGTCTCCTCAGTGTCCATATCATTTCTTTTTCTCTTAGCCTATGAAATCACTTTCTTTTTCTTTGGAAACTGTGAGCCTTCTGTATTAGTCAGGGTTCTCTAGAGTCATAGAACATGTGGGTAGTCTCTATATAGTAAGGGAGTTTGTTGATGACTTACAGTCAACTCCCCACAACGGTCAGCAGCAGCTGTGAATGAAAGTCCAAGGATCTAGCAGTTGCTCAATCCTACAAGGCAAGCAGGTGAAGAAGAAGAAGAAGAAGAAGAAGAAGAAGAAGAAGAAGAAGAGGAGGAGGAGGAGGAGGAGGAGGAGGAGGAGGAGGAGGAGGAGGAGGAGGAGGGAGAGGGAGAGAGAGAGAGAGAGAGAGAGAGAGAGAGAGAGAGAGAGAGAGAGAATCTTTCTTCTTCCAATGTCCTTATGTAGGTCTCCAGCAGAAGGTGTGGCCCAGATTAAAGGTGTGTGCTACCATGTCTGGGATACCTTCTATGCAGTGTGCAGTATCTCCTCCAGGTTATCTGCCTACTATCCCCACCTCTGTTGTGTGTCCCTTACATTCCCCATCTCGTTCACCTGAGCTGCTCCTTGTATAGGTTCCTCCTGAGTTAGCACTCCTCATTGCTATAGTCTGCTCTGTCTATCATATCTGCTACTTCCATCATGGTGGTCTTCTGGGAAGGGTGTGGTCTTTCAGCTTAGTGTCTCTTAAAATAATCATGATAAGACTTCCAACCAATGACTTCACAATAAATGTTCAAAATAAAGATTTAGAAATACTTGTAATGATATTTTGTATCCTGTTTCGCAGAAGTCAGAGAATTATATGGAACGTTAGAGAAGATGAGAGAAAATCCTTATAAACCAAATTAATCAGTGAAACGGACAGTAGTGTGTGCATCTTCACACATGTCTAGTTAACCCTCCCCACACAGACATAAAACATATTTTGAATTGCTTTGTATTTAGTTTTCTTGTGGCCAATGGCATTTGTTTCTTATTTGGTCTAATAGAGAAGAAATACTTCTTATGACATAATTCTTATGAATTTCAAGAGATGATACATTGAGGGCTTCAAGGTTCCAGCTACCTTTAAGCTCATCATTGACTTTTATATTTTTATTCTACAAGGTTTTAAAAGTACACTCCTAACAGTGTCTGGACAAAGCAGAGACATGATTATGTGCCGCCTGTTTCTATATTAGGAACTGTGGCATTGCCAAATGCCTGGGCGTGACAGGGAGGCGGAGCTGTGGAGAGGACTGCAGACAAAGACAAAGTACTGAACTAAGTAGCATTGGAGGGGGCTACTGTGCTGCGATGGCTTGTCATTCTTGTTTGTGGTTTATGTTTGTAATCATCTGCTAAGCTTTAATTTGACTTGCAAATCTTCAAGGCTCTTTTGTGTATATACATATTTAACTTATGACTTGTATCTGATGGGGCAGTTACAGAAGATAGGTATGAAGACTTAAGACAGTTTGCTTTGGAATTGTTTGTGGAGTTTATTTCTGTGGTTAGCAAAAGTAGACCCAATGTAACTCAGGGACAGGATGTTTTATCCTTGAGGATTGATTGTACAAAATAAATTCTGCTCTTTTTCTGAAAAGAAAATTTGGATGAATGGAAATCTAAGTACTTTTTGTGTTGTCCCCCTCTCCTCTATTTCTAAAGAGCCAACCTGACATCAGATGCAGAGAAGCAGTCAGTAATGATGTTCGGGCAGAATCTCCGCCAGCTCCTTTTAACCAGTCCTGTTCCCGGCCGCACCCTGATGGGAGTAGATCCTGGCTACAAGCATGGGTGCAAACTAGCCATCATTTCTCCTACTAGTAAGTTCTTCAACTTTCCTATTAGAGCTTTTCAGTTGATCCTAAGTTCCACTTGATAGATATCATGAAGATTTGGAAATAATGTTTGCTTTTGTGGTTTAGAAATTGTTTTCTCTTGGGGCTGTGGGAATCAGAGGGTTTCCTGTATTTTTGCTCAGAATTCTCATCATGTATCTGTCCCCTTTCTCCATTAACTAGCATTAATCTTGAACTCCTCTTTCCTTCTTTTCTTCTCTCTCCTCTCCCTCTCCCCCTCCCCCTCGCTTCCTTTCTTTCTTAACACAGTTTCTTATAGCCCAGGCTACCTTTGAATTCTCTTGGTGGGTAAGAAGAACACTGAACTCATGATTCCTTCTGCCTCCTGAATACTGGTACTGCAGGCATGTGTTACCACATCTGTGTATGTGGTACTGGCCTTCAAGCCCAGGCAAGCATTCTCTAACTGAGCTCTATAGAACCCTTGCTGCTGAGACTTGAACTCGTAGCTCTTATGAACTTCAACTCTTTATGGTGTATTCTGATTTTATACATTTTAAGTATCAGATATTTTATAGCTATGAATATTCAGTTAGTGTAGTTTCCCTGTCCCATGTAGTTAGGTCTTCCTGTGACTCCTTTCCTCACTTCTGTGTTCTCATTTGAGAAATCTTCATGTCTGAAAAGTTCCATGCTACCACTTTTCTCTTCTCTTTTGAGTCACGGTCTCTGTGTAGCCTCACGGTCTCTGTGTAGCCTCAGCTGTCCTGGAACTCACTCTGTAGACCAGGCTGGCCTGAACTCACTCTGTAGACCAGGCTGTCCTGAACTCACTCTGTAGACAAGGCTGGCCTGGAACTCACTCTGTAGACCAGGCTGTCCTGAACTCACTCTATAGACCAGGCTGTCCTGAACTCACTCTGTAGACCAGGCTGGCCTGAACTCACTCTGTAGACCAGGCTGGCCTGAACTCACTCTGTAGACCAGGCTGGCCTCGAACTCATGCAGATCTGCTGCCTCTGCCTCCCAAGCACTGGGAGTTAGTTGACGAAATGTTGTCTCAGTTTTTGTCTGAAAAAGCTGCTTTTGTTTTCATTTTTGAAGATTATTTTCATGGGTAGATTGGTTAATCGGTAGTTACTTAAAGATATTATCCCATTGATTTTAGTTTTATTGTTTTGACTGATAGCTTTTTTTTTCTTCCTCTGTAATTAGTCTAGAGACTTATAGATGTTCCTTCTGGTGCCAAAATTTTCTTTTTGTTTCAAAGTTTTTATGTGATATGTTTAACACTGTGAATGTGTCGGCATGAATTCCATTTCAGTATGCCATTATGTTAATATATTTCTCATTCTCCTTTCTTCTTTTCAAATATTTTACTTTATTTTCTTCTGATTAGTATTCCTTCAATCTTCCCTAAGTTGTTATTAAATCCGTCTGTTTGAGTCTCTTTATGTAATTATTTTATGGTTTTAGAATTTCCCTTTGATATGTAGTTATACATGATAATTCTCCGGTAAGCATCTTCACTTCATTTTGTCATCTTTGCTATCTCTTTGCTTTGCTGCTTTGAGGACGTTTGTTCTCTGTCCCTCGGCTGGGTTTTCATCTCTGAACTGCTGTTTCCTCTCTCACTAGCCTGTGCTTCCCTTCTCCATATTGTCCCAGAGTTGGTACATGTGCTGCTGAATACAGATTATGTTTTCTCTTCCATATGAAATTAATTCTTGCTATTTCATTCATGTGGTTTTATGATTCTGATGTATATTAGCCTCATAGTTTATATAATATTCTCTTTTTTAAAAAAAATCTCATTTTCATATATCTTGTTCTGTTTTGTGGGCATATTATGGTGGACTTTTACTTTCTGCCATAAGAAAAAACATCTGTGTACAGTTTGCCCATCATCCTTTTGTTTCGCTCAGGTTACGTTTCCAGTACTTAGAAGGTGAGTTGGGTTGGGACAAGCTTTCTCACCATGTAAAACTCACTTTGTCTTGTGTTTGCTGGTTATTAGAGATGTCAGCTGTAGCTGGCAGATGGTTTTTGGAGTGGACTGTCTGTCTCCTATTTAATCTGGGTCCGTTTCCTTTGCTCATTCTGTCCTTGCCTTGCTCAGTTTAGATCGAATTCCTGCTCTTTCTTTACACTCTTATAGTTTGTCTCCTTTTGCTTCAGGAGTCCATGACGGTCAGTTTTTCAGTCTTCAGAAGGTCACTGGGCAGCTTTATCCTGGTGGGCACCAGTGTCAGCTCCTCAGACTGACTCTTGTGCTCCCCAGTATGGGAACTCTTTTCTTGGGCCATCAGCTCTGCCCTGCCCCTCAGATGCCCCCTACAGAGGTCCTGTGACATGCTGTGCCCTTCCTAGCTGCTTGGTGTTTGCTTTTGGGGGACTCTGTGACCTTTGTCACACAGCCATGGTTTTTGCTTTTTCTTTTCCTTGTTGTCATTTATGCTATTAATGTTTCCCACATGGGAAGGATCGGCAATACTAGGATTTTTCCTGTACCCGCTGAGATACCTGTCCCTTACTGTGCCGCTGTGATAATTATAGTATTTGCATTTTTCCTTATTGTTTTATTTGTTTAAATAAGGCTTTACTCTGTAGCCTAGGCTAGCCTTAAGCTCACTGTGTAGCCCCAGCTGAGGTCTTCCTACCTTAGCTTTCTAAATGTTGGGATTCTGTGCCCTGCTAGGAGTTTTGTTTTGAGAATGTCTGATTACAGCCGGGCGGTGGTGGCACACGCCTTTAATCCCAGCACTTGGGAGGCAGAGGCAGGAGGATTTCTGAGTTCGAGGCCAGCCTGGTCTACAGAGTGAGTTCCAGGACAGCTAGGGCTACACAGAGAAACCCTGTCTTGAAAAACCAAAAAAAAAAAAAAAAGGAGAATGTCTGATTACGTATATTTTAAAGGTAACTTCAACTTCACCGTGGTACCTTCTTCTGGACATGCTGGTATGTTGTATCCCTGTTAATATAGCTTCTTTATTTCTAGTATATCTGTATCTTCCTTTTCTTAATTGATACCACTGAAAGCATTTTTTTCTTACAAATAGTTTACTTGAAACTTAATTGACCCTTTCTGTTGTATTTTTTTCCTCCCCCTTTTTTCCTTAGTTAGTTTTGTAGGCCTAGAAGTTGAGGCAGTCTCCCCAGCATGCCTGCTTAGTCCTGGATCACATCATTTATTTCTTACCTCTTTGTTTCTGGATGTTATCCTGTGACTAAGAGTCACTAATTTCCTATCATCTTTATGTAGCTCATTTATTTCTCTTTATTGAGGGATCACCTTGAAACTTTTTATTTCAGTTAAAATTTTTATTTAAAAATAAAATACTTTATGTATAATATAATGCAAGATAGAAAAAAGCCTGAAGTTCTTAAATATACAGCCCAAAGAAATAGAATAAACAAACTCATATATCAGCAACTGAAAAGAAACAGAATAGCATAACCATGCCCGATCTATATAGCAGGTAGCCAGGTGGTGTGAGCTGTAGCTGCTGCCCATGATAGGTCTTTGTGAGAACCTTTTCTCCTGTAGGTGCCATAGCATAATGTTCACCTAGTAATGGTCTTGTGTTGATAAGTGGAGTTCTTTTATTTTGAAAGTAACAGCATTTCTGAATCCTTAGGAAGAACCTGATCTAGCGAATTGGAATGAATCAGCCTTTATTTTAACAATCTTTTTTTACATTTTAGTTTGTGTGGGTATGTGCATGTACATTCATTCATGGAGGTCAGAGGAGAACTTGAGGTGGTTGTTTGTATTCTTCTACTGTGTGGGTTTCAGGGCCCAACTAAGGGTTTCAGGTGTGGGGACAAACTTTCTTACTTTCTGAGGCAGCTCATAGATCCTGAGATTGCATTTTAAGAGATAAGTCAGTTCCATTTTTGGTTGCAACTTGCTTAATAGAAACAGTTCTATTATGAATCATAGTTTGCAAATGTCTTTTTACACCCCCTACCCCTTTTAAGGTCAGATACTTCATACTGATGTGGTTTATTTGCACTGTGGACAAGGCTTCCAAGAGGCAGAGAAGATCAAGAGGCTTTTGCTGCATTTCAAGTAAGAAAATAAATAGCCTATTGAGTAGTTTAGTGGCCCAGCTAATCGTAGGCACTTTTGAAGCTCCTAATTTAGAGTATGGGATTAAGAGAAACACTCGGGGAGAAAGAAGGAACCTTGTGCATAATGCTGGGGGGAATTGCTGGAGAACTCATGGAGACTGTGGTGGAGTACTTTTCCCCTCTCCACCTTCTGTCACGTAGAGGTGATGGTGTGCTTCCTGGGAGATTCTCCCTACTCCCTCTTCCTCCCTTCTATTCTCCCCTGAAGAAGGGATATTATGGTAGTTAAGAATTTCTAGTTGTATTTATTATGGTTTGGAATGAGTCTGAGTTTACTTGTTTATTTTGGCTCTTTGTAGATGAGAAGAAAGCTGCCTGACTGTTCTTAAGATGACAGTAAACTGTTTCTCCATGCTCCCCCCCCCCCCAATAACCAAATGTAGGGCTCTGTGTAGTCTAGAACAGAGGAGACATTGCATGGATACAGGCGAGAGGAAGAACTGTGTCTCGCACTTGTGCATTCCGCGTGCTTTCTCTGGTTGACCTCAGAGTTTGCCTGGGACTCATTCAGGTCCTCATTCTGTTTTCCCTTGAAGGTGCAGCACAGTGGTGATCGGAAATGGAACTGCCTGCCGCGAAACTGAAGCTTACTTTGCTGACCTGATAAAGAAAAATTACTTTGCACCACTGGATGTTGTTTACTGGTAAGGACAGTAGGAAGACTTGTTTTCTCAGAGTGTATAGGAGCTTCGCAGACTCCTTTTTGAAAATCTATATCTTGTGTGCCTCCCTGACTGCCTCTGACTGTTAACAAGAATATTGCAAGAGTGAGGAGAGCAGTGCAAATGCTTGTGGCAGCATCTCCCCGAGTTCAATTTACTCCGTGGTGGAGTACCAAGTTAGCAACCACTGACTGTGAATAAATTACCCTCTTCTGCCAGAATTTTAAGCCAGTGAACCATTGTACTCTGGAACTGAGAGCCAAAGTAACTGACAAGATAACTTCCCTGTTCTCAAAACTGCACACGGGCATCAGGACTTTTGAGAAGCTATTTGAACTTCGGTCATGGCTGATTATATTTATTACAGCTAGTTTCATTTTTATCTGTTTCTCTTAATTTGATGTGAATATCTCAGGAATAGTTGTGATGATTATGTATACACAACCTGGGAATCATTTTAAAAATGCTGTTGGAAGTAAGTGATAGTATATACCAGTAATCCTAGCACTCGGGAGGCTGATGCAGGAGAATTATCTGCAAGTTGAGGGCAGCCTGAGCTTACACAGTAAGACCCTGCCTCAAAAATATCAAAATGAAAAGTAGTGAAAACAGTTTGAGTTTGTTCTAAATGTGCTCATGGAGCATGTCTTCAGTGGGCTTTAAGTATTATATAATATTAGGAAAAATAAACTGTGATGGTATAGAAATCTGGACTTATTAAACTTGATGGAATAGAAATGACTGGCCTTTAAACAAACATACTTAAAGGTAAGTCCTGTAAAAGCCATTTGGTGTTTGTAGTAGTTGAGCTGTGAGTTACTGGAAGTAAGAAGGCACAGGAATTTGTAGTTTTGTGTTCCAGAGACACTGTAGAAATGTGCAGTTCCACTGTACTGTAGAGTGGCAGTGCCTGACATGCAGCAGTGTGTCGTTCACTGCCCATTTCTTCATTCCCTCCTGAGAATACTGGGCAACTGCTGTGTACAGGTTTTTAGTCTTCATATAGTGAGTTGTAGTCTCTCTTCCTGTAGCTGAGCTATCCTGCAGTCATTCTAATGCGTTTGTCATAGAGCATTAGCCCCAATGTGCTTGTCTATTTGCTCAGATCTATTTGCTAGCACTTTACCATGGACTTGTAAAGTCTCTAAGTGTTGCAGAGATCTAATCAGAACTTAGAGTGACGGCATTAGGAAAATCAGTATTTGATTTCATTTGTTGTCACTGTGACCTTCCATTTGTCTCCATGCTTTCTTTGTCTGTCATTCTATGTACTTTCTCTTATGTATTTGTATAATCTTGTCAATCCGCTTTTAAATCTTTTCAAACCATCATAATGAAGCCTCTAGTACATTCCTCATCTACTCTGGAGTACGTTTTATCTTGATTTGCTACTTAAGTTAGGATGTTCTGTGACTTATATCACACCTTACCACTTATATCACAGCCATTCACCTTCTTTCTAATGTTTCCACTCTTACCCTTGAAACACTGTAATCTCTGGAACTTCTCCATGCCCTGGGGAAAAAATCATCCAGGCTTTCAAATCATAACCACAAAGGAGAGAAAATTTTAAACTGGATCCAAGTAGCAGAGTTTAACTGGGATTTAGTCAGTCACTTACATTTAAAGTTGAAAGTGCTACTGAAAATTTAAGAGTTACATGTGCTCTTAACTGCTGAGACATCTGTTCGACCTCTTCACTTTATCTTTTGAGTCCAAGTCTCATCTAAACTTGGAGCTAGACATTGGGATAATTTGGCTAGCTAGCAAACCACTGGCAATTTCCTGTCACCATCTCACCTTGCACAGGGGTTGCTACATTTGCAGCTGTGTATGTGAGTGCTAGGAATCTGCACGCAGGCCTCCAGGCTCAAGCAACAAGTACTTCATCTACTATAGCTTGCTATAAATCCATTCATATTTATTAATAAATATTAAGTATTAAACCGGTTTTGATCAGATAAATCTTTTCAAGACTACTGACTAGACTTATACTAGGTTGAAATATCTCTTTTCTAAAATGCTTGGGACCAGACATGTTTAATATTTTGAATGTTTTTTAAAAATTTTGTGATATTTCCCTATATATAATAACATATCATGTGGCTAGGACTTGAACTCAAACATGAAGCTTTTTTATCCTCTACATAAACCTTATACACAAAGCCCAAAGGTAATCAGACAATATTTACAATGTGCTTATGCTTCGGCCAGGACCTATCACATAAAACCATATATGGAACTTTTTGCTCATGTCATATCAGCATTAAAAAGTTTTAGATTTTGAGCATTTAGGTTTTTATAGAGTTAATATTTTCTCAAAGATAGATGTTGATTTTGTGAGTAAAATCATGATATGGTAGAGTTGTATAATTGAATTATGAAATGAGATATTTCATATGAAATGTTTAATATTTGGTGTCCTATATTTTAATCTCCAACTGACAAGCTTTAGAGTAAAGAGTGCTCTAAATCACCTCACTGTGTATGTTTTGGAGCATCATAGATATGTGAGGTCACTCCACACCTGGTGTCTGAAATGCAGAACAGTCCGTGCTGTTGCTGACTTGTTTGTGTTTCTGTGTTGAAAGCTTTACTATACACATGGATGTTACCAGGCAAATCTCACACAAAATAAGAAAACCTGTCAATGAGCACTTTTACTAGGAGGATTGGGAATGGACTGAGTACAGCGTGCTATGCAAGGGAGCAAAGGGAGGTGCTGTGGGGGAGGTGTGTCTGGCTGTGTGGTGCAGACATTAAGTGTAGCCTTGGCCTGGTTACTGAGGGACCGAAATGACTAGATCATGCTAAGAGGAAAGCCCTGGTGGTAGACATCTGGGAAACACACAGTGATGCTCATTCTTCTTTCATTCCAGTGTGTTAGCAACTTTTAATAGGAAGAAAACATAATTTAAGGAATTATAAGGCTTTTTTGCTTGAGGTAAGTTTATGTACCTTCCAGAAACTAACAATTATAGAGAATTTTATAGGCCTTGAAAGGTCAACTCCCTTGTGGAATAAATAGACGTTTACTTTAAGATAAAAAAGTTCAGCTTTTTAAAAAAAGAAAGTAAAGTTCACATGAAGGAATATTTAGCTGAAGTGGACACACAGGAAAAGCTTCGGCAGACTCATGAAGAAATGTTTAGCTGAAGCAGACACAAGTGAAAGGATGTTCTGCTAAAGCAAGCATGAGAAAGGACATGTGATGAAAGATTCTTTCCTAACAACACATATGTATTGGTTCGTTTTACATTGCATAATTGAGCTGCATTTGTCGGGACTCCATAGAGAGAAACACACCAAAAAACTTCTGGTGATGTGCTGCAGTTTCTTGCCGCTTCCGTGGACTCAGACTGATTGGTAGAGTGATGTCAGCTGAGACAGACACATGCTGAGGCAAGTCCTGTGGAGGACATGTGATGTTTGGAGAGAGTATAAAAAGGACTTGATGAACAGTAATGGGGGCTGAGCTTGGCTTGCTTATAGACCAAGCTTGTTGGTCTTGTGTCTTCACTGATCTTTGCTTCTCTGAGAGAAGCTTTTATTCTAGTAGGGAAAAACTTATAGATAAATATACATAGATTTATATATGGCATGTGAATTAGTGATAAAGTACACATGGAGAAGTAAAAGAAAAGGAATATTGTCCAGAGGGGCAAGAAGTACAGACTCCAGGTATACAGAGATGCCTTCTTTGTGATCTTAAGAAGCCACTCAAGCTGAAGGAAGCTGTGTATATGAATTTGTCTGTGTCTTTTAGATTTCTGTTCTCACTATTCTTACATGAGTTCTCTAGAGCTGTGTTTTTCATAACATAGTTTCAGTCCATTGGTGAAAGTTCAAAAACATTTTAGTTGATAGGAACAGAAAATATAGGCAGACATCATCTCATGATTGTTGGATTGTACATGTGCTGGGTTGTACTATGCAGTGTATTTGTTCTTTTCAGTGACAGAATCAGTCAAGTCTGAGGATCATTGCTATATGAAATTTAGCAGCCTTTTAAGAGCTTAAAAACCTTGAAAATTGCTAACAGAGAAAGGCTGAGTAGGTGAGAAGTTTTTAGAAATAGAATTTGGGCTACTTTATAGAATGACAAAAGAGCTGCCCTCGTTTTGAAAGAAAATAGGACAGTAATTCATATAGCACAATATATGTGGTCACTGGGGCTACACCTGTACAGCCAAAACCAAAAACCTTTCCAAATTTTTCTGAAATTTTTAAATTAAGATAGAATTTTCTGTGTCAAAGAAAATTTTCTAAACACTTTGGTTATTAACTCATGTCAGGGTTTTTATGGGAATTTCACTGTAAGAGAAAAGACTTCTAGTAGGCCAACTGAGATGAACTCCTGAGAGTAGACTTTTACTCAAAAGAGAATATAAAAATACTCTTTTAGAAAACCAAAACTGTTCCTGTGATTGGTTCTTGGAACAAGCCTTAGATCCATTACCATGTATCTGGTAATTGCATTAAGAAGTGTATTAAGAATGCTGTATTTTTTTTTTTGTGAAAGAGTTTGAATTTCTTCTGCTTAAACTAAGATTGGAATAAATTTTCTTTTACACTCAAACATTTTCTTTTGACATCTGCTAGTGTTTAGAATCTGATTTAACTCTTATGTATGTAATCATGCTGTTTTATATGCAAATATTCCATCATGTTCTGAAGAGAGAACATTGGTTTCCAGGGCTTTGCCAGTAGGAAAAACAAGTTGAAACTAAAAGTGAAAACCAATTTATATGTACTGACTGCAGACCTCCTGCAAGCATGACTTTTACAAAGACATAAATAAGCTGACAAAGAATAAGTAACCAAAGATATTTGTTGAGACGGGATATCAAAAATAGTTCTCAGAGACTAAAGCTTAAGGTTAAATATATTACCTTTTCTTCTCTTAGTGCTAAGTATAACATAGAAGTCTTTTAATAATTACCTTAGAGGAAAGAGGGTGGTAAGTGGATCCTACTGCTTGTCAGTAGTTCTCATGGCCATGAACCTCACCAACGGTCAGACAAAAAAGAATCGCTCACCTATCCTTCAGGTCTGGGAGATAAGATGATTTTTGGGCTGAAGATAGGAATGGATATCACAGAAGAAGACAGGAATGTAATTGAAGTAAGACTTGTCTAAGATAAGAGGCACTGTTTTTTATTCCATCATGTTGTGCAGATGAAGCATTTCCTGAGGCTGTGGGTCATTTATGAATGACATTAGGAAAGCACGGTGTGGTTGCTGAGGGGCTGTGGGAACTAGAGACAGACCGTTGCTGTTTTGCTGTTCCAAAGAAGAAATAAAGTTCTGAAAGTGACTGTTGGGTATCTTCTTGTCAGACAAAATGGCAGTAGCTTCTGGAAGTCAGTGTGCACCTAGAAAGTAAACACTAGACTAGTGAACACTCCATCTCAGCCACACTCCTTGATGATAGTCTTTCTAGACCCTGTGAGCAAACCAGAGGTGTGGTTGTGTGACTCCGGAGGAGTGTCAATGTCCAGTGCAAGGGCCTCAGTGCTTCCTTACACACACACACACACAGGACTGGGTTATTACAGTCAGATTTGGAGATGTGCTTTTCAACTCTGTGGACACTAGAGTCTGCTAGACTCAGTACCTGAGAAAATTTGAAATGCCTTGGGTTTTAGCTTCAGTCTTGTCACGTGAGCTATCATTTGGATAAATGACTCCTGCGGTGTTAGAGAGTGTTCCGTTAGATTTTGAAGGGATGATTTCTGAGATTTCCTTGATTTCTGATGGTGGGCAATTCTTTTAAGTAACACCAGCCATCTGAACCTTTTCCCTTTCCTTTAGTTGAAAGAAATTTACTTTCTAACAAATTACCAAACTTCACTGTACAACCCAGATGTATTTAGCTGTGTAAAACCCACAGTGCTCTGAAGTCAGTACTATTTTATGTGAGGCAATGTGGTTGCTCTTACTTCTTTCTCATTAATGTAGCTCCTTCCCTTCTTTCTCTGTAATTACGAAGGACATCCCCTGATGTCATTTTGTATCTTCGGCTGGGTTCAAACTTGTGATCCTCTTGCCTTAGCCTTCCTAATACTGAGACCACAGACATGTGGTGTTGTGCCTGGCATGAATTACTCTTGGAACTCGGGATGGCCTCAATTGTTTTATGCGTCTCAGCATGGTCATTGTAAGTCATGACAAGATAAAGTGATGAGGTATTTCCATTCTGCATTTTCTGTAGTTGCAACCTGGGAAGATGTAAGACACTGCAGAATTTTGTTTCCTTTGACCTCTCAATATTCTCTCCTTTCCCACACTTGACCACAAGCACTGAAATCTTCTTAATATGGCTTCTTATTGGAATATTTGTGCTATTCAGGATATTTAAAAATAAATTTATGTTTCTTTTGTTGAAAGGCCAGGATGCTTTTAAACATATGTAGTTAAATAGACTGTTTCAGCTAAATAGAGTGGGAAAGGGGGCATAAGGAATACATAATAAGGGGAGAGGTTTTTTTAAAATAATGTTTAGATTTGAATTCAGTTTGACAGTTTTTGATCAAAATAAAATGTTTTACCAATTTTGTAACCCATGTGCTTTTGTGTCTCCAAGTCCAATTTAAATATCTGCAGGAATTGCCCCAACCTACCCTTAACTACATCCCTTCTTGGAGATCTTTGTTTATTGACTTAGATTAGAACTGGCCTAGAGCCCAGAGATGGTCACTTTGCATCTTAAGGTTTTTGGTTACAAATCTACTTTTGTTGCCAGTTCCAATACTGATTCTTGATTGTTTTTGTTAGTTTTATTGTAAGTTCTTGCCAAAGATATAGTGTAGTGTAACCAAAACAGATGTTCTATTAGACAAGTGCACATGCTGGAACAGAATGTAGATGCCAATTAAACAGCACACTGTTGATCATTACCTTAATAAGTGATGAACTTTGGGGTTCTGTTTCTGATAACCTTTAGGTTATGGAAAAAAATAGTGCCTATTTTGAACAATTGTTAATATACTTTTCTCTGCAGTTTCAATTTGGGCATTTACAATTTTATATTCTTGTAAACTGACAGTTTACTGTGATGCTAAAATAGTAAAGAATTCATCCATCTCATGTTTATAGTTCAGTTATTTCTTAAAGCATATATATCAGATAAGCACTACTTTCTGACCTGGAGATGTTAGTGTAAAGCAATAGTTTTAAACATTAATGCTTGTAAATAGATGAGTGGAATTATCTTTCCGGTGATAATATTCTCGTTAGTGCTGGGAACCATACTATAGGAGATGGAGAGTCTGCCTTTCAGGACTTTTAGTAGCTATCCCATAGGGTCCAGTGAGGTCTATGCTGGATTCTGTGTCAGGGAGAACACAGGCATGCAGAGCACCTGGACAGATGCAGAGCACTTGCTTTAGCAGCGTTTGCTCATGGCTCCCATGTGAACTCAAGTGAGGGCGAGTGGTAAATAATGGGAGCCATTTGTACTTTGAGATGAACTTGATCCTCTTCTCATTCATGGTTTGTTGCTGTGTTGTCCCCCGTGATTTCAGTTTTCCCTAAGTTTTGGCCTGCACTTTGAAAAAGAAGTGTTCTGCTGGTTATTCAGGAGCATATAAATTATTTCTTCCAGCTCCTGTCTGGATCACATAGAATCACTAGGTTCTTTTCTTTGCAATTTGTGTTAGACGAATTCAGAAATGTAACAATTCTTTGCTACAATCCTTTTCATTCGGTTCTGTGAGACTTGTAGATTCAGGGACTAGAAACTCAGAGTTGAAAATAAGAGCTCTTAAATCCACCTTATTTGTATTTTTTGGGGGGGGCAAGGTATGGTGGGTTGGTTTTTTTTTAATTCTAATGTGTTTTATGGGGCTAAATCTTTGTATTATGTCCTCCTAACTTAGTGAAATACCATTTTTAAGTTACCCCACATCCGCACATTTCTAAGGTTACATCCAACTTAATTCCCATTGCTTTTCTGCTTCATAGCACTTGCATATTGAAGGAACCCTAACATTTGGGTTCACATTATGATAATGAGGTTTCCAGGACATGGAAGATTAGAGTTGTTGCAGGTCTAGTTGCAGAAGAAAGTTCAGAAGCACTTGTAAAGCTTGCCTGATTGGCGGGTTGAGGTGCTTTTATTTATTCACTACTCATGCAGCATTAATCCGCATTTCACCAGGTACCTACAGTGCTGTAATTCTAGACATGACCTTGGATCTTGATTTACTTCGGCTCCGTTTTCTTTATTAATGTGCCATGAAAGAGGTACATGAAAGATAGCCAACATCAAAGCTCCTTTTAAAGTAAAATGGTTGATAGGAATTCCCTGGTATTTAACATTGTCTGTCAAATGTTTCAGCTGGTTTGCATCCTTTTACAAGCTATTGCTTGCTGCACTAAAAGAAATTTAAAGCAGTTGTCTCAAGTGTTCATGGGATGAGGTGGGGGTGGGGTAGTAGGGATGGTAGTGGCGATGGTGGTGATGGGGACTGAGTCAGAGAGGAGAGTAATTGGGAGGTAAGAGCATGCTCTTCAGCTGTGCTGCTCCTGGTCTCATTTTATGTTTCCTGGTGTGCCGAGGGGTTTCAGATCAGAGCGCTGCCATGATTCAGTGGAGCAAGCATTGTATCTGGGTTACCAGAAGGTTGAAGAGTGGCCAAAGCAAACCCTCAGACTTCTGTGACAAACTAAGTAAAAGGCAATGTCAATATCTTTTCAAGAGATTGTTTAAACAGTTGAACTTCATAGCCTGTTTATAATTGAATACTTCATGGGATACAGAGTCTGAAGAAAGGCCAAAGGAAGTGGGATCCAGAGAAGGCTGGCCATGTGTTGCTGTGGACTATACTTCCTGTAGCTATATCTCTTAGAGGCTGAGAACTCTTTGGGGACAAATGTTTGAGGGTAGAACTTCTTATAGCTAAGTTTTGAACTTTTGTTTTTGTTTTACAAGTAGTGATTGGCTTTGTCCCTACCTAAGAGGAAACACGTCAAAGCTGTGTACTTGGAACACTCTCAGCAGTTTCCCAGGATTTATACCTTACTCTAAACTTTCCTCATCCAAATAGTGGAAAATAGAAATTATGGCCTGCTTTAGAAAGTGATATTTATTTGTCTTCAGACTTTTACTTTGAACATACCAGCATAACACTGACTTATAAAAGTCTTTTACAATCTATAACAGTAAGAGCTCTTTTTAACAGTATGTGCTAACATATATTTGCATCTGTGTAAAATTGTTGTGTGTGATATGATGTATACATTTAAAGATTTATTTATTTTATGTGCCGTATGAGTTTATATATACCATGTACATGCAGGTGGCCGAGAAGGTCAGAAGAGGGCATCAGGTCCTGGGAAGTGGGCTTACTAGGGGTTGCGGGCTGCCTGATGGGACTGGGAACTGAACTTAAATCCTCTAAAAGATTAGTAAGCTTTCTTAACTGTAGAGTCATTTCTCTAACCCCCAAATTACTATATTTTTATATTCTATAATTTTCTGTGCACTTATCTGATTATTTTTATTCATATGTGATGGGAAAATAAATTTCAATTGAGTCCTAGTTTTAGAAGTTTATTGGACTAAAGATTTAGCTTGTAGAATATAGGATACCTACACTTGAGTGACATGCAGCAGTTTAGTAATAACCTTTCCCAGAAAAGCAGATTATTTTGACACTCTATAATGATCAACACAAGCTGAACTGCTGAGATCTCTCTTTGGGACTTATGAACGGGGATAGCCTAGTCAATGTGTGGGTGAGCATATGTGCAGTTTATTTGGGGTCAAGCTGTGATGAAGAAAGACATATGAGAGAGGTACATCTGGCTCACTTGCCAATAAAAGCAATGTAGAAATTGTTGCCATAATTGTCATATACCATATGTGACTCTTTGTTTGTGTGTCAAAGAGTAGCCCCTGGGGTAAGAAAAGTGAAGGCTGTAGAGATGTTTCTGTCTGTTTTTGTTGCCTTGCTGTGTAGGCTGTCCTCAAACGTGATTAGACTGCTTTAGCCTTCAGAGTGTTGCACTATTGATGAGTGACGTCATGCCTCACAGGAGGTTTCTGGCTTATTATAGTCACAGACAGCGAATCAGTACACCTTAGAAAGCACTTTTTTCTTCTTGTTGCTATTTATTTAAAATTCTGGTGTTTTATGTATTTTACTTTATTGAGGATCAACATAGTTAAAGCACATAAATTCATCCCAGTATTATGTATGCTGTTAGTCAAACATTCTTGGTGCAAGTTATTCTGGATTGACAAGCGTTATTATAATCAAGGATCAGGAAGTGATATTTATTGGCTGCTTGGTAGTAAGCAATTTGAACTTGCAAATGAGCCATCAGCTTGGCAGTTATCATTATATCAAAAGACTGATTCATATATCCTATTGGTGTTTTAGTTACTTTTCTCTACACTGTTATCATATAGCTGACAGAAGAGAATTTAAGGGAGGGAGGTTATTTTAACTCTTGGTCTGAGGAGCTAGGGTCCATCATGGCAGTTGAAAGGCACGGAGGTTGGCATGTAAGGTGACTGGTAACACAGAGTCCGCAGTCAGTTGGAGGGAGACCAATGCTCATCTGGCCTTTGACTTTTCCCCATATTCAGTTCAGATTCCTTTCCTACTGCGGTCCACATTCACGTGGCCAGGCCTCAGTGATGCCTTCACAGACACGTGCTACAGTTACTGCACAATCCCACAAGTGCACGGTGAAGCCTGCCATCACATTCAGTGGCCTTGATTACCTAAAATTATTATGATTCTTTAAAGCATTTTCAACATAGCGATTTGCTTGAGTCTGAGGACTATGAAGGACCATAAGAACGTTGATAGATCTCCCTCTTGATGCATAAAAAACTGCTTAAATTAGGCAGTTCTGTTTTTTTGAAATCATGTTGCTGTTGCCTTCATTAAAATTGCTGCTTTCTACTTGGTATGTTAAGTCACTTTCAGTAATGTTATTTCGGGTGTTTCTGACTTAGAATTCAGATATTGGTTTTGCCAAAACTTGGGTGTTCTGTAAATGCAAAGAGGCCTTTATAGAGTGTCTTCAGTAAGGAGAACACTTAGGGAATGTTCTATACCTGTTTGAACCATGTCTTCTAAGTGTAGCATTCAGAGACTCCCCTTTCTTCAGGGTCCTGGGCTGCTTTTCAATTGGAATTCACTAGTTATACAAGAGAAAGAATACCTGGTGTCTTTATCTCTTCTCCTTTGGGGGGGGGGTTCTACACCTTTCAAGCCTTTTGAGATCTTCTTACATATAATTCTCACTGGAAGGTGTTGCTTTTAGATGTTTTACAGTTCAGTGGGGAAAGCATTGATTAATATCTGAGCCAAAAACTAAGTGTTTTTGACTTAAAAGAATTTAGCTGGGTACAGAAAGACCCTTCATGTATTACATCTTTCCTACAGATCTCTTTCTCTCTCTCTCTCTCTCTCTCTCTCTCTCTCTCTCATTCTGTGTTAATGATTCCTTTGTTATTTTGCTGATGGCTCCTTTTTGCAAATAGAACCCTGTTGCATGTAATATTCTGGGACTTGTTTTTTCCTCATGCAGATTATTCTAGGGACCCTTACTCAAGTTTTCAGAACAATGATTGACATTTTTCTCATTCCTGAGTCTAGACAGGGAGACCCAAGAAGAAGATAGAGACAGGTCACCTAGGGATGTCTAAGGGATGCTTCTGCAGTGTCTCAGATCTTACATCTTTCAGGTTTGATCTACCTCTACTCATCCTTATCAGTGTTACTGCCTTCCTGCTTTCTCTCTGTTTACCTTTCCTTAGTGAGAACTGGCAGGTTTGTGCTTGGTGGGAAATGTACAATGTATCTGTCTTCTTGAATTCCATATCCTGCTAGAAGTTTTTCATTTTTGGCATGTCAGAAGTGAAGTGTTTCCTTGGAATTCCTGTACATAGTTGAAAGCGTGGGATGCACTGCGGGGTCACCAGTGTTTCACCTTTGCTAGTGTATCCAGGAGTCTTCTGGGGAGAGTAGACCGCTGCCTTCTCTTTTGACTATCAAACTCCATCTACTCATCAGTTAAGCAAACACTTATTGAGAACCTCAATCTGTGCCAGGCTCGGAGTACGAAGAGTGAGTAAACCTTGTCCAGTGCCCACTTGACTTTAGTTCCACAACAAAGCCTCAGTTCTAGCTAATTGGTTCCATGTCCCTTAAGCTCACCTTCTTGAGACAGCATGGCATTGTAGCTCAGGCTGCCTTTCTGCCCTTCTGCATAGTGTGACCTGTTGGTTACCATGCTTTGTGTGCACTCTTGCACCGCTCCCTCAATACTGAAATTCCGTGCATGTAGGCATTCCCCTCATCCACACACGCTGTCTCCTCTACAGATTTTCTCTTCTTCCTCGTCTTCTCCACTGCGCTGACGTTCATTACTCAGTCTTTGAAGAAGAGACAGTAAGATGACCTATTTTGTAGGATTTTTGTTTTTGAAGATTAAAATGAGTAAGGTGTGATACTAAGAATAGTTCTTGGTATGTAGTATGGTCAACAACTATGAGTTGCTATTGTCTTTTGACCAAATGTATAATGTAGATTATACATTTTGTTCCACTGTTTCTTTCTTGGAATGCCCTTTCTTTATTCTTCCCTAGGACAGCCTTACTGGAGTCTTCAGAACCTCTGGCACACTCCATCCCCCATGAAATTCTCTTAGGGATTTCAGGTTGGAATTAAACTTATCTCCTCTAAATTCCCCCAAAGCTTTGTATATGGTTTGCTGAGATGCTTCATTTATACTGCACCTGATAATGTGTGGTATTAGCTTGGAGGATTGTTTATAACCAGTGGGTCTTTATTATTCATCCCTTCAGAATAGTAACTGCTTTGTCCAACTTTCCAGTCTTAGGTTTGAATTTATTTAGGCTACCCACTTCCCTCTGTTGCCTGTATATATTGTATGCACTCACTCTCTCTCTCACACACACACACACACACACACACACACACACACACACACACACACCTTTTAGTAAAGACATTTTCCGAGGTCTTTGACAAATGCAAAAGAACTCAATGGTATGCTTTATAGGTTAAAACCCAGTGTTATTTTCAAATTTTAAAATGTTTTTGAAGATGGCATAGAGGTTCCGGGGAATGTGTGCCTAGAATAAATAAGGTACTGGGGTCTGACTCCCCAGTACCATAGAAACTGGGTGTGCTGGCATGTGCCTGAGATTCATCACTGAGGAGATGGAAGCAGGAAGGTTGGAAGTTCACAGCCATCTTCAGCTACAGAACTGATGTTAGCCTGAGCTACTTTGTACCCTATCTTAAAAGAAGTCACAGAAATAACAGGGACAGTGGTGTTTAATGAACTTTTTAGTTTAAGATGAAATATCAGTCCATTGGAAGCTCTTTTGTCTGTCTTCCTTCATGTTTTCCATCTCTCCTACAGATATCTCCCCCCCCCCCATGTTCTGTGCTGATGATTCTTTTGCTATTTTGCATGATGGCTCCTTTTTCAAATAGAACCCTGTTGCATATAATATTATAGGACTTCCATTTTCTTCTTGGAGATAATTTTACATTTTTTAATAAAAAATGGATCTGTGATTTGTTCACTTTTGGGGATGTCTTACAGGGCTATATATATCTTTCTATTTTAGGGTTGATGGAGATTTGAGTCACTTTTGATATTATTTTTTTGAAGGCCGAAATTTACTTTTCTAAATAATTTATTTTAAATTATTAATTATTAACTTAAAATTATAATTTAAACTTTTCTAAATAGTTTATTGAGATAAAAACACACTTTATAGTTCTTCCATTTGAAGTATACAAGTAAATATTTGTAATACATTCATATACAATGCAGGTGTTACCACTGTCAATTTAGAAAGCATTTGATTATCCTAAAAAGAGCCCTGTATCCTTTGCCATCACTCCCTCCTGATTCCTCCTCCTCCTCCTCCTCTTCCCCCTCAACAGTCTTAAGCAGTCACTGCTGTGGTGTATGTCTGCTAAAGCTACACATGTCAAAGCTTTCGTTGCAGCAGATAGGATGCTTCAGCAAATGGTGAAAGCTTTAGGAGGTGGGGCCTTGTTGGGAGTCTGTAGGTTATTGGAGGCATGCCTTTGAAGGGGATTGTGGGATCCCACTCTTCTCTCCTCTGTTTCCTGACTTGTGAGCTGAATGCTTTGCTCTAGTGCAGGCTATGTGAACATGGAATATTTAAATAATGTTTGGTAGTTTTAGAGTATACATTTTTTTACTTCTTATATTAAAGTTACTCTAAAATATTTTGCTATTTTTGATGCTGTTATAAATGAGATATTTTAAATTTTGTTTTTGGATTATTTTTACAAGCATGTAGAAATATAATTGGTTTTTATAACTAATTATCTTTCAGCTTTGATGAATGTATTATATATATATATACACATACATAAACATGTATGTATATATGTATATATTATTCCTTTGGATTTCCTTTTTCTAAAAATTTGAGTTTTTTAATTTTGTGTGTATATGCATGTAAGTGTATGTGTATTTGTGGTTCATTTGAATGTGTGTGTTGTTGGAGGCTGGAAGATGGCACTGAGTGCTATTTTCTTCATCACTGTTGACTTTATACACTGAAGTAGGCTCTTCCTTGAACTCAGAGCTCAGTGATATGGCTGGTCTAGCTATCTAGCTTGTTTTAAGGGTCCTCTGTCTCCACTTCCCAAGCTCTGGGATCACAGGCAAGCCTCACATGTAGGTGTTGAGGATACACACTCTAGTCGTCTTCATACCTCTATAAGGAAAGCACTTACCCACTGAACCTTCTTCCCAGCCCTCCTTTGTCTTTATATATAATCATGACATCTGCCCATAGAGAGAGTTTCAGTTCTTTTCCAGTGTGGATATCTTTTCTTTTTCTTAACTAATTGTTTTGGCCGGAATTCCCAGTGCAATAACAGGTATTCTCAAATTGTTCCAATATCAGGGGTAATGTATCCTTTGGGGTTTTGCTTTGTTGGCTGAAAAAGACCCTTCGTATATATGAGAAAATGTAGTCTTTATACTTTACAGTGTTTCTTTTGTATCTAGTCTGCCTAAGTCTAAATCCTACTCTGCCATTTAATTAATCTTTTTGGATTTGATCAAATCATCTCTTCGCATTTTCTTCATATTTAAGTTTGAGTTAATATAGTTAGGAGAGGGGTCTACTAGACCACCATGCAGGAGGGAAAATTCTGTCCTCTTGAGAAGGAGAAATGCTGAATCTAAATTTAAGAGAAGCAGGTGTATTTGCATGTGTGTGTGCGTGTATGTTGACAAGTACTTTACCTACTGAGTCATCTCACCAGCCAAAACAAGTAATTTTGTTTTTTTAAAACTCACATTAATGTGTATGGTTGAATTAGTAGAATTACAACAATCCTTTTAAAAACAATTTGATATTATCATACACTCTGTATATGTGTTGTAGGTTGAAAATGGGTGTGTGCATGCAGGTCTCAAGAAGTCAGGAGAGTAAGATCCTCTGTAACTGGAGTTCCAGGTGGTCAGGAGCCTACAACTTGGTGCTGGGAACTGAACTTGGGTTCTTTGTAAGAGCACTGTATGCTGTTAAGTGCCCAGCCATCTCTCCAGAACTCCCATCAAACATTAGACTTATATGATAAAGAATAAGATAAATATGTTTAATATGTGTAAAGAAATGAGTCTGAATGAATTAATCTTGAGAGGTAGGGACAGTGAAATCATACTTAATCAGATAGACTTTTTGTAACCCTACAATGCCGGTGTTGGGGCCCCGCAAGCATCACAAATCAGAAACTCTGTCTCTCTTTGTGCCTTCCATGGCTGCCGTCACCTCTGCTGTCTGTTCAAGCCTTAGGCAGATAAAGCCAAATCTGCTCTTTTTTCTGGAGAAAATTATAAAATGGTAACTATAGATTTTTTAAAATCTCACTTTGCTGTTTGTAACTTGGCTTATTAATGTAAATGAAATAAGTCACATAGGCACTTGCATTTAGGCCTAGTTCTTTAACTATAGCCAACTTCTTTATATAGAAAACTGTTAGGGCATTTCTTATGGTCCGTGCCTTTCCAAACTATTTCTTTACAGTCCATCCTCAACACAAAGAGGCTGTTTCCATGTTTGATTCCTAAGAAAGCCTGGACATGTTGTAGAAGTGTAAAGTGGAAGATTACTACTTTATGCTTCCCTCTGGTTCTCGGCAAGGTGCTGTGGATTACGGAAATGAAAGGTGTGGCCCGGGGCTGGAGAGATGGCTCAGTGATTAAGAGCACTGACTGTTCTTCTGGAGGTCCTGAGTTCAAATCCCAGCAACCACATGGTGGCTCATAACCATCTTTTAAAAAAAAGGTCTTACTCCCTCTTCTCGAGTGTTTGAAGACAGCTACAGTGTACTTACATATAATAAATAAAATCTTTAAAAAATAAAAAATATTTAAAAAAAAAAAAAAAAAGAAAGGTGTGGCCCGAGGCCCTGAACCCTGCCAACCTCTCTTTTATTCTCTTTCCCAAAGCGAGCAACTCACTGCAGCAGCTACCTCTCTAGCCCCACATTACTGGATAAAACTGCTTTGCCTGCTTGTTTTTTGAGGTAGGGTCTCAAGCTAACCTCTAGTTTGCTATGTGGCTGAGGCTATACTCGAATTCCTGGTCCTCTACTGCATCTCCCCTCCCAACCAGTGTTGCTGTAACAGGGCACATGTGGCTCCATCATGTTCGTTGAGTGATTTTTCTTAAGATTATCTCAAACAGCATTGTTCAAGTAAATTGAGGGGTGATGATGGTGATAATTGCTTAGATATTCAGGAAACTCTTTGAAGAATCAGTGTGGACTGAGCTAATTAACAAAGAGGAGCAATAGAGACAAGTGAGAGTTTGCATTCCAAACCAGCTTTGATAATTTGCTAGTTTTGTATCCCTGGGTAAATGATCTAACCGTCAGTTTTCTGAGTTGTAAAAGTAGGGATGATAACAATACTAATAGGATTATTCTGGAGGCTAAATAAATTAATCCATTTCAGTAAGTCTGAGACACTATTAATTTAAGACACACCATATTTATACAACTCTTAAAACCCTGCCTATTAAAGTGTCATTGTACTTTCTCATCACCAAGAGCTTTTAGAATTGTCTAGACATAAATTTTTATCATAGAGTACTCTTATAATAAAAATGTTAAAATAAGATCAGCCAAATTATTTCTGAAATTCTATACGTATTCAAAGACTCAGTTGAGAGTGAAGTTTGCTTTTGAGTCAGCAGGCGATTTCTGACAAATTAATGCAGGGAGGCTGGGCTGTAGACTTGCTCAAAGCCTGTCACAGCAGCCCCTCTTTGCTCTGGAGTGGCTTTCATCTCTTCTGAGGGATTGAGCAACTTTTCTTGCTCCGAGTTACCCTGCTGTAACCTACTCGCTATTTAGACTGGCCACTCACCACTGCATTTCTCAGTGAAATTTCTCATTAAAGAGAAAGTTGAATCTTAGAAAAATTGAAATTAAGCAAGCATATCGCAAAACAATGTAAAACACTCACAGAAATAGTAGCAGTTAGTAAACAAAATAGATGTCAAAGCAGAGCTAACTATTGAAAAGTTAGAGTTATCATGGCAAATCAACAGGGGAAATATGGCTTCATGATGTCTGAATGGATTTAATAAAATATTTAAATACTATTCACTGGGCTAGAAACACTCCTGACTTATGGGTCCACCCAGCCTTTCTGGAGAGCTCATTTTCTGTAGCTTGAGCTTTTCTGTGGCTACAGTGGACATTACTAGCTTTAACTGTTGGTGTTTGTACTTTAAACTTAAGGACTTCTAAATACTCACTAACATGTACAGTTCCATTGATGAAAGTGGCATTTGACCATATGTTCACTGATGTGTCTCCAGGGATAGAGCAATGTTTAGCACATGCTAACTCACTTGAGTATTTAATAACTAAATATATTCTACATAGCCAGGGCTTAGGGTATTTTGTTTTACATTTATATTTGCAAAATGGCTTTTCCTTCAGAGCCACTTTGTAATTTCTGTCAGTGTGTGTGTGTGTGTGTGTGTGTGTGTATGATATTTATCATTTTAAAAACAATGCTTGTTTTGGTGAAATTAGAATGTTATGCCTATGTACTTTATATACTAGGAAAATAAGGATATTATTGTTGCTTTGGAGGAAATATGGGCTCCTGCAGGCAGTTTGAAAAGTAGATAATAATCCAGCAAGCACTACAGAAATTTAATGTATATCCCAACATTCAGAAGTAATAATCATTATTATATTGGTAGACAGGATTCTAAATTTGCCTCTGTTTTGCAGGTGTGTTTGTTATATAACTTAATATTAGCAGCTTCCATCTTTTTCTTTACCATTGTGTTACACATAACATTTTAAGGATCTGTGAGCATTATTTTATTATGCTTATTTTATGGTTAATTTTCCTAATATGGAGTCTTTGGCAGAGAGTTAAACACATGATTTTGCCAATCAGAATAAAACCAGTTGCTAGTTAACCTGAATATTTTTTTGAAAAATAATAGTGTACTATCTTGTATTCTTATGTATATATCTGAAATGTTTATTTTGTCCCCTTATGTAGAATGAATGATTCTCTATTTAACCATTCATCCAATTTGTATATTCAATAATTTATTCTCAAATTCTATTTTTGAAGTGAACCTAATAGGCTCCCAGTACTTTAAAATGAGCTCACTGGAGATGTTTTCACTGGGTTCACAGTCAAGACTGAATGCTTGGCTAGGAGTCTTGTACAAGGGATAGAAAAGATGACTGACTTCAAGGGCAGTCCAGTGTTGCAGAAGAAGATCACAAGTATTCCCAAGGACTCCCTTTAATTAGAGTTTGTTTGTGGGAATGGCCATGCCACAGCCAGGTAGCAGTGGCAATTGCGAGAAGATCAGTTTATGACCTGCCTCTTTGTGGTGGTGGAGGGATTGGTGGTAGAGGTGGGGTGGTGGTGGAGGAGGAGGAGGTGGTGGTGGTGGTGGTAGAGGAGGAGGAGGTGGTGGTGGTGGTGGTGGTGGTGGAGGTGGTGGAGGTGGTGGTGGTGGTGGAGGTGGTGGTGGAGGTGGTGGAGGTGGTGGTGGTGGTGGAGGTGGTGGTGGTGGAGGTGGTGGAGGTGGTGGTGGTGGAGGTGGTGGTGGTGGTGGTGGAGGTGGTGGTGGTGGTGTAGGTGGTGGAGGTGGTGGAGGTGGTGGTGGAGGTGGTGGTGGTGGAGGTGGTGGTGGAGGAGGTGGTGGTGGTGGTGGAGGTGGTGGAGGTGGTGGTGGAGGTGGTGGTGGTGGAGGTGGTGTGGTGGAGGTGGTGGAGGTGGTGGTGGTGGAGGTGGTGGTGGTGGAGGTGGTGGTGGAGGTGGTGGTGGTGGAGGTGGTGGAGGTGGTGGTGGTGGAGGTGGTGGAGGTGGTGGTGGTGGAGGTGGTGGAGGTGGTGGTGGTGGAGGTGGTGGTGGAGGAGGTGGTGGTGGCGATGGTGGTGGTGGTGGCGATGGTGGTGGTGGTGGTGGAGGTGGTGGAGGTGGTGGTGGTGGAGGTGGAGGAAGTGGAGGGAGTGGTGGTGGAGGGGGTAGTGGTAGAAGTGAAGGGGGTTGGGGTGGTGGAGGAGGTGGTGGTGGAGGGGGTGGTGGAGGTGGTGTTTCTTCTTCATCATCAACAGTGACTTTTCTGTGTAGAGATAACTTAGAAACGTCACAATATTTACATGAGCTTTCATATCTTTCTTTATTGTTTTCAGCTTTTATATCTTTCTTGTTTTCCTCACAGAGTTTACTTCGGTCCCACACTTACCTATCATGTCAATGGCGAGATATAGGAGGAAAAGCCCTGTCTGTTGGTGAGAGGCTATTATGGTGCAGAGTCAGGAACTTCTTAGGAGATGGCATCATCTTTAGGCTAAGCACAGACCTCTCAACAAAGAGCCCTGAACTGGAACCTCTCCTCTGTGCCTTGCTAGCTGGCTGACAAACCCCTTAGTCTTCCCAGGCTTCATTTATCTAGTTGGAATAATGGAAATAATAATTCCTGTTTCTCAAGTGTGTGTGCATCATGTTAGATCTTTATGTTGGGTAATATAACAAATAGCTCAAAGTAGTGGCTAGGAGCACAGGATCCTGACTCAGATTGATATTTGCAGATCCTACCTCTGTCAGTAATTGTGTATATCCCTCAGAGCTCCCTGACCTCTAAACAGCTGCACTTTCTTCAATACATAGGTTTATAGTAGGCTTATTGTGAAGATTTTAAAACTTAGCACACAGGTATTCTTATTAGCCAATGTGTCATTTAGTTGTATAGTTGGAATTGAGTCGAGAAACTCTTAGCACTTTGCAGCAAGTAGGAAATGTAATTGTGCGAGGCTCAACATTTTACATCTAGTAGGATGTGAGTCCGCATGCTGTCACGCCTACTCAAGCGGGAATCCGTTGTCCTTGAGCTACCATTAACATCGCAGCTGTTGGTCATATTGCTTAGCGATATGCTTTCTTATAAGGAAAACAATTCCATTTGAAGTTTTGAATATGGATGTGTGGTGGAGAATATAGTTTGTCTCAGCTGTTCATCTAAGACTTGGAGTGTTTAGTTGAAAATGCTTTGGAAATTGCCAGTGCTATAAAATTTGTAAGGTGTAAGGAAGTTGTTAGTAACTTTTTAAAGTGGTTTAAGTAAAATGTGGGACATTTTGGGAAGTATTTCAGAGACACTGAGATGAAAATATATTTCCTTTGGAAATCTGACTTGGACATGTTGTTCACTGGTTTCCATAATGATTGAGCCAGAGGGGCAGAGACAGCGCCAGCTTCTCCCAAGTCGTTTGCTTTTCTCCAACAACAGTCTAGAAGAGTGACGTATTTGTTTTCTTCTTAGCCATGGGTTATTGTAGGAATGGAAGAAAAAGATTTTCCTGCCTCATTTTACCCAGAAAGTCAGCTGAAGTATCTGTGTTGACATAGTTTCTGAGTGGTGGCTTGGTGTTTGTCTTTTGTTGTTCACTTACGTGATAAGTGTACTGCCAAACTAATCTTTCCCCTTTCTCACAGATGAACTGAGAGAATTCTTTTCTCACATTTGTTTCTTGTTGCGTGTCATTCCATTTGTTTGTGAGATTCTGTCTGGATTGACTAGTCATTATGTTGGCCCCTGCTTTCCACACAGCACACCCTTCCACACAGCACACCCTTCCACATAATACACCCTTCCACACAGCGCACCCTTCCTCTCTTGTTCTCACTACTTCACCACGTGTAGAATGTGCTCTCTTTCTTAACTGGCTATTTTGAGACAGCATTCCCAAATGGCCCATGCTGGCCTCACACTGGTGATTTTCCTAAGTGCTGGGATTACAAGCATATGTCTATGTCCGGTCATTTACTAAGAGTCTCAGACAGTTTGTTTCTTTGGTTATAAATTCAGGTTGTTAAGGTTTAAAAAAAAATCAGAAAACTTGCCCTTAGTTGATGATATTATAATTTATACTTGAGCATTTTTACTGATTAGTAAGTCATGTGATATTACTTATACTACGATGTACTTAGAGGTGAATAAAGGTTGATTTTAGTATTTAATTCAGGCTTTAGTGTAGTAGCCAATGCATGCAGCACTGTGCCTTATCCCTCTTCACATTCAATTCTCATAGTGACCTCCGTTGTAGTAAAGAATCCGAGGAAGGGAGACTAGAGGTCAGCTTCTATCGAAATCCAGTCCATTTCTGTACACCCTTCGGCCTCTTCCCCTTCACATTCAAGTGTGGGAGCAGCGTCAGACGATCTGAGGAGAGTTAGTAAGTCTTTTTCCTTTGAGCACAAAAAGAAAGCAGAGATAAAGTTCCCAATGAGAACAGATGGAATGGAGCCAGAATGCGTTCAGATCCGGTTCAGATTCTTCTCTGGGAGGGGTCTGGGACCTTGTGACCTCAACTCTTCAAATAGCTTTAAAACTTATTAAGGTTGTAAAATGTAATGCCTCCTCTGAATCTTTCATCTTCTTCAATGTTTTAGAATTCAAAATGAACCTAATTTGTTTCTGTGCTATTTGAAACTGATTATTTTATTAAGTGGTCAGGTTTTTGGTTTTTTGTTTTTTTTTTTAAGGTGCATTCTGAGTGAGTGAATCTTGCAGAGTAATTGCTGTCTTAGTATATGACAAGTTTGTGTGTCATGTCATTATCTTCTGACAATTTTTGAGTCTCTGATCTTAGTCAGTGTCATGAAATAGTCACTGAGAATTACCTGTGGATTGACACTCCATTACATGACGAACAAAGCGGGAAGAATGTGAAGTGTGTCTGGCACATCTGGTGTGCTGTCCCTGTATCCATGTTCTGCTGGAACAGAGGCTGAGTGTTACCAATAGTGTGTGACCTGCAAGGAAGGCATCTGAAAGGGAGCTTGACTGCCGACTTTCCGGGCATGCTTCCTGAGACCGATAGACGGGGTGTGCTGTGGTGGCAGCTTGTGAGCCTGGCTGTGTGCTTGGCTGGCCCTCAGCGTGGGGCTTGGACTGCTTCTCACTTCTCTCAACAGAAACTACATTTAGCTTAAGGTGTAAGCTCTCTTTCCCCCAACAGAATATGAAGGACTCATGTTTCCATATTAGCATAAATATGATATAGGAATAAGGAAAGGTATTGTTTACTTACATAAATTCTGAATAGATAGCTGAAGTTGAAAGCTTATAAAAGGAGAGGCGACCATTTGCTCTACCAGTGATTCCTTTGCATCGTAAAGATTTTACTTTGTATTCAGATAGTTGGTTAGCTCCCATGTTGCATATAAAATGCATTGAGAAGGAAATTTGGGTTATGAAAATACTTAGGAAAAATAGATTTTCTTGAATCTACACACACATAAAAGGGAAACTTCATCTTTGAGTCCAAAGTCTCAGTTGTCCTACAGAAATAACAAAGAACTCAGTACATATTGCAGTAAAAATCCCTGAGTTTAGTGTGTCAGAAACAAGTTGTTCTTTAAATTTTTAAAATATTGTTTGTTATCAAATAAGTAAACCTTCCATGTTGGTGAGATTCTCCTTTATAGATGCAGATTGGCTTGTCATTGCAGAGATGATAGTTACCCTTCTTTACTCACACTATACTGAACATTCCTGCAGCTAGAATTGGTTCAATGGAAAGAATCTAAAAACATATAGGTCATGCAAATGAAGGTATACCAAAAAAGTTTGTTTTGTAGGTGGAAAACTGGAGAAATGGGGTAAATCTCATTAAAATGTTTTCTTTAAATAATGGTCAGGTTAAAAAATCTCTCAGGAAACCATGTCCTAACCAAGAGAACCTCTTTGTCAAAGCTGTGGGACTTCAGACTGCCCTGCTAGAGACAGACGTGGCAGTGTGCCTCAGGTTCTGCTGGGCAAGGGGAAACGGAACAGCCATGCTGTGCGTTTCAAAGAGCCCTTGTGTGGGTATTTAAACATGAAAGGAGATTGGCATTGAAGTCTGTGATCACGTCAAACGTTTGTAATTGAAAGTGGCTGTTGAAAATAATTCTTTACATAACTGAGTTCTTAAAGTCTTGATGAGGTAAGTAGATTGAATGGGGAATGGCCTGTTTGTCATCCCTTGAGCCACAGAACCGGGAATCTGCTACCTGGAAAGAGACCTTAAAAGACATCAGCACAGGAAAGTGTTTGATAACAAGTCAAGGGACTTTTTGTGAAAAATGTGGAGGGGATATATGCCCAGGAATGTATACCCTTGGGTTTTTACTATTAACCCCATCCCTTGCAACAGTAAGGGCCACTTTAATTATCTGGCATAGCCCATCAGATGTTTTTTGCCAGATCATTAGTTAGATATCACTTGAGCATGCTTCATATAAAGTCTTATTCTGAGAGTCTTATGTTTTGTCAAGTGCTTGTCTTTCTAGCCTTGGAAGCACTGCTTCAGAACTTTTTTGGGGAAGATCGTGAATAGTCATAGATTTTTTTTTTTCTAGTACTTGTGTGGATAAATTATAAATGCACTATAAAAGCTCACTCTGCCCTGTGAGTGAGTTGACCTCCAGGGAGTGTGTATCCAGTCTGCACAGTATCCTGCAAGCAAGTGGACACTCTGGCTGTGTAGTCTGAGTGCTGGGCAGCTTTTGTAAAACAAGGCGAGGAGGAAATGCTTTTCTTAGAGGAATTTATGTGTTCACCCAAGGCAGCAGAGAACATTAAGTGACTTGTGGGGGTTTTATTTTCTCGGAGCCCCTTCCCTAACTTGAAATTTAAATTGGTTATTGTGCTAAGGGATAGGTGCACTGACCTTGTCAGAAGAGTGAATGAGACTTCATTTGACTTGGGTTTGCTAGTTCACAATACTCAGGCATATTTGGATCTCTAACCTTGGCTTCTGACAGTGCTGCAATCCTAGGCAGCCATTCAAGATAAAAACACTTGTGTTTCTCTTTTCTTTTTGTATTTGTTCATTTGAAAAGCCTTTCAGTGGGAATTGCAGCCTGCGTGTGATTATAGCTATCAGTAGCACTTAAACTAACTGCTGAGATGAAACTTTCCTTTTTGGACCCTGCTAATTTCACATACTGAGAGAAATGCACACCCCTCCCTTCAGAAGCCCATCTTTGCTAATTGGTGGCTGCTCTTTGGATTGAGCTTAGATTCCTTAGGGACAACATTTGATAGAATAATTTCTGACATTTTAATTTGACACGAAACAATTCAGGGAACGAATTTAGACACATGCCTGAAATGGAGGCTTCTCTAGTTGTGACTGAACTCGGTGTGGGAACTGCCTTTTGAAAGTCTGCGAGCCGCTCCACAGGCGAGTCCCAGCTGCTTGCTTTTGTGTAGGTGCTGCACTCAGAGGTTTACATTGCTGGACGACTATGGAAGGAATAGATATTGCAATAAATTCTTTGTGATGAAAGCTTTGCAGAAGGACAGTAAGTTGATGCATACAGCATATAGAAGTTATGCCCTGTTTTCCATGTGTTACAGCGTATATTTTTAAAGCTTTTTGAGGGGCAAGGTTGTAGCCCAGTGCCCCACATGAGCTAAGCAGGTACTCTGCCCAGGAGGCAGCTTGGCTGATGGTCTTCGTAGAATAGTACTTTTAACACCCTCCGCTTGAAAATGACAAATAGATTAAATTTCAATGACAGATTATTTGTTTCTGGGGCTTAATATGGAAAGCAGTGAAGTTAAACCTTGAAGCAACTACAGAGTATACACTTTAGACACACATTTTTCTATTTCTGCATATTCCTAATATGTGACACTTTGTTTCTTATCTAGTAGATGTGATTAGAAATGAGTACTCTCAAATCCAGCCGTGATGACTGTGATTTATTCTATATGCAGAAAACACCCAGGATATTTAATCACCTTTCCACAATGTTCTCTCGGAGTGACACTGGCAAGTGATGGGTAGGTTGTCCAGTGTTGACCAGCCCTGGTTCTGTCAGAAAACATTATTAGTTTGTATTTTAATATATCATGATTAATTTCTTAAGATATATTCATTTCTATTTTATGTATTATGGATGGTTTGCTTGCTTGCCTATCTGTGCACCACATACATTCAGTGCCCGTAGAGGCTAGAAGTGGGCTTTGGATTCCCTGAACTAGAATTACAGGGGGCGCTGGGAATTAACCCTGAGACCTCTAGAAGAGCAGCCAGTACTCTTAACCCCCGAGACATCTCCAGCCAAGGCTAAATTTTTTTTAGTGGATTCTTATTTCCTCTCTCCCTCCCTTTTCCTCTTGTTCTCCTCCCTTCCTTCCTTCCTTTTTTCCTCCTTAGTATCTGCTCTCCTTTTCTTTCTTTTTGGGGGAAGGGCTAACATATTTGGTTGACTTTGTGACGTGTCTATGACTATTGATTGCCCTACTTTTTCATGAGGACTTCGGATATAAATAACTTAAAAGAGTCACTTTTAAATTATATTTTGCAATCCACTGTTTAAAATTGTTCATAAAAATGCCACTATTCAAATTTTCTATAAGGAAAAAAGCCAACATTAACATAGAGTATCATGGACTTGGGTTTATATTCTTTTTTTAAAAATTTGCAAATGGAGGCTGGAGAGATGGTTCAGCAGTTAAGAGCCCTGACTGCTCTTCTGGAGGTCATGAGTTCAAATCCCAGCAACTACATGGTGACTCACAACCATCCTTAATGAGAAACAAATAAAAAAACCTATGGGCCGGAGTGAGCAGGAACCAGAGCAAGAGGGAGAAGGGGCGGGGGGGATAAAAGAAAAAAAAAAAAGAAAAGATATTTTTTAAAAAAAATTGCATATGGAAACTGTTGGAATATAACCATAAGTATTTTAATATTATCTTAAAGATTTCTAAAAGTTTGAGTTAGAAAACTTGAAATTAGCACTAAAAAATTCATGGGAGCCCATGGTTATAAAATGTCATGTTTTTGGGACATCAAATTGTATTAAATTTACTTCGGAATAGAGACTCATGCTCAAATCAGATTTAGGGGAAATAAAATAATCTCACAAGTTCTTCCCGCTGTCATGCAGCTGGAACGCTCTCCAGCTCGGGCTCAGGAAGTCTGCAGTTTAAATTCCTAAGGATCAGATTATATTGCAGGCTTTCTTTACACATCACGGTAAGCGTATACTAGTGACAGCTGGAACTTTTCCTCCCTTACCTTTGGAAATTTACCTTAACTTCAGTAATTTGTATTATTTTAATATTTGTTCTTAATTTCAAAAATATATACCTTTGTTAGTAATGTTCATATATATATATATATATATATACACACACACACATATATAAACAAAAGTTCTGTGACTCTCTATTGTATGGGCTGTATTTTAACTGTTCGGAGCAGGAAACTCAGAAAGGACAGGTAAATATATGATTGGACAGCAACATGTTTACCTCTGTTGTTGGTCATGGCCCCCCTTTGCATTTCTCTCTTCCCACTTTTTGAATTTATCTTAACATTGAGAGTTATAGATAGAATTTATTTGCTGAAAATTAGGTCCAAGTAAATAAGGTTTAAAGATTGCTAGGAAATGCCAAGAAAACATTGGAAAATGCTGATAGCTTGGAAGGAGAATGGACTATTTGTCATTTTTGTTTCCGAAAATGTTTAGTGACTTTAATAAGCATAGCATTCTGAGCTTGGTTTGACAAGGAGTTTGCTATCGTGCCATTAGCCAGTAATATTGCAGTACCCTAGTCTGTCTGCTTTTTAAAGTAAACTGAGAAACTGATGATTGTCACTGTGACCCTGCATCAGCACTGCTGGCTGTCACTGTGACCCTGCATCAGCACTGTTGACTGTCACTGTGACCGTGCATCAGTACTGCTGGCTGTCACTGTGACCCTGCATCAGCACTGTTGACTGTCACTGTGACCCTGCATCAGTACTGCTGGCTGTCACTGTGACCCTGCATCAGCACTGATGACTGTCACTGTGACCCTGCATCAGTACTGATGACTGTCACTGTGACCCTGCATCAGTACTGATGACTGTCACTGTGACCCTGCATCAGTACTGATGACTGTCACTGTGACCCTGCATCAGCACTGATGACTGTCACTGTGACCCTGCATCAGCACTGCTGGCTGTCACTGTGACCCTGCATCAGCACTGATGACTGTCACTGTGACCCTGCATCAGTACTGATGACTGTCACTGTGACCCTGCATCAGCACTGATGACTGTCACTGTGACCCTGCATCAGCACTGCTGGCTGTCACTGTGACCCTGCATCAGCACTGATGACTGTCACTGTGACCCTGCATCAGTACTGATGACTGTCACTGTGACCCTGCATCAGTAATGATGACTGTCACTGTGACCCTGCATCAGCACTGTTGACTGTCACTGTGACCCTGCATCAGCACTGCTGGCTGTCACTGTGACCCTGCATCAGCACTGATGACTGTCACTGTGACCCTGCATCAGTACTGCTGGCTGTCACTGTGACCCTGCATCAGCACTGGGGATTTTACTGAGCCTGAGTCATCTTTGTCCTGCTCATGTTTCAGTTGAAATGGTAGCAGTTGCCCCTTCCTGTGTTTGTCCTTTGTGTGGCTTGAGCAGTGAATATTTCTGCAGACAGCATCCCCCTTGCTTTCCACCCATTTTCATCTTCCCAGTAATGAGCACAGACTGGATCTTCTCCAGGTTCATGAGGAAGAATGAAAAAACAGCCTTACATTTTAATGTGTAAAATAGAAAAATGTAATTCTAGGAAGTCTGGAATCAATTAGGTCAGCAAAGGGTATAGGAAAAAACAGCAGACATGGTAATATAAGCCTGCAAAATACATGCTGAAATTAAATTAATTTAGAAATATTATTTTTATTCTGTTTATTTAGGTTCACTTTTATTTAATTTGATTTTTGAACTATAAAAAATGAGTATTTTTAATATTTATATGAATATAAATAACTGGTGTTTTTATTTGTTTCATGGTATTTTATTCATGTGTGAATGTTTATGCTTTGTGTACATGCAAAGTTATGTGCCTTTGCGCACATGTGTGGAAGACTGAGGAAGATATAGACTGTTTTCCTCTGTCTCTGTCTACCTTATTTCCTGAGACAAGGTCTCACTGAACTTGGAGCTCCCTTCTCTTTCCCTCAGCAATCCTCCTTCCTTTATCCTATTCAGTGCCATTGTTGCGGGGACATGTGGCCATGTCTGGCATTTTAACATGTGAATGCTGGGAATTTGAACCAGGATCTTTACTTGCACAGCAAATACTTTTACCCGCTGAGCCTTCTCTCCAGCTCCTGTGCCATTTATTTTAATTAGCTTAGAAAAAAATCTGAAAGTATGAAGATAAGAAATACTTGTGTAATTGCCCAGTTTTGAAGAACCATGTTTCCCAGCTGTTTATACAGCAGGACTAGACAATGGAAGTTTTACTGAGTTGTGTCTGTGGAATAGGTACAAATGTATGGCAAATGCATGAGGATCAGAGATACAGTCATAAGAGTGAAGGGGGGAAGATAGAAACAGCCCATGAGAGAATTACAACACCATCTCTACCATGATGCTTTGAAAGGCCATTTCACTGGGACTGCTTACATGAATAGTATATCCTTAACCTCAATTCAAGTAGAGCCCTGACTATTTGCACTTTGTCTTGTAAGGTGCATCAGGTGGATTTGAGGTACTGGTCTCTGTAGATCCTGGTTGAGTATAGAACCCTAAGTTGCACTGAGTTTATTATTTTTTTGCATGAGTGGATTGTGTCATTAACCATGTCCTGCTAAGCTGAGTGGATTCTCATCTGTTTAGTTTCTTCGGGATTTGATCTGGTGAGTTTGGTGGTGCATGCTCCTCCCTGAGCAAATGATGTATTTGTTCCCATTACCTTCAGCTTTTGATAGTCTCCTAGCACCACCACAGTGTCTGAGATCCCATCAGAGGGGAACAGGGAGCATCTTGCCAGATTTGTTTCAGGAAGGTCATGGAGGAAGATGGCCAGGAGATCAGTCCTGGGTGGATATGTGCTAGTTCAGAGGCAGGACTTTCTTTTTTAAATCTATGTTTTACTGATTGGTTTCAGATGATATTGGTTTGATTCCTTTTTGGTGTCATTCTGTTTCAAAAATGAGGTTGTTTATGGCACAGACTTGCTCGAAGGCTGTGAATATGAAAGTTTGAATAAGTAGGTCTTGCTGTATTCTCAGAAAGCTGTATATAGTCATGTGTCAAGGATGCAACAGTGGTCATTGTCCAGAGATGGCCACAGCTGTTATGGTTGGTATAGGTATGTTCTGTGACCCTCAGGAAATGACAGTTACTCGCTGACACATGTCCTTTTGCCACGGGACACTAGTTGTATTATGCAGATGTAAGAGATTTGTATTATTTACTTTAGAATAGCAGAAGATGACCTTGAAAAAGTTGTACCCACTTGTAGATTAAAGAATTCTCCAACCTTTCCTGCCTGCCTGAAGGATCCATTGGGTCCTGTTGTTATATAGACGTACTATACATATGCTGTTGCATTCAGCCCTTTCCCCTTCCGGTAAGGGTCTTGAGTTGAATGTTTCCCCGGGCAGCTAAGCCTTGGCATCACAGTCTTGTTCTGAGAGTGGCATCTGGCACTGGGCTGGTTTAACTGAGTCTGAGGTTTCTCTTTCCAGGCAGAGTCTGTGGCTCAGCTATGACCACATGCTGCTGCTGCTCTTTCTGCCCTCCAGTTCCACATGTGACATTAAGACATTCTGGCACTTGCCATTTGGAACCTGTACTTGCTGGAAAATGTCAGGACTTCCATATCGGATGGAGACAGATGTAGCTGATCATCCTCCCCACCCCTGAAGGAAGCCAAGGGCGTTGTGGGTAAATTGATAAGTGGTACACTTCCCTTAGTTCTGAGAGAGTGCACACAAAATCTGTGTCCCGGGTTTTGTTGTGTTTAAGAGTTCTTATTTTTCCCTCGCACCTCCTTGGTATGACAGTAAAGATGCTGTTTGGATAAGGAAGTGTTTTAATAATCACTTCTGGCATTAGATAAGAATTCAGACAAGAGTTCCCTTCATTGCTCCTCCCTTACGTTTATGAAAAATCTAAGTGGAGACTGCTTTTGGAGCTGGGCTATTGCTGTGACCAGATCACCATCCCATGTGGACCTGGTAGCCTTCACATCTTCACCCAGGAGTTAGAGCTCCTGTTCCAGGTCCTTGCTTTTCTGTTGTTTTCCCTCCATTTGGTGTTTTAAGACCTGGGAGTTGGTTGTTAAGTTAGGGAAGAAAAAGTGATGATTAGTAACTTCCTCAAAGTTACTAATGTTTAGTGGATGGAAGAAAATTTAGAAGACTGTTGCTGCTGTTGTTGCTGCTACTGCTGCTATTACTTTGTTTACTCTTACCTTGCAAATTAAGGATTGGATTATAATTGGCTATATGCAGTTTAGTAAACTATTGCCTAAATTACATTCACCTTGAATTTCATATCTAACTTAATCACCATCTAACTCAAAGTAATTTGGGAAAGATGTTTCCATAACTTTAGTTTTTCAATTGAAAAAAAAAAGTTGATGAGAAGGTAATGTAAACACTGGATTATCCAGAGACTGGTGAGACATTACATGGGAGACCATTACCTTGTGGCTTCTCTTTGGGAAGCTGCCTCTCAGTAGCTTTGAGTGGCGCAGTGGTAAGGGAGAGTGAATCTTGGTCAACAGGTCTGTTCATTGCAGGATGACTTACTAAGATGAAGGGAAATAGTCATTAGCAACTAGAAAGCAAAGAAGACAACTTAAATGTTAACAAGAGCCATCAAATAGAACATACATATTTGAAATTATTTTGCAGTGGAAGCCTTTTAATAAAACCTTTAGTAATAAAAACCTTGCTTTTTTCTAGGTCAAATTGAATTATTTAAAGAAATCTTTTTTTTTAAACCTGTCTTTCTTCATCTCTTAATTAGATCCTTCCTAGTGTAACAGCTTGTACAGAATTCAGGATGTATGTCTCATGGAGTCTCATGGAATCATGTCTTCACTTTGGGATTTACATTTTTGATTATAAATAAATCATCAGAGAGTAAACATGTACTGGCTGGTTTTGTGTGTTAACTTGACACAAGCTGCAGTTAGTTATCACAGAGAAAGGAGCTTCAGTTGGGGAAATGCCTCCATGAGATCCAGCTGTGGGACATTTTCTCAGTTGGTGATCAAGGGGGGAGAGTCCATTGTGGGTGGTGCCATCCCTGGACTGGTAGTCTTGGGTTCTATAAGAAAGCATACTGAGTAAACCAGGGGAAACAAGCCAGTAAGTAACATCCCTCTATGGCCTCTGCATCAGCTCCAGCTTCCTGACCTGCTTGAGTTCCAGTCCTAACTTCCTTTGATGAACAGCAATATGGAAGTATAAGCTGAATAAACCCTTTCCTCCCCAACTTACTTAGTCATGATATTTGTACAGGAATGCACAACTAAGACAAAACATTATTTTGAGTTTCATCTTGGAGAGAAACCATCCACTCCTACCTGAATCAAATGTATCTTGGAACATTTTCTACATTTGAAGTTAGGGCTCGAGATAAGCCTGAGTTGTTGTTCTTATTTCCTTTTAACTTAAGGTCCTATATACAGACTTTCAGCAAGGGATTGTTTTGGCATGCAGATTATTTTTAAAAGACCCCAAAGTGAAGAAAGCCAGTATAATTAAACAACAACAACAAAGCACACACTGATATTAACCAAACGTACCCTTCAAATAATAATCTTTGTAATCTTTATATGGTGTGTTGCCTTTCTTCCTATTAATCCACAGATGTGATAGATGTACACCTTAAATAAGCATATAGTGTTAGTCCTATGACTGACCAGTGATTGGGTTAGAAAGCCATATTTTTCATTGTCAACAGTCTCCAAAATTTGAAGTTTTAGCTGAAGGTGATTTCATTATGCAATAAGTTAAAAATAGTTGCAGGTTTAATCCTTTCTTTTTCCTACAAAGTAGGTCTGTTTAGAATGATAACTACAATAATATTATCAGCTTTAAATGGGACACACCCAAGGAAATGGGATTCAATTACAAAATTGCCTCTATCCTGCTGGCCTGTGTGCATGTGTCAGAAGCATTTTCTTAATTGCTAATTGATGTAGGATGGTTCAGTGCATTATGGGCAGTTCCATCCCTAGGCAGATGGGCTTGGACTGTGTAAGAAAGATGGCTGAACAAGCCAGAGGCAGGAAGCCTGTAAGCAGTGTTCTTCCTTGGTTTCTTGAAACTCCTGCCTCCAAGTTCTTCCCTTGGCTTTCCTCAATGATGGGCTACAGTCTGTAAGTTAACATAAATCCTTTCCTCCCTAAGTTGCTTTTGGTTGTGTTTATCATAGCAACAGAAAACAATAGGCTTTGCTAAGACAAAATAGGCAAGATGCTGTAATATGCCCACGTAGTGTGTGAATGCTATGTGTCCACAGCAGAGCATGAGAGTTCACATTTTTCAAGCAGTGGGTGGGTTGTTTTGTTTTGTTTTTTGTTTGCATTTTTTAGGCTTTAGAACATTGCTTCTCAAAGTGTAGTCCCAGACTTCATCACACTTAAAAACTTGTGTATTTCAAGACTCTGAAGAGAATGAAAAGGCACACTACTTTTAAAAGCTGTGTATCTTTTAAAGGATTTGTATTTAGAATAAAGAACATTTAAAACTGATTAATTAGGAGGCAAGCCAATTCAAAATGAATAACAAATTTTTCCAACAGTCCTGAAAATGAATCCTCATCCTCGTACAAGGGCTCTGCTACTAAGCTATAGCCCAGCTATTTTTTCCGCATTTTATGTTGAGACAAGGCCTCACTAAGTGACGCAGGCTTGCCTTGAACACACTGTGTACACCTAGTCTTTCAGAACACGTGGTCCTTCTGCCTCACCCTGGCAAGTAAGTGGATTATAGGTTTGGACCACCAAGTTGTTCTAAAGATTTCATTTTACTGGAGGAGGAGGAGGAGGAGGAGGAAGAGGAGGAGGAAGATGAAACCACCTGTGGTTTCATATGAACAGGTTATCGGGTTCTCTGGACAGAGAGCTGGGGCTAGAAAACGATGGGGTGACAAGAGAAATATGGAGCCAAAGCTATATTTCCTGCTCAAGGCTCAAAGTTTAATGAACTTTTCCAAATATATATATATAGGTGGGAGAAAAAACCTCCCCCCCACCACCACCAAAGGCTGGAACCTTTGCAGATCTGGTCTGGCTGTTCACTAGCATTGACTTGGGCAGCTGGGCGGGTCACCTGCTTAATTCAGGAATTCGTAGACCTGGAGGAACAAAGAACTTCACCTTCACTCCACCCTAGGTGGAGCAGGATTGTGGCTAGCACTGGAATTTCAGCTCACAGGCTGGGAGAACTTCACCTTGGTCAATGTCAAGTTTCTGCCAGGCAACAAGACACCCCAATATGGCTCTCTACAGGGAGGAAGAAGAGGAGGAGGAGGAAAAAGAGGAGGAAGATGTAGTAGCAGTAGTAGTAGTTGCTGCTGCTGCTGCTGCTGCTGCTGTTGTAGCCAATAGAGTGGCTTTGGTAAAAATACAAAATAAGTATCACCAAGGGTATGAGTCTGTCATATATTGTACCTAGACAATTTCTTGAAAAGTGAGAAATACATTCAAGGTGAGAAGTGTATGGCTTGCTTGCACAAGAGTGTGAAAGTGTTGTGGCAGTAGTGTTCATGAACCAAAGCAGAACTAGCTAGTCACAGAAGTTTTGAGATGTGGTATATTTCTAACTATGAAATATTCAGCAATGAGAGGAGATACTAGAACATGCACATTGAATAAGATGGCACAAAAGGCCAAGTAGTGTATGCTTGCATTAATATGAAGTGTACAAAAATGTAAGCATGTAGAGAAGGCACATTAGTGGGCACTGGGACTGACAAATGAGAACTGAGCCCACATGTAGTTATAGAGGACCTGTCTGAGATAGGAGCATTCTGAACTTTTGGATTTCTGTATGATTGTACACTTACTACAAGCTACTGAATTATACACTTAAGATAGGTAAGTTTGTTGATTTAAATGATAAACACCTCTAATACTCTCTGACACTTGAACACCTGGTCCCCAGTTTGGTGGCTTAGGAGGCGTGGCCTTCCTGAAGGATAATATCAGTAAGGGTGGGCTTTGAGGCTTTAAGCCTAAGCACCATTCCAGGTGAACTCTCTCCTTTCTGTTGTGGCCTAAGATGTGAGTCCTTAACTTCCTCTTCCTACCAACATGCCTTCATATGACCTCAATGAACTATAACATTCTGAAAGCATAAACCCAAGTAACCATTTTCTTGTATAAGTTGCCTTGGTTGTTGTATTTTATCAGAGGAATAGGAAACTGGTGTGCCCAAGAAAACCTTAAAACCAAAACTGTGCTCCCCAGACCAGCAGCACCAGCTCTGCCAAGGAACTTGTTAGCAGTGCAGAGTCTCAGTTCCAGTATAGCAGAAACTGAGGGTGAGTTTCTAGCCGTGTCTGTGTAACCGTGCTTTCTTGCTGATTCTAATGCAGGCTGAGTTGTGAGGATTACTACTATAGAATCCAGAGAAGTTCGTTGGAGATGTGGGGAGAGTATTATCTAGGTTTTGTATATTCAATCTGCACTGTTTCTGTAATTGCAAGAAAGGTTTAAATTAAGGGTTGTTCTAGTAGAGTTAAAGGAAATTACAGGGCAATGTGAGTAAAACTAAACTTCTTTCATGTTCTTGATGTGTCCCCCTAAGAAGCTTTATGACCGTAAGGTTTGTGTACCACATGTTAGTAAATTCCTGTGCTCTTTTAGGCTTGCCTTCATTAACGAACATAGCATAAACAGCTTCATTTGCCATAACAACGGTGGAAGTTTAGATCCTTGAAAGGAATTATTTTTCCTAAATATTTACACAGTGTAATGTAGCAGAGCCAGAAGTGTGCAGGGATCCTGCAGAAGGGAAGATGTGGCTATTGATAAAGAGTAAGTGGAGCAGCTGTCTGAGCTGAGCTCTCGCCCTCTCCCAGCTACACTGCGCACGCAGGCTATGCTTCTAAGCTACACTCACAGAGAGCCTGCCCTAGGGCACAGCTTATACATGGCCTGTGCTTTGGGATGCTTTTCAGCTTGGCTGGGTACCCAGGAGGAATTCCGATGGCAGAGGCTTCTGCACAAGGGCCTGGCGATCCAACCTGGATGCTTTTGGAAAGTGGTAGGTTGAATTTGTACCTAGAGTCTTTCCTGTTTGGGGATTTGGAGAAGTTGATGTGTGCCCCTCTGAGAGGACACTTATGGTTCCTTTTGTGGGGAAATACAAGTGTTGGATAAATAAAACAGCTGTAAAAGAGGGGAAGAAAAAGAGGAACAGGAGCCAGTGCGTGGAAATGATAACTTGAACTCCCTTGTCTGTGGATCAGGGTTGTGAACAATAGAAGTTAAGAAAAGGTTAATCAAAGAGTGTGGCACAAACTTTATTGCTGTAGATGAAAGAGCTGGGCTTTCATTGCAAACTCTCTCTTCCTCTGTATCTCAATCTCTCTCTTGCAGTATGTCCCTACTTAGTGTGTTCTTTGTTTTTCAGACATGGTCAGCTATAGCCCAGGCTGGCCCCATCCTCACTCTCGATTCCCTTCTCAGCCTCCCCAGTGCTGAGACTACTGGACTCACCACCTGTCCTCTCTCCTTCTCTTCTAAATTGAATTTCCCCCTCACTCGCTCTCTCTGACTGTGTGACTCTCTCTCTCAATCATTTGTTTAGTGTTTCACTTTTACCATTTTACTAGAGCTCGTGCTACTCAGCAGTAGGTTATTGAGCTCTTATTGGGTGTCAGAATACTAGATTCTCTCTAAGTTTCTGAGTTTTTGAAGTCTGGCTATATGATAAAGAACATTTGGAATACATTTTATTGAAAATGACTATAGCAACCTGATTTCAGCATGCTTATTACTAGACAGATTTTCCTTCATGCAGTGATGGTAAACTGTCAGGTTGATAGGGTCTAGAGTCACCTAGGAGATAAGCCTCTGGTTACCTCTGTGAGGGGTTATCTTAATTAGGTTAATTGAGGCGGGAAGACATGGTTCCCTGGGCTTGTGTCCTGGACTACATGGAAGCTAGCCTAGCATTTCTATCTCCCTTTTCTGCCTCTAGACTGCAGATACAATGCAGCAGACTGCTTCTGTTGCTTCCAGTGCCTGCTGCCAGGACTTCCCCCTTCATGAGGACCAGTACCCCAAATGAGAACCACAACAAGCTCTTTTGCTGCTTTTGACCGGGTGGGTGTTTTACCATAGTAACAAGCCAATTAACCGAGATATATTTAAGGTTTAAACAGATAAAATGAATGAAGCAGACATCTCAATGAATTCAGGTCCATGTCTCTGTAAATTAAAATCAAATTGGAATAAGAAAATGCAGCTAATCTTTTATCATGAGCAGGCACATGAGAATTTTCTGTTTCAGAGTTAACTGTTACTCGGGGGGGGGGTCATTAAACTTTTGGTTGTGGGGAGGACTTGCAGGTAGGGTGACGTGTTTTCAGTTCCATGCATTTCAGAGCACTGGTGACAAACGTTCAAATGATGGACATGAAGCACCCCCAAGTTCTCAGGGCATCCTGCCCTCTGTGTTTCTGTATCGGACCAGTGATGACTCTGGAGCTGAGCTGTTTTTCCTGTCCTGCATTCAGCAGGGCCTTTGTCTTACCTTCTGGCTGGTCCTGTGGTGTACTTAGTGGTGTCATGTGCTTTTTATAACAATTTTAAGCTGGTCATACATAGGTGGGGTGGGGATGAAAGGTTTTTCAAAATGAAAGAGGATGAAGGTGCGGGAGAAGAATTGCTGTACTTGTGGAAGGCACACAGAAGGAAGAGCAGGGCTTTCTGTCTCTGCCCCTCCCGTTGCAGTTGCTTATACCTCAGAGGACATTGTCACGCAGGATGTCCGTCTTTGAGCCGTGGATGCTGTTTTAACACACTGAGGCATCAATGTGTAGCTCAGTGGGTGAACAGAAGCCTGTGATGACTTGGGTTCTTTGCTTAAATGCAGGCTTTGTTTGTTTATTGATTCTTTTTAAAAATATAGATTTTATTTTTATTCATGTGTGTTGGTGTCGTGTCTAGTTCCAGGTTTCCTGGAACTGTTGGGTGCTGGGAACTGAACTCCATTCTCTGCATGTCTCCGGTCCTTTAAAGACAGTCTGATGCAGCTCAGACATGGCTTCAGTCTATAATATGACAGGGCTAACATTGAACTCCTGTGACTTTGCCCCGCTGCCCATGTATTGGGATGACAAGCATGAGCAGAGTGCCCGTTTGTTTGCTTTGTTTTTTGTTCTTACTATATTTTGTTTGTTAATAGCATGAGAAAATTTGTTGCTAGTGCTATTAGGAACCTCATACTCCAAGTTCAAGTTCCGCTTGATAGTTCTTCATTTGGATCTGCCCCTTTAAGGCTTCTTTTGTACCTATAAAGTGTTCTTTTCATCCATAATGCTGTGAGACTGCAGGAAAAATAGCCAGGGGAACTTGGTTCTGTTGAAATTGCTCTGTAGGCAACTGATAGGATATCCACATGGGAGTGCATGGAGGTCTCACGCATGTAGACTCTAAACCTACCCAGGCTTGTGGTGGATCCTCTGCATGATAACTGCACCATTGCTGATGTTGTTCTTAGGAAAATAAATGGTCATTATTTGGAATAGTGCTAGAACTTTTCCCAATTGGTAATTGAGGAGTTGTTCCCAGCTTGCCTGCCACCAGATGGTGCTAGAGCTACACACCCAAAGGCAAATGCCGCTGTAATGCTGAGGTAGTGTGCTTTCTTTTTCTTTCTTTGCTAACCTCCTGGCATGCTTTGGAATGGGTTCATAGTTAACTTTGTGAACAGTAAGCCAGTTGATCACGAAGGATACATCAGTGACGGAAACTTAGGACCATTACTTGTCCTTCCTGTAAAAGTTGTCTTGATTCATTTGCTTCTCATCTGGCCTGTGTGTAAAACTGACAACGTTAGGTTTCTGCTTCCTTTTAAGTAATCATGAAAACACCATGTTTGCACGGTAATCAAAAGGTGATGTTTAGAGGTCATTACCAACAAAATATGTCTGTCCAGATTGAAGTCAAAATAGAATAATTTAAAACTGGATACATTTCAAAATATTAACCATTATTTAATAGCAAATTTCCTTATTAGTTAGCAATTATACTTAAGTTTGAAGGTTTTTTTTACTTTACAAATAAATATGACTTGGGTATTGCGGAAAATAAGAGGAATAATTTTTGTTTAGGTATTACATATTACATGAAACAATTTCTTTGTCTATACATATTTTGAAGCTAAGCTTGTTATGGTCATACAGTTTTATGGTTAGCTTTTTCACTTAATTTATCATGAATATTTTACATGAAATCATAATCTCTTTGGATGATAATTTTGATTGACAAGCTGGTTTTCCATTCATTTGAGTCTTTAATGATAGGCATTTGGATTTTCATTTACCTTTGGTCCCTTCTGAACCAAAATTTATTTCTCTGTGTTGTTTTACATTTATTTCATATTAACTCTAAAAATATATACTTCTGGATCAGGAAGAAAAGATAGTTTTTGTAACTTTTGGTTGACTTTTTACTTTACCACCAAGCTTTACAGTTAAATATCCCTACCAATATTTGATTTTTTTTTCCCCATCATCTTTCTGATCATCAACAGATTACCTCTGTTTTTGTTGTTGGTTAGTCGATTGTTTGGTTCTTGAGACAGGGTCTCCCTATGTAGCCTAGACTGACTTGTGATCTTGCTATCTCAGCACTGCCCGCCCCCATGCTGGAGGTATAGGTATAGACTACCATCCCCCAGCTTGGTCACCTTCCAAATGATTGAGAACGCTCTGAAATGGTAAGCTCTACTAAATAAAGATTTTAGAGAGCTTGGTTGTATTCCTTAACATTCAGTCCTAGAGCCCCATCTGTTTGTGGAGTTTGAGTTTTAGGTTTATTACCTATTCTTGAGATATAAGCCAATATCCATTCATACTTTATAACAGACTAACTCATGGGCAGAGCAGGGAGTCACTGTATGTGTTGTTAGTTTATTTTAAGGGATAATAATACACTAAACAGAATAGAATAAGATGAAATAAAAACTGACACACTGGAGTTAGACCAGACAAACAGCAAGAAAAGAGTCCAAGAAAAGGCACAAGAATCAGACTTGGTGCTTCCTAGTACTGAGATGAGAAGACACACACAATCAGTTTCTCTATGAATGTTTCCAGCCTGAAACAGTTGCAAGAACTGTGTTTAAAGAAGTTGTTTTAAAGACTTGAGTGGGATGTAGCTTTTCAGTGTAGCAGAGGTGTAATACATGTATTTTAGGAAGGCAAAAGGAAAGAATTACATTCTTAGGCAGAATTAGAAGCACACCAGTCTGTATTAATGGAAGAATTCTGCCCTTGCAGTTTTTTTATTTTTTGCTTTTGTTTCTTTTGTTTTTTAAATCTCAGTCACTACATTTTTATTTAAGCAAATTATTTCTTAATTAAATTCTCCCATTAACATAAGGAAGGAAGTAATTTATTTTAAAATCAAAGGAGACAGCAAAGCCATTTTCATATTTGGAGACTGGGGAGAGAAGAAGCTGTTCAGGCAGAAGCTTTCTGGCCTTTCAAATGGGTGCAATAACTGTTAGCATTTTCTGGAAAACAAAAGACAAACCAGCCTTTACTTAGGCAGAGATTCGCACTCTTTCTTCTTCCTTTTGTAAAGAAAAAAGCAGAAGGTACCCTGTTCTCCTGGGATCCCAGTCACTAGGACAAGTGCTCATAGGCCTGGCCAGAAAGACTTTGTCCTGTGAGAGCTGAGAGGTTTCATTTCTACTACTGAAAAAGAATCAATTAATTGATTTATGGCATATTTTATATAAGCAACATTGGGTTTTATTTCAGGATTAAAAATATAACATTTTTATTTACAGAGTTTTGGGGAAGTTTTTTATTTACAGAGTTTTAATAAATTGAAAATAATTGTTTCTATATGATAGATATTTGATTTTTTAGGTTATGAGGTTGTACCTTGATTTTTTTTTTTAACATAAAGAGACATGGACAACCCCAAAATAGTGTTTAGGTAAAATTTTTCTAAAATTACCTATTTATTTCTTGAGACTCAGTATACTAGCATGTGGATCTAAGGAAATGGAACTCCATGTCAGCTTCTGAAAAACTCCTTTTTATAACACAAGTCCAAGATGTCAGATGTCTCCATTTAGGTGTTTGTGTTAGCTGTATAATTTAGAAGGAGCATCATTATACTCTGAGAGTCTTAAAACATTAGTTCATTTACAAGTTTCTCACTTAAAATTACCCCAAAGATTAAGTTCTGATTACTCCCGTTGGATTTATGTTCAAATAAATACAGTAATCAGATTGCTATGATATTAAGTTTAGAATACTGGAGAGAAACTTGCTTTTTAAATACAATGTTCCACACATCTTTGCAGATGACGCTTTCACAAAGCTCGAAGTTGTTTTTTTCATATCCCTGAGTTTTATGGGCCGTCAGCATAGTCCCTGCAGTTGGCTGGGAGACTTCCACTAGACAGAAAGTGCCCGATACATCTGACATGGGTTCTGCTGAGTGCCTGCCTTTGAACCTGGAACAGGAGTGGGAAGCTGCAGAGGACATGGTAGCTTTTGTCCTCAGTAAGTTCTCTTGGTAAAAATTGTCACCCTCTGATTTATTTTGATTTTACATACATATGTATCTTAGACCATATATGTTTTATATCTGAGTAATCTTCCTTTAGGTCATTTAGCTTTCTGACCCATGATTAGTACTTGACCGTTTATTGGGTCCACACTGTTCAGTAAATATGGTATACAAAATTTACTACATTTTGTATTGATTTAGTATTATTGTTAATCTAAAATCTTTGGGTGCAATGTGTCACATCTGTTTTGTATTCCTATCTTGAAAAGAAGTGGCAGTATGGAATTTGCAGGAATATTTATTATCTGAGTATTTTTCTTTACAAAATTTTCTCCTCAGTTTGTTGAGAATTGTAACCTCCAAAAGAAAGTGAATCACTTGTCAAATTCTCAGGTACCCAACTATTAAAGGTCAGTTAATTAAAATTTTAGCTTACCATTTAAATTTACTTTACTTAAATAGTTGTAACTTTGAAAATTTCTGGGAATAATATAAAGTACGTTTGTGGAAAGGTTTTTTTTTGTTTTGTTTTGTTTTTTGTTTTTTTTTAAATATCCTTTTCTTTTAATAATGGGTCTGGGCTACATTTTTTTTCGATAGTTAAATTTTTTTAGAAAGGACTTTATTATCCTGAGTGTTGGTTTGTGTTGAAATGGTTCTTCCCACAGCTGGTTACTGAATAGTCTTCTCCTGTGGTAGTTTCATAACCCTTTTGGAGATTTTGAATTTTTTTAACTAGCCAGTTAACCCATTTCCCTAGGGATAAGTATATATAAACATAGCATTTCACATGTAGTCTCAAATAAACCTGAGTCTCGCTGCCCAGTCATTCAGAAGCCAGTTAGAAAACTGCTTTACGGAAACTGGTGTCCTTCCTAGTTTGTGACATCAGTTTCATCTTGCTGTGCCACACTAAGATTTCTTCATTTACATTTTTTATTTTATTTATTATTATTGTGAGACCATGTAGGCTCGTGTGTCTTTTCACACTGGTGAAGGTCAGAGGACATTTTTCAGAAGCCAGTTCTCTCTTCTGCTGTCCTCTGTGAGTTCTGGGGATTAAACTCAGGTTGGTTGTCAAGCTTGGTGGCAAATGCTTTAATCTGTTGACCCATTTCATCAGCCTGTGTTTTCTACACCTTGTTTTATTTAATGTTACATTTTATCTTTGATTATTGTGTAGTAGAAGATAAGGATAATCTTATGTTGGAAGGAAAAGCACAATTCCTTCTAGTTTAAACTTGATCTCAAATTAAGGAGTTTCATTTGATCTTGAACATGCTTTAGGTTCTAAAGAAAATAAACTCCTTTCTCTTTGGGTCCTAGGTGAAGACACAAGGAGAGAGGTATGAGTTCTTAGGGAGTTGTTGTTAGGAAAGAGATCTTAGGAGAGGTGCTACACAAAACCGAGTTATCATGTTAATGAAAACCATGCAGTTCATTAACTGAGTTCATGCTTGGGAACTGGGCAGGTTAGGATACAGCCCAGTCCAGTTGTTCATGTGCTGTGACCTCGGACACACTGTCTACCTGTAAATAGGATCGAACTTGCTAATGAGCATCTTTCTGTGGAGTCCATGCTTTTCGGCAGCAGTGCTCCTACTTCATGTCTTCAGACCCTAGAGCAATAGTCTCAACCTTCCTAGAGCTGGGACCCTTTAATACAATTACTTCCTCACGTTGTGCTGACCCCAAGCATAAAATTAGTTTAATCGCTACTTCATAACTGTTGTTTTGCTGCTGTTATGAATTGTAGTATAAATGTCTGATACGTAGGATATCTGACACACAGCCCCTGTGAAAGGATCATTTGGCCTCCAAAGGGATTGTGAACCAGTTGAGAACCGCTTCTCTAGAGTAATTTCAAGCATTAGTGACTTGCAGTTGTCACATTTCAGTAAAGAGTTTTCCATTTGATTACTTAGTGTTTGATTATTAGCAAAGGCAGTATGTTAAAGGTTATCTAAATGTCTCTTAGATGGTTGAAAAGGAGTTTGAGAAGCCCAGAATGAGAGAGGTTGCTAAAAGAGGAACAAAACTTAAACACTGACATGATTCTCTTTGAATCTTCACACCAGGATGGTCATGTGGCAGAGCTGAAGTTCTTGTGGTTGCATAAAAATAGCTAACGTGCCTTTGCTTTTATGTCATAATTTCAAAAGTTTGATTAGGCACATGCTTGTCAACCAGTGTACAAATGGGATCTGCAAGAATGTCTTCACTGTGGTTTGTAAGCACTGGGAGCCACAGAGGAGAGGAAGAGGGTGATTTATGTAGTTCTTTGATTAAGTAAATGATGACCAACTTCTTTAGTACTTGCCTGAAGGGAGAGCTTCCAGTACTGGCCTCCCAACAAGAGATTGGTGGGCAGGTGGTCTGTCTGACCTTTCCTTTCCATGTATGTTGTTATGTACATGACATACATATAACCTGGTAATGGTAGAGTAGTGTTTATGGTTATGGTTCTTGCTGCATGTCCACCCATATACTTAAGGACTGTTGATTCATGTGGAAATCATAAATGCCAGTCAGGAATGCCCACTAAGCACAAGAGAAGCTGGATATATTGTGGCAACTCTGAAGTTGGCATTAGGGGAAGGTATTCATTGTCTTCATTTAGAAATGCTCTTGTTGCTGAATGAGTGAGTCCTGGATGTGAGCCTTTGTGTTTGCTATCCAGAAAAGCACAACGTATCCAGGTAAGCACAACTCAGTGCTACTCTCGGCGGTGGGCAGTCTGTGCCATGACTATTGTCCAGCTCATCTTGCACTGCCTACTTATCATGTGTTCTCTTTGACCAGGTGGACGGTTTAGAAAATAATGCTCGCACTTTCTATCTTCTCAGCATCGTCAGTGAAGCAGGGGCCTCTATCTACAGTGTCAGCCCTGAAGCTAACAAGGAGATGCCGGGGCTAGACCCTAACTTGAGAAGTGCAGGTGAGAAGCCATGACCATCACACAGCATGGGATGGAAATATTTTAGATCTGTAAATGTGACAAACTAAATATCTTACATGTCATGAAAATGTAAAAGCTTAGTCACATGCACAAGTGCATTTGTAAGTTATAGACTAAACTAATACTAGGAGTTATGAAGAGCGTGAGCAGCAGTACTCTTCTGTTTTTAAATACCCTGAAGTACTCTAAAAATAGCAAAAGTTCAGCACAAAGTCTTATTAAATGCCAGAGTTCAATACTAAGGAGAATAAAATGATTATAAAATGATTATCATAGCATCTTCTTGGCAGTGAGTAACATAAACATGAGTGTAGTGCCAGTGTGTCAACGCACGTAGACTTTTGGTTTGTTGCTCAGTGTCTGGCAACTGAACACTCTCTTTTGCCTCTATCTGAGGCTCCATGGTAAGACTTTGCTTTAAAAGCCAGGCCTTCCTTTTATTTGTACTTGGTTGCTTTGATGTCTACGATGTGGAATAGCTAAAATTTTGTAATAGAAAATTAAAATACTTTGAGAAATCCAGGAAAACTAGTTGGAATAAATAAAATTTTACATCTGATATATAAGTTTTCTATGCAATGGGGAATATTTATGCCACTTTCTTAGAAATTAAAGTTTCAATATTTGTGCTTAAATATTTTCACTGACTTTTAGAATTTTAGCTCTATAATTTTTGAAAAGTTTTTGCATTGATCTAAAGCATAAAAAAGTTTAATACAAAATACCCTGTTGCATCTTTTCAGTTGATTGTTGAAATGAGACACTTCCTTGGCTAAATTATCTTCTAAAACTGAAATCTTGTTTCTCTTGTGATGGTCTCCCCTATCACACCAGCTCAGCCTCCTTCCCATGCTCCTCATGCTTGCCTTGAAACAGTGTGAGTGTTGACCATGGTAGGAGTGGGACGTCATCAGAGGAAACCTGTGAACTAGTCTTCCCTACCCAGAGTGCAGGAGACACTGCACACTGTCATCACAGTTGCCCCGGGGACATAATCATTCTTACCACATTACAAATGAAGACACTAAGGCTTAAAGAGGCCATACATTTTGTGAGTGTACTTGTAATATTTGTGTCTAGACTGTCTGAATAAATGATAAGTTTTATTTGTTTTTTAAAAACAAAAGAATTGCCAAATTTGGCTTTCTCTTGTGTTGGGAGGAATACTTTTGCCATAATTTTTGGGAGCAACAGTTTTCCTGGCTACTGATAAACCTCTGTTTCTTCCTAACTACTGGCCTTTGAAGAGGAACAGTGTCATAGAGTCCTAGGTAGAGACAGGTTACAGTGTCTAGCACTGCCCTGTGAGGGTAGAGTGTGTAAGAAAAAAGAAGAGCTACTGCCCAGGTCTCCTGCTTTGATTTCAGAACGTTAACTGGCAGTGTCTTCAGTCTGTGTGCGGAAGTGATGGTGTTTAATTTATTCTGAGTCAAAGCATCTTACCAAGCTACTCAAGTCTTCAAAGTCTGTCCTTAAAGAAAATGGTCAAAGAAACTTGGTCTCCATTGTGGTTCCTTGGGCCCACTTCCCTTTTCAAGTCTCATTTTTGTCTAACATTTTGTAGTTTCCTAGTAATTGATGTCCAGGATGATTTCATACTTTATTTCAAACCTCAGCACCGAGGTATGAATTTTATCTTTAAACCCTGTTATACTTTAGATGTGGTTTATCCCTGGATTAAAGTGTTAGCAGTTTGGCAAGGTATGGCAATGTTGATAGATGACTGAACCTTATAGAACTGAGACCTAGTCCTGGGTGTTTGGACCCATAAAGCTATCCCCTTCAGTAAACACTAGTCTTCTGAAGTGAGTTGCTTTCCGTAAGAGTTCATTGTTCTAAAAGGAGGCCACACATGTGCTTCACCCCTTCTGCATGTCATGGTTGGTTTTTTTGTTTGTTAGTTTTGTTTTGTGTTTTCCTTTCTTCCATATTGTAATCCATTCCATCCTCACCAGAAACCAAATAGATGAGGCCAGTCAATCTCAGACTGTCTTATTCTACAGCTGAGAACTGAATTTAAATGAGCCTCTTTTAAAAATTAATGACCCACTGTCAGGTATTTTGCTATAGCAACTAAAAACAGACAGATATAAATCCTGTATTAATTGGCTCTGTTATATTTAACAGAATCATAACATTTTAGAAGCATTAAAGCATACCTAAAATGACCTTCAAAAGGATGTCCTTATCAGCTTATTGAAAACAGTTGTTCTTCTACCAAATGCTTGTGTCTCCTACAGTAAATACATTACATATGAGAAGCATTAACATTGAATTGATAGAACATGTAGATTTCTGAGTTAACATAGTAGAGTAAATATTGCCTTCATTCTTTCCCTTATTTCTGAGATTCTTTTAAAAAAATGGTAGAAACAGGACAGAAAGAGAAGTGGGAAGAGAGTATAGCAGCAAGTTTGAACCTGAAGCTAGACAGATAAGTGGTATAAGTGGTAAGTGAGCCGGCTAGCCAGGACCAGGTCGAATCTGAAGATAGCACAAGTGTGGCCAGCAGCACTTGTCAGAGTAGCCAAGGGCTGGAAACAGTCCAAATGTTCAGCAGCAGATGACAAAAGAAAGAAATGTGTTTCCATATACTAGGATGTTATTTAGCCATAAAAAGACAGAAGTAGTAAAACATGTACACCATGAATGAAACTTGAAAACATTAAGCTGTGTATAAGGAGCCAGTCACAAAAGATGGCATTCTGTGTGATGGCGTCGGTAGGAAGCCTACAGAATAGGCAGATCTATAGTGAGAAGCAGTTAGGTGTGCTTGTCAGGGACTAGGGAGAGGTGGCCATTAAGTGACTGATCAATGCGTTCAGAATTTTCTCTTAATGTAATGAGTTCAACATTTGAGAACTTGGTAAGGTAGCCACACAGTGTGAGTGTAATAAGTTGCACTGAGTTTGTGTTTTATTTAAAATGCCTAGCGTAGTAAATTTCACTTCAACCAGATGGCAGCAGCAGACATCTGCTTTCATACAGTGTGACTGCTTGTTTCTATCTTTGTGTGAGATTGGAAGTTTTCTCTGAGCAGGTTATATGGAAAGCCCCTGCACTAATAGATAATAGCATTATATTAAAGTGGGAATCCCTGATGCTAGGGAGAAGCCTGCACAGATGTCAATCAATATGCTGCTCAGAACCTTAGAGGAGAGCTGAGCTTTCATGCAGATTCTTGACCTTGACTGACACCTCAGGGTCAGGCCTGCCCGAACAAGGTCCCAACCCCTCACCTTTGAGTAAACTAGGGGGTTATCATAGTCCCCCTCCTGTAAGAAAGCCCTGCATTATTAAAGACCTTGTCAGAAGACAGTGGGAGAAAGAGCTTTCTTGGAGGAAATAGAAATGATACAGATGTATCCAATTTCTCGGAATAATAAAAACATTTTCATCATTTGAGGGGTATACACATGCAACACAGATATGTTACCATTATCTTAGACAAGGTCTCAGCACCTTGGAACATAATATCAGGTCTCTGCAATTGTCAGCTTCTTGTTCAAAATAGCAGTTATTTATCAGAAAGTCAAGATTACAGTCTACTTGCTCTGAGTATTCAAATTATGACATAGAGAAGATTAATTTCCTGTGTTCCCTCTGTCCTAGTTAGGTTTCTATTGCTGTGATAAAGCACCATGGTCCTCCTTGGGGAGGGAAGGCTTTATTTGGCTCACAGCTTACAGTCCATCACCAGACGAAGCCAAGGCAGGAGCTGATGCAGAGGCTATAGAGGTGTGCCGCTTACTGGCTTGCTCCCCATGACTTCCTCAGTCTGCTTTCTTATAGAAACCAGGATCACCTGGCTGGGCACCATTGCCAGTGAGCTGGGCCTTCTCACATCCAGAAATGCCTTAACACCTGGTGGAGGTGTTGTATTTACAAAAAAACCTGGCTAGGACACTTTCTGGTCAGAGGGAAAGTGATAACATGAGATGAGTGTTAGATTTAAAAAGAAATACTTGTCTTAGGTAGTGGTGTATTGTTGTGAAGAGACATGACTACAGCAACTCTTATAAAAGGAGTCATTTAATTGGGGTTGGCTTATGGTTCAGAAGTATAGTCCATTATCATAATGGCTGGAAGCATGTGTAGGCACAGATGGTGCTGGAGAGCTAGCTGAGAGTTCTATGTCTGGGTCAGCAGGCAGCAGGAAGAGAGGCACTGGGCCTGACTTGGGCTTCTGAAACCCCAAAACTCACCACTAGTGACACACTTCCTCGAACAAGGCCACACCTCCCAATAGTGCCACTCTCTATGAACGTATGGGGACAGTTTTCATTCAAACCATTACAACATTTATATTTAATATCGTTAAATAGTAAGACAAAGTTTACAGACTACTGCTTACTGGAGTCTGGGGGCAATAATTTGGCTTGCTCTATAAATTTTAGGACTCCAAATATTTCTTAGAAAAGCAAATCCCAAAACCTGGAACCGGTTTTATCCTTAGGACCTAAGATCTATTATAAAGGGAGAAGAAATGTTTCTCTCAAGGCTGCTGAGGGTTTTGATGAAGACATCCATTGTCTCCATATTGTCCAGTTGTGGGTCTCTGTGTTAGTGCCCATCTACTGCAAAAAGAAGCTTCTCTGATCTATGGATATGGGAATATGTCATTAGGAGTTGTTTTATTGCTATGTTCTTTTCGCAGAATAACATAGTGGATTTTCCCCCAGGGCCTATGACCTATCTAGTCTCAGATTCTTGGTCATTTCAGCAGTTTCAAGTATGGGATCGATGTCATGGAGTAGGCTTTAAATTCAAAGATAAAGGGGTTGGTTACTCTCATTACATTTATGTCACCATGACACTTAGGTTACAATTACACGACGTCACTACCACACTTATGCCACTAAGACATGATGTCACCATAACACTCACTATACCATCAGACTTATGCCACATCACACTTATGTTACATCACACTGTGTCACCATCACACTTATGCTGCCATGACACTTATGTTACAATTACACAACACCACCACAAATGGATGCCACCATGACAGGATGCCACCATCACACTTATGTACTATTAAGGGATGCTGCCATTACACTAGTACATCTTGCAGTCAGGTCACTGTTTGAGGTTGCAGGGCTTGTAGCTGAGAGATATTGATTATTACCTTTCTCCTCTAGTAGCATGCAGGGTGCCTTCCAGTGCCATGAGCAATAGTCAGTAGGGGACAAGCTTCTAGTTAGACATAACTAGAATGTCTCCATATTAGATGACATACATAAGGGTAGTTTTCAGCAATAGGACCTTACCATCAAGTTTTGTAGGTAACACAGTAGCCTGTGGGGTTTGGAGTTTCCATGGGGCTCCTTTGGCCAGTGATTCAGTAGATATAACCCACACCTGGCACTGGATGATATACTTGGTGGCATGTCTCGTGAGGCACTGTTTCCCCTATTACTTTTCTACTCCATTTAGACTCCTTTCTTATATGTAAGCATTTTAGGAAGCTTCTACAGTAGTAGGTTTCCATACTTCCAGGTTTCTTGATCCCGAATTGTGATGGTGAGAAAAGATTGTGATCAGAGCCAGTAGGTAGATTCCAGAGCATACTCTGTTTACAGTCACATTAAACCTCCCAAGGGTATTTACTTGCCAGCATAACCTGGCTGCCTTTATATAGTACTCTGACATTTACTCATGATCACCATGTTCTAGTTTTATTAAGAATATTAGATGTGTCATATTGATAACAATGCAAGATTATTTGAAACAAATCTTTCTATACTCTTTAAAGCTTGAGTCTCTCAACTTATGCCTTATTTAAAGAATGAACAAATAATTGTGTGAGTTTAGGAACAAGATGTTTTATTTATTTCTCTGAATCTGTAGTCTTTTCCATGTATGTCTTAGTAATGCCCGGGAGTCTTAGTCAGGTGTGGTAGCTCATGTCTGTTAACTCAGCATTCAGGAGGCCAAGGCAGGTGGATTATCATGGCCACATAGAAGGTTCCAGGCCAGCCAAAGCCACTGAAGGAGAACTTGTCTCAAAAATAATAAATAATGCCTGGCATACACACACACACACGTATATACACACATATATATTTATATACATATGCTGACGCAATTAAGTCTGAAATCTTGCATTCATTCCTTTTTGCATGGAAAAAAAGAACTTGAAAACTTAATTAAATTGTAGTGTCTTTGAAGGTGGGCAGTAGAGGGTTAGGATTAAGAGTTTATATCATGAGGAACTAACCTAAGTAATTATCTGAGTACTGCTTTTCACATTAAATCATACTTGTTTTCTGATTCTGTTTTTTCAGTTTCCATAGCAAGGCGTGTTCAAGATCCATTAGCTGAGCTAGTGAAATTTGACCCGAAGCACATTGGAGTTGGAATGTATCAGGTAAAGCAATGTGGATCGTTTAAGTTAGAAGCCCATCAATACAAAGAGTATGCTTAAACCTGACATTGTACTTAGCCATTACTGGAAGTAGATTTCCATTTTCAAAGCCTATACAGTTTCAAGCTGTCAGGGAAAGAGAGATTTCTTCTTGCTTTTTCTTCTCTTAATTAGTTTGATTAAGTTTTTAAATTGACTATCGTCAGATTTGAAGCCTTTGAAAACATTAGTCCAGGTGTGATGGTGCGTAAAACATTAGGTTCAGCTAGGTACTTGATTTGGAGACCTGGTCTTTTCAATTCTATTATAAAAAATGGAAGGAGTGTGGACCATTGGACCATGCGACTCTTGGTTTAACCAGAATGAACTCAATTGTTACTGGTCTTCTAGGAACCTCTGGTATTTACTGTGACCTTTTCTGCATTCATTTCTATTTGGTCATTATTAGTTTTGGATTTTACCCAGAGTATTTTAAAGTCTTGTAGTTGTTGATACATTGCCATCCTCATTATGTTTTTGTTGGTACTTTATTTTCAGTTCTTGAGCTTGTATACATGAACTGAATGATTGAGGATAGCAGTGAACCTTGGCGAAGAGAGGTACATAAAGTGTGTGGGATATGGGGTCCTGAAGGCTCTGTCAAAGAATTCTCCTTTTTGTAGTAATTCTTTGCTAAATTGTACATGTGACATTCACTTGAACTCCTAGCTACTCATGAAGCTGAAGCAAGATGATTCCTTGAGTTCATAAGTTTGAACCCAGCCTGGCCAATGTGTAAGACTTTGTCCCTCCCTACCTCCCTTGCTATTATTGTTGTTGTATAGTTTAGTTTTTGATAGAGGGTCTTACTGTAGCCTAGGCTCCCTAGAAAGCATTTTGTAGCCCAGGATGGCCTCAAAGTCATAGAAATTCTCCTGTCTCAGTCTCTTAGTGCTGGAAATATAGCCAACCCTGGCAGGAAAGTACTTTTTAGATCTAGAGTACAGTATTCTCCACTCTAATTTTCATGGGGTTGAGTGGTGCTGCATTATACTTTTCTTCTAAAGAAGTATTATTGTCATGGCTTCTATGTTAACAGAAATGGGAGAAACTTCAGAAATCTACCCCATCATTTGACAGTAAAACAAAACTAATATGCTGTGCCCTAGAAGCACACAGTGGCAGAGTTTGGACTGATATGTCACATACATTGAGACTCAGCTGAGACTGTTAGCATTTTATGCTAGCTGGTGGTAGAACTAGCTATAGTCTTGTGATGGTTGGGCTAGTATTGGTTGGGCTTAGAGATGTCTTTGAGATTGTTGATATACACTGCTGTATGTCTGTAGATTCATTTCCGGAGAAGGTTAATAAGGAGAAAAGATGTGAGGTTTTTTTTATTTGTTTTGGTTGACTGGTTGTTTTGTGGGTGACATCACCCAACAGACTAGTGTGCAGAGGAATGAAGGAAGAAGGCTTGCTTCTCCCTGCTTCCTGGCTGCCATGAGATGGACCACATTGCTCTACCATTCTCTCCCTGTCAAGTAATGAAATTTCTGAAACCTTGGGCCAAATGAATCTTTCTTCCCTGAAATAGTTTTGCTTAGGTGTTTTGTCACAGTGATAAAATCTGACAAAACAAGATTAAAGATATGGAGCAAGAACAGAAGCATTGTAGAAAAAGACCATGTTTCTACAGCTCCACATACAAGTCATTTGTTAATACAAAAGTGTGACTCCAGGTGATAGGTTAGGGAAATTATTTACCATAAATTCATATGTATTGTATGACAATTATGTCTTTTACTATTAAGAATTTTGATTTTTTTCCTTGTTGGTTTGTATATATTTACATGTTGGTTTATTTGAAACATTTACATAAACTATATAAAGAGCCTGTTCATAGCATGGCACCATTGATAATGCAGGGTTTTGAGCCATATACACTTGTAAGTGCCCATTATTCCAGGCACTGGGATGATTGACTAAGAATTCAGTGCTTCCATGGGCACTATAGCAAAACCCTGTCTCAAAAATAAACAAATAAAATCAGATTTTTTTTTTTTCGTTTTTCGAGACAGGGTTTCTCTGTATAGCCCTGGCTGTCCTGGAACTCACTCTGTAGACCAGGCTGGCCTCGAACTCAGAAATCCGCCTGCCTTTGCCTCCCAAGTGCTAGGATTAAAGGCGTGCGCCACCACCGCCCGTAAAATCAGATTTTTAAGGAAGATCTATTAACATGAGAAATTATTTTTGAAATGATCTATTTAAATTACAAAGTTGTTAATACAGAAGTAAACTGAATTTCAAGATGTAGCTGTGAATTTCTGTTAAAGAAGACAGCATCTGGCAGGCTGAATATGATGAGAAATTTTTATGTTCTTTGATCTCCAATTTTCTATACTGAATATATATTCTGAATTTTTATTATAAATTATTTATTTATTTCCCAGCCTGTGGACCATTTAATATTAAGTCTTCATACAATACAACCATAGTGGGACTGATTTTCTTTTTAGTTGGGTTCCCTTTGATATAAGTTTCATCCTAACTTAAAACACAAGAAAAGCCAGGTAAACATTTTTGACTGAGAAAATGAAAGGTATTTAAAGTAGAGTTAATGAAATTGTCGACACTACAGTGTAACTTCAGTGGAAACTCAAATACTTTGGGTTTAAGAGCAGCTAAAATCCTAGGCAGTGCTCCAGCTCTTGTCTGAGAAAATGAGGAGAGCTGATCTTAAAAACACATGCCTGTCGTTATTTCTGGAGAGCGAGGCAGCCAGTGTGGTCGATTGACAACATATCCCTGATCGACCCCTAAAGACATTGCTGCAAAGTGGCTTGGTGTTGCTCCCAAGAAAACACTGGGGTGAAAAAAGGAGGATGACAGGATGACGCAGGGCCTGGGTTGGGCGCCGTGGGATGTGAGGCTGAAGGCTTCATTTGGCCTTGTGGTGCCCTGCGTTTAGGCGATGGGTTTACTGGTTCTTATGTCTTCTCGGGACTGTGTTCTTGCACTTTCCTCTCATTACACCTGCACATGGTCAAGAATCTGTTCAGTCATGTAGCAAAGACTCAGACACCCCTTTTTCCTCATTTGTGCCTCTTTTGGATCATTTGCTGATGTTACAGAATGAAGTGCTGGAGCCCTTAGTGGACTGTAGCCAGACCATCCTTACTCCTCAGTGAGTGCCATGATGGCAGGAGCTACTGTAAGGGAAGCCACCTTGCCAGCACCTGGCAGGTAGCAATTTGCATTTTCTCCTCTCCTCCTCCATGGAATAAATCCTGCATAAAAACAGACAAGTAAATCAGAACCAAACAAAGGCAATTCTTCCTGGTGAAAGTACTGGGTGGGTAGAAACCTTCCACAACCTGCAAAGGGTACAGGCGTGGTTAAGTCATAAAGGTGAGACTGCTCGTCTTTTTGTGTCATCTGCTTAGATCTTTTTAAACACATTTGAGCTGCGGAGTAATGTGTCACTACTGAGTGAGTCTTCTGAGCTGTCCATAGTTATCTGGGTGACTTGCTTATTTCATTACTATCATCACTAGCACCTTCACAAAGGCAAAGGTGAGACAGAAAACTTTCCAAATGAGGGGTTAGCCGCTGCACTGACTGGTTTTGTCTACTTGACACAAATCTAGAGCTATTTCTGAAGAGGAATTTTAACTGAGAAAATGCCTCCATCAGACTCGACTGTAGACAAGTTGGTGCCAGCTTATTGAGGCAGGGCCACCACTAGGTCCTGGGTTCCATTAGAAAGCAAACTCAGTAAGCCATGAAGAGAAGCCAATAAACAGCACTCCTCCATGGTCTCTGCTGCAGTCCCTCCTCCAGGAGCCTGCCTTGCCTCCCTAATAATAGACTGTAACTTCTAAGCCAAATAAACACTCCATTTTGTACTGGGCATTTAAAACTGTATATTTTTGATTTATGATATCTAGTACATTGAGAAATACTGATCATAACTTTATTCACATATGTAGAGGACCATTCATTAGTCATGGTCTTTAAAAGAATACTGGTAATTATAATGCTCATGAGATTCTGTTACATTTTACTTCCACAGAAAGGACCCATCAGTTGCATAGTAGCAGTTCATATTAAATCCATGCTCCTATGGGAAGGACTCAGATGTTGAGGGGCTGGTGAACCATGAACCCTGTGTCTGCACAGGGATTCTAATGGGATGTGATACAGGGGAGCTCATCCTCATAGGCAGCAGGCCACACTACCTATCTGTCCTTTGCTGTGGACATTGCAGTATCTTTCTGGTAGTCATAGAGAGGAATCCAAATGGGAAGAAAAAAATAAATCAAGACCAGAAGACTGTCCGAGCTTATGAAAGTTTTCTTTCTCTCTCTACTATTCTCAGCATTTAATACCATTACCCAGCAAGAAAGTTCATTTGCTAGGAATTGTACAGAATTGTCTCTAAGTCCATAGGAGGAAAAGCACCTGTTGCCTGACATTTTGAACAACTAACTTTAGAAAACATCTTTATTTGGGGATGAGATTGCTACTTGATTGACATCTTAGAGTACTGTTAACCAGGATGAGATATGTTTTTTAATAATTAAGATCAGGTATCCAAGTTTGTTGTACAGTTTTACTTTTAAAAGTGTATGCCCTCAAATGTGTAATTGAAAGAGAAGTCTCCCCTGATGTGTCCAGGTTTCATTATTTATTTGGAGTAGATGGACCCAGAAGTATGAGTACAGTCAGATTTTGTTGGAGGGGCAAAGACTTTCTGAGGCATGATGTACAAACGAGTGTTTCTAAATCTCAGAGGCATGATTATGTCATAGCAGCACAACCTCTGGGCGTGCTTTATTACTTTTATTAAAACAAATCTGTATGGGGTGCTGTGTATATTTTGGTGATGAAGGAAATGAGGTGGCTAATTTATTATATGAACAGCACTTTCAACTAACCGCAGCACGATTCACTGAGAGTGGGGAGAAAACCCCAGCTCTGCAGACACGTCTGCTGTTTGATTTGTGGGCCTTAACTTTCAACACCAGAGTGTGAAGTTTATCTACAAAACAATTCTCTCCTTTTTTTCTCTAATATTTTTGTCTAAATTTAAACTTGAAATTTTCCTTTATTTTATCGTGGGCACTTACTGAGTCTAAACGAACAGTCCTTGCCAATAACCTCAAGGGGAAAGTAGGGCTGAGAAATCTATGTGTGGGACCATTAGGAAAGTGAGTAGCACATCTTGACAGTTTCCAAACCTCTGGGTGTACCTCAGAAGACTCATGGAATACTTTGGCACCTCCAGGCTTCAATACGTGAAGATAACTGTCACAGGAGTCAGGGGAAAGTTCCGTCTGAGGTCTTCTCCTTCCTGTTCTGTGTCGTCACACAAATGCTACTGTGGGAAAGTCTCTTGTAAGAGGCGCCCTCCCCACCCTTACCACCCCCAGGTGTGGCTGGAGGGTGGTTGTGGGAGGAGCTGTGAGCACCACACCACACAGAGGTGTGCAGACAACAGTGAGGTGGAGTTCCAACAAGCTCACAGGCATATAAAGCTCCTGTTGTATACTCATAAACAGCCATTGAATGGCCGAGAAAGGTTGTTTTCCTTGGAGCTGAGCCATGTCAGTCCAGCATCGTCAGTGATGTGAACCTGCCTAGAAGGTGAGTGAAAATAGGTCATCTTCCCAGGGTGATGTTTGAAAGACTCTTTCTTTCATTTTCCAGATTTTCCCAATACCACTCATTTATAGACCAAAAGGGGGAAAAAAAAAGCTAGAAATCAGCCAAGCATTGTATTGACTAGATAATGAAGGCATTTAATACCAGTTTCCAGGGTGCCGGGACATCACAGCCAAGCTGTCCTGTGATAGTGTGCCTGGACATGTCAGCCTGCTTCGCTGGCAGAAATTTAACTTAAAAGAAGTTGGGGAGTAGGCAAGCTTTTAGATATAATGATCGTGTCTCTCCAGCTCCCATGTCTTCTCACTAGGAGAAGGAAATCATTTTGGACAAACAGGCTTTGGAGAAGACACTTTTGGTCAGTATGTGGCCTAGTAAAAGTGGGCTTCTCTTCTTAATGGTTTTTGCTACAGTTTAGAAGATTGAGATTTAACATTTATTTTTGGGAGTTGTTTTTAAAAGTCTGATAGTTTTACTCCTCTCAATACCACAACTCAGTGCAGACCATCACAGCCACTTCCAAAGCCTGGGTCCTGGAGAAGCGCTGACCCTGCTGTGCCTTGCACATTCTGCATTGCTTTCTGATAGGCTCCAAGTAGCTCCTAAGGCATTAGTTCCCTGCTCTCTCATCCAAGGCTTCCTTACCCATCCTTTATATGGTTTAAAATACAGCCATGCATCCTTAAAAAAGTGAGCCAGCCATCATTTGTAACATGAAATTTACAAACATGTATGTTAGCAAATTTAGGCAGCTTTTTGGGTTTCTCAATGTACAAATGTATGGATCCGTACAAAAGTTAGCAGCATTACCTGCACTCAGGCCCAGTGATGGCAGCATGACACAGGGAGTCCCCTGAGTCTGCTATCTGAGCACAGCCTAAAGTAAATGTCACCTTACAGTCAAGAGTGACACAGGAGGAAAAAGAAAACATTTTATGGGAAATATATTTATCATTAAGCTTGTAAGAGATTCTTAGGTAGTTATTGTATCCGGGGCACAAAACCATGTTCGTTGACCTATGTCAATCTTTGCAGTTGAATAGCTGTACTTCAGGGTGTGTTTAATCACAGTTTACTTGAGGGCTAGTAGACTTACATAGACAGGGCCTCTCTTAAATTGCATAAACATTCTCAGGGAACCATCCTCGGTTCAGTGTGGTTCAGTGGAGGGAACATAGCCTGGGGCACCGTGGCTTTACCTTTACCATGTCTCCTTGGTGAAATAATTTTACTTGTTCATGCTTTGTTGGAAAATAAGGATACCCACATGGTTTCTAGAAGACTGTTAAAAAGAGAAAGAAAAATAGACATGAACGTGCCTCAAGGTTCAGGTATGAACGTGCTTTTGTTGCTTAGGAGACCTCAAATAAATTCCGTGTACTTTAGAATTCTTTGGCCTTTTTGTTGTTGTTGTTAAAGTCCATTTTACTCCAAATATTTATTCATATGTTAAGCTTATCAAGTATTCATAGACTCATTTAATGTCAAGCTCGCTCAGGTCATACTGGCACACAAACATGTTCATTCCTGTCTGCCAAAAGGGAGGAGGACAGAAGAAGCTGTGGGCAAAACTTCAGAACAAAGAATCCGAGTGGCAGCCTCGCTATGGCCGTAGTCCAGGAATGAGGAAATGAGGCCTGAGCTGCCTCTCTTGCACGGGGAGAGAGAGGTGTTTGGAGCTGAATGGGAGCATGCATGTGAGACTTCTGTTGGTGATTAACTCCTGACTTACCTGAGTCTACAGTGCTTCACTTGTTAGCTGATTCATGTGTGCATCTGATTCTTCTTTTGTGGCTCCTGTCCAGTGTTTAAGGTGACTCACTGTTCTGGAGGCGGGAGTAGAAGAGGGTAGAGTGCTTAAACACAAACGCGGCCGCTCCAGCAGAAACAAGCTCTGCAGCTCTGGGCCTCACCATCTGATTGTGTGGTGGCAGCAAAAAGCAGCAGTTTGTTTGTTGACAGCTGCCTTTCCTCTCTCACAATCAAGCTGTTTCTAATCATGGAATTACCAGCTCTTTTGTGTTTGAGACTTGTTGGAGATTTATAGTCGGTAAATAATGTTTGCAAACGCCATCGTTTAGATAAATTAGTGATTCTCCTTTAGTCATTTCTCCTGTAGAAATATGAATATGGACTATAATAAAAGATGCCTGAAGAAACTTGTGAACATTTTGAACTGAAGGGCGTGCAGTGGTGGCTTTTTTATGCATGTTTTCTCAGTACAATGTTTACCTTCTCCAGGACCTGTTACTGCAAGGCATTGTGTTTTCTGCTTGCTTACACGAATGTAGTCTGCACATATGCAACCGGTAGAAAAGCTTGTTCTGATCCCAAAGGCCGTCCTTGCTTGCCCACTGTCCTTTTGATATTTTTCCCTAGAACACTGTTGGTGTTCACTTCACTGATGCTGAAGCCAGAATTGGAAAGAAATGAAGCTAAATCAGAGGTCTGCTTCTGCAAGGATGGTTCAGCCTGCAGGGAAGCTCCACCAGCTGGGAAAGACCTGAGGGAGCCTCCTGCTGTAGATGCTTCCAGGCCGTTGTGTAAATACTCTTCGCTTTGCACTGCTGAGAATCAGTCTCATCTGAAATTAGGAAGCGGGGAGGGAAAGGTGCGCTTCTGCTGCTCCACTCTATCCTACTGAAGAAGAAAGTAAATGTTCTCTAGTTATGTTTAAGTCACTCCTCTAGACTAGACGTGGTTCTCAGAGGCTGCCTTAGGAAATGCCGTCACTGCAGCATGACCAGTCGGCTTTTATTTTCTAAGTGTGTCTTTGATTGTTCTGTTGCTCGCTTTGAAATTTGAAATTACAACGGAGTTAAAAATACATGGCATAGTATTCTCCCTCTGGTCATAAAGGTATATTATATAAATTAAAAAGTATTCTCAGTATAAAAATGTATTTTAAAAAGAGACAGTGAATATCAATTTTTCTTGTGAGAGACTGACTAGGAAAAGGAATGTATTAGTTTAAAATGTATGAAAAATCAAAATTTGAAATTAATATTTTATAGTATATATTTCCATTATGCTTATACTGTATCTTTCATCTGTCTTTTCTAAAAGTCTAAGTTGTAAAAATATTTTACTCTATTTTAAAAGTATTTGTCAAAATCCTTCCTCTTGTCTAGACAAATGAGCCCAGCTTTTAACAGGAACTAGACCATCAGTGATGCCACCAGGTCCTCAGTAATGGCTAATACTTGGGGGTCATTACCAGAATCTGACTCATTCTGATTTTATTACACCATGAAAAAGGCATATCTTTTAACTGCTCTTAAACTATTTTAATTACATTTAACATGGGCATTTAGTCCTTACCTTAAACCTTAGCTGTAAACCAAGGGTTGGTGTTGGGATCCAAACCAAGAGACTACCGTGCCATGGCTGCAGCAGAGGGAGTGCTGGGGCGCACGGGGGTCTCTGCAGCTGTGCCATCGGCAGGACCCTTAGCCTTGACTGCTGCTTTAGTAGCGCTCAGGTGCGGTTCAGGCAAATGAATCACAGATGAGTCATTTAAAGTACTTTATGCTTGAGTGTCAGGGGGAAAAATTTAGTTGTAGTTTTGAGAACTTCATCCCCAAATCATTTAATGCTGTATTTCATTTCAGCTGTTCCAAGTTTATGTGGATAAAAATCAATCAGTTATATATAAAAAATGTGCAAATCCTCACTCTTATGACCTGTGGGGGGGGGAGTAATAGGGTACTAGGAAACGTCACAGGATATTATTACACCTTTTTATTTCATTTTCTGTATTGTTTGGTAATGCTTTCTCAAAAACTGTGCTAAAAATCCATTATTATCAGGCCATTAAGAAATACTGGGTTATTATCCTTTGATTAACATCCATGGCCTTTATTTTTGAATCAGATTCATAAATATATACATTTTCTCTGTCACTCATTGTCTAGAATTTCAATTTTGCCCTGCTTTCCATTACATACCATGAATTATATGAAATTAATTTAATCACTACTACAAACAGAAATTGAATGTGCCCTAATCCAGAGTTACGTTGTTTGCTTTTACAACTGTAAGTCATAAGTAATTAATTTTCCTTGGAAAATTAATTCACTTACCATTCCCAGTAGCATCATGTGTTGACACAGGGTTCTAGGTAGTTTAATATTTTTCTTCAACATCTTGGTCTCAACTTTAGAAGACCTTAAATGAAAACAAATTAAAATTTAATCAACTGAATATAATTTGGGCTTATTTAAAAATTGGTCTTATTTAAAACAAGTGTTGTTGTTGATGTTATTCAGGTGATGATTCGAAAATTATATTCAAACTTTCCAGAATCTCCACTAGTATATTAACACGTCTAAAACAATATATCTTTGAAAAGCTGTTTATATGACAGTAATCATTAGTATGCTCTGAATAAACATTTTCCAGGACAGCAATGGACAGTGCAGTATTTGGAATGTTTTACCATCATTTTCTGAGCAGGCAGCTCTAGAGACTTACATGCTGAGCACTTTGACTACCTAAAGTAGTGGCTTTCATATCTGTTTATCACAGAGGTTGCTTTCAAGATCTACCTCCAGCTTCACCTAGTAGAAAGATCTCTGGCAAGCTTTTCTTTTTTTTTTAAGTACTTTTTTAAATAATTTATTTACTTGCATTTTGTATACATTGGTGTTTTGCCTGCATGCATGTATGTGTGAGGGTATCAGATCCCCTGGAACAGGCATTACAGGCAGTTGTGAGCTGCCATGTGGGTGCTGGGAATTGAACCCCGGTCCTGAAAGAGCAGCCCGTGTACTCAACCACTGAGCCATCTCCAGACTGCAAGCTCTTCTTAAAACATGAGCTGAGCGGTGCCCCGTAAACCCCCCGGGTAGTTGTTCCCATATTGATTGTGCTCCTCTGGTTCTCTCAGCCTCCTGTTTAATTCCTTTCCCTCCTCTCCCAGAAAGACCAGTGTGGAAACTGAAATGAGTAAATTCCAGCTAAAGGAATTAAGTTCCACACACTGCCGCTTATATTCTGGGAACTCAGAAAACATGAGCAAACCAAATTTAGCTTCCTTTTGCATTTGCCAGAAGGTTATTTAGTAAGGTGACTTTTTTTCCTGGTTCATGGAACTCTATAAAACATATAGTGTTTATAACTCTGTTTATATTTATTTAAGTCACTAAGGTGAGCTACAGTGATGGAGGCAGGATTACATTTTAACAAGTGGGGACTTATTTTATAAATGTGCCTTTGTGACTGTAGCTTTAGGAAGTCATGCGGTAGCAGTGATGTGCTCTTTATGTCTTTTGGAAAGAAAATTCACTGTTTAACTCCAACATAGAAATAGTGTGAGAATCCAGAATCGCTGCTGTTGGTTGTTCTTTCTATTCTGCTCTTTGCCCTGTGTCCTGGAGGTGCAGAGTGTCCAGGGAGATGGTTTGCTTGCTACTCTCACTGTAGGGAAGCAACGGAGACGTCCCCATCCCTGGACTCAGTTTCTGGCTTCATAATTACATCATTCTTTGCATCTACAGACAAGATGAAAACTCATGTAACATACGAGTCATGTGTCATGTCATAGGCATGTTTGTGCTCTGACCCAAGTACAAATGGCTGCATGGTCATATTGTTAAGGGAAAGTGATCTTTCACATATAACGAAAGGGGGCACTGAGGGCAATGAAGAGTCGCTCACAACATCTCCCTGCTGTGTGCTAAGTGTGCACGTTTTGTAATACGTCATGTGGTTTTTTATGTTGTTTCTACAACACCTTTATTCTGAATTGAACCAAACAAGCTTGTTTTATCTTATTTTGAAGTAGGAAAGTATTAATAAGCATTTTTACTTTGAGAATATAGCCTCAGACAATTAAATTCAAATGAGAGGTGTTTGACTTGTTGGCCCATCTTTACTTTTTGGATGAAATGGTTGTATTTTAGAATCATATTAATTTTATTGTGAACTAAGGCACACACAGAGTTTATGTGTATAAACAGGTCTCAAGAGTGTAGAAATAAGAGGTGCTGAATTTGAGCTGCAGATGTTTACCTAAAGCTGGCAAATAAAAAGTTTATTTAAAAATTATTCATTCAAGAAACAAAATTCAGAGAAGCAAATTTTCCTATTTATTCTTAGGTTAGAATAGAACTAAGACTTTGTAGTAGAAACATAATTTTTAAAAATTATATAATATTAAAATGACACAAATTTTGTGACTTGGTAAATAGTAGTTGTAATGTTTGTGACACTCAACAGACAAATGACTATCATGCAAATGCCCAGGACTTTAGTGCAGAATCTGGCTTTGGTCAGTAATATTTCTTTCTTTGTGTGTGTGTGTGTGTGTGTCCAGAAGCAGAGTGTAAATAATTATACTCACTCTTAAATTGCTCCCTGAAGAATGGTAAAAGTGAGATTTGTAGACTCTTAATACTTGTCAGAGAAGAATATTGATGTTGTATAAATTGTAACTATTCAATGGGCTCCTTCCAAATGGCATTGAGTGAAAAAGTTAATTTCTACCCAAAGAAACTGCACAACTATTCATTTGCTTTTATCACATGCTGTTTTTTACAAAGACTGAATTTGAATATATTTTTACTTCTCACAAAAATAATAATTAAATTAAGGTGATACCTGGGAAGGTAAAATGGCAATTTGTCACCATTAAGATTAACAGAATTCTCCAGTCCTGCAGATGGAATCATGCTCCCATGATATCTTGTATGACCTGGGTTCTGCACAGATACAGCGGGCCAAATCCCGTTATACGTCGACTTTCACTGAGATGCTCAGATCCAAGCACAGACAGTGCTGCGCGGCACTGCCCGGCTGACTTGCCTGCCAAGGCCGCCCGCCCAGCAGCCTGTGGTGTAGAACCCAGCTCACCTACATCTGCTTTGCTCTCTGCGGCATCATTTGTGCTTCCACCCAATGTACAAAAACATCTCCAAGAAACTGCACATTTGTGTACGAAGGGGGAACAGTTTAAACACTGCCTTCTGGTGACTCTGAAGTAAACTAGAGATTTGTCATTGCAGTGGGTAAATTGCCACATTTGCTCCCCCTAAAGCTACGAAGCAGGAGAGGACTAGAACCCTTAGATTATGCCCTGTCTCTGGGTTAAACCAGAACGTTTTTTTTTTCCATCTATAATATTGGAAGAGCAAGTTTTGAGTTGTGATTTTTTTTTTTCATAAATAAAATTTTCAAAGTAGAACTTCTTCCCAAACTTTACCACTAACACTGAGTTTGTAACTTTTAGGATAAAGGAACACTAGTTAAGAAACTATTTTAAAAATAAAAATAAAAACTTGATCCTTATGAAATCTATAGAGCTCTCAAGTGTTGTAGCATTGCCTTTCACCCTCTGCTCTTGTCAGCAGAATAAAGGTGAGTCTGTGCACGGATTCATCTCCTGTGGTAATGACAGAAATGCACTGCTTGTTAATAATGACATTGGGCTTACTTTAACGCTAGTGGAGAGTCTCTGTGCTGTAATACAGAAAATATCGAGTAATATGGAATGAAGTAGATTATTCTGTTTAGTAAGAGTGCTTAACTCTGGTGGGGCCACCAAGGAGTTTGGTCATGATTGACAAGCATCTAGTGGAGTCTTTTCTTTTTCTTCCTCTTTTTTCCCCCCTGTAGCAATGTTGAAGTCAGTCAAAGTATATATACAAAGCTGAGTGAATACCAGTTTCCCCAGTACAGGGGCTATTTTTTCAGGAAGTCTAACTCAAACCAGATGTTTTGCCTAGACCTAGAGTTTGTTGCTGCCAAGTATCTCATCAGAGGTCAGAGTTCTGGGCTCTGGGCCCTGCTAGAATTCTTTCACAAATTGCTATTCGGTGAGGTTTTAATCCTAATGGAAAGAATAATGTGCTTGTAAAATCTGCAGTTATTACAAACACAGTATACATATTGTGAACTTCAAATGACTACATATTTCACTCCCATAAACAGGGACTGCAGATGGATGCCTAGTGTGATAGCTTTAGACACTCTAACTAAAGCCCCGTATACAGTTTATACCACATTAGCCATTTTCATTTGTAATATCCCAGTAAAAGCAATGCCTGTGTTTGGGTGACACTGGGAGCGAACTCATGCTCTCTACCAGGACCAGTTTTCTTTATCTTAAAAACAAGCTTTGCAACTTCATGCAGCTGTTTGAACACACAAGAAGGTCTGTGGATATGACAGTCAGAAGTGAAAAGTTCCTCAGGTGATATGGAAGACTCCATTGTGTCAGGATGCAAGTGTCTGTGTTCAGAAACATGTCTGTTGATATCACATGCATTTGCTCAGATTTCTTTCGAATGGTGGATGTAGTTGATACTCATTGGGAAAGAAAAAAGATTAGTGATACTTACCAATAGTGTATATTTAATACTATAAGTATTATTAAATGCTGATTTAGGGGCTCTGTAGTTGTATGAACCCAAGAATAATTCTGACGTACCTACAATGTGTAAAACCCAAGAATCCCAATTTGGCCAATTGATAAATTTGTTAGTTAACTGGACCTACTCAGATTAAATCTACTGTTGTTACAAATGTGACCAGTTTGTTGTGTTGACAATACAGTAGAAGATCATATTTGTGGAAAAGAAAATTAAGCTTAAAAAACTAAAGACAAATTCTAATGTCTGAATTATGCTATTCCATACCAACAGTTTATAGTATTTATTTGGAAATGGGATTTTAATTTTCTTTATGTTTTTATTTTTAAGTGACACCAGTATGAGGTATTCTGTAAGTCTTAGAAATAAATAAAAGCAGTTAACTCCAGGACTCATAATTCTAATAGGACCTAATAGGATGTATACAGGAGAGCAGTGCTTTTTAACTACCAGTCTTGTTTCATGTCTATAAAAGAAAATTAGCATTGATGCCTGCTCTGCTGCAAGACTGGTCATTCCATTGTGTTGGGAGGGGTCACCATCTCCATGAACTGGCTGCCCTAATTGCTGCCAGCAAGTGAGGAAAAAATATTGAAGTATGATACAAAGAGATTTTGTTTGAAAAATCTGTAATGTATCAATCTACTTAAAACAAAAAGATCTGTCTCACTTCTCTTCCCACTCCTTCTGTGTACTGCCTCTCTCTCTCTCTCTCTCTCTCTCTCTCTCTCTCTCTCTCTCCCTCTCTGTCCTTCGTGTGTGTGTGTGTGTGTGTGTGTGTGTGTGTGTGTGCGCGCGCACAGGCGCACACACTCCACCACTAGGCTCCCTTTCCTAATCTAAATGGTCTTTTCTAGTCATCCTTTTCCTGTTGGATGCCTCTGACGATGTGTGGTTGGCAGCTCTCCCACCTCACTGGTACATTTAGAGCTTGTCTCTTAGTTTCACTGTGGTGTATGCTTCCCTAAAAGAGGGTCTTTCCCGAAGACAGGGTTAGTGTTGCTTTGTAATGTTTTTATTGTCTTTGATATTCTGAGCAGTAAAATAATGTTATTTGTTTTTTATGTCCATAAGCCTCAGTTTGTAGGTTTTTCTCCTAGAAAGCCAGGGAATACCATTATCAATTTCTGTAAACACGTAGAAAATAAATGTCAAAACTTAAGCCTACAATCCATCCTATGTGGCACAATCATTCAAGTATGATTTAAAACACAGTCTGAGACTATGATCACGTAATGAGAAACAAACAATTCCATATTAATGAGAACCCATTTGCCAATAATTCTGTCATTTGTAACTTGAATCAGTCATCACCCCTGCAAATAACCCTTTCAAGACATTATTTGCAATTTTGTCCTCTGCTTTCTGTCCTTGATGTTGTGAAAATGGCCGTCTACTGTTACAGGAATGAAAAGAGATCCCATTCAAACATCTTTTGTGTTTCCACTTTCAGTGAAAAATGTTTTTCAAACCTGCAGCTGGTTATTTCTGCAGGAGTTCCCACTTATGCTCAGATTTGATTGACGTTTTGAAATGGCAGGTTTTCATGAAAAGCTGTTAACTTGTAGAATTCAGTTATGGTACCAAGACAGACTGACTTTGTTCTGTGTCTGGGACCTGTCCAAACTAAATAGAACCCTGCATCTGAATTTAATAGTGCTACTCGGCTAGGATAGGGCACTTTGCCTTTTATTTTTCCTCTAAAACTGATGCTTCTTATGTGTTCTAAAATAAATTTGATGGATATTTATACCAACATCTTTCTGTTCTGTAGTTGCTTTAATTGACATGTAGTCATCTTCTCCCTACCCCCTTCCCCATCTAATGGACCAAGACAGACCTTCATTTTTAAGTATAATAATAATTGAGAAGAACTTCATAATTTGCAACTAATGTTACAGAGCACAAAAAAATTTAAAAATAGTGTAATTTTTTTTCTTTTTTTTTCCAGTATAGAGGATCTAAAATTTTTGGAAATACACTCCTACTGTTCATGGGAAAGTATGTTACATATGGCTGTGCAGGTCTGTTTGGTATATGATTCTGTGCAAATGTAGTTAATATTATTCATCTGCTTATTCAGCCAGTGGACAATTTCAAGGACGGGATATGAGGTAGCCAAGTACATGTACTGTGTGTGTACTTTTTAATTCAGTGTCTTACTTTATATAACTGCAGGTCCATAAGGCTATTAGCTGCTAAGGCTTTCTCACTGTTTTTATCTTTGATTGTATGTAGCAACATTCTCATGAGTTTAATATGAAAATGTGCCTGTTGTGTTTTCTATGGTCCTCTGCTGTCCTTTGGAAGATGTAAATAAAAACGTGTTTCCCTCCCAACTACTAGAGTACTGCTTATCTTAAATATTTCTATCGGACGGTTTAGTTTTCCTATCAAGACGGTACTAGGAAGGTTATCATTGTCGATCCTGATATCTTTCAGTTTGTTTTGTTGTTGCATTATTGCCTGTGCTAACCTTAAACTTGAAACACCCCTTCTGTCTGGGTTTCCAGGTGTTGACTGTAGGCACATACCTTTGGAAGCTTGAATTTATTTCATTGAAATAGCTAACTCCAGAAATCTTACTTCCTTTTACTGTAAGTGGCTTACCTTACAAAAAGAACTCACATACCTACAAGAATATAAGCAAGGGCTGCCCAGCCTGCCTCTAAGACTGCTGGTCTGAGATATGGTGTTTTAGTGCTTTTTTTTTCCTTATAATTTAGGTTCAGGGTTGAAGTTCATTGAGAATACAGGAGTTCTTACCTATTTTATCCACAGGGATAGGTTGGAAAACCCTACATGGTTCTTTAGGTCATGCATGGTAGCAGACCCTATATGTGAATGTATGTGTCCTTTATGTTTTTTTCTATACTATACATACCCATGTTTAAAAAATTCAGTTCTAAATTGAGCACAGTGAGAGATTAAGGATAATGGTGATGCAGACCAGTTATACAATGTAGAGTATGTGAGTAGGTCTCTCTTTAAATCCCTTATTTCACATTTGTTTTTACCCCTAAAGGAAATACTTTGTATCCTCTCTTTGGCATGTGTAAGTTTCTAGTATCAGTGCTCCTATACCTTCATTGCTCCTACACATTGGAGCCATTGCTAAGTAGAATGTGGGTTACTCAAATGCAGGCACTGGGGCACCGAGACAAGTGATCTGAACTAAGCTAGCCACCGAGTGACCCTCAGACAGGCAGTGAATACAGCGCCATGTACTGGACAAAGGGAGCCACGTCCAGCTAGGAACAGGCAGACAGAGTAGAACTTGGAACTGAAGTTTTAGGTTAGTTTTTTTTGTTTTATTTTGTTTTTAATTTCCAAAATTTCCCATTTGAATTTAGAGCCACGGTTAACCGCCAGAACTGAAGCTGTGGAAAGCAAAACCACAGATAAAGAATACCCTGGAACTGAACAAAAACCACAATTCTAATATCCTTGGATTTTAGTATTCTACCCAAGTTTTGCTCCCCAGCAATTTGTGTAGCTGAAATAAAATTATTCATTTCCAGTTGTAGTAATAGAGAGAATTTCAGAACATCAGAGAAGATTTATTAATAAAAGTAATGCAACTTTGAAGTTAGTCTCTCTGTGCCACTTCTAATTCCAGAGGGCCAGTTACTATGTTTCCCCTAATTACAAAATAACTGAAGCTCAACAAACTCAGTGCCTTTTAATAGAGAAGAGTACAAGAGTTGAAGCTAAGTCTACTGGGATTCAGATCTGTGTGCTAACTTACACATGTGTAGTATAATGAGTATCTACTAATAGCCCTAGAACAGAGCACTAGCTCCTCACCAGCACCCATGAGGCCGGGCTAAGTGAATCTTCTCGGAGTTGGAGCCCCGCCAGGGCTACACAGAGAAACCCTGTCTCAAAAAGCCAAAAACAAACAAACAAAAAAAAAAAACAAAAGCTAGTTACTGCTCTTGTTTATAGACTGCAAACAAAATGATAGCCAAGGTTCCTGATGTTGCTCTTTACAGCTTCATTAACCGTGTCCCACTGCTTACTTTTTAACCTTCGATTAATGTGTTGAGATACAGAAAGAAACAGTGGTGTTTACCATAGACCTGATAAACACGTTATCTCTGCCCTAGGGACAGTGCTCTTCCTCCTTATATAGCCAGGTGTGCTCAGGTCTGCTGCTCTGTGTACTTAGTTATAACTGCAACTGTTAGGATTCTGTCTAAGCCCCTCCCCACAGTTACCTGGCAATAGCCAGGTAGACCTGGCCCACTATAAAAGGGGCTGCTTGCCCCTCCTCTCTCTCTTGCTTCTCTTAGTTCTCTTATTCTCTCACTCTCTTAGCTTCTCTCTTACCTTCCTAGGCTCTTCTCTCTCTCCCCCCACTTCCCCTTCTCTCCACGTGGTCATGGCCGGCCTCTCCTTCTCTACTCTCTCCTTCTCTCTGCCTTTCTCTACTACCTTCTTAACTCCCCTCCTCATGCCCTAAATATACCGTGTGTCTGGTCCCTCAGGAGAAGGGATGCCTCGGCATGGGCCCACTGAGGCACCCCTTCCCCCACACTGCCCATAGAACATATTCTTAAGCCGCTTTCTCTTTTTATGATCACGACAGCAACCCTTCGATGGACTGCCGGCTCTGTGTGCTGGGTGCCCATTTATCACAGAGACGTAGTTAGTGTTCCCTTTTGGTCTTCTTTTGGTAAAAGAAGTTTCTCTGAAACAAAAAATAAGTGTGATCCAAAATTTGTAACAATCTTATGAAAGCTAAGTCACTTCTTTTCCAAGTCCCATTTCAGAAATGTAACACACCATTTTAAAAGTAATTGTTTACAAATCATGGAGAAGGGGTGGGAAAAGCCACTAAAGTATTCTCTGCTGTAGACTGTATAGAGCATTTAATACAAGCTTGTATGCCGCTCATAGTACATGGAAAATTAGGAAGAGGGGAAACACACCTATCTACACTGGTAGAGAGTTGTGGGAGGTGTGTAAATGTTTGACATGTTGAAAAATATTTTAATTTCATGCTTGAATGATAGTTTCACTAGATACTGACATTCAGATTGAGAATAATGTTTCCTTAAAGGTTTTCCTGCATGCATTCTACTATCTACCATGCAGGATTCATGGCGATTTGGTTCTCATTTCTCTTGAAGAATGATCTGTATTTTGATCCAATGAAGTTTGCTGTTGCTTGTAGTGGTTTCAATGGGAGTGGCCCCGCAAAGCTCAAATGTTTAGATACTTGGTCCACAGTTGGTGCAACTGTTTGGAAATGACTAGGACGTGTGGCTTTGTTGGATGTGTCTCAGGGAGGGGGGAGGGGCTTTGAGGTTTCAAAAGTCTGTGCCTTTCCCAGTTAGTGTGCCCAGTGCACACACACCGCCCCCCCCCCCATGATTTTGGATAGAGAAGTGAGCTCTCACTCAGCTACTGCTCCAGTGCCATGCCTGCCGCCATGCTCCCTGCCATGACGGTCATGGGCTCACTCTGTGGAGCTTCGTTCTCTATAAGTTGCATCGATCATGGTGTCTTTTCACGGTAAAAAGTGACTAGACCAAAACTGGTGCCAGGCTATGGGTGCCAGGGTATGTGAAGCCCTGACCATACTGGTTTGTTTGTTTGTTTGTTTGTTTGTTTATTTATTTTTGAGTAATGTGGAAGACTTTGGGGCTTTGCACTAAGAAAGCAGTTGAATGCTTTAAGTAGGAACTTGGAAGACAGTGATACTGAGAGCACTATAGAGTATTGAAGCCTGCCTGACTCAGGAGGTTTCAGAAAGGAGCAATATTAGGAACTGGCCTGGAGACCATTCTTGGCATTTTGGCAAAGAATGTAGATGACTTTTTGCCCTTGTTATAAGAATTGACCTGAACCCAAATTGAAGAGTTTTGGACTAATTTTGTTGGCAGAGGGGATTTCAAGATAGCCTAAAATTGACTATGTTGCTTGGTTATTAGTGAACAGTCTTACATAGGTCTACAATAAAAATGAGCAAGTGGGGCAAAAAGAAATGCAAAATGCATGGTTTGAGGAGAAAATGAACATTTGAGAATTTAATATTCTAGCAATGCTTGTGCTGACCCACCCCATTAAAAAGGGATGGGACGGAGTGGGGGTGGAGAGAGAGACAGAGACAGAGACAGAGACAGAGAGACAGACAAACACCAAATGCCAATAAAAGGGAGTGACAATCTTGCTGTAAGATCCCAAGAAAAGAGCTAAAGAATTATCTGTTCCTAAAAAGCATCAACAAAGGTCCTACTAGCTGAGGAGCTACTGGTATTTGATGGCTGTGGGGAGACAGAGAACTTTAAAGACAAATCACTGGTAGGTCAGCCCTACTCCCAATAGGCCCCACTCCCAGTAGTATTTTGACAACACAAATTGGACTTGATATATATAATGAAAACTCAAAATTATACTGGTGAGGATGAATATAGAAGAGTTGGGGAAGGGGAGATGAATGTGATCAAAATATATTATATGAAATTCCCAAAGAATTAACAAAAGTTTTTTGAGGATCCAGTTATCCAAAGCAGACAAGAACTCTGTTTTATGTAGCAGTGCACACTTCCTTAGTAGGTTCTATTTTGCTAGGATCTCTTGAGAGGGAAGTGTCTACCTACTACACTGAGGAGGACTTCTTCTGGTGGATTTATATATAGGTCCTCCTTAGTGAAGAGACAAGTGTGTTTGTGTTCATTTCTCTTAGATGGGGGAAGGTGGGATACATATTTTACATGCCTCTTGGGGTAAGCCTTGTGCATATCATGGTTGATCTGTGTCCCTGACCAAGTTCATACTTTAGTTGGAAAGAGGATCTTTGAGATATAGCTTGCTAGAATAAAGCCATTATAGATTAGTGTGGACCTTGATCCAGTGACCAATGTCCTTATGAGATCAAAAACCTTTGGCACACAGGCAGAAAATACTATGTGCAGGAGACAGGGACTAGAATCCTGTTTAGAAAACTGAGGCTGTAATGGTCCCTTCAAGGATTATCATGTTCCTCGGGCTACTGTTTCCACGAGTCACAAATGCTGGAGTCCTGTGTGAAGTCAGCCCAGGAGGCATCAGTTGTTGGCCTGTTAATTTTTACTGTCTTAGAAGGAAACTGCTGTGTAGCCTAACTTTGAATAAATGCCCTTGACTTACCTATTATGGTCTCTGACACATCCTAAGTCAGAGCTCTGGAGAGACGCTACCTGACTTGAAAAGCTCCCTTCTCAATTGTATTCTCTCTGTGATGTGCAAGCCTGCAGTGTCCTCCTCAAGGGGCTTAGTGCTGAGGCGCTGAAGCAGACATGTCCCAAACTGTTGATACCTGGTGACAGATCCACCATGGAGTATTTATCAAGGAAAAACAAAACCATAATCCTTTTTGTTGTTTTCCTTCATGCTTTCTTTAACTTCACTGGGAGAAAGGTCTAGAACTTACATCTTTAAATTTAGTCCTTGTTGAAATGGAAAGGTTTTATGGGTGAGTTTTCTTAGTGGTTGAGAATTTGGTCTGATGCCTAATAACAGGCATCATTAAAAGCAAGTATGGCTCAGGTGTGGTCACTGATAGTATGTGGCTTTTTTCATGGTGTCCTTGTATGGTTTCTTTCATGTGTTTCTAACTTGGGTTTCATGGCTTAACTAGTCCTAACTCCTCTGTTTTCTCTTTATCCTTGGGAGGTGTTGCCTCTAAAATCTCACATTGTAGAGAGAAACTTGCTACACTGTGACCCCTAACCTATGCAATAAATCCTCTGAAATTAATTCTATTTCTTTCTGATCTGTGCCCATGTGACTCTCAAGACTCCATTATTAGATTCTGACAGCCTTTTAAATTTGTAAGTGCCACAAACATGTCACTAGAGACTAATGGGTAAAAAGAGAATTCCTTGCTGGAGAGGACATGGGTAGAATATTCCAAGTGGCAGTCTGTGTCTGTAATGTGAATGTCTATGGAGTGCTGAAAACCATGGAAATCTTACACCAGAGTCATGTGCAGCTGAGTACCGGATATTTTGACCACAGAAGCGAAGACACATTCTATTTACTACAACAAATGTTTGTCAAGTTCTTTGCAACTATTTGGAAGACAGTTGTCATTCTTCAGAACTTGAACCTTTAATGACAGCGATAAATTGTTACCAGCAATAAAAGCGATGTCTGTTGTGCCCAAGATGACTTTTCTCTACCTCAAGTTCTTAAAATGGAGAGTCAATTTAGTTGTGTGATTTTACTTTTATTTTTCTTTGTCCTCTGGAAATATTTTTTTAATTTATTATGTAGTGTGTGTGTGTGTGTGTGTGTGTGTGCGCGCGCGCGTGTGTGTGTGTGTGTGTGTGTGTGTGCGCGCGCGCGCGCATTTGTACATGTGTGTGGACACAGACACATGCACATGGAGGTCAGAGCACAATTGCAGGAGTTGATTTTCTCTTTCCACTTTGTGGGTCCCAAGGACACAAACCCATAGCCAGTGGGTTTGTGACATGTGCCTCTGCAAGCTAAACTATCCTCCCAGCCCCTCTGGCAATGTTTCTGAGAACTTCTGCATCATTTCTGACTGACTGACTTCTGGTCTTGCTCTCCGTGCCAGGAGTCTGTGCTTCCTGCACAGTGAGCAGGCACAGAGCAGAGCCTTGCCGTGCTTTTCACTGCCCCCAGCATTGCTTCTGCTTTGGGAGACTGAGAAGTACATTCAGAGGAAATTTGAGAAAACATAAAGGAAGTCACCCTGAATGTGATGCCAGGTAGCCTGTTAATGTTGTTATTTTTAGCTAAGAGGATAAAGAGCTTTTCAAAATTATCATATTTTTTATCCTTGTATTGGTATAGCCTTTGAAGTTTTTCTTGAAAACTACTAGCAGACAAAAAAACTAATGAAAAATTAAGCTATCATAAAGTGTCTCTGAGAAATGAAAAGAAGAAGGAAAAGTAAAGGAAAGAAGGAACAAAGAAAACCATGATTAAGGAGCTGAGCACCTCCTCACGCCATCGCAGCTGAGCAGGTGTCCGTCCACAGTGTCTATGTGAACAAGCATCTCCCCAGGGCTGTGGGAAGGGGTAGCCTGGACAGTAAGAGCATGGTGATGTCACTGGGAAACGTCACATTGCATAAAAAGTAGTTACTTTAGTAAAACGGCACGTTTCTTAAATATACTACAACAAAGCCACTTAACCCACTACAATGAAGGGTAAAAATCAAAAGTTAGTTCTTGTGAAGGACTTAAGGGGGGTGAGATAGGAGTGTTCTCTCCACAGTGCAACTGATGATGTTGTCAGGAAATTGCATTTCACTATTTCTACCAGTCTTCATTTAATTTATCTCACATTAAGAGTGTGGGAGCTGTTCACAGGCTAAGGCAAAAAGCTCACAAGCTAGAGGCCAGCCTGGGCTACAGACTGGAAAGGAAGGAGAAGACTGGGCTGTAGCTCCACGACAGTGCTGGAGGCAGAACAAGCCAGCACGGCTCTGCATCCCAGCTGCTTGAGTTGACTGCAAGTTAGCGCAATGTTGACTCCACTCCTTCATAAAATTATAGGTGGTAAGATGTTGGTATTGAGAAGATCGTCTAAGGCCTGGCTAGCCTATCCTCTTTATCTGAAGAAATTAAACTCTCAGTAGCTAGTTAGTGTCTCAGTTATTACCGGAACACTGTTCTCTTCCCCTCTGTCCTCTATATCTGCTGTAGAGCGGCAGTTTCTAGATGTTTTATTTCATGGCCTAGTAGCATCTTCTAAAAGTCTATTGTGGCCACCAGCTTCCAGGATACTTGTCAGTGATTCCCGACTCTTTGTATTCACGCCCTGATCTCATCTCTTCCCCCATTGTAACAGTCTTTCTACCCACTACTTGATAGGTGAAATGGTGCTGTGTCTCTGAGACCCAGTTATCCAAGGTTATCTCAACTTAATTATCAACTGCTTTCATGTGTCCTCGTGGCCTACTCGCTGGGAAAGAAACTCCCATGCCATGTGCAGCCATATGCAGTGGCCTGTATGGTGAGGCTTGGAGCCTCTGGTGGCAACAGCAGCCTCTGAGGAACTTGGCAATTATGTGAGCCACCTTTGACCTGACCATAGCTCCAGCCTGTCTCTTGACAGAAAGCTCATGGGAGACCCTCCTGAGAGGCTCTGCTAAGCTGTTCAGAAACTGAGAATATAAGTTCTTGTTGTCTGTGGCCAGGCTTTGGGGTAATTTGTTACACAGCAGTAGATAACTAAGGCAGTCGGATTGTGAAGATCTGATGCATTTCTAAAGATTTTCCTTGTTTGAGCTGAGAAAAAGAAAAAGGACTGTCTTAGCATCAAAATAGTAGGGATGTCATAATTACATAGTAAATGACAGTTACTTAAAGGAAAATTATCTTGTTGAGAAACTTGTCACACTGCTCCTTTTTCTGTTTTGCTGTGGAGCAACTGACAACTTTATCATCACCTGGCATTCACTTCCTGCTGAGTTTCAGTTGATGACTCTCAACTTTGCCCCTGTTTTATACTCAGTTATATTCTAGATAAAAGAAAAAAGATGTCTTTTGAATTGTGGCTCAAGAAGCACTAAACCTAGGAAACCAAGTAATATGGCATTATTTCTTTTTTGTGGTAGAAAATACAGTTCCATATTTGGATTTTGTTTTGTCTTATTTTTGTTTTCACTGTGTGGCCCCAACTGTTCTAGAATTTGATTTGTAGACCATGCTGGCTCTAAATTCACAGAGATCGCCTATTTCTACCTTCTAAGTGCTGGGATTAAAGGCATGCACCAACACATCCCCTTTCCAGTTTTTAAAATGTAGTCGTTTAAAATCAAATTTGGAAATCTCATTAAAACATGTAATTACTCAGAAGAAAAAAGATCAACAAACAAAACCCAGTTGGTTGCAATACATTTCTCCTTTCTCCTTTTTCTCTGGGTCTGCACATGTTCATGTCCATATACACTGTTGTGTGACAGAACCTACCAGTAATGGAAATGTCCCCAAGTAGTCATTTCCATGAATGAGGAAGTACATCTGTCACTCATAGCTGAGCTGCTTAGATGGCTAATAATAATCATTTTCTGTGTCAGATAAAATAGTACAGTTGGTCCTTTAGTGACAGGATAGAAAAATTAGGGGGAAGGAAACAGGAGGAAGGAAATTACAGTTTTATGGTAGTTCAGACTTGCGCCCTGTCACAGCAAGTCACTGTGCCGTTTCCTGAGAAATCACTTATCTTCCTTTTTCTCCTAAAATTGTACACAGCTACCACTTAGGTAAGGTTTGTAATACAGAATTTTAAAGGTTTATTCTCTTAGAACAGTTTTAGTCATAGCAAGTCTTACAAATGAGTGGAAAACATATTATAAACAAGAACAGCTATGTTGATTATTTTTATTTTTTTAATTTTATTTTCTAAGTTTTTTTTATTTACATACAAAATCATTTCCCCTTGTTGATTATTTTTAAAATGTGCCCTTAAAAAACAAGAGATAGGTAAAGTTGGTGGGTTTTCTTTGTAGCTCACGAAAAAAAGCTGGGGTTTCTAACTTTTTAATTGGAATAGCATATTTAAATGCTTGGGCTCCAGAGACAGAGCCTTTGTGTTCTGCTACATTGCCAGTAGGAACTTAGGCTATTGCTTCAGTTTCTTCTTCTATAACACGGAAAAATAATCTTTCTTATACCAATGCATTGTGGGGATGGGTTCAGATAATATTCCAAGATTGTATGTTTCCCCTAGCATCCAACGTAAATGTTTTCTAGATTATTACTTGAAATGGCTCTTCTCTGAAGACTTGGGTGAACTCGGGCAGCCTGTTTGGGTTCCCTGTAGGACTTTTTGCTTTCTGCTCCTTGTGTGGAAAACTAGTAAACCAACAGATGGCTCTTATGGCAGTCCAGTCCTGTTGCAGCCACACAGAGTACTTGCTGGTACAGTGTAAGCGCCTGGTCCTGTGGATGCCGCTGGATTTGATAAAGACTCTGGAGGCTGTTCTTCACAAAATAGTAGAACATTACCTCCTGTCTTTCACAGATGGATTTTTCAGCATCGTTTGCATAGAGCAACTGTAGAAAACGTGGTGCTAAGGTTTTTGGTGACTTTCTTGCTTAAAGAATGCACATTTCCACTTTGTCCCTCGGTTCTTATGGACCCTTATCCTGCTCTACTGCACCTTCCCCTAAGACTTTCCTGCTTAGTATGTTTCTCGTATCTGAAGAATAGGTGGTCCGTCCCTTGAATTCTATGGATCTCTGAACTCCTAACCTCTATACTGGCTACCTATAGTTTGCAAGTTAGAAATCTAATAGGCATCCCAGACTTATGTGTTAAAAAGAAGGCACAGCCTCCTTCTCGCGCCGCCCCCCCCCCCAAGCTGAACACATTCACCCAGTTTGTAAAGCTGCAAACCTCATTAAAGCTTCTCTGTACTAAAAACCTGAGACTAGCATCAGCTCTTCCCGGAGGTCACCTGGGTGGCTACATATTTCATCCATATTAGATAATTGTCTTTACCCCATAATGTAACTTCCTCTTGGGAATGACAGCCACATGCTACTCCACAAACCACAGGTCTCTCTCACAATCAAGAGAGCAGGGTTACAGGCTGTGAGTATCACTCAAAGTCACCTTAGGAGTTTCAGTTTCCTTAGTGGTGGTCTGGGACTACTTGGGGTTTGTTGGTTTGTTTTCCTTTAGCAGAACCGGAATTGAATTCAGGTGTGAGAAAGCAAGGTGAGCTCTCTTTCCGAGTGGCAGCCCCAGTCCCCTTTGTGGCTTTTAGACTGGATGAAGCTCACTGCTACTTCCCAGTGGAATGGACTGTGGTCATCTTTTGAATTTTCCATTCAGAACAGCATATATTTCAGACAGTTTGCTTTTGTGATGCAAACAGTAGTGCCTCCATTATTAGAATGTCTCTGTGGGTCCCTCTACTTTTTGTTTCTTCTCAGTGTCAAGAAAACAAACAAAACTCTAAAAGTAAACTAAAAACAAACTGCAAATTCATCTTAGAAACCAAACTTGTTTAAAACAATCTTCTCTAAACCAAACCTAACACTAATAAAATAGTCTCCTTGGTGGTTTCAAGAATTAATGCAGTAAGTATCTGAGTCCTAGCTTTGTATAGCTGATCTGCAAGGACAGTTCAGTTCTTCTTTCCAAGGAGTTGGTAACATCTATTCCTTTTCCAAATTCTAGAATGTTTCTACTACAAGTCATTACTCTGTGGGATAAACAAGTGGGTATGCTTTCACCTAATCCTGTCATGACTTACGGAGACGCTTCTGGAGAAAGGTTAATTGTCATACATTGAACTCTCAAAGTGTGTATCTTGAGAGAGAGAGAGAGAGAGAGAGAGAGAGAGAGAGAGAGAAGGCTCAACATGGTCTCCTTACACAGCTCTCCCTGGGCTGGAATTTGATGTGGATGGAGACTAGGCTTGAACTTGCAGAGACTCTCCTGCCTTGGCCTCCTGAACATTGAGATAACAGACACACTATGTCTGCCAAAAAAAAAAAAAAAGAAAGAAAGAAAGAAAGAAAAAAGGATATAAATGAACACTTTCATGCCAGACACCAGACTGTCTCTGCCTGATCATTGTCTGGCAGCCTGGCGACTGTGAGACCTTTCTAGCAGCGGCACCGAGTCAGTTTTCATTGTTGCTAGTTAGAATGTTGTCTGGCTGTGCTCAGTGCTATTGGAAATGTGTTCTGAAGGCTGACCTGAGAGCGGCCAGTAGGATTTTTTTGTATTTTTTTCTTTTGGTAGTATTCTTTGTACTCCAAGGGTATCTGTGCCCTTAGAGCTCCTCTCCCCTCCCATAGTCTCCGATCAGACTTTCTACAGTCTTCTATTTCTAGTTTATTAGGAGAGAATTTTCTTTGTTGTGGCTAAATCTTTTTGCTCTGTGTTTTTCCTGAAGTCTGCTTTTATGACTAGGCCATAAATAGCTAAAAATAAAGATTTATAGTGGAAATGTCAACTCCTTTGTATTATGTAAGGTCAAACTAATTGGTGTGCATTTATTCATGCCTATGTCATGAGCCAAGATTATGTTTTAGTTGTGTGGCCACACATGAGGTGTGGCCCAGCTCAGATGTGTTAATGTTCCTTTTGTTATGATCGAGTGGATCTTGGTTTAGAGAACTCTGTGGGCAAGGCAGGCATTTAGGAGTTACAGGCCTTTACTGGGCCGTAATTGCCTTCTCTCCACTGTGTCGCCCTGTATCCACTAGGGGGCATGAGAGCACCCGCGGCAGGGCAGAGTGGAAGTCAGTTCAAATGTAAACCCCGGACACTTAGGACAACGTGAGAGACTCAATTCGCATTTTCATGGTTCAGAAAGAAGCTATACATTCTGTTTAAGTCTCTGTTATCACGGGCAATTTATAAAGGTGAGTTCAGTGTCTTAAAGGAATGGGACCAAACAAGCAGCTACTAGCAAGCTTTGTTATTAACCTGTGCTCCTTTTCTCAGAGTCTAGGAAGGCAGGGATGAGAATGCTTCTAGGTTTGAAGATAACTTTATATAGAAGAAATTCTCTTTTAAAGTCAAGGCTACCAAGTGTCTGGGGAGGTCATCTACTGTCAGTCCAATGGACAGACCCCAGTGTACTGTATTTTACACCCAGTCACCTGCCCCAGAGCCATGCAACCCACTACAGAGAGCATAGCTGAGTGTCAGTGTTCCCTTCTAAACTGTGAGCTAAGGTAATCAGATATCTTAGCTGATGGTTTGAAAGCTTAGATTGGAGTTTTGTTTTATATGGCTCTGTGTGTGCTGTGCACATGAGAGTGGAGGCCAGAGGTTAACAGCAGGAATCTTATTTATTGGGACAGAATCTCATTGTACCAGAGCTCATCGGTCTGGTTAGGCCAGTTGGCCAATGAAGTGCGGGGATCTGCCCACTCTGCCTGCACTGCGCTGGGGTTTGCAAGAGGGCAGCACCACAGCTGGCTTTTATGCAGGTGCTGGGATCAGAATTCAGGTCTTCCTGCTTGCCCAGCAGACAGTGACTGACTGAGCCGTCTCCTCAGCTGTTTACAGTTAACTTAAAATTATGATCTATGTTTCAAAACTGCAAAGACTTTAAGTGATAGAAGACAAATTTACTTTACTTGAGGTGTTTATATCACAACCATAGCTGGCATGCTCATGGCTGCAGTAGGTCTGCCCCTGTGCCCTTCACTCCCTGTCCCCATCTGCCTGCTGCTACCCCGCTCTTCCTTTGCTGGCTATATTTGGACAGAAAAGTCAAAAAGTTTCAGGTTTTCAACTTTCAGTTGTATCGGTTTTCACCTGCACTCCTCTGCATTTTTCTGAGTGGTTATGCTAGGGGTTGTAATGTATATTCTTTCTTTTCACTAGTCTGCAGTGGTCGGATTATCTCAGTCCCCTCCTTTCTTTTCATTTGGATAGGTATATGTATGTGTCACATATATAATACGTATCTCCAAATATCATGTTATCATTTTTTGCTTGAAGTGCTTCTTTATCTTTAAATTAAATTAGAATACACACACACTCATAATTGTATACATGTCCACTCATTTCCCATCTGTCGTCAATTTTCTTTAGTCAGAAATTCCATTAGCATTTTTTGTAGGGCAGGTCTGCTGGCACCCAGTTCTCATCTATCCAAAAGTGTCTTTATTTTTTCCTTTATCTTTGAGAGAGAGATTTGAAGTTGACAGGGTTTTGTGTTTATTTTTCCTTACAGTGAACATTGAAGATGTCCTTGTCCCTTTCGTTTCTGATAACTCAGCCAGTACTTGTGCCGGCCTGTTCTCGATGCCCTGTGCTCACATCTCCCCTTCGCTCGGCCCTTAAGTACTTCACAGCAATCCTGTGTATAGTTTTCTAGTCTTTCATGGGGTTCAGCATGCTGCTTGAATTTTTACAATGTTTTTCAAAAGAACTGGGAAGTTTTCCCTGTCTGTAGCTCACATTTTAACTCTATCTGCTCTCTGCACTACGGTCTCGCACATGTACTCAGTTTGGTTTCCACTCTGCTGTCCCCACCCTGTCCCTCTCAATCCTATTTCTCATGTTGGATGATGTCCATGAGTCTTTTTGTGTTCGCTGATACATTTCTCCTGCAATCCACCATTAAACTTAATAACTTTGTGTCCACTAATTTTGTTTTACTTCAGATACATTTTATAATCATATGGTTGATGTAGCCTCTAATTCTTCTTTTTCTATTTGCTTGTTTACTTACTTGTTTGTCTCTTAAAACTTTCTTAAAAGTCCTCACCTGTTTTCCCTGCCATCCTACAACTTTTCTGTTGAACAACTGCTGATCTCTGTTATAGGCCACATTGGCTCATTTTTTTTTTTGTATCCCTACCCATTTTATTTTATACGGAGGACACAATGCAGATTTGTTTCTTCCTCAGAGTGTTCAATTTCTTTTGTCAGTCAAGTAATTTACCAATAGATCAGATTGAATATGATAGGGATTTTGAGAGGTTTTAAGTTTGCAACAAAACTAAGCAGAAACTAGAGAGCTCTCATGTATTTTCCTCATACACAGAAGAGCAGGTTCCCAAACTATTAGCATCCTGCATCATAGTAGTGTATTTACTGCAGTTGATGAACCCATTATCACTAAAGTTCATACCTGAGAGTTTTTGTTCTGTAGATTTTGACATCAGTGTAATGGCATGTATCTAGTATTCTAGATTTTGTAGAATAGTTTCACCATCATGAGAAGTTACTCTTGCCATGCCAGTTCATACCACCTTCACCTCCAGTCAGCCATAAGCACTTTTTGTTTTTATATAGGGCAGCCTTAAACAGAACATGGATGGAGCTGCACAGTAGGAAGCCTTTGAGATTCACACCTTGTACACACAGTATACATTGTTCATGCTTTTCCATGATCTGCCAGGTCTCTTCTTGTCTGGGTGTACCGCCATTTACCGTTCTGTCTACTAAAGGCATCTTGGTGCTTCTGAGTTTGGATAATTATGGTGAATGTGGAAGTTTCTGTGTTGACATAAGTTTTCAATTCATTTGGGTAAGTACCAAGGAATAGACTATTTGGTATAGACCTGTTCGCTGCTTTCCTGTGGATTCCTCACGTGACACAGTGTAAAACATCTTGCACATGCTTACTTGCCATCTGTGTGTCTTTTGCCCATTTAAAAAGTTATTATTGAACCTTAAGAGTTTCTTACACTTTTTGTTATTAGATTATAACTAATCTATGTTCTCACAATGTGTGGCATGTCTTTTTGCTTTCTTGATGGTGTCCTTTTCAGAACAAAAATTATAAAGGTATCGAAGTCAGCTTCTCAGTTTATTCCCTTTGTAAGCTAGGTCACTTAGTTCTCTCCCCAGTGACTGGTGAAGAGTTGGGAGTTTCAGATTTCATATTTAGGTTCATACTTACTTTGAATTGGTTCTGTGTTTAGATTCATTGTTTGTTTTCTTTTTCATTAATTAATTATTTATTTACTTTACATCTTGATTGAACCTCCCCTCCCTCCTCTCCTCCCATTCCCACCCTTACAAATCCCTACTCTCATCGCCACATATCCATCTCCTTACAGAAGGTGTACCCCCCCCCGGGTACCACCCCATCCTGGGACATCTAACCCCAGCAGGACTAAGAATAGATAGATTCATTTTTAATATTTTTCTGTGTCTACCTGCTTTAGCAACAGTTTGTTGAAAAGATGCTTTTTGCTTCACTGCATTGCCTTCATTTCTTTGTCAAAGATCAGCTGGTAACATTTATGTGAGGCTGTCCCTGGGCTTTCCTGTTCCCTTACTCTGTTGTTTGCTTGCTTGTTTTCCCTCAGTGTCTTACTGAGGTTTTATAGCAAGTGGGTCTTGTCAGTCCACTCACTTGCTTGTCTCCATCAGTATTTCATTGGCCATTCTGAGTTTTTTCTTCTCTCTGTAAATTTTAGTATCCCAAAAATAATGTGCTACAATTTGGTTTAGATCAAGATGAGAAGAACTGACATCTTTTCAATATTGGGTTGTCCCATCCATGAATGTGGATTCATTGAATTATTCTGTATATTTTGCCAAAGTTTTGTGTTTTTCACACACACACACAGAGGGGGGAGAGGGAGGAAGGGAAGATGGGAGAGGGAGAGAGACTATTTATAGTTCCACCCTAAATTCTTTGTTTCTGAACTGCTGAAGTAAATGATGATGTCTTTTTAATTCCAACTGCCATTCATTCATTGGTTATAGAAATGTAATTGAACTTTATATTAATATATCTATATGTATCTTGCTTCTTTCCTGTGATTTCAACAAGGACAATTTATTGTTTTCCTTTCCAATATATGCACTATCTTTTTTTCCCTGTCTTTCTGAGTCTTAGAGGATGATGTTGAGAAGGGGCATCCTGGATTTGTTCTCTTATGTTAGTAATAAACCTAGTTTCTTAACCTAATGATGTTAGGTGTAGGATTTTTTTTTTAATAGATGTGTTCAATCAAATTGAGTCAGTCAGTTTGTTCAGTCCCTTTCTATCATAATGCTGATTTCACCATGAATAAGTGTTCAGTTTTCAAATGTTCTATGCATCCATTTATAGAATTTTGTGGTTTGGCTTGTTGAAATGGTAGGTAGAACCCATTGGTTGATTGTTGAGTATGGAGCTAAGCTTATCTATCTCAAATAAATCATAGTTAGTTGTGGCATGTAGTTCTTTTAGTGAATTTTGAGTTTAGTTTGTTCATGTTAAGGATTTTTACATCTCTGTTCGTAAGAGGTATGGATTTATAGTTTGTTTGGAATGTCTGTTCCTAGTTTTGCCATGATGTTGGCTAGAAAAAGTTATAAAGTCCTGTGTCTGCTTCTCTCTTTTGGAAGAGATTATAGAGAATTGTCATAATTCACTTTTTAATGTTTGTTAGAAGTAGCTAACCTGTGGATCCAGGTGAAAAAAGATTGTTTTTAAAGTTAGGGACATTAACCCTTACTCTAGGCCTAGGTAGCCTACTCTGTCTTTTCTGGGATCTCAACAAGATACCTGGGGCAGGGGAGGGAGATGGTCTCCCCCACCCCATGATTGATAAGGATGCAGCATCTTGTGTTTCCAGCTCTGTGTCATGTCAGGAATCTGTGGCCCCCACATCCCAGGTAGCTGTCTCTTCTGTGTTCTTATAGACTCTTGTCCTAGAGGTCTGGGGTTGTATTCATCCTGAGTACACTATCTCTTAAACAAACTTCTGAAGCTTTGTTCTTCAAGTGATGTGTTCTTAAAACCCCAGGTGTGTCAGCACTCTCAGACTCCGGGTGTGCCTCGTAGGCTCAGTAAGACTGCTGTGCTGCCCCAAATCTAGAAACTGCCCTCACACAGAAAGTTGGGGCTTTACCTTATGTGGTTTTCCTCCTCAGGCTCCTCATCTCAGATAATACTTCTGCATTGCCCATTATCTAGTATCAGTTGTCAGATATTAAGGTGTATATATGACAAGATTCCTTGAAGCCAGACATAGAAGAGTTGCTGGAGATTTGTGAGCTGTACAGAGATTCCCAAAGGTACATTGTATCCTGGAAACAGGAGTCTGGTCATGCAGAGTGAAGGAATTTCACCGAACATCTGTGGATACGCACTTGATGCCCTGAAAGGTTAGGCATTTAAAATTAATCAATTTGTCTTGTGCAGAACAAATAAGTTGTAGTCCCAAGGATTTTTCTGTCAAATTGGCTTGAATAATTGATTTCCACTAAATAGTAAAAACTCATGCAAACTGGATGCTTACTGCCATGTTAGCAGTCACCAGCATCCCTGCCATCTGCTTCATCGGGAGGATTTGCAGAGACTTCTTCCTGTGTTGTTTTTTCTCTCCTAACCACTGGCCATATTTCAGTCTGTTTCCAGATCCTGAAAATCCCTCTGGTGCTGAAAGACTAGTGCCCTTTGCTATCTTAATCCCTGGGCCACATAAGCACTGTGAACTGTTCTCTGCAGTTTGCTCATTTAAAGCACCGAACTCCTCTGTGCCATTCAGTGTGTGTGTTTAAGGGATGTGCTTATGAAGAACTCTTGGTTTTTTGCAAAATTGTTTGTCTTGTTGCATGTAAGAATTACCTGTACCCGGGCAGAGCTAGAGCCAGCTGGCTAAAGGCTCTCTGTCCTGTCTTTTCCGGGGCTTCATAAGGACCTTTGTATCCTGTTCTGTTTTCTCAAGTGCTTCCTGGGCTCCTGTCACTTCCTTCACCCATGGGTCATTCCCACACTCCCCGGAGAACTCACACTGCCCCGTGCCAATCACGAGCCAGTCACGAGCCAATCACGTGCAAGACGAGGACACCAGAGGAAACTGGCCTTGCTGACAGTTGGATGGACTTTCCCCTTCAAGTGCTATTATTTCACTGCTTTGTTTTGCATGCTGGGTTCTAGCTGTATTTTATGTTTGGGTCATCTTTAAGGGCCAGGAAAGGGCCTGAGTGACAAATAAATAAATAAATAAGTAAATACTCCAAAAGAATGTAGGGTCAGAGAACCACACTTGAAGCTTAATGTAGAATATGTAAAGTGAAGTGTCATTGCATCTGGAAAGGCTTTTAAAAAAATGATTGTGAGATGATTTTGGTGCTTCAGGACAGAATATAACAAATGCTTTGATGAGCAGTCTCCTGAAGTTTGTGGCAAATAATAAAAATGTAGATTCTGACCTCAAAAAAGCTGACTAGCATAAATGACTGACTATTTATAATCCTTTTTTTAATCTCATAAATTTTATGTAAAAATATAATGGCCCTTGAATTTGAAGGAGTCTGCTTATACAATTCACATACCCCTCCTCCAAATGCAGAGTTGGGTAACTCCTTTTTTAAAAATAGAATGGTCCACTTTTTCTGGCACAGGTCCCTGGGGATTATTAGTAGTCACTCCTTGGACCAGTGACTTCAGGTGGTGCCATGTGTCATGTCGAGGCTTTCAGCAAGTCTCAGAGACGCTCTGAGCCATTACAGGCAAGTCACTTCCCAGTAGGGGTGGACACATCTGCTTCTGCCAGTGACGGGGCACAGTGTGGGAAAGGCCATGATGACAGTGGGCAACAGTGCTCAGGTGACTTCTTAAGGAAGGGCTACTGAGGGAACACAAGCTCAGGGAAGCCATGGACATTTTAAATGCGGTATTCTAGTGAAATAGCTGGTTTACTCTGGTTTTCGTTCCGTTGGTTGACTGATTTTTAGTTTCATAATACAGCACTGTGTAGCTGTTCTATCATGTGTTTGTCTGAGCCCCCTATGGATGGAAATAGAAACAACACACTCAGCCTTACATTTGTGTTGCTGTTTCCTTGGGATATTCTTATTGTGAAGGTTCTATGAGAAATAGATGCATGCTGTAGTCTATTGTAAGAATTCAATTAGATTGTGTTATAAAGACAAATAATACCTGACTGGAAAAAACAGTTACAAAAAAAAAAGTATTTGGTAGTATGCTTCTTCTTTTCATCACTTCTGTCTTCTTTATTGATCTTTGAGCTCCTAGATAAGGCATTTAGTTGGAAAACCTCAGTGGTCTCAGCTCAAAGTTGTTTGAACAGTAAGAAAAACTATTATTCTTTGTTAAGCAATGAGGAGATCTCATTGCCAGAAGCTCTGAGGAGTCTAGAGCTGGTTCACCCTGAGTGTCTGTCTTCCCTTCCTCAGTGAGTCAGCTGCTCTCATGATTGCCTTGTCACATGGGACAAAGCTCCTTGTGGTCTCTATTGAGTGATAGTGGCTTCTCATTCTAAATCCCTGACAGATTTACCCTCATGTTTCATTTAGTATCATTAAATAAATGGTTGACTGAAACTATTGCTTTGACCCATATGAAGAGGTGTCACCTTACCCATCACATGTTTGAGCATGTGTATATGTCATTCTTTACAACAGAATCTAATTTTTTTAAATTGTCCTGAAAACAGTATACTAGCCTTTACCACCTGTTGTGATTTGTATATAAAGTATACAGCAAAAGGCTCCTGTGCTGAAGGCTGTGTCCTCCATCAGGGGAGGTTCTGTAAATGAGGACACAGGACTGAGTGAGCTGAAGTAGGTTGTGAACACAGCCATGTGTCTTTTCCTAGGTGTTGTATCCTGTCCCAGGTCCCTTCCCTTCTCTCTTTGCTTCCTGATTGCTCCGAATTGAGCTGCTTTACTGTGTTCTCCCCAGCACACTGGAAACCATGAGCTGAAACTAATCCTCCTTTAAGCTGTTCATGTCAGCTGTTTAACAGCACAGCAATGGGGAAGTGACTAGCAACCAGTGTAAGATGAGGCATGGCTTTATATATGTTCAGTAACCAACCACACAAATACCAGAATAGACTTACTGTAGGTAGCTGTCTCCAGTCCCAAGGGCGTAAGGGCGACGCTGTCGGGCTGTGGGACCTGCTCACTCTTCTTCGTTTGCTTCTTACACTTTTAAATTGGTGTTCTTAGTTTTAAAAATGTATCTATTGTGCATTAGTGTTTTGCCTGTATGTAAGTCTGTATAAGGGTGTCCGATCCTCTGGAACTGGAGTTACAGACAATTGTGAGCTGCCTTCTGAGTGCTGGGAATTGGACCTGAGTCCTCTGGAAGAGTGGCCAGGGCTCCTAACCACTGAGCTGTGTCACCAGCACTGCTTATTGTATTTTTAATTGAGTCAACGCCTATGTTCATGGAGGGGGGAGGGGCTGTTTTCCTGTCTGGCTTTCATGTTAATATTGGTCTTCCAGGAGAGGGTGAGAAGCAGTCCCTCCTGTAATTGGAAATTTTGAGAAGGACTTGCAGTAATCATTCTTGGAAGTGTTTATTCATGTTCACCAACAAAGCATCTGGACCCAAGGTTTTTTTATTTTAAGATCTAGAGTTTGAATCTTTTGATAGAACTGCTCAGGTTTTCTGTTTCTTCTTGGATCAGTTCCTAGGAATTTTATTAATTTTTTATTCCTTTGTAGTTTAACTTATATTGACTGACAGTACACATTGTATATTGTATAAGTATCTGATTAAGTTTTATGTAGTTATATTTAAACCACACAGAATAAATTCTCCAGAAAAACTGCTTTGTTTTGTGTATTTGATCAAAAATGCACTTTGGATGATAGGGCTTTGAGCACACTGGGGCCACATCTTTACCAGTAGTTGGTTTATGCCACCAGGTTGGAATATTCCAAGTGTTTTCATTTGCTTTTAAATTTTGAAGATTTAAAGCTGTCATCTACAAGAACATCATTCCCAAAAATATACCTTCAGTCTATTATGATTTTTCCCCACATTTCCTTTTGTGTGTGGTATATGAATGTGTATACATGGTTTAGAATGTGTGGAAGCAGATTCCTTCATTTTGACTCAATTATATCTATTAACAGTGTGCTTAAGAGGAATTTTCCATGGTTCGTGTTAGTCAGCTACCAGAAAATATAGGCAGGAATAAACAGTCTACGAATGGCATCTCCTTTACTTTGATTGCTACTTCATCTTTGTCTTTTCAGCATGACGTATCCCAGACATTACTCAAGGCAACACTGGACAGTGTTGTAGAAGAATGTGTCAGCTTTGTGGGAGTGGATATTAACATCTGTTCTGAGGTTTTGTTAAGGTGAGACAAGAATTTAACTTCTAGCTAAGAGAAGGGGATATGTGTATAAGGTTGTCAAGCATAGACAGTCTATCCGGTTATGTGTTCCTGTAGAATGGCCAGAGAAGAAGGTGTCATTTAAGGAAAGAATGGCAAGAGTTCACGCTGTTATTTTCAGTGATGCACAAATGAAGGGCTCATGGTGACCATAGATTGCACCAGTGCTGCTGATAGGACTTAAATAAGGCCAGCATGGAAAAGTGCTGTTGTCCCAAGCTGGAGAGTGGATGTCCTTCACTAGCCCAGTCTCTTGCACCCATTTGTCAAAGCTGAAAGTAACCCAAAGAGGGGAGGGCTCAAGGTCTGTCATTGGGTTTTCCATGATCCACAAGTCACCAACAACACAGACTGGCTGTTCTCCTGCCAATTATAGAAGAGTTCCTCTTTTCTTTTCTGTCCTTTTCTTTTCTTTGATTCACCTCGTGCTCTGGGTATACAGGTTTACTGGTGTGACATATTAAGATCTAGATCCTTCTCACCAAAACTGTGAGAGTGAAAAAAAAAATACCCTCTGTATTCTAAGATAGCACTTTACTACCAAGCCATGAAAGCCATAATTCCATGCTTAAAACTACACAGTGGAATTAGAGTTCTCTGTACTAATAATCTTTTCATTGAAAGCAAGCAAACTTCTTAAAGTTTTCATGCCTTGGTGCCAACCCTGCCATTCACACAGAAATCTGAAGTAGAGTTCTTTGGAAAGTTAGTTGTGTTTTGCTGGGGCAAACAATGTGAAGGAGTGTTTTCCCGAAGTGGACACAGATGAAAGGCTAAGGGCTAATGAGAAGGAATGTTTAGCTCAAGCAGACACAAGAGAGAGATTATTCTGCTAAAGCAAGCACATGAAAGGACACCTTCATGGGATGAAGGATTCTTCACTAAGGACATACATGTATTGGTTCATCTTACGTTGTGTAGTTGAGCTCCATTTGTTGGGACTCTGTAGAGAGAAACACACCAAAAAACTTGCGGTGGCATGCTGCAGTTTCCTACCTCTTCCAGCTTCCACGGCATTGGGCTGACTGGCAGAGTTATATCAGCTGAGAGAGACACACATGCTGAGGCAGACACATGCTGAGGACACGTGATGTTTGGGGGCGTTTATCGTGACTCAGCAGACACTGGCTGAAGCCAAGCTTAGCTTGCTTATAGAGCTAAGTGTGCAGCAGTTGCAGGCCTTGCCTCTTCACTGAGCTTTGCTTTGCTGAGAGAGGCACGGCCGAGAACTCTTCCTGCTAACGCATGTCAAGACTGAGGCCTGGCTTACTCTGCTGGTAGTGCCACTGCAGCTGATTTGTGTCTGCTATCCAGACTACAGAACTGGACAGCTGGTGTATCCGTGAAGTGTTTGGAAGTAGATTGAACTGCCGCTGCTAACCACTGAACTCAACTGCCAATTTCCAGACAACACAGATGAGAGTAGTTGCTCCCAAGAACCTTTCTAAACAGGCCCACTTCCCCCATATCCTTTCTTTTCCACTACCTCTGCTAAGTGGTGGGTTAAAAGGGAGGTGAAAGCATTAACGAATCATCATTAAAAGTAGGATTTGAAAAAAAATTGAAGTTACAGAAGTCCATTTCTGTACTTCAGCTTTGTATATCAGTGGACCCAGCAGACAGTTGTAATAATTGTGTGATCCTACACAAAGCCCTTTTCTGAGCCCCAGAGATGGGTGCAGCTTTCCCTGAGTGGGGGTGCAAAGCTTGGGAGCCATGTGGGAGGCCCTGCTGCTGCACCAGTTCCTCCAGTATCACAGGCAGCAGCCGGCTCATCACTGCTCTGCATCGTGCCCCTTTCCGGTCCTGTCTCTTTTTCCTGTTACTTGGGACATGTTTTAGAGTGCAGTTGCCAATGATTTTAGGATCCAGGTGATTTGTGCCATTTTCTTTTTGGGTGCACGCTTTTGATTCTTTCTGCTTTTATTTCTATTACTTTAATTTACCTTTTTATTTTCTAGGCATATTGCAGGACTCAATGCCAATAGAGCCAAAAATATTATTGAGTGGCGAGAGAAAAATGGCCCTTTCATCAGCCGAGAACAGTTGAAAAAGGTGAAAGGGCTCGGTCCAAAATCCTTCCAGCAGTGTGCTGGCTTCGTCAGAATCAACCAGGATTACATCCGGACATTCTGCAGGTGACTGTAAAAGCTTAGACCTCTGGTGGTATTGCCAGCCCCCTCCCCTGCTGTTGTTCCCTCTCCTGCTGACAGTGTAAGCTGTAGATGTCATTGTTCATTCCTTCACCCCATAGGGGTGTGTAGTGTTGAAATAATTGGAAAAATCTCAGTGGCAGCCTGTGCCACACTGTGTTCCCAAATGAAAGACACGCACACACACACACACACACACACACACACACACACAGCCTTTATATTTTGATATGTCTAATACGGCTCAATTGCTGGGCTACTGCCTAACCTCCATGCTGTTAATCCATCTCCCACCAATAATCTCGAGCTATTACTTACTAAATCCTTCATTCTACCTTGACTGCCCTGGACCCAGTTGTGTAGTCCTCTTGAGCTGCCCTCTCCTGATTCCTTCACATAATGGCTATCCTCTCTGCCCTGTACCTTCTCAGATATGGCATCTCTCCTCTCCTCCTTCTCCTTCTCCTCCTCCTCCTCCTCCTCCTCCTCCTCCTCCTCCTCCTTCTCTGGTCATGTTGAATATCTTCCTCCCTTTCTGTTCCTTACCTGGGAATCCTGAAAGTACTGCCTCTGTCTGCCCTGCCCAGCCATTGTCTGTCGGCATCTTTATTTATCAATCAGAACCAACCAGGGGCAAGGTTCCTCAGTGTCTTATGTGAGGACATGCAGACTCTCATGCAAACAATTTTAGGGGACCCAAATTAACATAAGAATACAAGCAGCATTAGGCCAAACCCACTACAGGGTTAAGAATGTTCTGTACCAGGCTAGGAGTATAGCAGTCAGTTGGCAAGATTCACGTTGTACTGCTTGGATAGGACAATAAGCCAACAAGTAAGTAAGTGGTTTCAAACAGTAAACACTTGCTGTCAAAACTAAGGGAGTTGGTGCTGTTGGCTCTGAGGAGCCTAGATGTGTTAGGTATTAGAAAATTATTTGAGCAAAGTTTTGAGTGAAATGCAGGAGCCAGCTGCACGGGGATCAGAGCAAGCAACAAGTGTGAGAAGCCCTGTGGCAGGGCCAGCTTTGATGTGTTGAGAAACAAGGTGCAACTACATTGTGGTTGTGTGGCAGGGAACAGAAGAGGTGCCACTGTGACTACAGTGTGGCAGAGGAAGGGGCAGCAGAGAGTTGATGTCCCACATGCACTGCTGACTTCACAATGACCACCACTACCAGCTGTGTGACTGAATCAAATCCTTCCCTTGGGTATGTCCAAGTTACCCAAAAGCAAAGAAATCGGATAAACTCAGTAGCATTTTTTTATTTTATTTTATTTTATTTTTTTAATTTACATTCCAAATCACTTCCCCTTTCCCGTTTCCTCCCTCCCCGAAAGTCCCATAAGCCCCCTTCCCTCCCTCTTTTCTCCATTCAACCCCCTCTCATTACTCTGTCCTGGCGTTCCCCTACATCCAGTCTTTCCAGGACCAGGGGTCTCTCCTTCCATCTTTTTAGAAATCTATTGATATGCTGATTGTGTCTAGGGTATTCTGAGATTCTGGGTCAATATCCCCTTATCAGTGACTGCATACCATGTGTGATCTTTTGTGATTGGGTTACCTCACTAAGGATGATATTTTCAAGTTCTGACCATTTGCCTAGGAATTTCGTGAATTCATTGTTTTTAATTGCAGAGTAGTATTCCATTGTGTAAATATACCACATCTTCTGAATCCATTCCTCCGTTGAGGGACATCTGGGTTCTTTCCAGCTTCTGGCTATTATAAATAAGGCTGCTATGAATATAGTGGAGCATGTGTCCTTATTGCATGCAGGTAAAGTCTCTGGGTATATGCCCAGGAGTGGTATAGCCGGATCCTCCGGAAGTGTCATGCCCAGTTTTCTGAGGAACCGCCAGACTGCTTTCCAGAGTGGTTGTACCAGCCTGCAATTCCACCAGCAGTGGAGGAGTGTTCCTCTTTCTCCACATCCTCGCCAACAACTGCTGTCTCCTGTGTTTTTGATCTTAGCCATCCTGACTGGTGTGAGATGGAATCTCAGGGTTGTTTTGATTTGGATTTCCCTAATGACTAAGGATGATGAACATCTCTTTAGGTGCTTCTCAGCCATTAGATATTCTTCAGGTGAGAACTCTTCGTTTAGCTCTGTACCCCATTTTTTAATAGGGTTACTTGCCTCTCTGGAGTTTAACTTCTTGAGTTCTTTGTATATCTTGGATATTAGCCCTCTGTCGGATGTAAGGTTGGTAAAGATCATTTCCCAGTTAGTGGGTTGCCGCTTTGTCTTTTTGACGGTGTCTTTTGCCTTGCAAAAACTTTGTAATTTAATGAGGTCCCATTTGTCTATTCTTGATCTTAGAGCATAAGCTATTGGCGTTCTGTTCAGGAAATTCTCCCCTGTGCCCATATGTTCAAGGTTCTTCCCTAGTTTCCCTTCTATTAGTTTCAGTGTGTCTGGTTTTATGTGGAGATCTTTGATCCACTTAGAATTGAGCTTAGTGCAAGGAGATAAGGATGGGTCAATTTGCATTCTTCTGCATGTTGACCTCCAGCTGAGCCAGCACCATTTGTTGAAAAGGCTATCTTTTTTCCACTGGATGGTTTTAGCTCCTTTGTCAAAGATCAAGTGACCATAGGAGTGTGGATTCATTTCTGGGTCTTCAATTCTGTTCCATTGATCTACATGTCTGTTACTGTACCAATACCATGCAGTTTTTAACACTATTGCTCTGTAGTACAGCTTGAGGTCCGGGATACTGATTCCCCCAGAGGTTCTTTTACTCTTGAGAATAGTTTTAGCTATTCTGGGTTTTCTGTTATTCCAGATGAAATTTTGAATTGCTCTTTCTAACTCTATGAAGAATTGAGTTGGGATTTTGATGGGGATTGCATTGAATCTGTGTATTACTTTTGGTAAGATGCTCATTTTTACTATATTAATCCTGCCAATCCATGAGCATGGCAGATTTTTCCATCTTCTGAGGTCTTCTTCAATTTCTTTCTTCAGAGACTTGACGTTCTTGTCATACAGATCTTTCACTTGTTTGGTTAGCGTCACGCCAAGATACTTAATATGGTTTGTGGCTATCGTAAAGGGTATTATTTCTCTTACTTCTTTCTCAGCCTGCTTATCCTTTGAGTATAGGAAGGCTTCTGACTTGCTTGAGTTGATTTTATATCCGGCCACTTTGCTGAAGTCGTTTATCAGCTGTAGGAGTTCTCTGGTGGAGTTCTTTGGGTCGCTTAAGTATACTATCATATCGTCTGCAAATAGTGATAGTTTGACTTCTTCCTTTCCAATTTGTATCCCTTTGACCTCTTTTTGTTGTCTAATTGCTCTAGCTAGAACTTCAAGTACTATATTGAAAAGATATGGAGAGAGAGGGCAGCCTTGTCTAGTCCCTGATTTTAGTGGGATTGCTTCAAGTTTCTCTCCATTTAGATTGATGCTGGCTACTGGTTTGCTGTAAATTGCTTTTACTATGTTTAGATATGGGCCTTGAATTCCTGATCTTTCCAAGACCTTTAGCATGAAAGGATGCTGAATTTTGTCAAATGCTTTCTCAGCATCTAATGAGATGACCATGTGGTTTTTTTCTTTGAGATTGTTTATGTAGTGGATTACATTGATGGATTTCCTTATATTGAACCATCCCTGCATCCCTGGGATGAAGCCTACTTGATCGTGGTGAATGATCATTTTGATGTGTTCTTGGATTCGGTTGGCAAGAATTTTATTGAGTATTTTTGCATCGATATTCATAAGAGAGATTGGCCTGAGATTCTCTTTCTTTGTCGGATCTTTGTGTGCTTTTGGTATTAGTGTAATTGTGGCTTCATAGAACGAGTTGGGTAGTGTTCCTTCTGTTTCTATTTTGTGGAACAGTTTGAAGAGTATTGGTGTTAGGTCTTCTTTGAAGGTCTGATAGAATTCTGCACTAAAACCATCTGGACCTGTGCTTTTTTTGGTTGGAAGACTTCCAATGACAACTTCTATTTCTTCAGGGGTTATAGGACGGTTTAGATGGTCTATTTGATCCTGATTTAATTTTGGTACTTGGTATCTGTCAAGGAAATTGTCCATTTCCTCAAGATTTTCTAGTTGTGTTGAATACAGGTTTTTATAGTAGGATCTGATGATTTTTTGAATTTCCTCAGTTTCTGTTGTTGTCTCTCCCTTTTCGTTTCTGATTTTATTAATTTGGATACTGTCTCTGTGCCCTCTGGTTAGTCTGGCTAAGGGCTTATCTATCTTGTTGATTTTCTCAAAGAACCAACTCCTCGTTTTGTTGATTCTTTGTATGGTTTTATTTGTTTCTACTTGATTGATTTCAGCCCTGAGTTTGATGATTTCCTGCCTTCTACTCCTCTTTGGTGTATTTGCTTCTTTATGTTCCAGGGCTTTCAGGTGTGCCATTAAGCTGTTAGTGTATGCTGTCTCCCGTTTCTTTTTGGCGGCACTCAGGGCTATGAATTTTCCTCTTAGCACTGCTTTCATTGTGTCCCATAAGTTAGGGTATGTTGTGCCTTCATTTTCATTAACTTTCAAAAAGTCTTTGATTTCTTTCTTTATTTCCACCTTGACCAAGTTATCATTGAGTAGAGCATTGTTCAGCCTCCATGTGTACGTGGGTTTTCTTTTGTTTTTGTTGCCATTGAAGACCACCCTTATTCCATAGTGATCTGATAGGAGGCATGGGATTATTTCTATCTTCTTGTATCTGTTGAGGTCTGATTTGTGACCAATTATATGGTCAATTTTGGAGAAGGTACCATGAGGAGCTGAGAAGAAGGTGTATTCTTTAGCTCTAGGATGAAATGTTCTATATATATCAGTTAGTTCCATTTGGTCCAAGGCTTCAATTAGATTCACTGTGTCCCTGTTTAGTTTCTGCTTTCCTGAACGATCCATTTCAGAGAGCGGGGTGTTGAAGTCACCCACTATTATTGTGTGCGGTGCGATGTGTGCTTTGAGTTTTAGTAAAGTTTCTTTTACGAATGAGGGTGCCCTTGCATTTGGAGCATAGATATTCAGGATTGAGAGTTCTTGATGGTGGATTTTTCCCTTGATCAGTATGTAGTGTCCTTCTGTGTCTTTTTTGATGACTTTAGGTTGAAAATCAATTTTATCTGATATTAGGATGGCTACTCCACCTCGTTTCTTGGGGCCATTTGCTTGTAAAATTGTTTTCCAGCCTTTTACTCTGAGGTAGTGTTTGTCTTTGACACTGAGGTGCGTTTCCTGCATGCAGCAAAATGCTGGGTCCTGTTTACGTATCCAGTCTGCTAGTCTATGTCTTTTAATTGGGGAATTGAGACCATTGATATTAAGAGAGATTAAGGCATAGTGATTATTGCCATCTGCCATTCTTGACGCTATCTTTATGTTTGAGTGGTTATCTACTTTTGGGTTTGATTCAAGAAGGTTATTATCTCATTTTTTCCAGGGTGTTGTTTCTCTCCCTGTATTGGAGGTTTCCACCTATTATCCGTTGCAGGGCTGGATTTGTGGAAAGATATTGTGAAAATTTGGTTTTATCATGGAATATCTTGGTCTCTCCATCTATGGTGATTGAGAGTTTTGCTGGGTATAGTAGTCTAGGCTGGCATTTGTGCTGTCTTAGTGTCTGCATGAGATCTGCCCAGGATCTTCTGGCTTTCATAGTCTCTGGTGAGAAGTCTGATGTGATTCGGATAGGTCTTCCTTTGTATGTTACTTGGCCCTTTTCTCTTACTGCATTTAGTATTCTTTCTTTGTTTAGAACATTCGGTGTTTTGATTATTATGTGACGGGAGGTATTTCTGTTCTGGTCCAGTCTGTTTGGAGTTCTGTAGGCTTCTTGTACGTTCATCGGCATCTCTCTCTTTAAGTTAGGGAAGTTTTCCTCCATAATTTTGTTGAAGATGTTTACTGGCCCTTTAAGTTGCAAATCTTCACTCTCATCTATACCTATAATCCTTAGGTTTGGTCTTCTCATTGTGTCCTGGATTTCCTGGATGTTTTGGGTTACGCGTTTTTTGCATTTTGCATTTTCTTTGACTGTTGAGTCGATGCTTTCTATGGAATCTTCAGCACCTGAGATTCTTTCTTCCATCTCTTGTATTCTATTGTTGATGTTTGCATCTATGACTCCTGATTTCTTCCCAAGGTTTTCTATCTCCAAAGTTGTCTCCCTTTGTGATTTCTTAGTTGTTTCTACTTCCTTTTTTAGTTCCTGGATGGATTTGCTGAGATCCTTCACTTGTTTGTTTGTATTTTCCTGTATTTCTTTAAGGTGTTTTTGCATTACCTCTTTCAGGATTTCTTCCTGATGACCCATGTTCTCCTGCATTTCTCTGAGCGATTTTTGTGTTTCCTCCTCATGGGATTCCATCTGTTGATCCATCGTCTCCTGCATTTCTTTAAGCAGTTCTCATGTTTCCTTTGTAAGGGCATCTAACCGTTGATTCATTTCTTTAAGCAATTTTTGTGTTGCCTCCTTATGGGCATCCATCTGTTGACCCATATTCTTCTGCATTTCTTTATGCAAATTTTGTGATTCCTTTGTGAGTGCATCTACCCGTTGATTCATCTCGTTAAGCGATTTTTGTGTTGTCTCCTTGTGCGCCTCCATCTTTTGATCCATGTTCTCCCGCATTTCTCTGAGCGATTTTTGTGTTTCCTTTGTAAGGGCTTCTAACCGTTGATTCATGGTCTCTTGTAACTCTTTATGAGATTTATTTGTGTCCTTCTTGTGATCCTCTAATAGCATCATGAGAAGTGATTTTAAATCCAGATCTTGTCTTTCGGGTGTGGTGGGGTATCCAGGACTTGCTGCTGTTGGAGAGTTGGGTTCGGATGGTCCCACATTACTTTGATTACTGTTAGTAACATTCCTACGTTTGCCTTTTGCCATCTGGATACCTCTGGTGTTAGTTGGTCCTGCTGCCACTGGCTGTTGGTTGGACCTCCTGTGAGCCTGCAAAGCTATTTCTGCCCCCCCTGGATTACCAGGATTCCCCTGGCACCGATTTCTGGGGCCTGCCTGCTCCTGAGTGACTTTGGAGCCCTAATGTGCTTTGCCCCAAGTGATCTTATATTGGGGAGGCCTTGCACATCTAAAGGCTCAGCCTAGTGGATTCCTGGAGCAGAGGTCGCCAAAGGGAGGCTGGCAGGCTCCTGCCCTGTGCAGGGGTGTGTGATCTCTCCTGGGGGGGGAGGGGGCGTCCCTCTGCCAGGCAGAAGTCCCACAGCAGATCTGGCGTGCTGGTCACTACAGATCAGCCCAGCACCTGGGAGCAGGTTACACACAAGCTGCCTGAGACCGAAGCGATATTATGCCTGTCTGTCTCTGAGCCTGGCGGTCCCAACTACCTGGTCACTGGAGCAAAGATGGCGGAGGGCACTCTCCTTGGCGCCGCTCACCCTGTGGTCACGATGGCCCGCCGATCTGGCACCCAGACGACCACAGCGCCAACCAGCCCTCGGGCACAGACGGAAGCCCCAACAGGCCGTGTCCCAAGTGATGTTATATTGGGGGGAGAGCCTGGGTACCCGTCTCTCCAGCGCAGTCCGAGGGAACAGAGTTCGCGGAAGGAAAGCTGGCAGGCTCCCTCCCAGCGCGGGGTCCCTCCACCAGGCAGAAGGTCCCACAGCAGAGCTGGCGCGCTGGTTACTGCAGATCAGCCCAGCACCTGGGAGCAGGTTACACACAAGCTGCCTGAGACCGAAGCGATATTATGCCTGTCTGTCTCTGAGCCTGGCGGTCCCAACTACCTGGTCACTGGAGCAAAGATGGCGGAGGGCACTCTCCCCTCAGTAGCATTTTTTAATCATAGAAGAATAGCCTTTATGCATCTGCTCCTTTGGGAATTTCTGGTCCATTAGTGCATATTTTTTCCTCTTCACAAAATTATAGTAAGGGTCATGCAAAAACAGTTTCATTCTGGAACAGTTTAAGGGAGAGCAGCCACATATGACAGTAGAATACATTGCAAAGCTCAATAATGAGAGTAATAATGAAACAGTTGGGTTTTGGTAAGTGTGACAAGGTTGAAATTTTGCTTATGATAAAGTGACATTTCATATACTTAACAGGAAATTACAGAAAAATGTAACTCAGAAGGTGGTATATGCAGAGGATGCGGCCATCCTAGCTCACTCCTTATTTTCAGTAAACCCAGGTAGATGGGAGAGTTAAATATAAGGAGGGAAACTGAACATATAGCACAAGATTTGGAGAACTCTTACAGAACAGCACTTGGTAGGACTTCTTCCCATGCAGATTATAAAACCCAGAAGCTAGGGCAACAGGACAAGCACACGGATGTGAGTTCTGATTCCTGGTACCTCATGAGAGCCCAGGGAGGGTGTGCTCACATGCTGGAGGTCAGGAGAGGAGACAGGACAGTCACTGAGGCTTGCTGTGGGCCAGCCAGCCTATCCAAACCAGTGAGTTTCAGGTTCAGTGAAAGACCTGTCTCAGAAAAATAAGTAGGAGAGTTTAATGGAAGAAGATGCCCAATACCCAGCCCTAGCCTTCACAAGCACATACATGCACACATGTGCACCCTGCACACAAATATACCACATACACAAAACTCAGAAGCCACAAATGAAAACTGCTGAAGATAAAATAATCTTTCATTAGTTTATGGTTTTTGAAAGCTTGGTCAGAAAATTCACATGGTAGTTTAAAAGAAATAAGAAGTATGCTGTGCCTTCTTGTGCTTAGTTCTACACTGTAAATGTGTTTCCATATCACCTTTGTGTGTATGGTATTTACTATTAAGCATAAGCAGAAGGGCTATGCTTTATGACTATTTGAAACTTTATTTTACTCATACCTCCTCCCAAGCAATACATACAGATTTCTATTCTCTTTTCCTACAAGACCTGTCATTCTCTACAAGGCCTGCGTAATATTTTAATTACAGATGGGCTATAATTTCATGTTTTCATTGACTTATTGATCAACATTTCAGTTGTTTTAAAGCCTTATATTTTTCTACTGAGGTCAGTACTTGAAATTTTTTGTGACTGTTACATCTTCTAGATAGTTCATGCCTTTAAGAAGAATATCATATAAATTGCTACCTCAGTGGGATTTTTCCTTGAAATTTCCTAATTGCTAGCCTTGTTGCTCTCCTTGTCCCTACAAGAGTGTGTTTGCTGTTGTTTTTGTCCTTGCTGTGCATTTACCTGATGTTACTTCTTGTAAACACATCCGTCTCATGTTCTCCCTCAGTCTGACTCTGATACATTTGTATGTATGTATTAATTAATTGCACTGAACTTTTTGTCATCTGTATTTTTCCCATCATGTTTTCTGATGTTCTCTCTTGAATTCTTAGTGACCAGACTTTCCTCCTCGTTGTCTCTCCTTGTTTTCCTGTCACGTCTTTATCTTTCCTTGATGGTTTCAAAGTTGCACATCTTCTATCCTCAACTTTGTTTTGAACAGACCTGTGGAGTTAGTCAGCAGCTCTGTCCTTTTGAAAAAGGCTAGAAACTTAGGACTTCCCTCAGTTTCCCAACCTGCTCCTCTTTAGCTCTGTTTTCCTTCATGGTGAGATTTACATGTGTATGTGTGCATGTGTGTGTGCATGAGCCACACACATGTATGAACACACACATAAGTAGCACTATTTCAGTTTTTATGCATACATTTTAATAACATTTATTTTTTGATTGGTACTTCTCACTGTTCCTATAGTGCATGCTCCTATGTCTAATCAGCACGTCTTTCGGGTTCCTCTGTAAAGAGCTCCTGAGACGCTGTATAGATCTTGCTAAAGCTCTTACGTGTCTGCAGATACTTTCAGCTCATTCTCCTATTCAGTGGTGGTTTGACTCCACATTCAGGGCATTTTCTTTATACCTTCAAGGTTACTAGTCTATGTTCTGATATTTCCTGTTTGCATTATGAAATTCGATGCCAGTCTGCTTTGGATTGCCTTATCTTTAAATACTGTGTTTTTAAATTCTTTTGAAAGCCATTATCTTTTTTTTTTCAAATATATATGCTGAAGTGTCCCATTGATATGTCAGACATGAATCTGTTTTCATGGTCTCATTCTGCACTCAGGTTCTATTGGAAATTTGACTTTCCTCAGCTCTGAGAAACCATCTTGGTTATCTTACTATGATGGTGATGATTTTATTTATTCCTTCATCTCCCCTAGAATGCCAGTTGCATGGACTGAATCATGTAAGAATGTTTTGGGCTTTGAGTAACAGAAATTGGGTTAATAGTGTTTTAAAGAAAATGTGGTAGTTTTGTGAAGTGAGTGGTTCCTGAGTATGTTTTGCATAGCGGAGGACTAAGCACATAATTAATCAACGTTTCTTTGCTTTTCTTCCCAACTTCCTGTCTTTGAATATGTTTTATCGTGGTTTTACTGACTGCAGTAGCCAGCACACTGACTCTTCAGGCCAGAACCAGGAAGCTCCCATGGTCACGAATGAGAAGCTGGGCAAAAAGAAGAACAAAGCAGATGTCACCCTCATACCAAACCCACTGGACCAGACTTGCATCCATCCAGAATCCTATGACGTAGCAGTCAGGTGAGCCAGAGGCCAGGTCCAGAACACTCCATGTGCCCTGTGAGTTTGGAACAGCACATGGCCTTTATATGGTATAACAAGAGCTGAGACGCAAGGCTGTGTTAACATGATAACAGTTTTTACAAGTTCCACGCTGCTGAGTTGGCAGTGAGGAGGGAAGCCACAATTCCTAGAGCTGTGTCAAGCCAGAGTAAGCCCTGGTTCAAGGGGAGAAATGTATGGAGTGGAAATTGTGTGGCACTCTGTCTTGGAAATTAGCATGGCACCTGGTATAACTTGGGCACTTTGAAAGACAAATTCCTTTTTGAAAGCATGAACAGTCAACATTCCCAAGAAATTCTGCCCTATTGGGTTATAGAGTCTAATGTTCTTTTAGTGAGAGCACATTAACAGATAATGATACTGAGATGATTTTCAGTACAAGAGAAGCTTAATATAAGGTGTTCAAAGAAAAAAACTTTAAAAATACTTATTGTAGTTATTTGTTTTTGTGTATATGTGGGGAGTGGGGCAAAGGTTGATACTGGACTAATGAATGTAGATCAACAAGAGATAGACAGGGTAACCCCTTGTTGGCAATTTCCCAATGGGTCCTCTTGTAGGCACCAATATCAAATTATTAATATCAGGCATTTGAGGTCAGCAATTCTGCTCTGAAGATAGACATTAATAACCCAGATATCAAACTCAGAGCAGATTCAATAGATAAACAAACAAACCCAGAAAGGACAAAAATATTATTTTGGCAAACTTCTTTAGATGATCAGAAGCCAAAACTAAAGGTATTTATAAATAATATTGACATTGAAGATGTGGTAGACACTGGAACAGACATAACCAAAAAGCTCTCCATAATCTCATCCTCAAGATTGGCCTCTTCAAGAAGTAGATATATAATTTCTAGGGCTTGAAACTTTATCCCCAATAACACAAAGTGTAACATGGCTTAAGTGTATAAGGTCAAAAAGTCAAAGAGGAAACTTAAGTCCCTATGTGGCTAATATAGCCATGAATTTATAGGGAAAAGATCTATTGCAACAATGGGAATCATGGATTAGTAGTCCTCCGTTATCAGGGACAAAGTATAAGATAAGAGATGTTCCTGGTGACGGAATCAAAAAATCTTATCAAGAATAGTCACAGAGTGTCCAAGTTGCCCATAAGAAGGACTCAGCAGAGGTTAACTCTCCAACTTTCTATGGAGGAACCACTGCTGGCAGAGCACCAATGGTCCTTCCACTACAGTAGTTATCTAACAAGCCTTTTTGGGTAGAACAATGGCCTATGACAAAAGAAAAATTGCAGGCACTAGAACAGCTAGTCCAAGAGCAACTGGAGGCTTAACATATAGAAAAGTTCACCAGCCCTTGGAATTCTCCTATATTTGCTATTTTTTAAAAATCTGACAAATGGAGGATGTTAACAGATCTGAGAGCAATCAATAAAATTATTCAGCCAATTGGCTCTTTACAGTCTGGAATCCCATGGCCTATCATAGTGATTGGTTTAAAAGATTGCTTTTTCACAATCCTTTTGCAAGAGCATGATAGAGAAAAGTTTGCTTTCTCAGTACCTACTTATAATAATAGTTGTCCAGCAAAAAGGTATTATTGAAAAGTGTTTCTACAAGGAATGTTAAATAGTCCTACCTTATGTCATTTTTGACTCTGGTAGAAAAGAAATTACAAAATGCACATGTAGATTGTTTGGACCCAAAGATGACATGTATTTTAGTTATTTTGCCATTCTCCCACAGAAATTCTTATACAAAAAGAAGATTATATCTTAGATGGATCATTTTAGCATACAGAGTAAAAAGTCAAAGACCTATGTAGAAAAAGTTTCTGAATTTATTCTGAAAGGAAAAATGGTACTTCATCAATTAGCAAGAATAGACCCAGCAGAAATTATAGTACCTTTCACTAATGCTGACATTTCCTCATGTGCAGAAAATGAACATTGGCAAAGGGCTTGCAGTAATGAGGGGGAGGGAGGAATTAACAACAAATACCCCAAAAGCAAGTGACTTCAATTTATAAAAAGAACTAATTGGATTCTCTCATATAGTAAAAGGGACACCAATTTCTGGAGACTCTACATTCTTTACTGATGCATATAAATCAGGAAAGGCAGGTTATAAATCAGGAGGAAAAATAAAGTGATTTAGAACCCTTTTGTTTCAGTTCAGAAATTAGAGTTGTATGCCATTTTTACAGTATCAGATTTTTCTGAATATCTAATTATAGTCACTGACTCACAGTATACAGAAAGAGTTGTTTTGCATGTAGAAACTGCTGAACTTATTCAGGATAATTCAGAATTAACGTCACTGTTTATTCAACTACAACAAGTAATCAGAAATAGAAATCATCCATTAAATATAACACATATCAGATCCCGTACAGGTCTTCTAGGCCCTCTAGCACAAGGTAATGATGTAATTGATCAGCTCTTAGTAGGAAATGTCCTAGAAGCTTCAGAATTTCATAAAAGCAACATGTTAACAGCAAAGGTTTAAGAAAAGATTTTTCTCTATCACTTGGCAGCAATCCAAGGAAATTATAAGGAAATGTCTTACATGTTCTTTATATAACCAAATTCCATTACCTTCAGGGAGTAACCCAACCAGTACCTAAAAAAATTAAATTTGTCAAATGGATGTGTTTCATTTTGCAGAGTTTCAAAAATAGAAGTATGTGTATCATACCATAGGTACACCCTGAATAAATATTCAGGATTACAATGAGCAACTGATTTAAGTTCTAAAAAGGCTGATTCTGTAATTATACATTTATTGGAAGTTATGACTATTGTGGGCTTATCTCTACAAATTAATACTGACAGTAGCTCTAGCATATGTCTCTAGTAAAATGAAACAATTTTTTGCATATTACAATATAAAGTGTATTACAGGTGTACCACATAATCCTATAGGGTAAGCAGTTGTAGAGAGATCTAACCATACTTTAAAAGAGATGCTTAATAAACAGAAAGGAATAACAAATACCCCCAAGGATAGATTACATAATGCTTTATTGACTTTAAATTTTTAAATGCTAATGAACAAAAAATACAGCAGCTGCTGAGAGACTTTGGATTATGGAAAAACTGCTGAATCAGAACAGCCCATCTATTTAAAGGATTTCTTATCTTTAAAATGGAAGGAAGGAAATGTGTTAAGTTAGGGAAGAAGTTTTGCCTCTATTTCAACAGGAGAAACTAAGTAAAGCCAGTAAATCTTGTTGGCTGCAGAGTCCTAAGCATTTATCATGCTGTTCTTTCAAATGGCATAGATAAAAATGTATATTACAGTTTAGTTAGACAGTCCAAACTAACTTACAGAAATGGAGAGATGCCTTACCTGCTTAAAGAAAGAGCAGAGAATCATTTTTAGCTTTTCTGTACACATTGCACATTCCAAATGTATGTTAAAGCAGAAATGTATATTACCTTTGAAAGTTTATATGTTTCCAGAACAAAAGGATCAGACCTATAGAAGAAAAGACAGGTAGCCCAGATGATCCAACCTCACAAACTGTCTCATAGCAGTTTCCTCAAGAATCTGCATCCCAAAGAACTTCAAGTCCACAGAATATGTGCCCCTGGCCCAGCAGCGCTGCTACTGAATGCCAGCATCATTTCTTGACTGGGCCACTGCAATCAGTCTGACTAATCTCTCTGCTTCTTCCCCTTCCCCTTACACTCTATTCCTAACACAGCAGACAACAGTAGCCTTTTCACATGGATGTCACTCTCCAGCTCCAAACCCAGCTAAGAGTCTCACTAAATATTAAGTCCAGTTCCTTCTGGTAGCCCCAAGTAATGGTATCAAATATGGCAGAATAGAGCCATAATCTTCACTGACAGATGACACGACAGTAAATTATGGGTGGTAATAACAATATGAACCCCAGGGACTCTTGTGGAGGACAGAGTTTAAAAGAGAGAGTTACTGTTAGAGAAGAGGTGTGGACGTGAGACTCTGAAAAGATAGAGTCATCCCGTAACCCTTTTCTCAAGGCTTTCAAGACCATCACTGTGCATGGCTCCTAAATTTACTCTGTTGGAAACCACTCTTCCAAGTTTAGACTGTATCCAGATGCCTCCTCAGCACCTCAAGTCTAGCATGTTTAAAACTGAATGCCAGATCTTTCCTGAAATCTTGCTCCAACCACAACTTTCTTCATATCAGCTTGGAAGTCAATCTAGTAAGATGGCTCTTATCAAATACTGTTAGAGATATCTTTGAGCTACACGATGGCCTCTTACTGATTATTGACCTCTAGTGTAGTATCTGAGACTGTTTTATATTCTTGCTTTGGTAGGCTTCTTGAGAGTGTAGATCACCTCTATGCATGTTTTGGTTTTACACACCCTACCACAGTGCCAAGTGATAAATAAAATCATCACCAACCAAATTCATATGCTAAATACTGGAACCATTAAAAACAACAGTTGGGGCTGAAGAGATGGCCCCATATACATTAAGACATGCACTTATACACATAGATAAAATGCAAATAAAAAACAAAAATATTGAACTGATCTTGCATAAAATAATGAAAAGTAGGGTTAGATTTAAATGTTGGCATTAAATGCATTATATTGATGTGACTTCTCCACTTTATCTTACATATTCACAATAAACTTGGATGACCAAAAAAGAAAAAAAAAGACATTGTAATAGCATAGTTAAAGTTGTGGTCCTCTACAATTGTTCTTGAACCCATACTATATAAATAATGCATCTGAAAAGTTGGCATCAGATTTGTTAAGCTGGTAGCAATTAAAAGTTAGTTATCATAGGCTGTAACCTCCAGTTGGCTTGAGACTATGAGATACTGTCTTACCGCTATATCCACAGCACCCAACAAATACTGATCCAGCCATTTGAAGGAATCCATGACAGAAATGAGAATGAATGTAGAAGAACACTGAGGAAAAGAAAGCATGTGGGTGAGCTGACAGCACAGGTGGAAGGAATGCTTAGCTATGCTTCCAGCACACTCTGTAGTCTAAGACGGCTGAGATCCACGTGCACACATACTCATGGTGAGCTCGCTGTGTCGTTCTTTCCTGGCATTCTTGCCTCAGCCACATACTAACTAAGTCCATCCTTGAAAATCCCATGTACCTTCTCAGAGCATGATGCCTGTGTCCAGTGACCTCTCCGACATCACAGAATAGACAAGCAGAGGAAGGCCATAGGCATTTCTTCCTGCATTTTTTGTTGTGGAGAAATCTTTCCATATCCACATGTGAGTGGTTTCGTTGTATATGATACCGTAGCTAGGGAAATAAAATTGCAGCTGGATTATGAATAGAAGTGTACCCAACAAGAGTGTGTCGAGTTCCCAGCCCTTCCACACCTCCTCTCCCTTTGTTCTACCATTTTGGTTGGTTTAGCAGCAGGCCACATACCTCATTTCTCCTGCTTGAGTTAGGGGAGGAGGAGCTGTGGGCTGCAGGTTCTGCCAAGCCCTGTGCATCACATGAGACCTGGCACTCAGCCACAGTCTGCTGTGTTAAGAATTCAATGCACTGCTGATAGTCAAGCTCCAACACCACTGAGCTCTCAGTGCAAGTTGAAAGATGCCAGGAAACTTCATGTCAAGACTCACTCAGCACTTGTTTTGATAAAGTGTATGCTATTTCTACTTGGACTGAGCAGAATTTTTAAGACTGGTTTCCAGAAGTCTTGGCGTAGCAGCAGTAAGGTATGTGGTATCATTATCATGTGCCAGGTGAGCACATCTCAGAGAGTAGTCCCTACCAGCTCAGTGCTGAAATATCAGACCTATGGAATGTGCCTCGTTACTTCAGATTTTCCTCTTTCTGGCTCTTACAAACAATGCAGCAAAGTGTGTTTTGAGAGCATCAACAACTGAATTTAAAATCAGGTCTAAGACAAGAATAATCATATAAGTGTGGCATGCTTCTTCCTTAAGTGGGGAGGAACTTTTGTTTAAAAAAAAAAAGTTGACTTGATTTATTGAGAAGTTGTATTGGGGTTTTTAAAACCCAAGGTGGAACAAATCCATCTGATGCACACAGTGGGTAGAAGACCCTGACCGGCACCCTTGGGCTAGCAGTAGGACAGCTGGAGAAATTCTTTGGAGGTCCTGCCTTATATTAGGGCAGATGGCAAGCCCCCAATACTGAACCTGGGTAATGAGGTTCTGTGCTGCCTGAACCTCTCTTTCAGAGTTGTCAGTAGAAGCTTCATGACCTTATGCTAAGTTGTGCCCCACTAGGAGTGGAGTTTCTAACTGACAAGCAGCTGTAATACAGGCAATTTAAGTTGCTTTTTGTGTAAAAAGCAAGCAGGTGGTAAAATGTGGGGGGTCACAGTCTGGGTATCCAGAGCCAGGTAAATGCTGGATGTACATAATGGCCAACCTGTAATTCCAGCCTTGGAAAGATGGAAGCAGTGGGTCCCCAGAGAAAGCAGGCTGGGAAGATTGGCCAATAATAAATAACAATCTAAAATTTCTCATTGTAGTTCCCAGGAAATTATACTTAGCATATCAAAAGTGAAAGAGAATTTGCCTGCTAAAGAACTGGATGGCCAGGCCGTGACACTCCACGAAATACCATGCACATTGCTCCAACACAGCCCACTTCAAACTCTTAATGAAACCAGCGGGGAGCCCCAGACAGATTAAGAGCCTTCAGACTGCCTGGGCTCAGATTCTGGCTGTTGAACCTGGGAATGCTTTTGAGTTTCCTGACCTTAGTTTTCTTGTCTATTAAATGACTAAAATATTAGCAGTGATCTGATGGACCTGGGAAGTTAATGCATGTCTTTTCCTCAGCTCCGGAGACACGGTAGTGGACTATAAAGATCACTTATTTTTACTGTCATCAAGAAGGTGCTGTCAGCTAAGCTGTAGACTAAAAAGCACTGGAAGTCACAACAGCTTCTGTGAGGTGGAGGTAGTAGTAGGGTCTGTCCGGTTCTTCTCTGTAATCGATGTAATTTGTACAGTTGACATTGTTAATTCCTATTAATCCCAGTTCCTGGAACTGAGGAGAAGGCTGGGTTACCTGCCTTTTACTATAGAACTACTTTTCTGCCTGCTACTCCCAGTGAAAGAGAACAAAGAGGGAGCTGCCTGCCAGTCATGGAATTGTATGGCTTTAGAATCTTCTGTTGTACAAGCATTTGGGTGTCCTTCTTATCCACTCTTGCTCAAGCTTAGACCCCTCAGCCTGGAGCCCAGCACTCAGGGAGGTATCAATTCCATCTCCTGTTAACTCTCCTTCCTGCTCCCAGTCCAGCTGTGGGTTTGAGTCTCTGTCTTCTGATTCTGTGTCATCCATCATAAGTGAGCTGCTACAACCTTCTTCACCATTCATCGGTCAGTCAGAAATAGTGGATGTTAATGGTGAAGTGGTGGATGTTAATGGTGAAGTGGTGGATGTTAATGGTGAAATAGTGGATGTAAATGGTGAAATGGTGGGTGCTAATGGTGAAATGGTGGATGTAAATGGTGAAGTGGATATTAATGGTGAAATGGTGGATGTTAATGGTGAAGTGGTGGATGTTAATGGTGAAATGGTGGATGTTAATGGTGAAATGGTGGATGCTAATAAGCCCCCGCTAGTCTTTGGAAAGGAGCATTAATGACAATTGGCCCTATGGTACGAAATCTCTTAGAAGTTTTTCCTTGTCACTTGGGTTTGTTCCAAGTAGCGCTAGAGTAGCTTGCTTCAGCCTTTCCTTCTGTCAGCCGCCTGTGTGCTTCTGAATGCTATTGCTTTATTTACCCTCCTCTTTTAAATAGTCACAGGCACTAATCCACATTATAGCTTTACAGGCAGTAAATTAAATTATATTAATTCTAAACACAGTGTTTTTGAACTATACAGAGGCTGCAGCCTTTGAAACCACTAACTTAATTTTGTCCAACCCTTACTCAGTAACTCAAAAAGAGCCAAAGTTTCTTTCTTTCAAATTTGGTTTAAAAAATAATAATAAATTGCTCCCAGACAGTAGTTCTGGGTGCCAAATTTTATCTGCAGTCTCAATCTTGTGTCTACACTGAAGCTCCTCTAAAATCAGGGGCAAGGCATGGGTGAGATGTGAGGGACTGTAACTCTTACTTTAGTCCAACTGTGTGGCTTCAGCTGTGTGACTTACCCACTGGTCACTTACTCCCTCGGGGGCTAGGTCTCTTGTGTGCAAACCTCCATCTATAACAAGATTCTTGAGAGACTGAAATGCACAATTTATGGAGCATGTTGAAGATGTGTGTGCATCTGAACATAAACCCTGCCTCTGAGAGGCCAGGCGGAACTGAAACAGCCCCAGCCGGCCCGGCCTCCGTCCAGTCACATGGTGGAAATGTTTTTTGAATAAAGCTAAGATGCTCTTCCAATGTAATTTGAATTGATCTTAGCATTTTATCACATTCTTTTAATTTTAGCAAGTCTTCATCATTTGAGGAGGGCCGTGTGTGTTTAAGAACACCTAAGTTCACTAGAAAGAAGGTGACAAATGGGATGCTTTCATCTTGCCCTGCCCCACCATTTCACTCTCTCAGGTGTGGGAGAGTGGAGCCATTTCTTTAAAATTGCAAGAAAATGGAACTCCTTATGGCACCAGTAAATTTGTGAGGCAGTTTCTAAGACAAGAGGAGTCTAGACATTTTCACATCAATGGCAACCTTGCAGTAGGGGTGTGTGCATGGTTGTGCACCTGCATGCATATGTTGCTTTTAAATTAGAGTTAAACTGTGATACGTATACAGTGCAAGACTCACAGCAAGATCTTCTGGAATAGGTTACCAATGCTGTGTGTGATATTTGTTATTGCTGCACCAGTCTTCCATGCTTTGGTTAAATTGAGCTCCATCTTCAACTGTCTCTAACCATATCATAACCTTAATGCTTGACCATTTGGAAGACACTTAACTGGCACGTCTTTTTAGGTAAAATTCCCTATACTGCAGTGCTAAGGAACATCAAATTTTCTGAAACAGCTGGCAGAGGCCAGGGTCTACAGCAGATGCTATGACAGGCAGCAAGTCTCTGCTTTTGAGCATTGTCTAACCAGCCTTAAATAAAAGGAAGTGTGTACTCAGTTGCCTAAGGTGAAAGCAGATGGCAGCTTGGTGCTCAAAAGAAGCCTGCATTCCTCAATCATGGCAGCTTTTTCTTAGTTCTTGGTAACTTTCTGCTACTCACTGATGCCAGAGACTTTCCAAAGATACCAGGTGGTGCCACAAAAGGACTCTAAAGATACTCCACTTGGCCCAGATAGTTCATACCGTTTAAAACTGGACTCTGAGGCCGAGTGGGAGAGCCTCAGAGAAGGCCCCATCATATTTTCAGGATATTTATTTGGACCTTTTAAAAATCTAGTCAACTGTATATTCTTATGGAGCATTCTGTTCTTTCTGTTGGTGATTCAATGCTAAGTAAAGACACTTAAATAGCGTTTGATATGCATTCTGTTAGCTTCCATGGAGTGAATGGTAGCTCTGGGGCCTTCCGTAAGTGCACTTTACTTGCATTTATACTTGCTTGTGGGGTTCGCACCAGCCAAGATATTTAAGATTCTGACCCAGGTCTGTGTCTTAGTTTACCCAGGAGAAATTTGAAAGATTTTAGTAATGATGACAGGGCTATTCCCATGGCTATCACCTGATGTGATCACAAAACACCTGAGATGGTCACGTTGTCACCCAGTCCACCAAGCCAGACTGAACTCCTCGTGTGCAGCACACTTGTATATACCAGCTGGGGCAGAGGACAGTGGGGTCTATCTTTTGCCACATTGAGTTCAGATTTCTTCTCTCTTTTACTATGGTAGATTTGAAACTATATACAGTTTCTGGAGATCCTAGAGTACCAAAGCATTGCTGGACTTGGAGTCATCGCCCCCCTCCCTGCTCCCCCCCATTTCATACACAACTCCAGTTTCAAAGCCAAACTTCCCTAAGCCATTGAATTTCCCCATACATTAACAGTCGTGTCCTGCCCTCTCTGCTTCCTTTCATTTCCAAAATGGCTGTGCTCTTCTGTTTAATTTTTTACTTGTTGACAAAATTCCTATAGAACAAATGGATAAAGTGTGACAGCTATGGCAGTCTGAGGACAGTGGCCTTTGCTGTGGTAGCATGGTAGCTCTCTCCATGGCCTGTAAACTGTGCTCTTTGTAAAGTGATGGTGTTATGTCACTGAGGTTCTGAGCTCTGCAGGGTGTCATGTTGCTCTATGTAACAAACTCCTCAGCTTCTAAATCCCTGTGCTGGAAATGATTACATAAATCTGAATGGCCATTTCCAGAGTCTTACGAATCTGGAGAATTCCTTATTCTTTGGGGGAAGAGTTTTACAAAGACTGTTTCTTTGTGGAGAAGGACCTGGCCTTTGTAGCAAGCTTCTGTTGAACATATCAGCATTGTTAGTGTGTAGCTGTGCATTTGAAAAGTAAGCATGGCATGTGCTCCACTGCGCTCTAACTCCGTGCAGATGTGTGCTGAGAGAACATGATGTGCTCATTTGTTGCATTTATGCTACTTTCTTACTTTAAGTAAGATGGATGAAATTACATATTAAATAAAAACAGCAGCTCCGACAGCAGCCCTCAGCAAATGGAAAAAAAACTTCCAGAGACAGTAGAGATGGCTTTAATAACTCATTGACTCAAGAGAACTGTCTATTTAAAAGCTTGTGCATAATAACTTCTTTGTGGGATTTACTCAGTGCTAACTGTCTAGTGTTCTGAAGTGATCTGCTGCCATTAAATTGTGTTGGCATGGTATTACCCAGCACATCATGTCTTCTGTCTTGGCCAAATAGAACAGTAATTTTCTATATACACTCAGTGGCATGGACACCAGAGGAAACTCCACTGAACAGGAGTAGCTACGTGGCCTTGGGCAGCCTGATATTCCTGCAGTTTAAGGCTGCTGTTATAATTAAGTGAGAGCATGCAGCTAGCACAGCGTGGTATGCATTTGTCATATGTGTTCATTCTCGGCTCCAAGCTTCTTAGCACTCTGGGGCTAGGGAGTTCTTTGTGCTGGGCGTGCTTCTCACTGCTAGAGGGAACTTCAGAGTACAGAGGATACTTTTCTGTTGGGTCTGATGGGTGGCTCCAGCATCAAGCATATGTCTGAGACCCTCCCCAGGGCTGGCTCTGCTTCCTTCCCAGTTTCTTCACCTTCTGTTGGCTTTTTCTGTGACCTGGTTAACTTTAAGAAAGTTTCCAAAATGCAAAAACTACTTAACTTTGTTCCATCGTCATTTAAAAATAGGGTTGATCAATACAAAGCATTAGCTAGAGGCGAACATGGCACTTCCTCATTGATCTCAGGGCTGCTGTCCACAGGCAGGCTTCTGTGAGGGTGAAACAATATATGAACTGCACTCCAGGATGAACGGAGGAGGCAGACTTCCTTTTTATATGGAAGAGTTTCTGCAGCACCTGTCCCTCTCGGTGAGCTGCATGTACAGAAGAACATGCCGTACAATCTTACAGCTGCAGGTGGCCTACTGGCGGCTGCTCTGGGGAGTCTTCTGCCACAGCCTTACCAACGGCTAGATGCTACTCAAGGTTAAGCCCACTCATTTTATGCTAATTAACACATACCAGCTAGTTAACAAATCCACTAATTAGCAAGTAGGTGTGAGCCAGAGTATGGAGATAAGGAATGTGTTCTACACGGTAATCAGTTGCACACCAGTAAGCCCAAGTCAGTGAGTACCAGAAACGTCTGTCAACCGAGGAGGAATTATTGAGAAAGTTGTGTAAGGAAGTTAGTTGTGGGCCGACCCTGCACTGTGTCGTCCACCCTGTCAGCCAGAGCTCCAACAACTGTGCCCTGTCACTAGCTCATTTTGCTGCTTGCCCATCCAGCACACGAGCACGCACATGCTGCCTCTCCCCTACTGGAGAAGCCTTAGTCTCAGACTGAGGAGGCAGATCTCCCTGGCCTCCCATTTTGATTATGCACATTTCCAAAGAAGGACATAAGCATCACGCTTGTCCTTATTAGACTGTTAGCCAAAGTGTATCCTCAAGAGAACTTGTTGGATGCTAGATAATCTTTTAAAATTTAAAAAAAAAATAGGGCTCTGGAAATGTAGAGGGTTTCACATTTGAACCAAGAGATACCCTAGTTAAATGGGAGGCTTGAGGTTATCAGCCCTGGATGGCACTGAGGAGGGCAGCTCTGTCTGAGCATGGTGCCCAGAAAGAATGGGAGTGTCCAGCAGTCTGTCCTGCACAGTGCAGTTGCCTGCCACAGGGGCAGCAGCCAGAGACAAGCCTCCAGCAGCTTCATTTTTCCTTCCTGTCTCCAGAGGCATTCTCAGAGGAAAGAATGTGAGGGCATCAGTATCACTATCTGTTTGATTACTGTGTTGACATTTTTAAAGTGCCATTAATCATAGGAAATGGTAGAAATAGGTAGAAAAATACCTAGCCAGAGAATGTCAAGAAAGAGAGCCATGGCCCGGAACTCCCATGACACTGGGGCAAACTGGGTCCTAGCCATAATTTGTTGCTTTGTGTGGTTGTGGTTTTACCTCATGTACTGGGCAGTATCTGTGCAAGCAAAGGAGGTAGCAAGTAGGCAAGGGTGAGCTCTAAAGGCAGCTTCGCAGCTATGTAGTATATGGAAAGAGCATCCAGCCTTACATTATGGCTTTGAGGTTTTACTTGCATTCTTTTGGGGGGAAATCACTTTTTCTTTCACACGCCTCCCTTTTATACTGCTGAGTTGCTGTGGGGAGCATGAGCATGCCCCACCCCTAACCACCCTCTGGGATTTACATTCCTGTTGAATGCTCTGAGCTTTTTATTTGCGTGTGGCTCGATGGCATTTGTGTCATTGGAACTGGCAGTGTCAGGTTACCTTCCCATCGAAGGCCTCAGGCATAGCTATCCATGTACAGCTAGGATATGGAAAGGGAGCAGTGTTAGAAGCCAGGCGTGCTCAACACGTGCCATGCTGGACTCCGGTATCAGTAGATTGTATTCGTCTATGAATCTAAATTCAAATGTTTTCCTATGGAAAATTTCAGGAAATATGAGATAATATGGACAGCCTTGTCTAGGAACTACACGTGCAACTCTGATCTATCGTGAATAGCCGAACTGTAAAATGTTCCTGGGCCAACTCTACCCAAGTGTGGTAAATAGCACAAGAGCCTAAATCTACCTTCTCCCCTTGCCCATGTGCCCTTTAGCTAAATCTTAACACAGCATGGAGCATACTGTAGACTCTCAGAAAAACCAACTGAGAATTTGAAGGGGACCTAAATAAGGAAATGTAGAAGGTAATATCACTGATAAATGTTGGGCTTTTCTTTCCACTGAAGGTTTTTGTCGTTCATTGGGGGGACACTGTGTGAGATTGGAAAGCCTGAAATGCAACAGAAAATAAATGTATCTCTTGGAAAAGAAGGCATAGAGAAAACTGCTGAAAGGTTACAGACGACTGCACACACCCTGCAGGTCATCATAGATGGTCTGAGCCAGCCCAAAACCTTTGACATCCGAACAGGTGAGTGTCGCCCTTGTCTTCAGGAAGCGCCCATCACCATCTTTGGTCCTCACGACAGAAAAGGGCCACAGGAGAAGACTGAGGGTCAGCATTCCTCCTTCACAGGAGAGGGCCAAAGGTCAATGTTCATCCTCTGTAATCACTTATATTCCTGTCTGGAGTCAAATCTTCAGACTCCTTGTCCATGTTGCTTTGCTGGTGCACCAAGCTGGACACATCTCATGTGCTATGCTTCTGTGTGCATGGAGGCAATGCTATCCCTGAATCTCCTGTAAACTGTTTCTATGTCTGAAGAGCCAGAAGGTAAAGTTTTACATTCACACCAAAAAGTGAATCTTCTTCCTAAATTACAGCCTTCTGGGTTTCTGGATTCCATTTCGCTGAGCACATTGAACAAATAAGATGATATCTCTGTGCTGATTGTCTTTCTAATTTAGAGTGTTCTCAGCTTTCTGTGCAGGGAGAGGGTAAAGGAAGTGTAATAGCCGTAGTTGTTGAGAGCAGTGACCCACTGAGACAGAATTGCAGCTGGAGAAAACCAAACACTGAGTAAGACCAGTGCCAGAAATGTGGGCATCAAAGCCCCCAGTTGTCCTCGTGTAAAGTGACTGTTCCTATAGATAGAACTGCTGAGGAGCCTGCTTCTCTCCTTGTGGATTCCATGACTGTCTCTTGCAGGGACACTAAGATCAGGGTGTCTCGTGAGGGGTGGGATTGGTAATATGCCCATGCACTTATTGGATGGTTGACAAAGGCACTTGAGCTACAGGTGGCCTGGACTGTATTTTCCTGTCCATCTTTAATTTCTATCAAGGTGTTGATTGCTCCTTTATCTCAGTTACATGAGGGACTCAAAGCAAAGGCAAACACTGTTAACCCCTCCTTGAGGAGCCGCTTGCTAAGCAGAATGTGCGTGGGCCTGGGCTTTCCAGAGTGCAGTTCCCAACAGGTCTCTCTAAGTCAACCGTCAGCTAATCTTTGCCCTAGTTAAGTCACACACATTTCCCAGGGAGGAAGCAGATGAATTTGGAGGTAGGGGTGGGGTAGACAGTATTTTAGGTATTTCCATGTTACAGTATTTGTGTTACATCTCTTTTCTCCTTTTCTCAAAAGGGTTTCCTGTCTTATGCCTCCTTTCCTTACACTCATCTGGCTTCTGTTCTTTGCTGGCATCGTTCCTTTTGTTTAAACACTCTCTGCTAGTTAGTCTCCTTAACTCAGAGCACTCTTGTACAGTGACCTAACTGCTGCCTTGGCTCGTGACGTATTCAAATTTACGTAGTTCATGGCGGATTTCTGGCTTCTCCATGTTCCCGGCTGTCTTGGGGAATATGCTAAGTGGTTCCTGACTCTGGTTTTCATGCAAAGCTAAACTGAGCAGCTGATCAGAACCCTGTGGGGATTGGCAGCCACTGGGTTTCTACAAGGAAAGGAGAGGAGAGATTTCCAAGCATGGAACTGCCTTACTGGCCTGGTCAGCCTGCCTCTGCCCTGGGCCTTGGTTTCACTTCATGTTGACATGGTCTCAGCCTGTGTGGTTCAAATTACCAGAAGTTCCTGCTTTGGAATTTAGCATCAGGTGAAATCCCAGAGTCCATTCCCATGTTAGTGTGTTTAATGAGGACAGTGAGGTTTAGGGTTTATGAATTTTTGTCTTGTTTTACAGGAGTAGAGGGGGCTCAATTTCTTAAAAAAAAAAAATCCTGGTCTTAAGGTGGTTTGACTGAGGAGGGAAAGAAAGAGGTGACCGGTTGTTAATACAAATGTAAAAGATAGCTCCAGCAAGTAATCAGGGTAAAGCTAACAGCTGTGGAAGAAAAGGAACTGGGTTAGAGGGTTGGAGGGGGGCAGGGTGAGGTCTAAGTAAAAGAGATCCAAGCTAGAATGTGTTGTTTGTTATTAGAATCAACACCCAATGATCCTAAGGAAGAGCGCTGAGCTGTAGGGGTGAGTGCGGGTGTGGGGAGCTCACACACCCCGTTTCAGTTTCCTGTCTGTCTCTCTGTCTCAGACCCTTGCTGTTTTATGTTACCCAGAGTCACAGTGGGGCTTCGCATGCTTGTGCTCACTTTAGGGGCTAGTGTCAGTGAACAGGTCTGTGTACTGGGGTGGGCCAGGGAAGTGCTGTGAAGAGCCTGAGATGGGGACCGACGGTCTTCATCCCTGTGGAGCTGGCATACAGCAGAGCTCCTGGCCACAAGGTAATGACAGTAAACAGTCAATGAGCTGAACTAGAGAGAAAGAGACTAACTCTGGCCGACTCTGGCTGGTGTGCAGTTCTGAGCCATAGGTAATCAGGAACCTATATAGTCTGATTGAATAAATATGTTTGAAATAGAAAGAATTGATTCCTGAATTCCCACTAAAGTAAAGAGAGTACATTTGACTTCACTCACATTTGTCCAAAAGCTAGTGGAACGTTGACCACCTTGAAACAATTTAAGAACCCAGGCACTGAAAGCCAATTCCCCCTCTTGTGTCTCCAGGGCTCCCACATTCTGAGCATTTGTGATTTAGTCTGGTGTAGTCACTGAGCAAAGATAGACTGACTGTCCTTTACAGGGAAGAAAGTGAGCCGACTGTGCAGAGCCTCCCAGGCGGTGCTTATGGTCCCATTAGTGACCCTGAGTTTAGGGAAAAGAAAAGGTTTGAGAAACTTTTCTTGAATTGTCCACAGGAACTGTTTCTCCTAGAATGTATTTTTTCTCAAGACAGGCCTATGTCCTTAGCTTCTTTATTTCTTCCCTCAAAGAGCTTTATTGATGTGGGCATCCATATCAATCAATACACAGTGAACATCAGCCCTCTAGGCAAAGTGACTTCTTGGTTATACTAACACTTATCCTCTTTCCTCACAGATTTTGATAAGCCTGACTTCAAGAGAAGCATAGTGTGTCTGGAAGACCTGCAGGTTGGGACAGTTCTTACAGGCAAAGTGGAGAATGCCACTCTGTTTGGGGTTTTTGTAGATATAGGAGTGGGGAAGGCGGGGTTGATTCCTATCCGGTTCATAACAGAAGCTAAGCTCTCCAAAACAAAGAGGAGACGGAGCCTGGGCCTGGGCCCTGGAGAAAAGGTGGAGGTGAAAGTCCTCAGTGTCGACATTCCCCGGTCTAGGATCTCGCTCGACCTCCTCCGGGTGTTGTGAGTGCCCCACTGAAGGTCCAGCACTCGTGTGCTCCCTCATTTCTACAGCCCGAGAAGAGCCAGCCAGAGAGAGCTCATGGGACCTAGAGAGCAGAGGAGAGGGTACAAGTGTTCATCACACTATCCTGACTCCCACAGGCAGAGCGATGGATGTCCTCAAGGGACATCCTACAGCTGCAGTTTCTGTCTTTGTAATTCCTTGTTGACCACACTACAGCAGGCGACTTCACATCTTCCTGCTAACGTCTGCTGCCTTAGACCTGGTGGGTTGTCTTGCTTATTTGAAATGTGCAGTGTTGATTGACACATTAAAACTAACAGTCTTAATCCTGCCATTTTATTGAGATGTTAGTAGCACTTTTGTTCATAATTCATAATTTTGTAATAATCTTTATTTTCCCTTAGCAAACCAAGTAAAAATATACTAGTAAAAAAGATTGTCATGTGTTTTTGACCATCAACTGAAATCATGTCAATGTGTTCCTTAGAACATATGTATTGACCTCTACAATAAATTACTGGCTTGTGACTTTGGTGTGCTGTGTTCATTGAGTGAATGCTAGAAGCCACACTGAATTAAAGATGTGATTTGTGGAACTGTACCTTGGGGAAGAGGGAAGATTCTGGACATTTCAAGAATGACGTTTTTTTTTTTTGTTTTTTTTTTTACATTTCTAATGATGACAAATCTTTTTTTTTTTAATTTTCTATGTTTTTTTTTAATTACATTCCAAATGATTTCCCCTTTCCCGTTTCCTCCCTCCCCGAAAGTCCCATAAGCTCCCTTCCCTCCCTCTGTTCCCCATTCAACCCCCTCTTGCTTCTCTGTCCTGGTATTCCCCTACATCCAGTCTTTCCAGGACCAGGGGTCTCTCCTTCCATCTTCTTGGAAATCTATATTGATACGTGAATTGTGTCTTGGGTATTCCAAGATTCTGGGTTAATATCCCCTTATCAGTGACTTCATACCATGTGTGTTCTTTTGTGATTGGGTTACCTCACTAAGGATGATATTTTCCAGTTCTGACCATTTGCCTAAGAATTTCGTGAATTCATTGTTTTTAATTGCAGAGTAGTATTCCATTGTGTAAATATACCACATCTTCTGTATCTATTCCTCCATTGAGGGACATCTGGGTTCTTTCCAGCTTCTGGCTATTATAAATAAGGCTGCTATGAACATAGTGGAGCTTGTGTCCTTATTGCATGCAGGGGAAGCCTCTGGGTATATGCCCAGGAGTGGTATATCAGGATCCTCTGGGAGTGTCATGCCCAGTTTTCTGAGGAACCGCCAGACTGCTTTCCAGACATAAAACCAGACACACTGAAACTAATAGAAAGGAAACTATGGAAGAACCTTGAACATATGGGCACAGGGGAAAATTTCCTGAACAGAACACCAATAGCTTATGCTCTAAGGTCAAGAATTGACAAATGGGACCTCATAAAATTACAAAGTTTCTGTAAGGCAAAGGACACTGTCAAAAGGACAAAGCGGCAGCCAACAAACTGGGAAAAGATCTTTACCAACCCTACATCCGACAGAGGGCTAATATCTAATATATACAAAGAACTCAAGAAGTTAGACTCCAGAGAGCCAAATAACCCTATTAAAAAATGGGGTACAGAGCTAAACAAAGAGTTCTCACCTGAAGAATATCTAATGGCTGAGAAGCACCTAAAGAGATGTTCATCATCCTTAGTCATTAGGGAAATGCAAATCAAAACAACCCTGAGATTCCACCTCACACCAGTCAGAATGGCTAAGATCAAAAACACAGGAGACAGCAGTTGTTGTCGAAAATGTGGAGAAAGAGGAGCACTCCTCCACTGCTGGTGGGATTGCACGCTGTACAAGAATGACTTTAATTGACATAATTTATCATAGAGGCCATATTCTTTCTTGGCCACCATCTAAGAAGGTAGTGACCCTGACTCTTAAGTGTTGCATGACAGCTCAGGGTCAGACGAGGTGAGCAGAGCCCACACTGATCACTCAGTGAAGTGCCTGTGTGAGTGAACAGGGCCCTGACCATCTCCATGGGTGATATGTGGGGTGCGGACACTAAAGTATGGCCAGCCCAGTTTCTTTGTCTTTGGCAATTCCTTAATTTGAAAGTAAGCAACCATTACCCTTGAAGACTTCAGTGCTGCTGCTGCATTGTATGAGCACAGAAATAGGAGTTCATGTGAGAACTTACGGACGGTCTCTGGATGTCTTCTGGTTTTCTTATTGAAATAAAGAAGAAAGGATCAGGGGGTTAAGAAGAAAGAAAAATACAAGAAAGGGGTGAGATAGAGTGAAAAGTGAAATCTGGGTCCATGCTCAGACGTGGAGGGGGGACGGTCAGCCTGTGCTCAGACATGAAGGAAGGCATCATAGATTCACCAGCCAGATCAGCTATGGGGCTGCAGGGTCAGGTCAGGAGAAGAGGGACCTGCTTGGATTTGGAAGTATGGCGAACAAATACACCCTAGAGAGAAGGGCAGGAACTTAAAGGCTTGCAGATAAAGAAACTACTAACTGAAATTTAGACTTGGTAAAAAGAGAAGTGGAAACCCAAGGGGGGGGCAGGAGAAACTGCAGGCTAAAGGATTGCAGGTAGAGCCGAGGAACATTGAGGTGTGGTTAAAGGACATAATGGTTAGAGATAAGATCAATTAAAGCTGCATAGCCTTCCCAGCCTGGAGAGCCTTAGTTTTGGTAATGATGATGCAAGAGAGATGGTGACATTGCATGTGAACAGAAGATGAGAAGATGACTACTAGAAGTCAGGGACTGAGAGTTTGAAAGCGTTGTCTATGAATAAAGATCTTCTCTTGGTGGCTACAAAGGAATGCTGGTCTAAAATACGGTGACAGACCATTGGAGGCTGGAGAGGTTGTCCAGTGGTTAGGAACTCCTGCTGATCCTCCAGAGGACTCAAGTTCAGTTTCCAGCACCCTGTAAATCCAGTGCCAAAGGTTCCAGCACCCTCTTCTGGCCTATGTGAGCACATGGCACATTCACCCACACAAATAGAAATTAAAAATCTGAGAAAAAGCATGGGAGAGGGGACACAAAAATCAAGATTCTGGCTGTATTTGGAAGTAAGCAAAGATGGTCCCAAGACTCCTGTTGTAAGAAACTTGGAGTGTAGAATTGGTGTCTACTGAGATGGAGAAACATGTGAGGAGGAGTGAGGAGTTTATTTAGGACTGGTGAAATTCCAGATGTTCAGTAAAGTATATCCAAGGGGACATGCTAGGTTAGTAGTGTCTTGGTTTCTTTCCTTATTGCTATGATAAAAACACTCCAACAAAAGTGACTTAAGGGAGAAAGGACTTATTGGGCTCACATCCAGGTTATATTCCATCATGGCATGACTGAGAAGTCACAGTGGTAGGAAATTAAAGAACTGGTCACATAACATCCACAGTCAGGAGAAAGTAATCAATGCATGCATGCTAGCTCAACTCCCCATCATTCATATTGTCCAGGACTTAGAGCCCAGGGAAGGATGCAAGTGACAAGACCCCACATCCTTTAACATAGTTAAGGACATGTTGCAGACCTGTCTGCAGAGCAGCCTAAGCTAGACAATCTCACAGAGACTCTTCCCAGGTAATTCTAGTGAACAATTAAAACCGACCATCACAGAATGAGCAGTTAACTGTTTTAGACTTAAGACCAGGAGAAAAGAAACTCTGGAAAAGCCTGTATCTAATTACAGTCATGAGTCTAGAAGAGACCACTAGTGAAACAGGTGTAAGAATAAAACAAAAACAAACAAACAGAAACCACGGCAGATAGTCCTGAACCCTAATCTCTCCAGAGACTGCAGTATATTTCTTGCTAAGAGAAAACTAATTGGAGGGAGCATGAGAGCAGCTCGTGAAGATGGCCCGGCCGGCCGGTGTGGGCAGAGTCACCCGCTGAGCACCTTCTGGGAAAGGTAGAGAGGTTCATAGGTTGGGCGCCAGGGCCACCACCTAGGTTATCTTATCCTTGCTCTCTCCTTCGTGGAGTGCTGACTGTGCCAGCTTTGGGGCAGTGGTGAGGCTCAGTGGGACGTGCTGGATGTATCCTGGCATTGTGGAGGATCCAAAGTAGCCCTGCACTACCTCATATGAACTGCACACCATGTAAGAAAAAACAAGTCATGTATGTAAACTGGGGATAAAGTGCATTCCCAGGTCACTATTCCCAGATGTATCCTTTTCACGAAGAAAATTGCCCCACATATAGTAAGTGTTCAATAAAAGTCAGAGAATGAATGAACATCTAATAAAACTATAAAATCAATTAGGCAATTGGTTCCCATTTATTATAATAAACTGTAAAATGTCAAATATTCAACAAACAATATAAAAGATGAAAAATTATAAAACTTTACTACTGAATATAAAAAAAAAGAGCAACTACTTTAAGGTTTACTAGGTTCCTGAGAGGTAAGTACTGCATTATAAAAAGACCAGCTCTGGGCTAAAGAGTCAGCTTGGCGATTAAGAACACTAGCTGCTGTCAGAGGACCAGGGGTCTAATTCTTGGACCCAGATAGTGACATACAACCTTCAGTAACTCTCGTTCCAGAGGTCTGATGATTTCTCCCGGCTTCTGAAGGCAGTGGGCACACACAGTACACAGACACACATGCACACAAAGCACCCATACCCATGAACAGTTTTAAAATTAGAAACACCAGTTTTTCAAAAAGTAGCACCTGTACAAAAAAAATAAATAAATAAATAAAATAAAAAAAAAGAAGCAGGCTATTAGACACATTTGCCAAAATTCCAAATAGCTTTTTTTCTGTTTGTTGTTTAGTTACTCTAAAGATTATATGAAAAGCAAAATAGTTCTTTAAAGGAATAATAACTGGGGAAAGTGCTGGAAGTTTGGAGGGAAATATCTAATATTGAAGTCTATTGTAAAGCTGCTTTCATTTAAACAGTTGTGTGGGGCTGGACAAACAGGACCAAATAAATCAACTTAATATTAATGAAATCTGCCTGTGTTAACAAATGGAACTTTGAATTGCAACAAAATTATATTGTCATATAACATATAAAACAAATCACAGATGGATATACATGAATAAATACCTTTCAAAGTTATAACAAGCAAATAGAGGTGGGCTTGGAGACATTTTTGAATAGCTATGTAGAAAACAAGAAAAAACATGAGAAAACATGGACCTATGGATCTATGAATGTAAAAATTCCAATCAGAAGGGCATTCCCCAGGCAGTTGTGATGGGGCCCTGTGCCAGGTGCCAGGGACCACGGATGAAGAAAGAACCATTGCAGTTTGTCTGCAGCACTGTGGGCCTGGAACTTAAGCATCAAAGATGCATCAGGTTCAATGTCATGGGCGTTCCTGAAGAATGTTGGTATCATCTCATTGTGCTGGAAAGCCACAAGACTAGAAAGCTTAGCTCTGGATTAATGGAGTACTCAGGTCAGAGCAGGAAGGTCTGTATTTCTAACTCCGACCCCAATGTTAACACTTGTGTTAAAACTGGAAATGGCAAGAAAGGACAGGATGGGAAAACCAGAAGAAGAATTCAGTCTCTTCACTTTGGCCTCCTGCCTAAAGTCAGTCATAATTATTAGTTGGATTTTATTAACAGATCGGAGAACTCCTCAATGACCGAACTTCTTGCCAACACCGTCTGTTCCACAGGAAGAAAAATGAGGTTTCTTCTCATCTTACAGGGCAAGGATGGTTCACACAGGCTGGGTTTCTTATTTAGGTGAAGGGATGAGCGGATGAACAGACTCTGTTCCTAACAGCACTAACTACACTACTATCTCTTAGAAGTTAAGAATCACCCCGCCCCCCAGAAAAGATACACTTCTCTAGCAACCCTCAAATATCTTAGAAAACTTCTCATACTAAAGTAAGGAAAGCACTCATCTAAATGGCACAGAGCTGTCTGTGCCTGCGAGCTTCCCACGGCAGAATGGTGTCCCGCAGGCCCGGGATGCTGTGCAGACAAGGACAGTCTAAGCTGGAAGGACAATGGTAGGGCGCACGTGTGATGGCTTTGTGTCATTGGAGAACCAAGATTTGAGAAGCCTGTTTCGTTCAAGCAATTAGGCAGAGGACAATTCTGGAATTATTGCAGTATCTTACAAAGCATCCAAGTAATTCCTGTGAGCCCGATGCTTACTAAACGCTGTCACTATGAACAAAACTCTCCGCCCTTACAGCAAGGAGGGGAACTTACTGCAAAGCAGCCTGAGTTTGGATGACTCTGCGACCCAGTGGCTGTCTCCTTGGATCGCCTGACATGCATGTCCCAGGTTCAGGCTCCCTCAGGAATGAGGAATGTGGCACCAGAGAAAAAGTGTTCTTGGATCCTTTGCTTCAGGTTGCCAAAGGATTCATGAAACAGAACACAAAATTCGCATCTGGCCGAGTTTGGGTAATTTGGTCCTTTAGTAACTCAAATGACAGGATTCTTAAGTGGACTGTTATTTTATCTGACACATACCTGAAATTCTTGGGGGCCATTTTATCATAATTTTATGACCTTTTTTCCTGAGTAAACCCCCCACACACACATACAGTGCTACAAAATGTACAAATATTGAGATTAAAACATCCACAGTGTAAAAAAAGGTAACCACCTTTATAGTTCATATACTTCCCAGATTGTGTGTATTCCTATGAAGACTTTTAATAAATTGGGGTCTTAACTACTGTTTTGCTAAACTGGGGTTATTTCTACTGGTCTGCTCTTTCTCTATAAAATGTAGAATATGAATGATATTTTCCTATCAACACCTACATATCTGCCTTACCATGGGTCCTGGCTGGAGTCTGAGATGTCCCTGGCAGAGTAGTTATTTGAGCATCTGTTCTCTCTAAAAACAGTGGCACTGTTTTTGAAGGCTGTGGGGCCTTAGTCGGCGGGACCTATGTGGCAGAACAGGTCCTTTAGAAAAGAACTTCTGTCCCTGGTTCTGATCTTGTGCTGTCTCCTTCCTGGTCACCATAATGTGGTCCTTAAGATGATAGGCTAGAACCTGGATCCTGAGCTAAACCTAAAAACAAACTAGCAAAGCCCTTCCCTCCTCTCTCCCTTAACTGTTCTGTCAGGAGTTCCGTGACAGCATCGAGGAAAGTGTTGTCTATGGAAACAGTTGTTGGGCCACTGCTCTGGTCCCGAAGACGTCCTTCTGCCGAGTATGAGCGTATTTAGATGCCCAGGGCTAAGGATGGGGATTGTTTTGTGACATCTCTGTCTCAGCTTTGTATGTACACCACTGTGTGCTGATGAAGGGTTAAGATGTGAAATAGGATGTGTTGTTTATTTGGGGTTGTGACATTTAAAAAGGGGGTTGTACCTGGAAGAAATCTTTCAGGAGTGAAAGTGATTCTGCTCCTGTGCGACTCACTAGTCTTGTTACTGTGGCCAAATATCTGACAAAAAGCTTAAGTGGGCAAGGATTTATTTCAGAGTCAGACTTTAAACATGGGTACAGTCCTTCATGGTAGCAAGGCAGGAACATGAAGCAGCTAGTCGCCTGTCCAAAAGCGCTGCATGCTGGTGCCCAGCCTTCTTTTTCTCTATTCTTTCTGGAAGCTCAGCCCATGAGATAGGACTGCCTGTGTCCAGACTGGGTGTGCCCTGCTCAATTCCACCTCTCTGAAGACGCCGTCACAGAAACAGGTTGGAGTGTGTCTCTGAGGTGATCCCAATTCCAGTCCAGACAACAAGAAGGAGCACCTATCACTCGTCCAGTTATGGCGCCTTCTTAGAGTCTCTCCTTTAGTCTGGACAGCCACATCCATTTCCAACCCGTCCATCAGATCCCAGGAACCACCTTACCCTAGATGAGATCCTCTCCAAAAAGTTTCACCGACCTGCTAGGCTGCATAAATCCAGCTCGCCGTTATAGACCCTCCTCATTCCCCCAAATCAGCCCACACTTCGTATCCATTCATACGACTCAGCAGCATTTAGTTAATGTCTCCCTCTGCTTCTCCTTGGGGGCTGTGACCTTGAGTGCGTAGCACTATTGATGCTAATGCAGACATCGTGACCCTCTTAGCCATTCCTTCTCTGGCTTCGGCCTGTGTTCTCTGACTTCTCTCTCTGATTCTCTCAGGTGTGTTCCCCTTGGGCTTTCTCTTAGCTCACTTTCTGCAGAAAGTGGAGCACAGAGCAGTCTCAGATGCTCAGGGTGTTTTGAGGCTACAATGTTAGGGCAGGAAAAGGAAGAAAAGATTGAAGAGCTCAGGAAATGGAGAAAACAAATCCAAATTGCTGCTAGCTAAGCTGCTCCCAGCCACGTAGAAAAGCCCGGCCTGTGCCTGCCCGGCTACACACTGGCTCCCTTAAGCTTTGCTTCTCTGCCTCTGTTGTCAGCAAGCGAGGAGACGGGGCTGTACCGCTGTGCCAGAAATACTTTGGATCCCCATGGCAACGGTTGTGATAGAGGCCATACTTGGTTCTGGTTCTCCATCTTCATGCTCTGCTAAGTGACCACAGTCTCACCCAGGCCTCTCATGAAGCAACTGGCTGAGAGGATAGTGCTGGAGGTTATGGGAATCTGGGAAGCCCCATAAACCACCAGTACAAACATTAGAATTGGTTGGGTGGAGAGATGGCTCAGCTGTTAAGAGCATCTGGCTGCTCTTCCAGAGGTCCTGAGTTCAGTTCCCACCAACCACATGATGACTCACAGCCATCTGTGATGGGATCCTATACCCTCTTCTGATGTATCTGAAGACAGACAGCAACAGTGTACTCACACTCATAAAATAAATCAATAAATCTTTAAAAAAAGAGTTGATCTTTCTCCCTCCCATGGCAGTTTCTGCATCCTCCCTGGTCCCCATTCTGTACTTGTGACCCTCAACGGCAACCCATTTTACTGGCCCTAGCTCGTCCAGACCCAGATCCTGCCCATGTTCATTGTTCCCTCAGCCCTTTGCCCCCACCTCGCCCTCCAAGAGCTCCGGCAGCCGCTGCACATCTATGTTGGGAAGTGAGAAGCTCCGAGCAGGAGGGAGACGGCTTGGGCTCCGGAGAGTTTGGCTCTGGTGTGATTGATACTGGAAGCTGCTGGAGCTGAAAATGGCTGTAAGTCAAGGGCCAAGAAAACTAAAGCTGACAAATGGCCCTTAACCCACACCTCTCAAAGAGGAAAGCGCTCCACGTCCCAGTCCATCCCCAAGATAAAAACATCAAAACCCCTAGGAGAGGCCATGCAAAGCTAGACTGTGTATGTCTAATTTGACAAAGGGTTATTTAAAAATAAATGGCTCGAAGCAAAGCACAGAGCAGAAGAGGTCCTTCTGGGCTTCGGCCAACCCTTCATTGACTGCCGTCTGCTGGGCCCAGCAAATAGGGCCAGGACCAAAGAAAACAGTCTGCAGCTACGCTTCACCTCCAGAAACTGTACCCCCAGGCTTACTGAGATCAAAGACCATCCACCCATTTAAAAGGCACATACAAGCCAATCCAGGCATTGCCGTTACTCTTGTCACTCGGGAAGCTGAGGTTGGGAGTTTTGAGTTCAAAGCCAGCCTGGATTATGCAGCAAGACCCTGCCTCAAAAGACAATACAACAAGATAGTAATAGAAGGTTCAAGTGACGGCTTTAGTACATTCACAGACCTCTGCAACTGCTGCTACACTGAAGTCTCTAGGATTTTCATCACCCAACAGTCTCTCCGCTGTCGGCAACATCCCCATATCTCAGCCTCAGCCTCAGGTGTAGGCAGTGACTAATCCACCTGCCACCTCTGTGGCTTTGCCTGTTCTGGACACGTCATATAAAAGGAATCATAGGAGGTGTGACCTTCTGTGATTGGTTTGGCATGTTGTCAAAGTTATCTGTGAGAAGCGTGGGCCAGTACTGTGTTTTACTGCTGAATAATCTATGCTATGTATATATACCACGCTGACCCTCTGTCCACAAGCATTGCATTGTTCTACTTTGGGGCTGTTAGTAACTTTTCTTTCATAAACCTGCATGTGTTTATTTTCATGTAGCTTCCCTTCCAGGTGTGTCTCCTGGTATACACCAATACATATGATTAGTGAAAGTGCACATTTTATTTTATTTTATTTATTTTATTTTTACTAGGCAGGGTTTCATTATGTTATTCTGGCTAGCCTGGAACTCATTATATAATAGAGCAGGTTGGCCTTGAGTGCCAGAGATCTGTCTGCCTCTGCTTTCCAGGTCTCAGAAGTAAAGGTGAATGCCACCAAGCCCAGCACTCCCTCAGCCACAGACAGCCCAGCAGTTCGTACAGGTTACAATTTCCAAATCTCCATCAGCATTTGTTATCACTCACACTTACTTGGAGCCACACTAGTGTTTTGGCTTTGTGATTTTACCTTACATTTGTTTCACAGATAATGTCATTCATGTCCTTGTGGGCTTTCAGACTGAACATTTATCTGCTTTGGAAATGTCTAGACTGTGGCCACATCGTCGTTAGGATAGCTGTCTACACTTCGGGCTTCTTCGTGTCTTCTTTAGAGGTTTCTTTTCAGACACACAGCTTTTTCTAACTGTCCCATGATCCTTGCCTTGCCCTTGCACTTTCCCAAGGATGTTTTCTCAAGCATGTTTTTAGTTTTCACATGTAATTTACATAGGCTCCACCCCCATAGTTACTTTGAGCTTTTGGTGTTGCATTTAATGAACTAGTGCCAAGTCCAAGATCCCAAAGATTTATGACATTATTTTTCTTTTCAGGATTTTAATTCTTTTAATCCAGGTGTGGTGATGCTATATCTATAATGCCCATGCTCAGGATGCTGAGGCAGGAGGATTGCCAAATTAAAAGAAAGTTCAAGCTACGCATCAAATCCTGCCAACTTTAGCTCAGACAGGTTCCTAGTTCACAAACACAGTGTCTATTTATGGAATGAGACAGAGGCCTAAACTGATCCTTTGCATGTCAGTATCCAGTTGTCTCGCTATCCCAGCACTATCTGTTGAAAGAAAAAGGCATTTTTTTTCTTATTTGTTTTATGACATTGTCAATAATCGGTTGGCCATGGTGTGGGGGAGCTCTATGCTGTAGACAATGCTAATCCACACACCTTTATGTTAGTGCCGTTCACTCCATTTTTAATTAAAACTTTCTATATAATATATTTTGATCATGTTTTTTTCCTCTCTTTCCCAACTCTTCTAGGTCCTACCCACCTCCCTACCCACCCAACTTCATGTTCTCTCTCTCTCTCTCTCTCTCTCTCTGTGTGTGTGTGTGTGTGTGTGTGTGAAAACAAAAACAAGAAACAAAAAACTCCACAAAAACACAAAGAAGTAAAAATCTAAATAAACAGGCAAAATACCAATAAGACAAAATGATGCCAAAAAGAAACAAAAAGTCAGTAAAAATCCCAGAGTCCGTTTTCTGTTGGCCAACTTCTCCTGGGATGGGGACTGCACTGGTCTGTGGCTGCTGCCCCAGTAACTTCAGCTGAGAACGTGAAGTTCAGTAGTGTACACTCCAAGTGCTGTGGGAAAGAGATGCTCCGGAGCATACCCTCTGAGTGCTGTAGTAGTACAGCAAATTTTGAATTTGGGAGGTGTGAGTCCTCTTTGTTCCTAATTCTCAAGAATATCCTGGCTATTCTGGGACCCTTGCCTTTTCTCACAAGCTAGAGGATGAACTTACAAATTTCTCCATCAAAATCTGCTGAAGACTTGGTAGGATTCTGTTGTTAGTGTTGACCAACTGCTGAGTGTTGTCATGGTAACAATTTTAAGGTTCCCAATCACAAACATGAGATGTTTTTCCATTTACTCTTTTAAATTTCTTTCCACACCTTTTTTTGTTTGTAGATGATAAGCTTTCCATCTTTGTTACTCTTATTCCAATTTTATTCATTTTGAGGTGATTATAAATGGGTTTGTTCCCTTATATTTATTTATGTGCACTCACTGCAAGTATGTAGAAATATAATTGACTTTTTATTATTTTATTATGGTCTTGATTTTGTATATTCCAACCTTGCTAAACTCATTTACTTTTAGTGTGTTCTCTGGTATTTATGTATAAGATGATGCCTTTAATGAATAGAAGTAGTCATTCTTTTTTGGTTGATTTTAGGAGAAGCCAGTTGCTCTCACTAGAGCCTTAGTACAATTGAAAAATAATCTTAGAAAATATTAAGATATTTTCAATATTACGTGTGATATTAGCTGTAAAGGTTTTGTGTGTGTGTGCACGCATGCATGTGTATACACATGTATGTGTGAGTGCTTATGTGTGTATACCCTTTATGAGATTTAAGGTCTTTCTATTTCTAATCGTTTTTAAAGCATGTTGAATTCTGGCAATCTTTTCCTTCATTTTGAGATTGATAGCACAGGTTCTGATCTCTAGTTTTCTAATATGGAATTTACATTGATTAATTTTCAAATGCTGACTCAACCTTAACGCCACTGCTCATGGCACATGTTACTTGTTGAATTGTGCCCTTAAAAGTCTGTATGTCACAGCTCTGCTCCTCAGTACCTCAGAATATGATGACCTCAGTTGCAAATAAGGTCAGTACCGGCATAATTATTTAAAATAAGGTCCTAGTAGAATAAAGTGGATCCAAATCTAGCACCACTTGTATTATTAGTATTGCATTTTTATAAAAGGGGAGGATTTTTCCCACAGACACCCAGGGAAAAAAGCTGTACAAATGCTGATGTTCGGTGGACTTGTAGCATGGAACTCTGGTACAAGAGAGTTCTAAAATAGATCTGTAGCACATTCATGCAGACATTTAGCTTCCAGAACTGATACCCGTTTCTGATACGTTGTTACCGCAATCCTGGGAAACTTATATGATATATGATCCTTTTTATATATTGTTGCTTTGGGCTGGCCCATAGCTTGCTGAGGATTTTAAAGCTGTATTTGTAACAGATGTTGACTTGGAGTTTCCTTTGCATGGGATATCTTTGCTAGAATTTATATTTTCTTGGTATCTCTTCACACCTGCCATCTACATCTTAACCTAGTACCAGTACTTGGGATTCACACCGACGTGATCTCACTGAGATTCAGGAACATCATTACTCCTGATCTCACTGAGATTTAGGAACGTCATTACTCCTGTGCGACTCAGCCCTCGCTGGTTCCCTTTTGTATCATTTTTGTCTTATTGTGTTGTACCATTATATGGTATGGTGGCTACAACTGTATGTGTTACAAATCCAATGATGCATTGGTGTGGTTATTATTCAGTATCCATCAGGGAAACTAAAAGGAATTTAAGTTCTTGTCTGCAGGATTTGTGATGTTGATCTTTACTTCAATCACTTGCGATTCTTTTTCTTTGTGCCATAGGAAAGAGGGTTTGCTGAAGTTTTTGGAAGAACAAAAGAAATGGGTGGCATTTCAATATATCTGGTACTCTCAGCCAATCGCTTTGCTGAACAGGGAACGGAACATTGCTACGTTAATATTGGGATGTTCTGACACTGACTGGAAGCCTGAGATGGAGAGACACTCATCCGGACTTGCCGATGAACTGAGTTCAGTCTTGCAGGGGACTAAGAAGAGAAGGGTGCCTGGTTTGGCGATTTAAGAAGCTCAGAAGCAGTTTCCTTCCGTGAAGAGCTTGGTACCTAGCTGACCACAGCGATGAGAGCAAATCTCCATGCAGTTCCATGTGAATAGCGAAGACGCAGGCTCTCCCTGTGCACGTGTCCCTGCAGCTGTCAAGGATGAGGTTACAGACTAAGGATGCGGAATTCCCTCCCTCTTCCCAGGGCAGATGGCCTTTCAGAAATTAAACAAATCGACTCTGTCCTCGGAGGAAGTAGGTCTGACTGCCTGGCTTCAGTGGGCTCTGTTGTTGCAGGTGAGTTCATTCATCACTGACGCCCTTCCCGGGAGGTTTGGTTTGTGAATTTTTCTCTGGAGTAAATTTGTAAGATCTGGATTAGACCTGCCACTATGTGTAATAAAAACAAAAGCAAACCAAAAGGACAAAGAGCATGCGCCCTAAGCATAGTGTAGAGAGTGGTCCTGGAGACAGCAGCACGCAGTGGTGATTCTGTACAAGCAAGAGAACTGAGGACGAGCGAAGCTTGGTGCTTGACTTTCACCTGCAGAATGTTCAGAGAGGCGATGCAGGACAGCAAACAACAAACAAAACAAAGCAACAAACACAGTTAGGAGCATCAAATGCTTTAAATTCTTTCAATTAAAAACAAAGTTAAAATGAGAAAATATAGCTTTTAAAAAGGAAGAGGAGGAAGGTGAGGGGGTGGAGAAGAGGGAGAGAAGAGGAAGGAGAGGAAAAAGAGGAGAAGGAGGTGGTGAAGGAGAAGGGGAAGGGAGAGGAGAAAAAGGAGGGAGAGGAGGAGGAGAAGGAGGAGGAGGAGGAGGAGAAGGAGGAAGAAAAAAAAGCACCCTATCAAAAATCATTTCATGCTGCTGATTTCATGGGATGCGAGTGAGCCCAGAATTCTGAAACCAAGACTATAGATGGAGATAACTGTGTTCTTGACTCCTGCTGAAGTGAGTGCAATCTGAAAGAATTCACTCAGCTACGTCCAAGGGACTACACCAGACTCATGAGTTTAAAAACAACGAAACCAAAACAAATAAGCCTCCCCTGGAGAAGAACTAACAGGAAAGATGGAGGCAGTAACAAGACACACACAATGGAACCTGCATGTACTAGAATTATGATACACAGATTATTTGATGTGCTAAGACAAAAGAAGGAAAAAGAAGAATTTTTCAATGGGATATCTTTTATTTTTTTGACAATGTCATGTGTGTAAGCAATGTATCTTGATCAGATCCATGCCTGCAGTCCCCTTCTTTACATCACGGTCTCTCCTCTTTTTTTCCCCCATTGGAACCCACCCTGCCTCTCAGGGCTGCCTGGCCTCTCAGGGCTGCCTGTGAGTGTTGGCTGCTCCTGCTGACTTGATGCGTGTGGGTGGCCATAGCTGCTGGGAACTCAGGAGTAAGGCAGCATTCACAGCACCCTCCCTCCCCCAGCACTTAAATTATTCCTCCTCCTCTTCCACAATGCTCCCTGAGCCTTGGAGGAGGGCTTGATGCACATGTCCCATTTAGGGCTCAACATTCAGTAGTCATTTCTTCTCGGCACTTTGTGCTGAGTTATGAGTCTCTGCATTAACTGTGGACCACTGCACAAAGAACCTTTTCTGACTGCGGTTGGGGCAGCACTAATCTGTATGTATGTATGTATGTATGTATATATGATATATATGTATATGATATGTGTGTATATGTATATATATGTGTGTGTATGTATATATGTGTATATATACATATATATGTGTGTATATATATATATATGTATATATATGCATAAATATTTAGAAGGCAGTTTGACAACACGTCCACAGGATGACAATGGTAAGTTCCTCCTTAGGGCCTGAGACTCCTGAACCAGTTTGACTGAACTGTCGGCCAGTTTTACATATCAGGAATGAATTCTATCCTATGGAGTTGGTCCTGATCCAATCCAGAAGTGGTTGTCCTCATAGCCCCTGTGCCACTATTGCACTGGTGAGCACATCTTGCCTGGCAGGTACTACAGCAGCAGGGCCACGCTTAGGCAGACCCACTATTGGCAGGCCCACTGCTAGATGATGCCGTTCACAGCTTTTCTACACACAACCCCTCCCTGCTGATGGTCTGCATAGCACCTGCTGGCATTATGATCGCTATCCAGCAAGGAGGAAGTTTTCCTGTTGCTTGATTTCTCTGTGCTTATTACCACCTACTGCATGAAGAAGCCTCTCTGATGAGGGCTGAGTGATGCCCTGATCTAAGGGTACAGTGACATTAGAGCTATTTATTGTTCTGTTCCTTTAGCACAATGATAGTAGTAGCTCTTTCCCTGGGACCATATATCCAGTCTCGGGTTCTTGTCCATTTTATCAGTGTCCAGTATGGGTTCCATTTAATGAAGCAGGTCTTAAAGCCGAGCAGAGAGTGCCTGTTTACTCCCATAACATTGGTGCCACTATCGTACTAGCAGATCTTACAGGCAGGTTGCTGCTGAGGGTCACAGAATTATAGTTGCGTGCTATTGATAACTACTCTCCTCTGCTAGTGTGCAGGGGATCTTCTAGTATGGTGAGTGCTAGTCCAAAATTTAAAAAAATATATATTTTTATTTAGAAAGTATTTCCATCTTATTATCATTGTTTCTTTGTTTAATAGCATGATGACCTACATTTCTTAGGTTAACTCCTAAGGATCCTATATAAATTGCATATTTTTCTTATATTTCTAGATAAAATAAAGATTTTTTTGTTTTTGTTTTTGTTTTTCGAGACAGGGTTTCTCTGTGTAGCTCTGGCTATCCTGGAACTCACTCTGTAGACCAGGCTGGCCTCAAACTCAGAAATCCGCCTGCCTCTGCCTCCCAAGTGCTGGGATTAAAGGTGTGCACCACCATTGCCTGGCAAAATAAAGATTTCTAAAGATATAAAGATGTCTATTTATATATATATATATAAAGATAACTATTTTATAAGCATAACTATTACTCTTGTGTTTCAGTTCCATTCTTCTCCATTTGTTAAATTATCTTGCTTTTGGTGATGGGGTATTTTCAGTTGACTTCCTAAACTATCTCACACAGTTTCATCTCACCTTTAAGTGCATTCACCTTTTTCCTTTCTCTGCTCTAATGATATTGGCTTGTATTGTCCACACAAAATTAAATAATCTTGGTAACATGTGCCCTTGTTTGATTTGTGACTTTCATGGGGCTCAACATTTCACTGTATAGTTTCTATAGTTTTCTTTTTTTTTATATGAAATGTGGATATTTTGTTTTGATCATAGGTATGTGTCTATTAGTATTTCACTGCTCTTTTTAAACTGAAAGGGTGTATCAGGTAACATTAGAAGCCCTTTCACCAATGGCAATCGGCAATGTTCACTCATGTTATTTTCTTTTTATATGTATGTATAAGACATATTCTGACAATAGATTTAACACTGGACCACTTTTGAGTTCTTCACATCAGTATTGCTTTGCCATGGTGCATATTTAGTGAAGCGCCACTGGAATCTACTGGCTGATTTTTATTTACTAGGTTTGGGAATTAAACTGTTCCACCGTTGAGTTGAGAAGATTTTTGATACTTCTCTTTCTATTCTCTGAAGCCATTTAAATAAAATTACAATTCTATGTTCCTTGAAAAGACTCAATCGGATCCACTTGTAAATTTTTCTATAAGTTAATCTGTTTGTACTGTGTTCTTTTTCTGGAGTGAGTTTTGATCAGTTATGTTTCCACAGCTGTCTATTATGAATACACTCAACCCTCTGTCTGTATGTTTTTTTCATTTATGAATTCAATCAACCACAGATTCAAAATATTTTAAAAATATTCCATCTGTGTTAAGTATGTTGAGAGTTTTTGTTGACATTATTCCTAAACAACACATTGTAACAGCTATGGGTATAGTCATTGAAAGATAAACCCAAAGATTATCTTCTGATACAAGATAGGATGTGATAAGTTAGATGCAAGAGACTTGAGCATTCACACATGTTGGCACCCAAAGAGGTCCTGGAGCAAATCCCCACAGACACAGAAGGACAGCTGTATCATGGAGCTGAGGAAGACATTGCCTTACAATTTGATGCTCTCTGAGTTATGCCAAGCATTTAATTACCTTAACTAAAGGTGTGCCTTTGAGTGTTCCTGACGAACACTCAGTGACCTACAGCTTCCCTCGTCTCTGACTCTGTAACTGCTGCTTTTTATCTTCCCAAGTCATCTTTCTTCCTTTGTTCCTAAGGTTAGGGTTCTGTTCTTACAGAACTCTTAATTATTTTCATTCTTTATTTATTTTTCAATGAATAGAACTACCTAAAGTGTTATTTTGTTTTCTTTTGTTGAGATTTATTTTTATTTTATGTATATGAGTAACTTGCTAGCATGAATATCAGTGTACTGGTATATACCTGAGGCCAGAAATGGATGTAGGATCCCCTGGATCTGGAGTTACAGACAGTTGTGAACCACCATATGGGTACTGGGTACTGAACTGAGTCCTCTGCAAGAGCAGCAAGTGCTCTTAACTACTGAGCCATCTCCCCAGCCCAAAAGAAGGTTTAAAGATAGGATTCCTGTACTTATCCTTGAAGATTTGTATGTTTAAAACCATCCACGTGTTGTTTTTATGCTTGAACTAGACTTTGGCTGGAAATAAAAATCCTTTAGTCATAGTTTTCCTGAGGTTTTTGAAGACAGCAAGCTTCTACAATGCAGAATGTTGCTTTAATGAAGCTTAAAGCTAACCTCATTCCTTGCCCTTCCCCCAAAGTGGTTTGGTTTTCCATCTGAATGATCATATCTTTGAAGTGCAATAATTTTATTAGAGAATGTTCTAGTGCTGATTAACCTTTGTTAGTTCTTCCTGGAAGATGAAGTATTTTTGAAATTTATAGATTCAAGTGTCTCATTTCAGAAGACTTTCTTGGATTATACTTTGGAGTGTGTGTGTGTGTGTGTGTGTGTGTGTGTGTGTGTGTGTGTGTGTGTGTGAGAGAGAGAGAGAGAGAGAGAGAGAGAGAGAGAGAGAGAGAAAGAGAGAGCACTTGATTTTTCTGCTGTCTTAAAAAAATGTAATTCAACTGTGACTCTTCCTTATCAGTCTCTTTGATATTTTTCTATAATTCTTCAAAACTCTTGTTTCCTTTTCTCCTTCACTTGCCTCAGTACTTCCATTTTCTTAGTTTCCTTTAGCCCTGCCTGTTGACTGTATAATTTCCAGTTTTATGACATCATCACGTTTTTGTGTCTTCTTGGGCTCGTTCAGTTCAGCTTTGTCCTCTCGACACCTCTTTTCATTCCTTTCTTTGGTCTTTTTGTCTATGTGTTATACTTGTGACCCGTGGTACCGCCTTTCACGTCATCATTTATTTGGTCACTATTTCCGACCGCTCTTTCACAATGGTTTTTCTTGGCATTTTCTGGATTTGTTTTTTCATCTCTTCTGCATGTCTCCTCTAGTTATTTGCTTCCCGATTCATTTTTTTTTAAGTTTTATTGAAACACAATTCACATACAGTAGAATTTACCCACTAAAAGTGCACAATTTAAAAATATGTGTGCATGGTGTATGTGTGCTTGTGTGTTCATGTGTGCATGTGCTAGCCTATGCGAGCATGTGAGTGCATCTACATGCCAGAGGCTAACATCAGGTGCCTGTTTCTACCTTGGTTTCTGAGGCAGGAACTTCTACTGATACTGACTAACTAGTGGGTCTAGGGATCCTCTTGTCTCTGCCCCCTGCTTCTGGGTTTGCAGACACATCTTTCAGCATCTGCATGTAGCTTTTGTATGGATGCTGGGGGTTTGAACTCAGATTCACATGCTTGAGTAGCAAACTCTTTCCTAACTCGGCCATCTCCCAGCCTCACAACTTGGTAATGTTAAATGATACTCTTGGGGTTGGGAAACTATTCCTGCTTTCCTTTGCAGGTATTGTTTGGTTGGTTGGTTGGTTGTTTGGTTTTTGTTTGTTTGTTTTTAACAAAGACTCTGAAGAAGTATGTTTCTTGTGGAAAGGATGTATACAAATCATGCCAGACCCTAAACACTTTCTAGGCCAACAGGAAGTTCTAACTCACAGAGAAGCCATTTTTAAGTTGACTGGGATATATCTCAAGTATAAATTCAGATTTTACAACATTTTATTTACAAGAATTAGTAGTTCTCCAGGGACACTCAGTTTCTTTACTTTCTCTACTTCCTTAAAGGTTCTCTTTGTAAGAGTCTTCTGTCTGTGTGATTTTACAAGGAAGAAAGGATTATTTAACCAGAATGAAGATTTCACTCCCTCCACTTTTAAAATAAAGAACATTTGCTTCTCAGGGTAAGTCACTAACTTGGAAAATTGTCCATTGTTAATCACCTGAGTGAGACCCACAGACACGAGCGCCCAGTCTAGTTTGCAGTATGGCACAGGGTTATCTCTTGACATCCTTCAGATGAAGTTTGTATTCTTCTTGCTTTTGGTGGATTTTAGTAGAAGACACAAGAGGTTGGAGCTAGCCTTAGTTCTGCATCTTAAACTGAAGACCTGTCATCTTTAGTTTAGTTAAGGTTAGTTTAGTTCAGTTCTCTTCACTAGTTCTCATGTCCTAGTCATTTAAGCCTCTAGTTCTTGCCTATCAAGTTCAAATTACTCCTCCTACATGTAAATGCACACAGAAGTATCATCTTGCATAGTAAGCAAATGAAGTTATCTACAGTTCTTTTGCCCGCCTGCTCTAGAGTTGCCTCGCACCATCTGGTACTGTTCTGTCATTCGTACAGCAGTGACATTTGTGGCAACTATATCCTCTGCGGTTTTTTCTTTTCCCTTCAGTTTTATAAACTGGAAAAATAGCATTTGGTTAAATTATTGTCAACTGTGAAAATATTATGAACCGTGGCTTCAAATACTGTTACTGGAAACAATGAAAATGGATGAAAGAAACAAAGTCCTGTGTCACTTACTGTTGAAGTAGAACTTTCCAGTGAGAAAACAAATACATCTGAGTTGGTCATCTTTCTTAAGCATTGTCCTCTGTTTCAGGCTTGTAATTACCTTTTTCTTTTGGTGCTTATATTTTATACATTCTTTCTAGCACATAGCACACACACACACCACACTATCACAGTAACTTTTGACAAAATCTACTCTTTCCTTTGGAAGACAGACTCTTTATGGGATGGTTGGGTTGAGTTATCCTCAAAACCCACTGTATACCTGCTAGCCTGTGAATACCTTTTCAAGTCACACTCACAGGAAGGGACAACTATTCCTTGAAACCAAAGGGTTTTATTCTTACATATTGTTGTTGTTGACTAACCAGAACACATTCCTAAAGACTTCTTGAAATAAATACATTGGCTATGGATACTTTGAGATTTAAATGTCTGAAACTCTCATTACTCTGCCTTCTCTCTTGACTGCTTAGCTGAACATAGAATTTTGGAATACAAGCCAATGTTCCTGAGGACTTTGAAAGCACTGCTCTTCTTAACTATGTGTAGAGCAGAGTTCGCCATTGACATAACACAATGCTACTGTGGCTGTTGTTCCGCTGGGTTTGATGTGCCCTGATTGTGGAATAATCAACTTATGAGAAATAACATCTTCAGAAAGAGTGATTTGATAAACTTAATGGTGTGTCCACACACAAATACACTTTTTCCCCAATTTGCTTCACTTTGGATATCTTCCAATGACTTGCTAGTGAATCGCTTTTTCTCCTATGTCTTTTCAGTTTTTAATTCTAATGACTTTTTAATGTCACCTTTGTTTTTCAGTCTTAGATTCTTTTTGTCATTGTTGGTTCTAGTGCTTTGTCACTTGGTTATTTTTTTCTGATAATTCTAAGATCTGTGTCATCTGGGAGTTTTTCCTGCAGTTTGCTGTATTCCTCTGTTTCTGTCATTTGGTCCTGACTCTTTGCATGTCTAGTAAGTTCTTGATTTAGACACTAATAAATGAAAATCATAGATATACTGTGAGACTCTGGCAAGTGTTGTCATTTTCCAGAGACTATTGAATGCTATTCACCATGGAGTTAGAGTTGGGCTAGATCACTGGAGGCCAGCGCGGGAAGAGCTCACATGAAGCGGCACTCCAGTGCAGCCATTCTGTTTCCCATATACCTATGATGAGTCCCTGAAGAGCCATATCTACAAGGCTGGCCTGTATATCAAAGCCTTCTGTCCTTCATAGACACTGACTCTAGACCCTAGCCCAGGGGTGGTCTATGGAAGATTCCACTGGATTCTCAAGATCCAAATTGCCTCTCTGCTTTGTTTGTTCAGTTCTTTATCCAAGTCATTTAGGACCAGCAGGTTTACTAAATGGAAAAGTCCTAATGTCTTTGGCAGTCTTCTTCTTTAAGTCAATGGCTTCAACTCCCAACTTAACTATAAAAAGAATAGCAAATGAAATCAAATTTAGAGGAAGGAGGTAATTGACACACAGGGGCATAAGGAAAACAACAAAGAATCACTGAAAGAAAACATTTGGAGTGTGGGGTTAGCACAGGCATCCTCATCCAGACAGGCAAAGGAGAGGCAGCGCCATCTCAACATCAGGAATGAGTGGGACAGCATAACTACCACCATTCATATTTCATCTGAAGAGACTAAAAGAGCAAGACTTGGCCTTCTAGATAAGATAGCAGACTACTAACCTCATTACTGAAAGGCCATGAAAAAAAAATTGTCAAGATAATACCACTAAGCTATTTACCCACCAGAGAAGATCTAGAAACAAATATATTAAGCTGAGGGGGCCTGTTCCTCCCATATCTACAGGGTCAGGAAAGGTCAAGACCTGCTCTCCTCTCACCCTTGTTCAGAGAAGCTTCTTTTTGCTGTGCCCAGCCATTAATGCAGACTCAGCGCTGGTCAGAATGCTGACCATAGTGATGGTACAGTGCTAGTCCCTAAATGGGACATCAACGTCAACTCAACCCAAGGCTAAGGGAACATCATAGTAGAGGGGGTGGAAGAATAAGAGTCAGCCTGTGGGCCGGGCTGCCATGAAACAATGTCTTCTAGACATTCTATGGCTCTCAAGCACACGGACTTATAGCAGCCCGCATAGCATCTATACAAGCCCATCAACATTCCAGCATGGACCAGGGAGACCCCACCCCTCCTTGAGGAGCTATTGATAGTTAACTGATATTTTTCTTCAGTGACGTAGCTGCTGGTAAGTCCATGCTCTGGTAAATAACCCCACTCATGTTTATGCAAACAATTCTAGTTAAACTCAGTGAGTCATTAATTACTGTTTTAAAGACACATAAAAGAAGAATGGAAAGTTATTGGGAAGAAGTCCAGAGAAAATGGAAGGGGTACTATGGAGTAATGAGGACTGAATATGGTCAAGGTGCATGCATGAAATTATCAAGGAATACATTTAAAATGTGGGTTGGGACAATGGTCTACTGTCCACTGGCCATTCTTACCCCATTAGAGTGTTTCACTTCAGGTTATAATAAACTCTATCTACACTGTAATAAACTCTGCTTTCTACACTGGGGCTGGGGGGAGGGCAAACCAACTACATTGTGACCATTATCTCAACATTTAGATACTGATTCCTTAGGGGTATAAACTTAGTCCTGTAGCTTATTCTAGAAGAAATGGGTAACACGAACTGTAATGTGTCTGCTAAAGAGATCGGATTTACAGCTTAAAATTTCTCATGCAAAGAAAGTTTGTCTCACTGGTGAAGTCCAGCAGGCATGGGAGAAAAACTGCTAATTTCTCAGAATTACTTCCATTGGATCAACCAGGGAAACATCTCCCAGGTCACTCGGTAGAGACAGCGTTATCTTGATAAAAAGGCCAGAAAAACATTTGAATCAATACATGAGCACTGAAAGTTGGAAGCTCTTGTAATATTTGTTGGGAACGGTGGCTCGCTCCTGCAGTCTAAGTACTTGGGAGGATGCAATAGAACTGTGAGTTCTAGACCAGCCTGACCTACATAGAGAGCCCATAAAGCCCTCAAAACCCTGAAATAATAAACAAATTAAAACTCTTAAAATGTTATCTCGGAGGTTTGTAAAATATGTAGAAGTAAAATTGATGATAGTAGCAAAAAAGTAAGAAAACTATGAAGAAAACTGAAAAGCCTATATGATCTTTACATTGATAAAAATAGGAATTTCTATCAGGATGTAGCAAGTCAAGATGCATGTTGAAATCTCAGAGTAACCATGAAAAGACTAGTAAATGAAGCAGAGTTAAACTAATCAAAAAGAAAATGCAAGGTAAATGTATTCAATTAATTTCCTTACAAAATGAAAGAAAAGAGAGTCAGAAGGCACTCTTTGGATGGGACAAAAAGAAAGCAATTGTGGCTGAGTTTTAAGCCCTAAAACATCAACAATTATTTTAAATATTCTTTGGTTAGAAGGCAGAGATTATTCAAATTGAATAAAACAAACAAGGCAGAAACTATGGATGCCAACAGGAGGCAGGAACCACCGGGAACCCATGCCACAGGCTCAGAGCTGAGGGACCCATTCTGAGGGTGACATTTAAGGTCTCCAGTACAAGCAAGAGAAAGGCATAGGCTGAGGGTAGAGCCCCTGAGCCTGAACTTCACTGGGAGCAGTGAAAGTGATGGGCTAAAGACGGAGGTACACGCCCGAGTCTGCTCCCGCCTGCTGCTCAGAGTGTGGAAGGACTGGCCGGCCAAATGTTTCTCCTACACGATTGCCAGCTGTGTCCATCAGCGAGTAAGAAGAAGTGAGAGTAAGGATGAGGAGCACGGCTTCACGGCTCACCAGCTGTTGGTGGCACGGGGGACTCCTTTGCTGGGTATGTTTTGGGTTACAGGGAGAACACTAATCTATATTCCCTTCTTTTTCTGCGTCATTTTTTTTCCTCTTTTATAATCCGGTAGCTACAGATGCAACACAATTTAAATCTCAACTGTACTATTAACATGTTTCTACCATTTTCTTAGATCTAGAAGACAGATCAGCCAACTACAATCCAAGAGCCACCTTGAACTGCAGAAGTGTTAACTCCGTTCAAGTCTAAATATCACAAAGCACCGAATGTGGTGCACACACCTTTAATCCCAGAACTCTGGAGGCAGAGGCAGGTGGATCTCTGTGAGTTTTGGGCCAGCATAATAGTGAGTTCCAGGCTTTCCAGGGAAATATAGGAGGAACCTGTCTCAAAAAATAAAATTAAAAATCACAATGCTTTGATATATGCCAAAATACACACACGAGCTCTTTACTGTAGGAGGCACTGAGGTTAAAGCCATTTCTGTGTCTCTTGAGCCCTGTTTTCTTTCTTATTCTGTAACATTTATCCCAGCATAATATCTTTACATTTAAAGAAGCTATTGCTTGCCCTATCATATTTCTCTGCAACAAAATCCACTTGTAAATTAAAATGTAATTGTTTATCATTCCCAATATCTATAAGCCTCCTATGTATTTTTCTTTTGAACCAGTTACTACAATTATTAACAATGTATGATTATGCTAAGTAAACATTATAAATTTTGATAATGATTATATATAACAGGAAAGGTTGGCTAGAAAATTATCAGTGTGGCTGGAGAGATGGCTCAGTGGTTAAGAGCACTGACTACTCTTCCAGAGGTTCTGAGTTCAATTCCCAACAACCACATGGTGGCTCACAATCATCTGTAATAAGATCTCATGCCCTCTTCTGGTGTGTCTAAAGACAGCTACATTGTACTCACATGAATAAAGTAAATAAATAAATCTTTTAAAAAAGAAAATTATCAGTGGTATTTGGTGAAGCTCTTTCTAATCACATCTCATAGCTACAGCTAAATATGATTTTTCACATTGATGTAGACTTAGAACAATTCTTTTCCTCTTTTATTGATGTAAGATCTGGGGACCCTTTTTTTCTTTTTGCTTAAATAAACATACATAAATGTTTTAATGCCATAGACATCCCTTTGCCAAAATCATCCAGCGACAACACAATTATTCTATCTATGACTGACGACTAGATCAGGTTCTCCCTCTATTTTGTCAAAAGTCCTGAAGTAGATCCTGCCAAACTGGCAGAAAAAGATTGTTCCCAAGCCTTAGCACCAGTCAGTCACTTCAGTTTCTGGTGACTCTGCTCTTCTTCGAAACCTTTTCAAGACTTATCAGATTTCTATGATTTATTCTTGTTATGGTCAGCAGAATCTCATCCTTACTATTTACAGAGTTCAAGAAGGAATGGCATAATGTTACGAACGAAGTAGAATCAAACTTAATTTGTTAGAACAGCCTGCAATGTCTCAAGAAGATGCAAAGATAGGGAGAGAGAGAGAGAGAGAGAGAGAGAGAGAGAGAGAGAGAGAGAGAGAGAAAGAGAGAGAAACCTTGACAAGATCAGTTAGTAATTCACTTAATGGTTCGAAAGGAGAGTGTTTATAACTCTGCCTCTGGTATTATTAGAAAAGCATGTCTACATGGAAATGGAGGAGTTACCCCTGGTTAGTTAAACTGGTTATGGCAAGCCTGGGCATCAGGTTGTGGTATGTTTGGGGGACATTTTATTCTAGGGCTATACGAGAAAGCTGTTCTGTCTTTCAGAATGCATTCTAAACTCCCTTGTGGAAAGCATGGAGCCAGCATGAAGCAGAAGACTGTGTGCATTATCTACAATGGAGTTTAGAGCATCTTCCTACTAGAGCATCCATATCTAGTAAATGCCCAGAGAAAAAGAATAATTGGGTGGTGTGTGATTTATATATTTATATATATACCCAAATAAAAATGAGCTTATTGTGTCCCATAATCTATTGGCAAAAGATGATGAAAACATTCTATTAGTTTGAATAAATGTTCAAGAAAACATTAACTGCTCACGTGTGTGTGTGTGTGTGTGTGTGTGTGAGAGAGAGAGAGAGAGAGAGAGAGAGAGAGAGAGAGAGAGAGAGTGTATTTCCTATCTCCAGAGGCAACATTAACAGGCTACAAGCACTGGGAAATTAGTGAGATTTTTTTTTCATTTTCTCCCCAAGACCATATGATATGCACCTGTAAGAACCAAGGAATGGATAGATGGAAGGGTCTCCAAGTTCCATCATGAAGATTTGTATAGACAGAGAGACAGCAACATGTAGACCAACACATCACCTTAACACTCAAACTTCTCAGGCTAATATAGACAGTGTAGATCATGTATTGAAATTATTCCCTGGGTGACTGAGAGCATTGAAATCAATGCTCTTAAACCCATCCTTGCTTGCACATCCCTTAGAAAGCCTCTGCCTGAGCGCACATATGCAAACTCAGTTAAGAATTCGAACAGTAAGCAGGAGGGAAAAAGCAAAACGGAACAGCAGCAAATCACCAAATAGCAGAGCATTGAGGGAGAAATGACAGCAGTTAAAAGATAAATTAACTAGAATGTTCAAAGAAGGCGAGGAATAATGGACAGAACAAATATTTAAAGATAGAATTCAAGAGAAATTTCCTAAAAGTAGAAAGCTTCATGAGGAAAGAACACCAGGAAATACTGAGCCACAATGGCCACCTTGGAGGTAGGTGCTCATATAACTGCAGAACTTCAAATAATTCCTTGGAGAAGTAGGCGAGTAAACATGAGTTACTTGTGGGCAGGCAAATCACGGGGCTTGTCAGACATGCCTCACAGTGATTAAAAGATGTTAGAATATGCACAGCTTCTGCAGAAAATATGACCTGAGACTTTTATTGCTGTTAAGCTATGATATTAAAGTAAAAAATCAACCAACACACTGTTTTGAACATGTCAGACTCACTTGAGGATGGCTGTGTCATTGAACCTTATTGATAAGCTAGAGACACATTTTAATCACCTAAGAATAAACTGGAGAACTCCAACAAGATGACCTATTTAAATAAACTAAATCAAATCAAATACGTATATTAAAAGGTCCTGCCCAGAAATAGGCTATCTCTGACTCCAGGAGGCCTTCATTAGGCCTCTTCATAGTCACTGCACATCCCTTAGAACTAATTTCCAAGTAAATGAATTAGCTATGTATTTGGGTAAAAGTCACATGTTACATTGTGTTTTATCTCTTCGGTTCACGTTGCCACATGCAGTGCCAAACATAGAGAGCACTTAATCGCATATCATAATTTCCCCGCTCTACTGCAGACAGTCACGGGTGGGTTTCAGTAAAGGGGTGCTATGCTATGAGAGACTTTCCTATCAACATTCTTGTGTTTAACGTCTTGTTGGAAATATATCTGCTTCCTAGTTGGAAGAAATTATACAAGGGGAAGTCACGAGGCATCAATTTAATGTTTACCAAAATATTAGCCCTGTAATATAAAATTTAAGTTCATTGAAATTAGTAGATACTATCTAACATTTACAAATCAAGGAATTTACGATAAAATATTTACATGAAGATATTTACCTTAATTTTTAAACTTTATAATACTCAGGTAATATTTTCCTATTCAGAAACTAGATTACTTACATAGGGAGTTTTATATATCCACAGTTTTTCTTTTTTTTCTTCAAAAAATGCAACATTAGAATTTTGTTTGAACACATGGAGATAAAGGTCAACAGACGATTAGAGTAGATGTCAAAATAATTGAAAGAAAATTATCTCAGACAGTTGAGGTACACTGCCTTTGGATACTTGTCTCTTAGGATTATCCAGCTTTTTCCCAAGACCCCTGAACTATTTGATTTGTTTGATATTATTTTAGTGGACTTAAAAGTTTGCCTTTATTTTGGCTTTTCATGAGTGCAGCTAGCCATAACTTGGTTGCGTAGAGGTGATTATGAGTTATGCATCTCACCAAACCCCAACTCAATATTGCTTTAGCCAAATCCTAAAATGCCCTCAAACCACCTAACGGAGGGGAGTGAGTTAGAGAGGACAGCTGGGATGAGGTCTGCTGAGTCCCTGATGTCACACTGAGAGTCACACTGCCAATGTGAGCCTGAAAGTTGAGTATCAGGATCACTCTACTCCAGGGAGCAAAGGAAAGCGAAGAAAAGGCAGACTGGAGATCAGCTTGCCACGTGGGACAGTCAAATTTCATTGTCTACTGGACTGCAAGGTTCACTCTTGCCAAACCTCAGGCCACTCGAATGGCTTTTTTCTTGGTTCTTCCAAGGAGGTAACTACTATGTCACATTCCAAATGCAGAGAAGCGGACTCAAGAAGACACTGAAGAAGACACTGATTGTCGCCTCAAGGCATGCAGAGTTTAGATGAAAATAGTTCCAAGGGAGAGCTCGAAGTTTAAAAGTATATACTATACAGTGAGATAAGAAAGGAAAGATAGAAGATTAATTCTCCCATGTAAGCTAAAGAACTGTGGGTAGCACTGCTTACATGTGCAAGGAGCCAGACCAGCTGAGGCTAGCTGTTGGGCCAGACCTCCGAATGCTGATCTAGGAAACAAGAAAGGTCTGTCACTGAGGGTTGAGATCTCATGAGAGAGATATATAAGTCAGTGAGGCAAGCCCTCTATCACTGGCACAGCCTTTATTTTTTTTGCCTTGGGCCCTTTTCTACCTCCTGGACTCTAAGACTTAGATGGAGCCTCACTAATTTGTCAGTTTAGGGATGGATTTTGTATGTACACCACAGGAGTGGAATCAGTAGGACTATAAATCCAAGGGAATTTCCACTTGGTTCTGACTCCTACTTCACATCGGCCTCGCCTGCGATTGTGTTTCAAGCCTTCCACATACATTTACAAATAAAATCAGGCTGCTCTGGGCATGCTTGTGAGGCGACGCCTGGGGCCTCCACACTTGGGCCAGAGATTGATACGGTGTGTGCATGCCTGGGCCAATACAGCCCTTTTGATCTATTTCAGCCTCCTGCTTCGAGTGATTGATTAAGTTAGGGTCTCTTTCAGGAATTTTCTCCTCTCATGCCTCTTCCCTGCCCGGAGCGGGCCTGCCAAATGTCGCCCTCCCTTTATGCTTCGGATCGCTCTGTTCCACACAGATATGTGCAAACTGTTTCTAATCTGAAGACGGCTCCCAGCTCTGTCAGTACAGCGGGTTACCTGGGGATTGCCCTGGGCTTTGTTATGGTCCACATCTTCCTATCACTCCATCAGTCATGTGCGGGGGGGTGGTGGGGTGGTTTGGGCCTGACAGTCAGGAAGCAGCTTTGCCTCAGAACTTTCCCCGCTCTCATTTTGGATTGATAATCACGGGGGACTCAAAGGTGATACCATTTGTTCTACGACAAGCCACAACACGTGGGTGCACTGTAAGTGGGCTCGGGCCATCTTCTTTAGACAGCTGCAGGGAAACGGGACTTCAACGCAATGGGATCTGTGGGAACAGGGACACAACGTGTTTCCAGGCACCTCAGCCTTTCTGTCTGGCAGACCTGACTGTGATTCCTCCTTCTATGCTTAATGTTTACTTGTGGAGCTTGTGTCCAGCCTGAGTCAATAATAAGATTGACATGAGCAAATACATCCAAACTCTACTTCAGAGTCTTCCGTGTACCTTCCCAACCTATCCTCTCCCAAAGTGACCTAGCTTTGTGAGCAAAACTGATCAGCAAGAAAAGCCATACTCAAAGCTTTTTCCTGTTTTTTGTGCCCTTCACACAATTTCTGGGACTTCATATATAGATTAAGCCTTTCCCCCAGGGTCCCAGGACTGTTGGTGAAGTCCTGTTTAGATGTTCAGCCCTGTCTCAGCCTTGCTGCAAGAAACTGGAGCTGAGGCAAAAACCAGAGCTGGATCAGAGCTTTCAGAGGAGGGACGCGTCTGCCTCGGTCACTGTTCTATTGCTGTGAAGAGACACCATGACTACATGACCATAGCAGCTCTGATAAAGGAAAGCATTTAATTGGAGCCCTGCTTATAGTTTTAGAGGTCTGGTCTTGTCCCTTGTCATCATGGCAGGAAGTAGGCAGGTTTGGCACTGGGACAGTAGCTGACAGCTTTACATCTGGATAGGGGTGGGGGGGGGGGGAGAGAGAGAGAGAGAGAGAGAGAGAGAGAGAGAGAGAGAGACTGGACCTGGCATGGGATTGTGAAACCTCAAAGCCCATCCCTAGTGACATACTTCCTCCAAGAAGGCCACACCTCCTAATCTTTCTTTCTTTTTTATTGGCTATTTTATTTATTTATATTTTAAATGTTATACCCTTTTCCAGTTTCCCCTCTGCAAAGCCCCTATCCCATCCCCCCTCCCCTTGCTTCTATGAGGGTGTTCCCCCACCCACGCACTCCCACCTTATCGCCCTGGTGTTCCCCTATACTGGGGCATCGAGCCTTCACAAGATCAACGCCCTCCTTTCCCACTGATGCCAGGGAAGGCCATCCTCTGCTACATAAGCAGCTGGAGCCATGGGTTCCTCCATGTGTACTCTTTGGTTTATGGTTTAGTCCCTGGGTGCACTGGGGAGTCTGGTTGGTTGACACTGTTGTTCTTCCTATGGGGCTGCAAACCCCTTCAGCTCCTTCAGTCCTTCCTCTAACTCCTCCATTGGAGTCTCCGTGCTCAGTCCAATGGTTGGCTTCGAGCATCCACATCTGTATTTGTCGGGCTCTAGCAGAGCCTCTCAGGAGACAGCTATATCAGGCTCATGTCAGCAAGCACTTTTTGGCATCAGCAATAGTATCTGCATTTGGTGGCAGTACATGGGATGAATCCCCAGGGGGGAAGTCTCTAGATGGCCTTTCCTTCAGTCTCTCTTCCACACTTTGTCCCCATATTTCCTTTAGACAGGAGCAATTCTGGGTTAAAAATTTGGAAATGAGTGGGTAGCCCCATCCCCCAACCAGGGGCCTTGCCTAACCTCTGGATATGGTCTCTACAGGGTCTCCCTTCTCTTTGTTGGGTATTTAAGCTATTGTTATCCCCATTGGGCTCTGGGAGCCTCTGACTTTCCTGGCATCTGGGACTTTCTGGTGGCTACCCCCAGTTTCCCCTACCCCATTGCTACATACCTCTGTTCAATTTCCTGACCCTCTATCATCCCCATCTCTTCCCATACCTGATTCTGCCCTACCCTTTTTCCTCTCCCACTCCTCTCTTCCTCCCAAGTCCTTCCCACCCTCTACCTCTTCTGAGTATTTTGTTCCCCCTTCTAGGAAGGACTGAAGCATCCACACTTTGGTCTTCCTTCTTCTTGAGTTTCATATGATCTGTGAGTTGTATCATGGGTATTCCGAGCTTTTTGCCATTGCTGGTGGGATTGCACGCTGTTACAACCACTCTGGAAATCAGTCTGGCAGTTCCTCAGGAAATTGGACATAGTATTATCTGAGGACCCAGCTATACCACTCCTGGGCATATACCCAAAAGATGCTCCAACATATAACAAGGACATATGCTCCAATATGATCATAGCAGCCTTATTTATAATAGCCAGAAGCTGTAAAGAACCCAGATGTCCTTCAACAGAAGAATGGATACAGAAAATGTACATTTACATAATGGAGTACTACTCAGCTATTAAAAACAATGACTTCACGAAGTTCTTAGGCAAATGATGGAACTAGAAAATATTATCCTGAGTGAGGTAACCCAGTCACAAAAGAACACCCACGGAATGCACTCACTGATAAGTGGATATTAAGCCTCCTAATCTTTCTAATCTTTCCCAAGTAGTTCCATTCTCTGGTGACTAAGCATTCATTCAAATCACCACAAATTCAAGGCCAGCTTGCTTGGTCTAATTAGCAAGTTCCAGGCCATATAAGGTTCTTAAAGTGAGATAGTGTCTCAAAAGCAAAACAAAACCTTTTGCAGAAAGATAACCAGGAAGTCAGGTCTAGCATCCTCCCTCCATGGCACACTCTTCTAGTTCTACCAGACCTGAGTATTGCTCTATTGTGGGAGCTAGAAGTTCTCTTTATGGTCTAGGATATGAATCTGTGTGCTTCTCTTTTGGCAAACCACTGTTACACACACACACACACACACACAGTTTTTCTCAATTTCCCCCATTAAAGTTATTGTGCCTGTGACAATGAAAACAATATCGTATTTCCTTGGAACTTATTCACTTATCCACTTGCACACTAGGCCAGGCCTAGTGACAGAAGCCTATCACCCCAGAATTTGAGAGGTGGAGGTAGGAGGATCACCACAAATTCAAGGCCAGCTCGCTTGGTCTAGTTAGCAAGTTCCAGGCCATCCAAGGCTCTTATAGTGAGATCGTGTCTCAAAAGCAAAACAAACAACCCTAAGAAAGTATCCCTTGAGTATGTCTCTGGAACCAGAGAGAATGCAGGCCTGGAGATATAAAAGCCAACAACATATATGTGGAATCGAAAAAGCATGGTACATAGTACCAAGAAATTCTCAATACATGTGAAAGGAACACTCCATGAGAACAGCAACCAATCACGAATGACAAAGGCTGGGGGAGGAGGAGGTGAAAAGGGTGGGGCCGGGTTGGGAACCATAGAGGGATGCAGTTGGAAGCCATTCCAAGGCTGGGCTTACTGAACTTTACAGACAGACAGGTTGTCACTCATGAAGGAAGAAGAGAAGCAACAAAGGGGAAGGAGGGGCAAGATCGAAGGGGAATCTTGCTCTTCTGGGAGTGATGAGACCAGCTTAGAGAAAAAGTGAGCTCATGTGGGGAGGAGTGCACTGTAAAGTCCCAGGAACTAATTAGGACCCGGAGGGAGGGACTTAGCCAGTCATGACTTCCCAAAGAAGAACTAGGTCACAAAGAGAAGAAACCAACTTGCTTTACATTGGAATGGAAACCAGCTCAATGCCTGAAGGATTAAGGACACAAGACCAGGAGATTCTCAACACGTGTGGAAGGAACAGTCTCTGTGGACAGTGATACCTGCCAGCCACAAAGGAACAGTCTCTGTGGACAGTGATACCTGCCAGCCACAAAGGAACAGTCTCTGTGGGCAGTGATACTTGCCAGCCACAAAGGAACAGTCTCTGTGGACAGTGATACCTGCCAGCCACAAAGGAACAGTCTCTGTGGGCAGTGATACCTGCCAGCCACAAAGGAACAGTCTCTGTGGGCAGTGATACTTGCCAGCCACAAAGGAACAGTCTCTGTGGACAGTGATACCTGCCAGCCACAAAGGAACAGTCTCTGTGGGCAGTGATACCTGCCAGCCACAAAGGAACAGTCTCTGTGGGCAGTGATACTTGCCAGCCACAAATGATGCAGATGTGGGGGAGGGGGGTTATAGGGGAGGTGACAAGGGCTGATGGGATCAGCAGAAGGACTGCAGTTGGAAGCCACCAGTTCCTTCAAAGCAACAGACAGGGGCAGAGCTGCAGGAGATCCAGGATTTGTACCCAATAGGCTGTCACCACCACAGGTGTCCAAGGTACAGGATGGAGGATGCTACCCAGAACTAGTCCTGGCCACCCAACAGAGCAGGGACCTAGACTGAGAGGACATTGCCTTCAAGTAGCTAATCAATCCATGCTGCTGTCACAGGTACCCTGCTGCAGGCCTTGGGGTTTCCTACTTAGCAAGAGCAAACTCCCTGTTGAAAACAAATGTTCGGTTTACCAAACAGGGAAGGCAAACAGTAGATAATGAGAAAACTAAACACAAACAAGCAGGATTGGAGCCATCTTTGTCTTATTATGTTTTGTCTTCCAGAGAAAGCATCCCTGCATGCGAATCGTTTTTTGTATATTTTGACTGATTGCTGGCAAGATAGAGAGATATAAATATTTCTGGAAATGGACGTGGTATAAACATATCATTACCCAGGCTGCAACTCTGTGTGTGTGTGTGTGTGTGTGTGTGTGTGTGTGTGTGTGTGATAGCGAGTGTGGTTTGAAGAGATGTTTATGGTGCTTTCAGTCGCCTCTCCATTCTCTGATCAAGAGTCTTTTAGTGATTGGAGCTTCAGGCTTGGGGATGAGAGTCAGGAAATGTTTCAGGATCTGGAAGAACATTCCAGATTTTCAGCATTAATTAGGTTAGAACTCACTATCTACATACCCTCTGATCATCTTTCTTGTTTTTTACATGAAGCACAATTAGCCGTCCGCCCTCAAAGCTAACGTGACTTCAGGAATTCCAGCTGTTGTTCAGCTCATCTTAATGAGGGTGTTTCTGGGAGGAAGACTTGTTTCTGACCTCAGTTCCACCACAGCCCAGGCCCATCAAATACATGTTAATGGGCCACTGTTGCTTTTTTTTCCTTAAAAAAAAAAAAGTCAGATCTTGTCCCACAGAGGCCAGACTCTAGCGTAGGAGGACTGAGCGTAAAGACATTAGCAGCTGAGCTGAGATGGGAGTGTTTTCACGTCTGGGATATATTGCTTTGTCTAACAAGGCACCCCAGCAGGCTTCCAATTGTGGATTCTCCAGACCCTCCCAGCTGCACAGGCTGATTGACAGGCTGTGGGCAGATGCAGTGCCAAACTCCAATAAAGAGAGGGCCTTGGGAAAATATAAGGCAATTATTGATGGGCAGCAATCCACTAATCAGACAATTTCAAAATTAATCCCATATTCCCTTACTGTATTAGCTTTCTTTCTTGTTTGTATTTATATAGCAAATTCATGACTTCAGTGAAAATTCTTCCCTCCAGCCCAATTATGTCTCTCCGAGGGCATTAAATTAAAAACAAGAGATATTGAAAGTGGCTTGCAATTAGTTCCTTAGTTAAAGGTTCTGTACATACTTAGCAACAGTGGGGTTTGTAACAGGATGTGCAATAACAAAAGTAAACACTCCGATTTTATCCTCTTCTTGACAGGGCAAGGGGCTGGGGAGGGTAACATGCTGACATTACTGAGAGCCAGAGATAATGGGTTAAATAATTGTGATTTGATTTTGGAGCTGATTATATTTGCATAAAATCCTGCTCAAATGCCCTGGTAGGCTCCAATCCTTTCCAGATACTCTGCCCTCCCCTGGCCATGGTCCATCTGGGTGGCCTCCGTAGACTTTCCAATGCTTCACTGGGTGTGGTATTTTTACAATAAGGACACACATAGCCAGCCCAGCCAGTTTCTATTACGAGGTTTCATATGCAGGATCATGTCCAAGTTGTGCTAGGAGCTCTTAATACACGGTGAAATTTTACATTTTTTTTCCAGTTGCTTATTATAAAGTCAGTCTCTCGGCTAACAACATCCACTCCTACGCCATCTCCTGCCTCTGTATTTGTTTGATTTTAGGAGACTCAAGACAGGTGGCATCCTCCTTTTGACAATGAAAAAAAGATCCCTTCCATGGAACAGTTCCTGAATCTGTCAATCTCCCATCTAACTGAGGGAAAGAAGGGATCATTGTAGCCTGAAGGAGTTTAAAGACCCAGGGCCTTGCACTAGCATGGTCATTGTGCCCGATGCCTGCTTTTGCTTCAAGCTTGGATGTTGCAGTCTGCCTCCACCCCAGGCTCTGGTGGGAGGGATTGAGGCGGCTCTGGTCCAACTTTGAATTCAACAGCTTTGAGTACCATTTGGTATTATTCCCCTTCTGATGTCAGCTTTGGCTGCTGGTCTGAAAACACCGAGAAGTCATGGTAGTCCTTCTACCTTCTATCCAGGAGTGACTTTGGAAATCAGCCATGAAACTCCTCTCTAGAAACAGTCTTAGCAGCTCAGAATACCAGGGCTCGTTGGATACAGTGTCAGGAAGATCAAACAGTCAAGGAAAAGGAGGAGATGCTCCGATGTGGAGACAGTGAAGAGGACTATAGGTGTTTCAGTGCCTGGTTACTAGGCCTGGAAGTACACAGAAGGGAAAGCTGCTTCCCTCAGAAAGTAGCAAGAGACAAGAAGTTAAACGCAGACTGTACTCTCTAAGAGCATGCTCTCAATCCGTTTTTCCAACCCTGCTGCCCCTTTTAATGTCACCAGCACTGAATAACCCACATACCTATCCAGACTGATGGACGAATCCACTCAGGAGTTGGGAGTCTTCATGATCCAATCACCTCTCAGAGCCCCACCCCTGAAATGACTCCCCTGTCGCTCAAGGTTGTTTGGCCAAGAGTGTTTCAATCTCAACCATAACACCTGATGCAGTCTTCATTGTTGGACTCTTTCCTTGTTCCTAGGCCTATTAGATGTAGATGTCACATCCTGTCATTACACTTGGTTTTCTCCCAGAAGCCTCTGTGTCACAGCTGATGCATCTACTCCCAGGTTCTACACCTGTTTTCTTCTCCTCATGACCAATCCCAGAAATGAATAACTTGCAAGGTGAGGAGGACTTGAAACCATGCCTTTACTCTGGTGCTAAGCTGAGGAAGGGATGAAGTGGAAATTTCTGGTTTCTTTGGGAACTCATTTATGTCATATGTTTTGCTGGGGCAGACAGGTGAAAGGATGTTTTGCTGAAGCAGACACAGGTGAAAGGATATTTTGCTGAAGAAGACACAGGTGAGAGGATGTTCTGTTGCAATAGACACATGAGAGGATGTGTGATGTTTAGAAAGAATATAAATATGACCCCACAGTCACTGGGCAGAGGCTCTGGCCTTGGTTCGCCCTGCTTGCTTGTCATGACTTCGTAGAGTCTAACTCACCAAAGAACTTGTCATGGTATCCCAGTGGCTGCACGAGAGCATTGGTGATGTCACCATCACTCTCAGCCTTGACTAGAAATGACTTGGTGTCACTACAGAAGCAAATGACGATGAAGCCATTATTTTTGTGCCTTTTCAGTCTGATGTGTTCCCAATGAGGTCACCTTCTGTCTGGATAATGAACTGGGGTGGGTGTAGGTGGGATCTTAATCTTTCTCTAATGTCTGTCTCCCAGTTAGAAGTGTTAGTGTGAACTCCTCTGTGTAGGCTGCTGGCTCCATTCCTCAGACCACAACCTCCACACCTCCTGGTCGCTCATACTAACTGCCTCTCAGGTCCATGAGCAAGTGGTTTTGGTTTTGGTTCTCCTCATGGACGACTTGTACCTTTGAGTTTCTCCTGTGAGATCTCTACTCGGGAGTCTGGGTGACTTGCCCTGACCGTATGATGGCTCTTACTCCGTAGCATGCTGCCTGTGGCCTGGCACTGCTATGGCCCCTGCTGTATCTCTGCCCCAGGCAGCCTATACTGTCATGGCTCCCTCATCCTCCTGTTCTCTCAGTCCACATCCCAACACCCAGAACAGAGAGCTCCCCTCGCTCCTCTCAGCTTTACATCTGGCCTTTATTTGTTCTTGACTCAGCAGGCTGGATGCCCCCAGCACCTCATTCTTCAACTTTATGTGTAAGAGCTGCAGATCTTCATGAGAAGCCTTCTTCTAAGTAGGGCAGATATGCAGATCAAAGGCAGGAGACAGATGTAAACAAACAGGGACTTCCCATCCCAGAGTGTCTGCCATGGTTAGCATCAGGGTCAGCAGCAGGCGAACTCCTTGGGAGGGTGAAATAAAATGAGGAGACCCATTTCTCAGAATCTGTGTGTGACACTCTATCTCTGGACTATGGGACACATCTCTGGAGGCTCACAGTCAGGAAAGCTACGCATGCGGATGAAGCTAAGGGCTGAAATCAGAAGCAAGTTAGGACTCTGGAAACAGCTCCTGGCTGTAATGCCTTGAAGCTCCACTGGTCAAATTGAGTGTGGTTAGAGGAAAACTAAAAGATGCTGGAGTTTGAAGGCCGGAGTATCAGTTCAACCTTGTTCACTTAGCTGAGGTTTCCTGGCTGCGGTGTTTCCTATTTCTAAATCGGTTTCCACCTCTGCAGACTAGCAGCAGTAACAGAAGCCTTCATGGCTGTTTCAAGGATCAAATGAGGTGATTTGCAAATTGTAAAGTATTAGGAGAAGTTTCATACTGCACAGGCTTTGTCTCAGACAGCAAGGTGATGAAGGGGGCCTTTGTGCCAAGCATGCTCTCATGGGAATAGCAGGAGTGAAGGCTGGATTTGGGTCACTGGGAGGACAATGCATTCTCTTTGAAACTTAGTGCAAACTCACTGCTTTAGGGGATGTATGTCACCAACTTTGAGTCTAATTACTTTGAGGCTCAGTACTGATTCCAGAACAGTTTTGGCACCCCAAAAGAAGTTGCATGATTGGGGACCAGCTGACAGAGTGCCTCCCCAGCATGCTCAAAGCCCAGGTTTAATCCCCAGCACATAAAGCTGCACACGGTGGTACGTGCCTGCTATCACAGCGGAAGACATAGAGGGGAGAGGATCTGAAGTTCAAAGCCATCCTCAGCTACATGGTCTACACTGATCTTAGACCCTGTCTCAGAAGAAGAAGAAAGATAAAAGAAACCTTGTGCCCATTGGTGTGATCCAGGACTGTAGGGAAGGGCGCTAGCAACCGTGACGCCATTTTCTTTCTCCATGAATGTGTCTCTTCTGGACATTTCGCATCAATGGAACCACAAACTACAGTACATGGTCACTAGCCTACAGCATTTTTGCTATTCCGGTCAGAACAGGTTAAGACGCACATGGGGGAATTGCTGGATGTAGAACATTGAGACGGTTAACAGTTTCCTTCTTGAGACAGAAACTTGCTGGATAACCAGGCTGATCTTGACTTCACGATCCTGTACCTTGTTCTGGACTTGCTAGACTTTCTCACAGTGGCTGTGCCACTGAGCGCACTCACCAGCTCCATCGAATAGGTGCTACCAACCTATTCCATACCAGAGGCTCCCAATTCCCCAGCGGCCATGCTGACACTGCTACTTCTGTTTTCTTTATCATAGTTAGCCTAGTGGATATGAAGTGGATTCTAATTATAATTTTGATTTTCATTTCCCAAATGAGGGAATCAAATATTTCCTTTACTTTGCTTCCCTCTCTCCTTCTCTCCCTCCTTTGTCTTCCCTCCCCTCCTCCCTCCCTCCCTCCCTCCTTCCCTTCTTCCCTTCCTTCCTTCCTTCCTTCCTTCCTTCCTTCCTTCCTTCCTTCCTTCCTTCCTCTGTTCTTTCCTTAAAAAAAAATCTCAGCATGTAGCCCCAACTGGCCTTGAACAATCCTGATTCTCCAGTCAGCCTCCTGAGTGTAAGGATTATAGGTGTGCTACCATACCTATTTAAAAATCAATATATTCTTTTTGTGTGCCATCTGGGGATCAAAATCCAGGGCCTTGAATATTTAATCTTAACAGAACTCAGCTATCTTGGGATTATCCTCAAAGCAGCTCAAAGGCCTCTATAGAAACAGAAGGCTTGAGTTTATTTGCTAGCACCAACTCTGCTCAAAGCAGCCAATAGTAAATATGTTTCTGTGTTCCAAAGACAGTGCTACAGACTTGAGGGGGGTGTGGGTAATGCTGTTATCCCATTTAACAGCTGTGGAAGCTGAAACTTAGAGATGTTAAACAGCCTACCCAAGGCCGTGAATCTGAATGACAAGGTGACTACAAGTCAATTTCCAAGCCAGGCTCTTAACCACAATGCCATAGTGACATCTGACCAAGAAACAAACCATGAAAAAACTTCAACAAATGGCGCTGGCAAGGTGGCTAAGCAGGGAAGATGATTGTCACCAAGCCCAATGACCTGAATTTAATCACCAGAACTCATGTGGTAGAAGGAGATAACCAATTCTCTGAGCTCACATAGACGGTGGCATGAATGCCTCCCCTAATAAAGTGTAATCTTTCTCTTTTTTTTTTTAATTCAGCAAATGCTTCCCAGGTAGCTACTGTATGCCCAAACCTGTGCTGAGTGCCGGGGCTTTGATGAAACTGCTTCCTGGGGCAGCTCAGAATCCAGAGAGTTTTGTGTTTGCTGGTAATTTTTGTAGAGTGAAGAAGTGAGTTTTATAATTTTTATTTGATTTAGCCCTCAAGTTGTTAACAGCTCCGGTGCAGGGGCAGGGAGAGGCTCGCCTATAAATATCAGCTCCCAAAGTCAAAACGTCTCTTTCATCTCCAAGGACTTAATTAAGCTGTTGACTGAGGAAGGATCAACACCTCTGTTGGGAACAAAAGACACATCTGTGGGTGGGAGGGTCTGTCCAGTGAGCACTCCTGCATCATGTAACCTTTGGGAGGACAGAAATAGGCAACCTGGGTGGCACAGGGATGTCTATCACTGAGCAATCGGGCACACACACACACACCAAAGGCACTCACAGCCCGGTAGCCCAGGAGGCACCTGACATCTCTGTATAGAAATCAGAGCAATGGACACATTTACTGACAGTGCCACTTATAGCAGTAAACTGAGTCAGGGAGGGTCCATCTGTGGTCAGAGGACTCTGGCAAAAGAGGGCCACAAGCCAGGTAGTCACCTTCCCAGAGGAAAGCCTACCTCTTCTCTGCAGGGCACTGACTGTGCTGTGGGGCTGTTGGGATGTGGCAACACTTTATTGGGGGCAGTTGAAAGAAACCAGCTTCCCTGAAGTCCTGACTGCAAATGCTGGACTTGTTCTATGGGAAACCCAGAACTGGTTCCCAGAGGAACTGACATACATGAGAGTTTAAGCCAGGTTGTAGAGCCGTGGCCTTGGTGAGGAAATCGATTTGAGGGTCAGCAGGGAACACAAGCATGGAGAAGCAGTTTCCTCAGTGCAGCTGAAGACCACTGTGTGAGTGAAGGAGGCGCTTAAGCCTGGGGACAGAAAATGAGTTAGCAGTGGACACCGAGAGCTGGAGATGGAGCAGCCGCTGCAGGAAGTGGTGTGTCCTCAGAAAGGACGTCACTGGAGCTGTCGCCAAGAAGTTCAAGGTTCAAACTCCACGAAACTATCATGCAGTTTACCATCAACAGCATATGCCTGGGTCAGAAGTCAGGATGCCAGATTTTTCTAAAAGCAAAATGCAGAAGAAGTCCAGTGCAGTTTGGGTCATGGCAGGAAGAAGGGAAGCTTTGGGAAAGCCTGGAGCTCTGACACCTGAGGAAGAGGAGGAAATCAGAATCCGGGGTTACCGAGAGTGCTAGGGGCCACCAGTTCTACCACACAGATACACACTGAGCATCTACCTGGCTGCAGGCTCTCAGCGAGCAGGGGAGGGAGGGCATTATGGCACAGGTGACTTGTCTTCACAAGAGGGTTGAAGCAGGTCACATAAACTGCATCCTGCAAATGATGTAGAAAGAATGGGAAGGAGAGAGAAGCTAGGATCAGATCACACACACACACACACACACACACACACACACACACACACACACACACACCCCAGTCCCCCGAGCCATCCTCAGCGCTGGGCAGAGTCCTGGTTGACCCCAGCTCACTGCAAAAGCTCTGTGGAAGCTCCCCACAGCCCCAGACACTGCATCACGGAAGGGAACCAGCCACTTTGGATCTAAATGTTAATAAAAATGAAATCCCTGAGCAGTCACCGAAATTAGCAGGGGTATGATTGAAATGCCAAGGCAGGTCTTGCTATTTTTATGAAGCTGTGAATAATATAAGTATCCAATTGATAAAATGTTATTAAAGCTGACAGCCCTTAAGTGATCTAAGTGGTAAATATTGAAATGAGGTCTCTGCAACACTGTGCCTGGGGGGCCTGCCGCGGTAATAAGCATTGAACAATAGTTTCATGGGCTCTGGGGGCCTGCGGAGCTCGGGGGTGGGGTGGGGGTAGAAGCAAATGCTCTTCCTCCTAAATAATTAAACCAGGATTCCAGGGATGGAGAGCAGGTCCTTGTAGTGGTTTGTTAACATCCAAGGGAGCTTCCTCCAGGCAACAACTCTGTAGGGACAGCTTTCCCTCAACTGGGGGCGGCAGGCAGCAGGGAGGAGGCTGGCTCCCCTTCCATGGGCCCCAAGGAGCCTGTGTGGAGTGAGCGGCATATTTTAGTCTTTATTTAAAATCTACACAGACTGGTACACCCTGAGGGCAGTTGATGGTTGATGAACAGTGGGCTGCCATGTGGGTTTAAGATTTTATTAGCACTGTTTAGGAAAAAACACTGAGGAGAGCAATTTAGAAATTCTGTATCTTCTTGATCATCGGGTCCTTGAAGAAGTGTGGGAAGCATCTTCCTTTGCTCCGCTCGGGGAACAAGCCGGCAGAGGCTCTGTGTAGACATTCACTCTGTCCTTAGCTCAGGGCCAGCTATGCCCACCTGGGTCTTCTGCACTCAGGTAGAACGTAACTGGGCAGTAGGATACTTCTTTGGCTGTTAGAGGACAAAACATGAAGTTGGTCTTTGAAGGACTGGGGCGCGGAGATGTGGGTAGAGCCCCTGCAACGATGACGCATGGACTGCAAAGCTAGCGTAGTCTCAGGTGTGTCCACAGATGTGTGGACGGCTGTGTCAGGGCCTTCTGACCCTGGGAGCCCTGGTCTGGATGGTGAGGGCTTGGGCATCAGGGTTAGGGAAGGATGGGGTAAGCCTCATGCTGAGATGTTGGAGCCTTTAAGGGGACGCATGTGAGAGACTAGTGACGGTCGGAGTCCTTCAGGTTCTTGAGTAGAAAGGTAAAGCTATGGTGATTCAAACGTTCACATGGCGGTTTTCAGAATCTGTTTTAGGAGACTCAGGCCCAGAGAAGTTAGGTGGTGCCTCCAGGTGTAACAGCAATGCCCCAGGTTCTGAAAAACCAGTACTGCTGACTTTAGGCTGGGGACAAAAAGATAAAGAATTTCCCCTAGTCTTAAGATTGAGTTTTCTTTCCAACAAACTACTGCTTAAACCTCCTCTGGGTCTCCGGAAGCTGGCGTGAGCTGTGTTAAGCTAGCCTCTGGGTCATGTTGCTTTCTGCAAGGCCCTCGTGGAGGCAGGCTCCAGTCCGGGCTCTGCTGGGAGCTGCTTCCCCCTGCCAGCCTCACTCCACAGTCCAAATGGTTGCTTTCGTTCTCAACTGTGGCACCCCTTTACTGAAATGGCAAGTGCTTTCCTGACCTCAGACAGGAAACCTGACCATAGTGACACCTCCTTACAGGACTCGGCTCTTTGATACTTCTCTGAAGAGACTTTTGTCTCTCCTCAACTCCTAACAAACTCCTCAGACTGTGGCTTAAGGGTAGAAGGATTTCCTTTAGGTCGCAGTTTCAGAAGGTTCAGTCTATGGTAGCTCAATGCCATGGGCTTGGCTAACATCATGATGGTTGTTAGTCTTTACCTCACAAGATCAGGAAGCAGAGACAAAGATACTGCCTGGGACCTGCTTCCTCCAGAGAGGTCACACCTCCTAAAGTTTCACAAAACAGTGCACTAGCAGGAGACTAAACATTCAACACATGATTCCGAAGGGGACATTTTATAATCGTAGTCATTGAGTCACCCTCAGGCTCACTGGTGTCCTGTGAGTGGGCAGAGTAGGTTTATCCAGGTGGCACGGGGGAAGGTGAACTCTACAGCAATGGACATGAACTAACTTTGTTTCCAAACTGGTGCCAACATGGTCTTTCTGTAGTGACTCACCGGTAGCTGCTACTGCGGCAGGCTCCAACCTGCCGACCTGGGTTAAATCCCCGGGACCCACGTGGGACCCACGTGGTGGAGGGTGATTGCTGGCCCACGTCGTGGTGGAGGGTGACTGCTGCAAGTTGTCCTCCAACAACATGAAAGCATGCATGTATACCTCTCCCATGCACACACAAAATACATGTGAAAATTTAAAAAAATGAAAAGAACCAAGAGGTTCTAGCTTCCAAATACAAGGGTCCTTGAACAGCCCTTCCCTGAGTAAGGGCAACCTGAGGGTGTGATGCTAAACGACAACCTCACGAAGCAGAGTTCTCCCTGAGAGACTGGTGTTCTCTTGTATATCTAACCTAGTGCCCTGGGCCTCACCTTAGAGGCCATTGTTTACCTCTGAAAAGGAAGATTATAGGATATTTTAAAGACATAAATGCAAGGTCTCTTGTGGGTAGGCAGTGGCTTTGAGTGTAGGTCAGTCAGCAGAGTGGCTGGCAACTGCATTTAAACAACAGTGAAGGCTTCCAGGCCCAGGTGTCCCCCTCCTATGTCTTGGTGCCTCTTTAGGCCTCTGTAAACAGCCAATCGATTGAGTGTCAGAACTGTTTTCATAGCTGTCCTGCACACTGGGAGTATTAGATGAAGCAGACTTTTTATTTAGTTTCTGACAGGTAATTAAATTTTGCCCCTACGTTGGTTTGTGATTCAGCCAAGAAGCCAGGAGTAGAATTCTGAATGACCCTAGCTATTTTCTGGAATATTACAACTTAATTTTGCTTCTCGAGTTGCAAGTAGAGATTTTGATACTGTGGAAAGTTTGACTCATGCTCAGGGCTCCAGGTTGGAGATTTCATTTTTCCAACCGGAGTTTGTGCTCTTTCTCAAACATGTAAAAGTCCTCATTCCACATTCTTTCCAGTGTGGCCAACTGTGGGAAAAACTAAAAGTTACAGTTAAGAAAAACACCAACTGGCAAGAAATCGGATGCCTTCCCAAGACCTGTTTCTTTAGAAATCAGGATTTATTTTACAACAGAAAGTTCTGGAATCTGTGTTCATTGCAAATGAAACTAAGAGCTACCAGGGATCTGGGCATTTCTGTAATGAGCATGTGGGATTGGGTGTGCAAGTGGAGCTCCCAGTCTGATGGATGTGGCCCAGGCCATGATGGCGTGCTTCCCTGAGCACCCAGGCCAGCACCCTACCCCAGCACGGTGGCGCAACTTGTCGGCCCTGTTCCTTCCTGGTATTGGGTCTGATCTTACTCTTCACCTAAGAACAAATGAAAGAAATTCTAAGGCCTATGAGATAACGCAGTGGGCAAAGGCGGCTCCAACCTGCCGACCTGGGTTAAATCCCCGGGACCCACGTGGGACCCACGTGGTGGAGGGTGATTGCTGGCCCACGTCGTGGTGGAGGGTGACTGCTGCAAGTTGTCCTCCAACAACATGAAAGCATGCATGTATACCTCTCCCATGCACACACAAAATACATGTGAAAATTTAAAAAAATGAAAAGAACCAAGAGGTTCTAGCTTCCAAATACAAGGGTCCTTGAACAGCCCTTCCCTGAGCTCTGTTGGAAGCAGATCTAAGACATCTTTATAATCCTGTTTGCCGAACGGCCCGCATTTCCACAGGGATGCCCAGGTTTAAACTGTCTGCACTCAATCTTATGGGATGTACCTCCTTACCACCAGAAAATTCCTAGCACCTCCTCCCTCTGTTCTTCCTCCCTCCCTCCCTCCCGTCCATCCTTTCCACCATCCTTTCCCTCTCTTTCCTTCTAATAACACAAAGCATCTCTAAATATGTTTGCATTATCCAATCTATTCCTTAGGTCTCTTAAACTACTTTATAAATTATTTTTCTTTACATGCTGACTTATTACTTAACTCTTATACCATGTAGCCCTCCCTGGTTGGCCTAGAACTCACTATGTAGACCAGGCTGGCCTCTAGCAGAGCTCTGCCTGCCTCTGACCCCAAGTTCTGGGGTTGAAGGTGAGCGCCCACACCTGGCTCCACTCTGCGCTGCGTTTTGAGGAGGTGCTTTACTTCTGTCTTGTAATCGGCTAGTTTTCTCTTTAACTATATCCATCCCGTGTAGAATTTATTTTATCCAATTTTAAATTTTCATTAATTATGTTACCCCTCCCCACACTTTGTGTTTTTTCATTTCTATATTTGTCCCATCCTGGTGTGTCTTTCTGTCCCCTATTTTATTTAAAAAAATGTTAATTTCTTTTATCTCTTTACCTAAATGTACTTCTTCAAAATTGCTTTCTAAATTCTCTGTTGTTCTTATTTCATTTGATGTAAATGATTTTCTGGGGGCTAGTTTTCCTCATGTTCTGGAATTTGTGTTTGCAGGCTTATTTTGAATGCAATTTCTCTGCCCACCCACTTCTTTCCTCCCTCCTTCCCTCTCCAACCTTGCATTTACCTCTGCTGAGTGGTTTTGTAGAGTCCTGTGGTCCAGGTGTCTCCTGTAGGCCTGGTGTTTATGGCATGGGTCTCCTATCCTGATCCTGCGGGAGCTGGACCTGGGTCCTAGTTTCAAGAATACACTGCTTTCCGACCTCTCCGGGTAGAGCAGGGCCTGCAGTACACTCTTCAGCGCCATTTCTGCCTCTTTCTTGAGGAGGGAAGCCCCAGACTGCTTCCTAGCATTTTAGATCATGGGTTTGAATGCAGCTTTTGCCTCTGTGGGTCACGGTTAGGGGCTGCTAACCTGCAAGAGCTAATCTGCTGTCTGTTTGCTGGCTCATCTTCCTATGGGGTGTATGTTCTCAGTGGTATTTACCTGGGTTGTGAGCTATTGGGCTCCGCTGTTGTAACATTCTCCTAGTTTATCTCAAGTTACTGTCTTCGACAGCACAGAGGGCTCCAGGTATACGTAAACGGCATGATGAGGGAAAGCTCTGGAGAACAGCTTTAAATCTTTGTGTGAAGAAGACATAGGAAAAGGAGCTCTCATGTTCCCACTTCTGGGCACAGCAATTGACCAGAATGGCTGGGACATGTCATCGAGTGTCTGGTTTGAAGGGCAGGGGAGAAAAGGCACGCATCTAAAACAGAAGCAGAATTCTGGAAACTTCATTGGTGGAAGGAGCACGAAAGATCTTCAGATTCACCCTTTGCTCCTCTGCCCCATGTTTCCTCACAACATCATGGGCAAGTGCTCGTCCACATTCAGAAGGGCTCTCCAGCGGAAGGGCCCTACCCGCACGGTTACTCGGCACGCATAAATGCTCAACCCCTGCTCTCTGCCATTCTTGCCATTAGTACACCGGAACTCCCTGAGCAGAGCTCGTCCCATGGCGTCAGTGCTCTTCCCCAGAAGCAGTATGGTCTGTCAGGCCTCTTCTCCTGCCTGGAGCTTTCTGGAGTCTGCCCACTGAGGGAAGTGCTGCTAAAACCAATAGGGGAGATAGCTCAGCCTTTCCTCTCTGACACCAGTGTAGCTGGGGAGTCCTGGGGTTCAGAAGCATCCTTTCTAGGAAAACCCAGTGTGCAGTTCTAGGATGAGTGGGCCAGGACTGAGAGGTGGCCTGGAATGTGTGAAGTGGCATTGCCAGAATCCTGAAGTTTCATTTAGCCTTGGGGGTGGGTTGCACTAGTTTGAGGCACAGAAAACATCCCAAGGAGTCAGTATGAACTTTGGTCTCGGTTATACTGGGCTATTCTTAGTCCAGTATTTCACTACCTAAAAGAAATACTGAGCTCCAGGTCATCAGTCAACCAGAAAAGCTTCCATGATGGTAACAACTATTCTACTAACTTACTTTTTAAAAGAAATTATATGTGTGTGGTGAGACTGGGGGCATATGCGCACACAGAGGTCAGAGGGCAACTGGTGGGAACTGGCTCTCTCCTTCCACCATAGGTTCCAGGGATCAAACTCTGGGAGTCAGGACTGCATGGTAAGTGCTTTTACCCACTGGACCATCTTGCTAGTCCTTCCCTAAGTAAGTCTCTCTGACTCACAGGACTGCAACCAGAATTATATTGATTTGATCAGTATGTGCTGTGCATGTGTGTTATGTCACATGAACCCCATAGATATCTATAGCTATTACACATCAATTAAAAACAAAACTAGACCCAGGCCACCCCCTGCCTTCATGGAGAGGGTGGCAGGACACCACTACAACTGTGTGATGGAGAGATGGGAAAGACAGAAAATGGAGCAGTGTGTGTGCTGTGGAGACAGCTGGAGCTGGAGACGTGACCGGGCACAGCAGCAGTGAGAACCAGGCTGATGCAAATGGCTTACACTGCCACCTAAGGCCATGATGTCCAGCTCCATGCTGCCACCAAGGGCCATGTCTGGGTCTGACATATTACTGCATCCGGGGTCTGTATTGACGTCTGTGGCCCAGGTTACCACCAAAGGCCTTGCAGATGTCTGAGGTCTGCTCCCCTCTCCACAGCCATGTTGATCTCTGTGGGCCATGCTACGGCTGGTGGGTGGCAGGTATGTTAATGTGAGTGGCCTGTGCCACCTGCCACATGAGGCCGTGGTGAAGTGTTGATCGGTGCTGCTGCAGAGGGCCATGTCTGGATCTGAGGTCCTGCTGCAACCGTGGTCTTAGTTGGTGTTCATGGCCTGTCTTACTACTGAAGGCCACGTGGTTGTCCATGGTCTGCCCTGCTGCCTGAAGCCATGTTATTGTCTGTGGGTCGTGCTGTGGCCAGGGTTCATACTTTCTGAGTGGTCTGTACTGCTACCTGAGGCTATGCTGAGGCTATGCTGCTGTCTGGCCCTTGCTGCCACTAAGGGCCCTGTCTGGGCCCATGGTTCTACTGCAGTTGGAGTCTGTGCTGACGATCGTGTTTTGTGTTACTGCCAAAGTCCATGTGAATATCTGTGGGCTGTGCTGCTCCCAGGGGCCAAATCGGTGTAAGTATCCTGTGCTGCCACCTGACACCATGGTGATGTCTGTGGCCTGGGTTGCTTCCAAGGGCCTTGTCTAAGTCTGTGGGCCTACTGCAGCCAGAGGCCATGTTCATGGTCTGTGCTGTCACCAGAAACCATGTGGGAGCCCATGCAACATGCTCCTGCTGACTGTGAAGAGCAAGCTAGCTCCTATTGCAGTGCTATGGATGACTGCAGATGCAGAGCTGAGAGAGGAACGTGGAAGGCTTCTGTGACAAACCCTGCTTAATAACAGGGACAACAGGACTCGGTTCTATTTAAGAGGAGACCACAGAGAGTTTGACCATGCTGCGGTGATATATAGATAGCAGAAACTGGGCTTTTTATTTTTTATTTAAATTTTTTGGGAGGGTGCAAGGATGGGGTCGGGCAAACATGAAAGGATGGGAAAATGAGTGTGGATCAGTGTGCATGACATGAAATTCCCAAAGAATCAATAAAAATATATGTTGAAAAAATGTTTTCTACAGTTGGAAAGCGCTGAGATCTCATTACTAATCAGATGTCCCAAGTTTAAATCCTAGTTCATCCACCACACACTCACGATGGTGTCTGCAATTTCTCTGATTCTTTTTCCTTTCTGAGTCTTAATTCCTTTTGTGTAAAATGGATCTAGTCCTGTTTGTACACACATGTGTGTGGTGGTGGTGGTGGTGTGTGTGTGTGTATGTGTGTGTGCGCGCACGCGTGCCAGACTTTTCAAGTCTGATCCAAAGGACAGATTATTTCACATTTGAAAAGTGCTTAATATACTGTCAAACACACCAATAGTAAACATTTATCCAATATTCTCTTCCTTTATTTCCTCTTCACTTTTCTTTCTTTTTCTCTTTCTAGGAATGACAATGTTTATTTCACAGCCTTTTTGAATCAAACACAATAACTTAGACATCACAAACAGTACACAGTAATTGTTATCATCATTATTAGGAGACATACATGAAATGGGTTCTGCTGATTTTAGCTGGGCTACCTTTCTGGCCCGTCATGGAGCCAATGCCTCAAGCCTGCCCACTTCTTCAGAGGCCAGTGAGGGGGCAGAAAGAGCAAAGGCAACTGTGATACTCTCAAGTGGACAGAGTTGGACATGAGGTCTTTTGTTCATGCATCTGTTCAGAGTTTATCTACTAGGGACTTCTGAAATGTGTGAAGCAATGTTCTGTGGGCCTGAGAAAATAATCCACCCCAGAAGTCCAGCTCGTATGAGGGTGTTTAAGGCATGTAAGTCTGTTCTCCACCCAACCATGATCTAGAGAAGAGATATTTGACGCTCCGCCCCCCCCCCAGCCAACTCTGTCTCTCTCACTTTCTTCATAGGTCACTGTTTAGTTTAGCCTAGGCTACTCTCAAAATCATCTTCTTCTTCCTTGAGCTTCCACGTGTGGGATCTCGGGTGTGTGGTGGCGCCTTCACAGCTGGGATTTTAGAAGGAAAGAGGGACAGTGGATGCAGGCAGGCAGGCAGGCAGGAGAGCCGTTTTACAAGGCCTTAAATTCTGCATGTATGGAGAGCTTCTCACAGAGTGGCAGTGGGCGATTTTCAGGGCCTGGAAAACCCTGGAGCCAACCCTGAGTGTATCAGGAGGCCCATGAGGATGGCTGGAGACTTGAGGGCCAGCAGGGAAAGGACCAAGGAGACTTGGCAGGCAGGTTCCTGAAGTGGGAGTCTTCCTCATCGGGGTGCCAGGCTGTGAGTCTTTATAGGCAAGTGACTGGTGCTGCCTTGTCTCCAGGGCTAGAGGTGCCGGGGCTGCCAAGCGCATTTGCAGATTTGCAAGCAAATGTATGTGCTTTATAAATGGAGCAGACGCCTTATGTTTCTGATTGATGGGCCATCAGTCGCACAGTTGTTAGGCTGTGATTGACTTTCCAGCCCAGCTGCTCCAGCTGTGCCACAGATGCTCCTTGTCTGAAGCTGGAGGGCTGGTGTTGTAAGCCGTGGAGAAGATCCTAATTGGAGTGATCCCTGAGAAATCGGCCATTGTGATGGCTAACGGCCATTAATTTGGGGCTTTCCTTGGGGTGCTAAAGTACAAGCTCCCCCTTGGTAATTACCATCCCCAACTGGACTGGTGCCATTTTGAACTCACAAATGATGCAGATGGGGCCAGGCTGAGTCTTAACTTCTGCATGCTTTGCTGAACCAAAACTCAATTTGTAAAATACCTTATTTTAAAATTCAAAATTAACGCACGCTATTTTGAAGGCCTTAAAATACACGGAAAGGTGAAGGATGACCGTGAAATCAGCTGCATTCTCATAACGCAAGGGTGACCACAACTCCATTGTTTGCCGCGTTTTTCTTTGGTTGTTTTATTCTATGTGAGTGTGACCTAAATGTTTTCAAAATTAGAAATTATACTTCAAACACAATCTTATATTTCGAGTTTTATCTTTATAACTGGGAATGTAATCTATGCCTTAAATAAAAATAAAATTGCTGACAAAGCAAATGATAAAGGCTTGCTTGTATTCCGGGCAGAGCTGCTGAAGGACAACCTGGGTGTGGAGCAGTCCGAAGACAATGGAGAGCTGGCACACAGAGCAGTATCACTGGCATTACAGTGTGCCAGGCATCTCATATATACCACTGGCATAGATACCAGCCCACCTGTTCCATAGGTAATGCAGTCACACTGCCTGAGAGCGTTGGGGACAAGCATGTCATAAAGTACTATCATTCCTTAACTTGGAAAACACCCTAAGCTTATCAGCGGCACACATCTGTACAGTCTGGTTAACGAGAGCTACTCCTCATTCGTCAGAGCAGACCCCAGGGCTGCACGTGCTCTCCCTTTCACTGGGCTTTAACACCTTTCTGCCTGCAAGTAGGCTTCAGTCAGTAGCTCTATGGAGTCTTCTTCCAGTGCTAGCTATGGCCACTTGATGCCTTTGGATGAGTTAGCAGTGAACGGGTCTCTTCTGAACACACTGGCAGAGAACAGCTAGGTGCTTCTCACAGTCCTTCCCATGTTGTCCATACAGTGACTCTGGGGAGATTTTTTCATATGCCTGGGACCAGAACAAACCACTTCAAAACTCCAAGGCTTTCTCGAGACATGGAGAGACTATTGCGAACCTACAGAGGTAGACACTTCCTGTCAGGGATACTGTCCTAGGTGGTATGAAATTCAAACAACCCTTCCAACTTGCAGACAAAAGTGCAGGGATAGTGTGGCCTCTAGCTGCTGACTCCTCCTGAGTTTCCTGTGGCCAGTAAGCCCAATCAACATCTAAATCAGTCCTGGTTCATGTGTGACGTGTCTACACCTGTCGGTGACCTAACCACAGTGCCGGAATCTGAAACCACGTATCACTTTTAAGACATTCTAAGTTCTTAGGATTCTTACCTGAGGAGTGGGGGAAAAGCCAACCAACCAACCACACCCAGGAGGAGCAAGCTGGGTGCCCGCCTTTACCCTCAGAGGCAGAAGCAGGCGAATCTCTGTGGGTTCGAGGTCAGCCTGGTCTATGCAGTGAGTTCCAGGACAGCCAGAGCTACATAGCGAGACAAAATAAAAACAAACAAAAAAATCGTACAGAAGCTCACAGAGGCCCCAGCTTTGATTCCTAGGTACGTCTGAGGGATGCCGTGCAGGCCATGGTATGTGGCCGGGGAGTGGAGCAGCCCATGCACACAGCTACCTGCCGTGCCTGTCCTGTTAACTCATGAGAGGGAACCATTTCTCCACGTCAGAGCCAGCAAACGCTTTCCTGAGAAGGAAGACTTCAAACGTTGAACTCAAGCCAGTGTAAATGGCAGGTCTTACCTGCCCACGTCCTGAGCGTGCTCAGGTGAGGGGAAAGGTTAAGTGTCAGAGAGGATGAAAAGCACCCAGCGGCCAGCCTGGCCCTCGGCCTGGCCTTTTAGGCCCAGGCTTGCAGCTGCCAGGGCGCAGGCGCAGTGGAGGGATTCGTGGGCCCTGTTGCTCCAGGCTCTGCGCAGGCGCAGGTGAGGTCTCCTGCTCCTGCTCAGCTAACAAAGGCAGTGTGACCAGGCGGCCTCCAGGAGGCCGGCCTCCTTTGAAGCACACAGCCTGGATTATTTAATATAATGGAACAGTGCAACTCGACCCATCAGAGACATAAATTTCCAGGTGTTTTAAATTTGTTTGCCCCGTCAGAATGGTAAATGACAGACAGTAAAACTCGGCACAGGTCGTGGCTGTGGGAGCAGGGCCAGCCTTGGGCTGCGCTGGGTCTACTCTGGGGTGGGCCTGGTGGCCCAGGCAACTGTGGGTTCACCTAAGAGCATCCAGGACCAGGCACTCTCCTAGGCTGAAGTCTCTGAAGGGATTCTGCACATAGGCTGGGCACGGGTCCTGGGTCTTTAGATTGTGGAGTCTCTGGCACCAAAACGTTACCCCAGACATCTGTGCAGAGCAGCCAACAGCCTCTCGGCCCCCCAGGTTAATTGAGGTGTGAGTGCCTGTAACACCCATAACGAGGTTTCTATTGCCCTTGCCAAGTTCAATTACGGGCGCATCTGCTTTCTGATTTTTCCAAGATGGCTTGACTCACTCTCCCCCCTCCTCCATTCCCCACCCCCAACTACAAAGGGACACACTGCACAGTAGCCCTTCCCAGAAGGTAAAATATTCTTGTTGCTTTTTCCAGACTCCTTTTGAGATGTGTCAGCCTCCATAGCATGACTGCTGAGGATAGATATTACCGCGAGTGATTCTAGAGAAATCAGATCCTTGGTCTCACCCCATACAAGGCCTTCACCCTTTTCCTTTCAAAGTAATAAAGGATGTTGACTTTTTATGAGGTGGGCTCCCTGCCTGCTACTCAGAAACCTACTGTGATCTGTCACTGGGGATGGAGAAATCATTTCACGAACAGGAAGGACCGGCTCAGAGAGGTGGAAACCCCAGAAGTCAGTGCGTCAGAGGGGATGAAAGAGGGAAAGACCTACTTAGTACCAAGGTGATTGATTATCATTACCTACCTGTTTGGGTTTTGTTTTTTGGGGTTTTTGTTTTTTGTTTTTTGTTTTTTGTTTTGTTTTGTTTTTTTACTGGCAGGGCCTTAAACAGGGACACCTTGGGGTCCAGCCTCCTAAGGACAGTTACATTTGCACTGACTGGCATGCTGTTGGTCCAGCATTACACATGAACATACAGATGTATGTGTATTGGTGGAAAAACAGGGTTAAGGATTGGAACACAGAACTGTGAGACATGGAAGATTGGTAGCCTTCCAGGAACGTACCCGCCTTACCAGACTAGGGCACGAAGTCATGGCTAACAGGTGTTAGTGGAGCAAATGGTCATTAAGATCTAAGAAGGTCAAGGAGAGACAACTCCTTCCTGGATTCTAGGTGGGGGGTAACAGGGACAGGTAAGATACAGATGAGGACCAGTGAGAGATCTCATTATGGAGATCACAATGGGGTGGAGCAGGACCCTGGCATTCTCAGAAAGTTGCTGGTCCCCTGTTAGCCAGACTGCTGTGTTTTCAGCCTGCAGTTGCTGCCTGGTGACAAGCCACCCCCCCCACCCCCCCAAGGAAAGAGGGTGTTCGGAGGTCAGTGTTTGCAGCTGATTTCAGAAAGCAGGAAGCATCGATTAGCAGATCAATTAAGGTCCAGGTGGTCGTCGGATTATAAAAAGTAGCTGTTAACTGAAGAAGGACCCCCCCCTAAGAAGGCTGACCACCACAGCTCAGTTAAACCGTGTGCTGACCATACAGCTCTGCGAGGCAATGGGAGAAATTCTAGCAGCTCTGCCCTACTGATGACAGAAGTGACCGTAAGAAACTGAGGAGGCCACAAGTCAAACAAATAATTTGGTTGACAAATAGGAGTATAAACAAGACCTTGATAAATGAATTTCCTAATCGTTCTCTGTTTATTGACATTAGCTCAGCGTGGTCATTAACTCTGACATCACCTCTGTATGCCGCACAGTCTAACATCTATTCATCCTGTGGCTACCCTGCACATTTCCCCTGCATGTTTTATGTCTCCAAGTCTCCTGCTTTTGGCTGGGCCATGAGAGCCTCGATTCCAAGAAATTGTGCTGCGCTTACTGAATGAAGAATAAGGTCCCTGAACTTCTTATGGATGTGAATGGAGAAATGAAAGAAACAGGGAGAGCTTCCAGCCCCTCACCTTCATTCTCACGCTCCTGCTGGGACTCGGGAGCTAGCTCTGTCCTCTCTCTCTCTGTTTTTGTAGATGCCCCTTGGCCTGTTGGGTCTCTATTGTTCCATCTCTTACACAAGTGCAGAAGGAGACACTGGGTGAGAATGCATACTGGAGGAATGGTCTCCAGGACAAGAGCATTCCCGAGGATCTTGGAGTGCTTCTACCAGAGATTATCTTGCATGCTTTGGAGACACTAAGCCATGCCTCTAATGGCTCAACGTGACAGGTTTACCCAGGGACAGTGTGTAGTCAATCATTCATTCTTAGCCAGTGAAGCCAAGGACACAGCCTGATCTTGTTGGTAGAATGTGCCTGGGCGCTGTGGTCCCAGGCCAAGATTTTTGTCTGGGGTAGCCTCGTGTGGAGCGTTAGCAACCTAGGAGAACGCAAAGACAGAAGGTTGAAGTTGTAAATGCCAGCTGTATTTTTATTGGTCATCTGCAACTTCAAAGGCTTTCCTACTTTAAAGGAGGCCCAAACAGGTATCCAGTCAGCTCTTTGGGCTCCCAGCCTTGAATGCCTTATTGATTTTCAATGTGGTTTGACTCCCAGGTGGGCAGACTTCAAAATGGTGTGTATTTCCCCCACCCCTCGCTGCCATGGTTCCATTCCCCTTAGTCTCCATCTCCAGCAAGCTTCTGGGGGGGGGGGGGAAGGGGTCTGTCGTCTTTGGCTTCTCTCACTTTCCCCTTGGACAGAATTTCAGAGGGCCAAGGGCTGCTTCTGTGGAATTGTGTTTTAGGGGCTTTGCATGGAGCTGTACCAGATGCTGCCAGGTGCGAAGGACGAGATGTAATGCTTGCTCTCAAAGAGTTCCGACTAATCATCCCGTCTAGTGGATTCTGAGTGAGGCCACTGTCAATGTGTGGCAGTGATGGAGGCGGAGCCAGCTGCTGATACCACTTCCTCAGTGAACACACAGCGTTCAGAAAGGACCTTAACCCACCAAGTGTTTACTGAGCTATCATGTTCCATGCCATGGGGGAATGAATACTTACTAGATGCCCACTTTAGGCCAGGTGCTCTGTTCAGCTCATATTTCATGGAAGCTTTACTGAAACTCCATGTAAGTTCTATATGGCTTGGGGAAACTAGTTGTTCTTAGCTCCCTTTCTATAGGAGGAAACTGGATTGAGTGGGGCTTACTAAACCTGTCCAAATTCACTGAACAAGTAAGTGAAGACAGACAGAGGCTGGACTGTCCTCATTTCCCATGCCAACCTGGGATTTGTGTGTCTGTTTGTATTGTAGAGAAGAGAGGAGAAAGAAGACACACTGGAAGATGGTCATGGTCGCCACAGATCATCCATATTCGTTCACGTGGAATAAATAAGCAAGATGAGACATACCTGTGGATACGGCAGTAACAGCAAACACTTCTTTAACACCTGTGCTGCCACAGACTACAGACTAAGTGTTTCACCAGGGTTAACTAATCCTCATGGTGAAACTGAGGCACAGAGGGCTTGGGTTACTCTCCCAAAGGAACATGGCTGGGGGTGTCAGATGGAAGATTCAGACATCGAGTCTTTCTTACAATACTTGGTTGCGTTTCTGATCGGCTACAGAATGGTACCAGAGGTTTGTATTGACTGATGCCTTCTGACAGGAGCTCGGCCACCTGTCCCTTCATATTTAACCTCTAAAGAGTTGTGAGGCCGTGGCCAGGCTCAAGTGTCACCCCCTTTGATAGATGAGAAAGAGAGAGAACAAGTGAGAATCCAGAGTTACCCTGACCACACCCTTGCAAGGGCTTTCTCTACTATGAAAAGAGAAGAGCCCTAGCTAGCCTCCGTAGCGAACAGATCCTTGAGCAGAAGGGTCTGTAAACTTGAGGCACACTGGTCTATGAAAAGTCTCCCAGGCAGGCAGACTGTGTGCCTTCTGTGGGCCCTGACCACAGTGAATTGGGAAAGACTTTTTTTGCATATGAAAGAAAGAGGTAAGGGCAAGCTGGGTCCGGCTCCCAGGGGATCCCCAGTGCCCTGGCACAGATGGACCTTCTGCTCCGCAGACTGCCTGGTCCAGCCATGGAAAAGAAGAGGCCTTTGAAGTCACAGACCACCAATAAAACTGCAGCTGGTACCAGAAGCTCACGGGGCTCCAGGCGTGAGATTTTACACTGCAAGGGGCTAAGCCAATGCTGACAGGGTTGGAATGTGCCCTGGACTCCCCTTTCTTGTGCAAAGAGTCACTAGGGTGCCTCCGACCCTGGCTACTCTGTCACCCAATCAATCAAGGCTACAGTCAAAGTCCATTAGTTACCACAGTGAGGTGAGAAGAACAGCTTGCCATAGAGCTCTAGACCTAAGACAGACTCATGCGCCGGACACAGCCATGGTAAAGGCTGTGGGCAAGTCCAGGGTGGGCCGGGCAATGAGGCCAGGAGAAGGGGACAGAGTGGGCATGGGTGTGGTTCATATGTGGCAAACTGGGTGTGGTGGTACATGCCTGTAATGGCAGCGACTCAGGAGACAGAGGCCAAAAGATTGAGTTTGAGGCAGCCTGGGTTACATAGTAAGACTTTATCTCAAAGGGATGAAGGAGCCTGGGGAAGCAGCTCAGTGGTTAAAGCTCACAAGTGTGAGGACCAGAGTTCGGTTCCCCAGAAAACCACGTAAATGCCAGGGGTGCATGGTGTTCCACCCCTAATTTCCGCCTTGGAGGGCAGAGACAAAGGATCCCCAGAGCAAGCTAGCTAGTAAAACCTGCCATATTGAGAAGTTCTGGGTTTGACTGAGAGGCCCGTGTAAAATTAACATGAGAGAGGTCCTCAGTGGACAGGGAGCAGTAAATTATTCAGTATGCCTAACTGGACAGTGAGGGAGACATCTTTAAATCTAAGTTTACAAAACATACACGTCCAGGGGAAACTCATTTCCTTTAAAGTGTTACCTCGCCAAGGCAGCATTCCCTGGGACTTTCAAGCTTCACTAGAAGCTCTCTGCCTTGCTCCAAAAGGAACCTGGTGTGCTGGTCAGCAAAGCCCCATCACTGCTCTCTTGAACGTAAAGAAACACTTAATGGGACTCTCTGACTTAGAAGAGAGATCGTATGCTGCCTGAGGTTGGGACAACCAGGAATGGCCAACTTGTGGGAATCATCTCATTGTAATTACTGAATCATAAAGAAAGGTGAAGTTGATCTTGCATTGAGTTAGCTGGCCTGGGAGAGCAGAGGGCAGGCGGTAGTGTCATACTGATCTCCTTCCTAAAGTTTGAACTAAATGGGGTGGAAGTTCAGTCGACTTGGAGCCTTGCTAGATTGCAAAATAACCACCACTTCTGTTCCCAAAACTGAAGGCCGGGGTTGGTGGTGTTTAAGTAGCTGTTGACTTAGCAAAGGCTTGGGCTTGTGTTCTGCCACAATGGTGGTGAGCCCACAGGGGAGGAGGGCTTTGAGGGCTTCCTTTCCACCTACAGCTGGTTTTACCTGGCTGCAAGACGATTGCAGCTAATCAGAGAGCATTGGCCGAGGCCAGCAGAGGCCAGCAGCCGGCACTTCGGGAACAGTCTGTGGGTTTGAGGCTTATGAATATGTGAGAACTTCAGGTGTGGGGATTCTTTCCTTGTAGAACTGGGAATCAAACCCAGGGCCTTGTGTATGCTGGGCAGGTGCTTTACCACTGAGCCACACCCCAGCTCTATATGAACGTTAGTGGTAGTTTTTGTTTTGTTTTATACATGGGGTGGCCGGAAGGTAAGACATTTCAAATGTATTTTTAAAAACAATTAACAAAAGGAACCGTAAGCCTGGCTTTAAAATAATCACGTTCAGTATTGAATTTGTGCGTGGGCATCTGATGTTGTGTCGGGGGAAGGACCCTGTGAAGCTGGGCAGTACTCTCCACTGCACTGACTACTCAGATGTAGCCAGGGACGATGGTACACATGGCTGTGGGTCCCAACAGCACAAGCAGCTAATTTAAGTAATGATTTTGGAAGCAGAATAGTTGGGTTTTCTCCTAGGGAAAAAAAGATATATATATATATCTTTTGATATCCCGCTTTTAAAATCTAACAGTGTGAGGATTCTCTCTTGCTTGACCGTTCTCTCAGACACTGGGCTAGAGAATGGATAGTATTTTATCAAATGGAGCTCATAAATCTATACATTAGGACTGTTTTTCTCTTTTTTAAAAACTTAAGTTTTTAACAATTTTCATACATATGCAAATATATATACACACATACAAATATATATATGTATATATATGTATTATAATGTATCATAAACATATCCACCAAGGTAACCTTCCTTATCATCCCACAGTCCTACAGACCTCCTTCTTAACTGACCCCCTTTTAATTTTATGACTTGTTTTATGTGCTCTAAGTGCAGTGTCCTGTGTGGGTAGGCATACCATCTGTGTCCATTCTTAAATCAGCCATGTCATAGCTAGAAAGTGTTTCAAAGGGTTTCTCCCCAGTTTCCAGGTCTTGTCATCCTTCTGGCCCCTTTTCTGTGATATTCCCTGGGTCTAGTTTAAGACGGGACTCTCAACAGCCATTTATTCTCTGCATTTGACCAGTTAGGTCTCTGTATTAACAACTGTCATCCATTGCAGAAGGAAGCTTCGCTGGCTGGAGTGGACAGCTGCACTAGTCTAAAAACATAAATATTTAGAAGGCAGATTGGTGAGTATTTATTTAGCTTAATGTCAGTAGTTCTGTCCAAGGGCTTATAACATCCTCAGTCATAGATCTGTTCTTAGTGTACAGTGCCAGGTACATATTTCTTCCTATGGAGAAGGCCTCTAATCTTGTGAGAGAGTGGTTGATTGCATCTTGCCTGCCAGGCCCATGCTTTAGTAGTCTGCATCCAGAGCTGGACAAGATGACTGACACTTTTCTCTCCTAGCGGCCATGACTCCATGAATGGTAGTCAGCAGCAAGCCGACTTCCACCTTAGCTCCAGCCTGATTCCCCTGTCTGTTCATTCTGAGTGTGTGTTGTCAGCAGCAATAGGTCCTACCATCCAGTTCTGGTGGATGGCCCAAGAGCCACGACAAGAACCTTCCTTGTTCTGAAAACCTCTGGGTGTATGCTTGGGTGCTCTCTGGCCAGTAGCTCACCGGGAGCTATCCCACCTTTAGCACAGGGATTGCTGTGCTTAGGATATCTGTCCATTCATACCTATGTTTAGACGTTTTTAAAAATTAATTAAATCTCATAGTTGCTGCATAATTTAGCATGTCTCTATTTGGCTTTTCCCTGTATCTTAAGTGTTGGTTGACACCCCATCCCTGTTTAACCCTTTCCAGCTCCCATACTCCCTCACTCTACTCTCATAGCACATGTGTTCTCTTGCCCTTTCCTTAAGCACCACCACCGTGGCTCTTTATATTACAGTACATTCCTGCCAGTGGAAAGAGTTGGCTAGTCAGAAGCTTCTGTGGTGTGATAGTTTCCCTCCTGCTGTTCACAAGATTCTGACTGTACTACCATCTTTGAATGTATTCATTTTTCCCACTCCTTTTGTGTGCCGAGGTAGCTGTCACTCATTTTCATCCCAGGATGGGTGGGCTCAGGCCTGTCCTCCTTCATTTCGTGGAGTTCCTCAAACTTTGGTTTCTCATGTGTCCCCTTTGCCACACGAGAAGACAGGGTACCCTTTCCTGTCCAGACTCTGCTTTCATCATCTCCTGCTGACCTCAACTGGAGCCTATGGGTAACCAACTACTGGTGCGCCATCTTGGAGATTGAGCCTCATTGTCCAAGATGTCACAGTGGGCCCATCTACCTCCCTCAGAAGTCCCAACTTGGCCGGGCGGTGGTGGCGCACGCCTTTAATCCCAGCACTTGGGAGGCAGAGGCAGGAGGATTTCTGAGTTCGAGGCCAGCCTGGTCTACAGAGTGAGTTCCAGGCCAGCCAGGGATACACAGAGAAACCCTGTCTAGAAAAACCAAAAAAAAAAAGTCTGTCAGGGAAGGTACAAAGAAAGAAGGGGGGCCTAGGACCTGAGCACACAAGAGAGCAGGACTTGACAGCCACAGCAGCTCACAGACAGTTGCACAGTCCCTTCTCCAAGGAACAGACATCCCCTGGGAACTCCCGGTCACTCTGACCCCAGAGACCCTCTGTTTTTACCAGGAGAACTTTCTAATTGCAGAGTCATCCTTGTTCTGTGAAGATATTTAAAAAGTATAATGATGATGATGATGATGATGATGATGATGATAATAATAATTTCATGTAGCCTCCAAGAAAAGAGTAAGGAGCCCACATGGATATTTGGGGTTAAACATGTCTTCTTCTGTCTGATGTGTTTGCCTCAGGGTTGAGATCTTTTAAATGTGCAGCTGGCTTTAAAAATGATCATAAAATTTCACTACTCAGTTATGTCTTGAGTATTCACAGTGGCTGAATGTTATTTATACATAGGATATTCTAGAACTTCCTTCCACATTTCCCATTCATTACAGAGTTTGGTAGCTCCTTTATGTACAGTATTTCTTCAATCAGTTTTTACAAATAGTTCAGAAGAAAAGAGATATTGCTGTAGCCAGTTTTGAAGACTATTACTTGGAGGTCACCTGCCACTGGCCAGCTGAGTAAGCAAATATATGGGTCTTCTAGAGAATACCACGAAGATATCTGTAATTTAATTCTCTGACCCTGTAAATTGTTACCTCACATAGTAAGGGCATTTTAGGTTTCAGGTAAGGATTTAGAGCCAAGAGAGTACCAAAGGTTCTTCCCCTGAGCCCTGTACAGTCAGTCACCAATGTCTTTCTAAGAGGGAGACACAAAGGTCAGAGTTTCAGAGGGTTGTGTGTCTGCAGAAGCAAACATGGAGAAGGGAATATTTGAAGATGGTACACTATTGACTTTGAAGATGAAGAAAGGGGCACAAGCCAAGGGGTACATCAGCCTCCAAAAGTTTCAAAAGCTTGAGTCCCAGGGCCCGCATGCTGTCCTCTAACCTCTCCATGTATGCTGTGATGTGCCTCTCTCATGAAATAAACAAATTAAGACGTAATAAACATACTTCAGATATCTACAGTGCTCCTCAGACACGGTCCCTTTGAGAATTGTGGTAAAGGTTCCCCTGCACTTGCCCTTGACTGTCCCTTGTGAGTACTGTGGTAACTCTCAGTCACAAGTTAGCCCATGGGCAGTGCAGGAGGTCCTCACTAGGCCCTCAGGTGAGGATTTGCCAGCTGACAGTTGCCCCATGCTGGAGAGCATAGGCAGCTGAAATCTGAACCCATACCATACACGGAGTAACGCACTTCTCAGGAAATGAATGATTTATTTATTTTCAATCTAAAGTTTAAACACTTTAATGTACCTCCCAAGACGTTACCTGGTTCAGAAAAGTGCAGGGAATCCACAGAGGAGCCAACTGCCTCTGCGACCCACCTGCAGAGAGCCAGCCTCCTGCAGGGAGCCAGCCTCCTGCAGAGAGCCAGCCTCCCACTCCCCCAGTGCCGAAGGCATGACAGAGAAAATGAAAGGTAGGGAAAATGGCATCTAAATCATACTCGGGTATGGCTTTGTTCACGGAGGTTACCCCAGATGCAGGGGAGTGTGAAAGACAGATGCTGTACACTTCCCCGGGGACAAAGAAAATGAAAGTCCATTTCAAACACACTGAAGTGTTGGTGGCACACTGTCTGAGGGTCCGTTTTAGTAACAATCATTGGTCATAAAAATAGGTTACTGTTGGAAAATAAGTACCTTCTTTATTTGTCTAAGTGTTGATGTTTTAAGGTTGGGTTGGAAAGTCTGATATCACTTCCCACTGCAAGATTCCCTTCCTGAGCCCATTCCTCTCTCTTACCTGGGTCTAATCCACTAACATTCACTGGGCAGATTTGCTAGTAGCAGGTCTGGGTCTCCCTCTCGCTGGTCACCAGGGTATTGTCTACATGCAGAGCTCCCATTAGCCAACCTCATAGACTGCTATGAGACTAGAAGTCCAGGCTGCCTCTCTGCGTGTGTGTGTGTGTGTGTGTGTGTGTGTGTGTGTGTGTGTGTGCGCGCGCACCTTGCTTAGGTGTGAGGACCTGTGCTGTAAGAAGGGTCATCACTATGGAGACAGTTTTCTCAGTTTCCCTAGACAGTAGGTGAGATCAGCCATACCTCTGCTGTCCCCTGTCCTTCATGATTCTTTGACTCCTTTGTTACTACCTCCAGGCCGTAATGGGCTCCATCCTAGTCTAGTACTTCGCTGGCCTTGCTCATGGTTGGTTTCATTCTCAAGGAAGCAGGCCACTTCTACATGTTGGGACTCTAATCTCTAAGCAGAGAGAAAAAGCAATTAGACACGCTTTTATCATCTTAAACGTAGACGTTAAAATGTGTATGTGTTCCAGTAATGTACCTGCACACTGCCACACCTTCCGTGCGCACAGTGGCTGGGATGGTTCAGAGTGCCTGCTTCTTTGTAAGCACCTTTGGTTTGTTGTAGGTGTGGAGGCACCAACCCAGGCTCCAGTTTCAAGACCTGCATTTCCTGTTGCCTCTCACGGTGTTTGAGTGGCTTCCTCAGAGCTTAGCGGTGTGCCTGTCCAGTCTGCACCACGTCTCCTGGCCCCCACTGTCCCTGCTTTTAGTATTCCAATGGTTCAGGCTTGCAGGCTTGCCATTCTTGTTGGATTCCTCTCTGACCCTTCCCTCCCTATATGTCTGATCAATTGCTGTGTCTTTAACCATTTCCTGATCTCATCCTCCACCCCTTCCTGTGCCTTCCTGTTTTAAAATCTCTGTGTGTATATGTGCTTGGTGTGCATGCCTGTGTACCTGTGTGTTTGCGTGCGTGAGTGTAGCTGCAGACATGACAGAGCACTTGTGAGGTCAGAAGTCAATCTTGGTGTAGGGCTGTCTTAGGGTTTCTATTCCTGTACAAACATCATGACCAAGAAGCAAGTTGGGGAGGAAAGGGTTTATTCAGCTTACACTTTTTAAGTTGCTGTTCATCACCAAAGGAAGACAGAACTGGAACTCAAGCAGGTCAGGAGGCAGGAGCTGATGCAGAGGCCATGGAGGGATGTTTCTTACTGGCTTGCTTCCCCTGGCTTGCTCAGCCTGCTCTCTTATAGAACCCAAGAATACCAGCCCAGAGTTGGTACCACCCACAAGGGGCCCTCCCCCCTTGATCACTAATTGAGAAAATGCCCCACAGCTGGATCTCATGGAGGCACTTCCCCAACTGAAGCTCCTTTCTCTGTGATAACTCCAGCCTGTGTCAAGTTGACACACACCCAGCCAGTACAAGGGCTTTGTCTTGTTTCTCACTGCTTACACCAGGCTAGCTAGCTTTCGAGAATTCTTCTGTCTCTGTCCTCACATGTCCCGGTAGGAGTGCTAGGATTACAGACATGTTGCCCAGCTTCTCTCTTGCCTTTTTATCTGCCACATCACCCGAATAGTTGCTATTACTCAGCTGGTTACCCCTCCCTAAGGAATCAACCACCCTGAGATGTTGCTGGTCTTCATCGCCAACTTGACTAGATTTAGAATCACTTAGGAGGTACACATCAAAGTGCATCTGTGGGGTTTTCAGATAAAATCAACTGTGTAAGGACTCTACATGTGGGCAGCAGCAGTCAATGGGCTGGGCCTGAGAATCAGCATTCATTCGTTTCTTGCCTGTTACAGCCTGGATCCAACCTCGGTTTGCCTCTGTCGGGTATTTTTCTCAGTGTGGAAGTAATGAATCTGCACTCATGCCTGACTCTCACCCAGTCCCTCCCTGCTCATAGCCTGACACTCGCACGGGGGGGGGGGTGGTGTTGGAGTTCATCTCCCCATTGGCACTCCAGTCCACCCACCCAGTGTCACTGTCTATCCCAGGTAACTCTAAGCTGCTCCAAATGCCTCAGGTTTGTTCTTGTCTGGGTCACCCCCTCCTGGAGTGTCCAGCAGAGTTCTCCTCCACTTGGCCAGCTTCATAAACATTTGCTGAGTTGAGCCAGTTCCCACCTGGCCCGCTGCCAGGCTGAGAATTGGAGAAATTAAACAGCTTGCACCAGGTGGGAAACTATGCTCACAGCCCCCAACACATAATGCGACCTTTCTTTCCATTCCTTCAAGATTAACAGGATAGCTGGAAGTCCCACTGGCCATCGGACACTCGTTCATTAGGTGCTAACTATGTGTCAGGCATTGGGCACTGGGATGCAGTGGCGAACAAGACAGCCACAGACCAGCTCTCCTTGGAAATTGAGCTCAGTGGAGGCAAACAAATCTAAATAAATGGTAATTAGGTGCTACTCTGGAGACTGCAGGGGTGTCAGGCTAGGACAGCATAGAGAAAGGCCATCTGACCTGGGCTAAAAGCTTTCCTGGGGCTCTGCTATTCAAAAGTGTCTGTGGGAGAGGACCAAGAAAGGAACGGGGATTTCAGGCCCTGGAAACAGCAATTTAACTGCCCCAGAGCAGGAAATACCAGGGATGGAAAGAAGGCCAAGGTGCTGAGACACTAACAAGAAACAAGGGTGGCTAGGGTCATGTGTAATGGCAGACCAAAAGGCAGCAGGACCGCATGAAGAACTGACAAATGAGAGGGCAGGGGGGACAATTGGGAAGAAACCTAGAGTCCTCAGAGAGGAGCCCTGAGATGAGTGGACACGGAGGAGCAGAGGAAAGAGTAGGCACCCACTCCTGCCCTCTTCCAGGAGGGCAGTGCAGTGCGAGCTCATACCAGGAAGAGCAAGCTAAGCATCAGACCGGTTCCTGGATGCTAGTTTGAAAAGACTAGGTAGAGAAGACAAGTGTGCACAAAAAGCCTGCATAGCACCGGGATGCCTGGCCTCACCCCTACCCTGCTGCTGCACACACGGTGTGGCCTGCAGGGGACTTGAGGCCTTTCGGGTTTTTTGTTGTTGTTGTTGTTTTTGTTTTTTGTTTTTTTCATTTCCTGAATCATATAGTGGAGCTGGTAAGACCTCACAGAGGGTTCCAGGAAAACTCTTAAACAGGGTTCTAGACATCCTCTGGAGAACGATTGTTAATTATCCTTTTCTCCTTGTCACCTGAGAAGTTCTTGTGAGCACGGAAATGCTGAGAGAGAAGGTCAGTCAGCAGCTCGAGGGAGTTGGTGCAGACCGGGGCTAGCAAGGTGGACGGCCGAGCCGTGAGCAGCGAAGAGGGCAGCCAGCGCTCACTGGAGCAAGAGTGTAGAAAAGCAAACGTGTTCGAATCTTAAACACATCATAATTTTAAGCATCCACAAGTGTTTAAAAAGTGTTAGCTGCTATGAGCACATACATCCATTTACTAGTTAAACATCATAACCTGCTTCTTTTCTAAACATATGGGCAGGAGAACAGAGCACGGTTAACATGTTAAACACACTGACATGTTTACAATGTGTTGCAAGAAGGTGTTTAACTTTTTGTGCTCCAAAGCTAAACACTTTGGAATTAGAGGGTTGGCTAATTCCACCTCCATTTAGCTCATGCCGACTGACTGGTCCCCTCAGCTTTGGACTGAGCACCTTTGAGGAGTGGCCCATCCCTGCAGATGTAGGCGATCCCTGTGATAACGGCCTTCCACGGGAGCAGGCGGAAAGACTTATTGCAGAACCCCAGAGACCATGCAGTATGTTTCAAAAAGCACATCGTAAGAAGACTTGGTCCTCAACCTGTGACTCGCTGCACCCCATTCCTTTGTCCGGCGAGCGAGAGCAGTTTCCGCTCTCTGGTGTTAGTTCCTGTCTGCTGGTAGGGCTTTTGCAGAGGCCTCGGACATGTGCTAGCTCAGGTTTGGTGTCTCCCCCACATCCACTCAGATCTTCACAAAGAAATAGAACTACCAGGAAAGAGACTACCAGGAAAGAGGAGTGGAGCAAAGTGTGTGTGTGTGTGTGTGTGTGTGTGTGTGTGTGTGTGTGTAGGGGAAGGGGTGTCCAGTGAATCTTCTCTCCTCTGGTTGCTGTAACAAGTTATACTCGCTGCCTTATGAATGGCGTTCTTCTACTGCTGTGAGGTCAGAAGTCCTAAATGGTAATAATCAAGCTGTCGGTAGGATTGATTCCTTCTAGAAGCTCTGAAGTGCCTTCTGCTTCCCCAGTTCCCAGAAGCTATCTGCAACCCTTAGCCTGTGGCACCTTTCATCTTCAATATCAGCAGTGACCAGTCAAGTCTTTTTCATGATGCTTCATCCTCATTAACAAGCACGTTTGTGATGATTTGGGGCTTATCCAGACAGTCTACGGATACATAGTCATGATTTTTAGGTGGTGTCTGCACCTGTTGCAGGCAGTTGGACTGACAAAATATGAGTCATGCTCAGATACCAAGAGCCCACAGTGGCTGTGCTATGAGGGAGCTCAAGAATGGTCATGGATGGCGGGCATTTCTGAACCCTTCTCCAAAGCTCTAAAGCTCTAGATCAATGGTTCTCAACCTTCTTTTTAATGTGCACTGGTGTTTTGCCTGCATGTATGCATGTCTATATGAAGGTTTCAGATGTTGGAGTTACAGACATCTGTGAGCTGCCATGTGGGTACTGGGAATTGAACCTGGGTCCTCTGGAAGAGCAGTCAGATGTTTTTAACTGCTGAGTCATCTCTCCAGCCCCTGGTTCTCAACCTTCTTAATGCTGTGACCTTTAATATATTTCCTCATGTTGTAGTGATCCCCAACCATAAAATTATTTTTGTTGATACTTCATAACTGTAATTTTGCTACTGTTATGGATTGTAATATCCGTTTTCTGAGAGTCTCAGGTGATTCCTGTGAAAGACACCCACAGACGGAGAAGCACTGCCCTAGTGGTCAGCTGGCATCCCTGAGGGAGAGCTATCTGAGGGGCCTAGCTCCGCAATCATGGGGCCTTCCTTCAAGTGCTAGGAATTGCTAAGGTTTAGAGACTTGGATGTAGATATTGGTGAGAGGCACTATTCTGTATACCATGAGCTATTGCAGAGAGAAAGAGGAAGAAAAAAAAAAACAGGAGAAAGAAATTACACCAAGTTACTCTCATCTGAAGTCCGCTTGCGCCTAGGACAAAAGACCTTCTCAGATAATTACCGGATGGTCTGGGAGAGGGAGGCAAAAGGCAAGTACTGCTTGATGACTCTAGAAGACATTTAGAGACTTGCACATTGCTGCCGTCCTAAATCCCACTGCCTCAGTTAGGACACTGGGAAACAGAAGTGCATTTGCAATTCTCAGAACCTGGCATTGCAGACTTTCCTAGAATGGACTTTTTCAACTTTGACTTGGATAACATGTTATGCCAATTGACTCTTTTGTGTAAAGGGTTGTTTTGTACAATGTAGTATGTGTCACCACTCTAGAATCTACCTTCTAGATAACAGGAGTCACATCTTCCGGAAGTGACAGTGAAGAATGGTTCCAGACATTGTGAAATACTCTGGGAAGCAAAGTCACATGCAGTTAAGTTGATGCAGGAAAGCACTATTCTGGTACACTCCTCTTGTTCAGAATTTAGGAGACAATCACTCTCCTCTAAAGTTTAAGCAGGGTTCTATCAGTAAGGAAGTGGCAGACATGTGGTTTCGGCTGGTGGTCTCTGAGAGGCTAACAACTTCCAAGTCTCTGCTTGGTACGTGAGTCATTCTCCTGAACACACAGGATGTGCTGTGAGGGAGACCTGAGGATGGTTGATAGTGAGAGGAATTTCTGAACCTGTCTCCAGAGCCCCAGCTGGTCATTTGGCATCCCTGAGGCAAAGCTATCTGAGGAGTTGACCCATCAACCACCTGGTCTACTTCCCAGTACTGGGGACATTTCCTGGAGCCACAGGCTTCCCCATTCTGTGTCATACTGAATGCAAACATAGTTTGACGGTAACTTCTGGTTCTGTCCAACGTGGCTTTGCTCCTTCCATAGTGGGTTTCAGAGGCAAACCGTATCGGCTTCTATTTTGATCACGAGTTAGCTATGTGGGTCTTTATGATCCTGCTTTCCTTGTCTGTAAAATTAGGGCAGTATCAGCTTTTACTGAGGGTTGTTGGGAGAATTAAGAGAAAGAGAGATGTGCTCATTCTTCAGACTTAAACACCTAAGAGCCTGGCAACTTGCTACTCAGGCTTAAGCAGCATAGTCTGGGTCTTTGGGGTTAACAGAAATGCTTCATAGACTTGGCAGCCCACGTGTAGTCTGGGAGCATGTGGGATTTGGTGAGGATGGGGGACGCAGGGAAACAGGATACCCAGAGCATGATGGCCAGCCAGTCCAACAGAACAGTGCCCTCTGTGTCCAGTGAACATGCTGGTGGGCAGCAATGAAGGATGATACCTAAAATCAGCTTCTGCCCTGCACATGTATGTGCACATATACATGTCTACATTTCACATATCACCCCCCATACATATGCATACATGAGAAAACAAGGAGAAAGGAGACTGACTAGCAGCTATGTGTCTGGTTCTGAGCATAGCCATGAACTGAGGAGACCAGGATCTTATCTTCGCAGTGTTTCCCTTATTGCCCATATTATTGTCATGATTCTAGCACTTGTCGGCCAGCGGGTAGATGAGGCTGAATCAGTGCATCCTGGGTCTGCATGTGGAAGACTGAGACTTGCCAGTACTGGGGACATTTCCTGGAGCCACAGGCTTCCCCATTCTGTGTCATACTGAATGCAAACATAGTTTGACGGTAACTTCTGGTTCTGTCCAACGTGGCTTTGCTCCTTCCATAGTGGGTTTCAGAGGCAAACCGTATCGGCTTCTACAAGGGCCATCTACATCTCAGATGAGGACCAGGTAGATAAGGAAGAGTGGAGACTGACCGAAGCAGGACAGCCAGGGACTTGGTCCCAGAAGCCAGGGACAGAGCTTCTGTCATCTTTGGGAACTCAGAGGACTGAATTGAGGTGGGGTTGTCAGGCTGAATGGGAGGTCAACCATTACAGGAAGTCAGAACAGACAACCGCATGGTGGTGCTCCTTCAGCTCAATGGAGGGAGGGAGCAGCCTGGCCAGGGTCCAGGCACTGTTGGAGTTACTCCTGCTGAGGCAGACTGGCTGGTGAGGCAGGAAAGCTTGCTTTGTTTGTTTGTTTTGTTTGTTTTTCTTTTTTGTTGTTTTTTTGTTTTAACAAAGGGGGTACTCCATAGTGGCCTAATGTCAAGTTTAATGAGCTATGACACCCCCTTACTTCTGTTCCTCTGCCAACCTGAATGCTTTACCCTGTCTTTTGGCGAGCTGATTAGGAGAGCAGGTTCATGAGGCAGGTCACCTCCATGAAGTCATCAGGGAGCCACTGAGTTAACGATGGCTCCAAGCAATGAGGCTCAGACTTTTTCCATCCACAGCTCAGTGTTGGCAAAGCAAAAGACCTCATATGCTCCCACTTACTGAACCAGAAACCCTTCCTTCTAGAGAGAAACTTACCTTTGGTGGTCAGTCATTATGACCTCTCCCTTCTGTGTCCCTTTGACGTCTCTGTCCCCCTCATCTCCTTGTAAAACCACACCCATGGTCAAGTCCACTCTTTTAATCCATGCTTGTTTGGGGGGCAGGGGGATACCACAATGATGCTGAACGTTCTTATCCAGTTCATGCCCACGGGTTATCACACTCTACGGCCTGAGCACATCACCCTCCCACTCACCAAGAGACGACTATACCTTCACTTCTCTCTTCAGACCCCTAACGCCTTCCTCTTCATCGTTCCTCCTGATGGGTGACACTACTTCCCTTCCTGTCTTCATGGTCAGAACACACTCCCCTCCTGCCACCTCCCGCCTTGTGTCCTCTGTTTCCTTGACAGCAGCAAGGATGAACTTGGCAAGAGCCTCTGCAAAGCCGATCTCTCCACCTGTGTTTCACCCGTCTCGTCTCAGCTGGTCAAGGACATCACTCTTGTCCCATTTCCCCTCCTATATCTTCCTCCTCTGATATCCCTTTCAACATACATACATGGAATTGTGACTTCTAGTTTTAAAAAATACCTTCTTTTGGCTCCAATTTACCCAAAACTTTTTTGTGTGCTCCTAATGCCACAAAACTGCTGTAGAAAGTTCTCTGTGTTTCATTTTACCCCTAGTCTCCCCCATTTCTCTTAAGCAGACTTGTTCAGCTTTCGTCTCTGTTCCCATCATGCCCTTGTCACCGTGCGTTTCTGGGCCTGGGTTCTCTCAGTTGTGGTTCAAACACCTTGTCCTTCCTTCCGGTGCTGTTTTCTCCCTTTTGTTCCTCAGGACAGTGGTCTCTTTGTTTTCAGTCTCTGGAATTGCTGCTTCTCAGTCCTCTTGACTGGCCTTCTTCATTTCCTTGGTCCTTTAAAGCCTTCAAAGCTTCATACATAACCATCACTGTCTTGATTGGTACAGTTCCAGGCTCATCACCCCATGGGTATGTACCATCCTGGGACCGTATCGATGCTCATCTGGACCCATGACTGTTAGAGAGAGAGAGAGAGAGAGAGAGAGAGAGAGAGAGAGAGAGAGAGAGAGAGAGAGACAGAGACAGAGAGACAGAGAGAATGCACAACAGATCATGGCATTTTTCATCGTTTGCATATTCTAGTTGCTCTCCATTTCCCTGTGGTTTTATGGGATCATCCAGCTGGGCCATCCAGCTCCACCTCCAAACTCCTCTCCTCTCCTACCTCTGTCAACTCTACCCCAACCATAGATCTGCTTGCAGCTCCTCAATACCCTAGGGATTGGTCCCCAGCCATCCCCATGATCTCCTTTCTCTCTCCTTCCCTCCCTCCATCCCTCCCTCTCTCAAGCCTTTGCTCAGTGTTGTGGTGTCTTCATCCGCTGTGCTATCCCTATGTACTATACCTGCTTCCACATCTCAAGCCATTTCCCCCTGCTCTACATTGCTGTTTCCATGGTAATCCTCCCACTCTGATGTCCTGTATGCATACTTATTTATTCTCAAATGTTTATTATTTTGGGTTTCCAACACTTGCATATTAGCTCCATGAAGACAAGGACTTTTGACTTTTTGTTTTGTTCATGAATGAATTCCAGGGACGTAAAGTTATGGCCGGTACACGGTAACAGAAATGTTTGCTGGAGATTGCACAGAAAGATTAGTCTAGCTGTGAAGAGCCTGCAGTAAAGATATGTTCCATTCAGTTCTCCATTTATCCCGTCTGTCCATCATCACGCTTCGGCACTCAGGAAGTACGGTTTGATTACTTTCAACCACTTCTTTGGACAGTGGAAACATGTGTCCATCCTAAAAGAACTTTTGATCAAATTAAGAGGAAAAGCCAACACAGATGAATCACTAAACAGACCTTAATTGTTGCTCATCTAAGTTAGAATTAAGTGTATAGCCCTTATTACACTGGGGAACTGGTATCAGGGGTAGTAGTTATTCATGAATTTGAGAACAAAGAGGCTTTGAGGACCCCGCTCAGTGCATGTCTCGGCAGTGCTGAGGATCTGTCTTTGACAGCCCTGGAAGCTCAGTAGCCTGAGAGAGGAACTGCTCTTCTGCCTGTTTGCCTTGAGACAAAGACTTCCGCTAGGATATCAGGTGTGGGGGCAGGGGTGATGGGCTTGGGGAGGCAGGGGTGCCAGTGGGGATAGAGTCCCAGGGCAAGAGGTCTTTTCACCTAGGGACAGACAGGACTTCTAGCTGTCTGTATCCAGGAATCGCCTTTCCATGAAAAGTATCCTCCACCTTGGTTGGAGTGAGAGGAATTCTAAGCAGCAGTAGGGAGAGATGGGAGGCAAGAGTCCACATCCTGGGCATCCTCAACTGGGGAGCCTTCCTCTCACCTGACTTCATCAAATGCTGAAAGAAAAACAGTACTAATCCCCCAGCCCCAAACCAAACAGCCTGCAGCTGGCCAGCTCAGCAAAACAAATAAACCAGGCCTCCTATGAAGAGCAGACCAGAGCCCGCCAGACACAGCCCCTTGCTTCTCTTTGTTTTGTCATCCCGTGAGGTTTGAGGGGGTGGAAGGTGTTGACACATCACATCACATCTGGGTGTGCTGTTATGTCTCTGGGAAGGATGGAGTGAGGAGCTTCAAGAAGATATTCAAGTATGTTGAATATCTCCCTACCTCCCGTCCATGGTGGGCACTTAGTGGGCATGGCCTAGGGCTGGCTTAGGGCTGCTGGACAAGCCAGTTTTGTGTGGAGAGGGCCTTGGAGTAAGGAGTAGCTCACCCTGGCCTTGACTTTTCCATTCAGCACTCCGAGTGGACACCTTTACACTATGTAGCTATTCACATGTGGACTGGAGGGGAAATCCTCAAGACCTGCCAATCACAGAGATTTCCTTGCCTCTGCATTTTGATTCTCCTGTCTGCCCTGTCGTCTAGTCAGGGATTCTACACTTATGAAACCTTTTCACCTAAGAACATTGCATGAGGCTCCGGGTATATGCAATTAAATCATTTACTGAAAATAAATCATTGTCTTAGTTATTTTTCTATTGCTGCAATAAAACACCAACACAACTTAAAAAAGAAAGTATTTAATTTACCTTATGGATTTAGAGAGTTACAGTTCATGATAGTGGAATGAAGGGACAGCTGAGATCCATAATCACAAGGCAGGGAGAGAGAGAAAGAGAACTTGGAATCACATGAGACTTTTGAAATCTCAAAGCCCACCCTCAGCCTCCTCCAACAAGGCCATACCTCCTCTAACAAGGCCACGCCCACTAATCCTTCCCAAACAGCTCCATCAACTGGGGACTAAGTTTTCAAACATATGAGCCTATGGAGGCCATTCTCATTTAAACCACCATAATCATAAAGAATTTTATACTAGAGCAATTAAAAGCAAATTTGAATACTAATTAGCTGGATGTCCTTGTTTATTTTCATGTAAAGGTCATGTCTTAACTGAATATTTGATACTGCTGGATATAGAGAATCTTCAACAGTTTTTAGAGTTGATCAATATTTTGATTTTATAATTGTCAATGTTCAGAATACTACTTCACATAGGTAATAGAAAATGGTGGATATGTGTTTCAGACTATTTAAGAAATTGCTGGAAATTCTGTCTTGATCTCAAGCCAAAGTTCATTTAATGATTTTTTTTAAAACAATGTTTAAAAGTGCAACTCAAATCAGAAATTCAAACAGAAATTTTTAAGAGCAAACATTCTAATATGACCTAAGATATGCTAATATGATGCTTACAAGCTGAGGGAAGACATTGTAAAACTATTAAATATTTGTTTTCTGTAATTAGACATGTGTTTCTCTAAGAGCAGAAAACTTTGTATGAACAATGAAAGCCCTGCAACTGAGCATGTGAGATAGTCAAGTCTGAGCTGAGGGCATCTGGCAGCCTTCACTGGCTTTGTGTGGTGATGACATTCGTGGTGCAGACGGTTTCTGCTACACTAGAGCCCAGGCCGTCACAAGGTCACGAGACGCGTCATGGACAAGCACCTCCAAAAACATCTTGGATCCATTACACATTCTATTTTGAATTAATGTTTGGTTGTTGCTTGTTCAAAACCCTTTGCTTGGCCTGCTTTTGGAAATCTCTACATTTAGTCACGTGACCTTCCATGGGATCACAAACCACAGTTAAGGAGGAAGTGAGTGGTAGGATAAAATGAAGGCACTGGTCGCACTCACAAGAGCTCCACCCACATGACCTAAAACTACTGCATAGTGGATTCGATTTTGGACCACAGAAATAACTTTGGGAGTGACCTGATGGAAGGTTTAGGAATGGGAATGGCAAAGCCTTACTGACTCGATAGGTACCTTGAAAACAGCCCCTGGTGGAGCTGCTCAGGCTCAATATCTTTAAACTCGATCTCTGAGGCGAGGTGAGAGGAGATGCAATTTGAAGAAGTGACCTTGCAGTTGCTGCAGGCCTTAGACAATGTCTTCTCTTGGTCCTCGTCTGTCAGATTCCAGTTTGGACTTCATGGCAAACAGTAGGAAGTCAGCAGGAGGGACTCTGGAGAGGGTTTAGCCCTCCTCCCAGCCAAGCAGGCAAGCATGCTTGAGGAGAGAGAGCAGCACTGAGGTTGCTAAGTACTCTGCTAGTTCTTCCTCACTGTGACAAATATTTGAAACCAGGTGAAGGAGGGAAGCTGTATTTTGGTTCAGGGTTTCAGAGGCTTGGCAGATTTACTGATTGCTGTGTTTCTAGGTATTGAGGAGAGAGAGAATCTTAATGGCAGACAGGGTGTAACTGAGCGGAGATTACAAAGCCATCATGGGTTTGATCCATTGACTGTTAATCCTGCCGGGAGAAAATAAGTCACTTTCACAATTTTGAGCCAAATTTTAAGTAAGCTTTAATTAAATAAATACTGGCCAGGGTGATGGACTGTGGCCAGCTCCATTCTGGGATTCCCAGAAGATGGTGATGAGTCACATTTTCAGAGGCTTAAGAAGACAAAAGCACTAAGCTACCATATTCCTCATCATGTCCAATCAGGGACAAGCATGTATTCTGAGATACTTCCTGCTTTTGTATCTCCCTCACGAATGTCCTTCCTTCACATATTCTGCACAGTTGAGTCACACAAACTTGCTTAGGGGAGTTAAAACACATGGTTTGTTATCTCCCCCAAACAACAGCCTCTAGAATCTCATGAAGTATCTGTCCTTGGGCAAGGGCTTACAGGTTAGAGGCTGGTTTTTTTTTTTTTGTTTTTTTTTTTATGGATCTCGTAGACACAGTAATGAAAACATAACTTTGGCTCTCACAAGATCCCTAAGGATCTAAGCACCTCTCTATCACCTCTCCTTCTGGGGACCAAGCCTTCAATGCCTGAGTTGGGGTACATTTGAGTATAAACCATAACATATTATTTATCTGGAGAAGAACCCTGCCCTAACAAGGATACTGGTCTTCAGAATTGTCTGGTTGGTAAGTTAGCCAGACAGAGCAACACTGTGTTGCTAGGAACATTTTGTTCCCCTGCCTAAGCTCCAGCCCCTAAGCTGGACTGGGCTACCAACCCCCACTCAGAGAATATTAGATCTGTGGACAAAAAACGCAGACACACTGTTGTTCAATTTCAACTTGCCTTATTGACGCAATTACTGGGTGCCTTCAATCTACCTTGGCTGGTGTGCCCTACCCAGGACTCCCAGCTCAGCACCCTAAATCTGCACTCGACTTCAGTTGCTTACCTTCAGTTCTAGCTCAAAACCCTAACCTCCTGCCTGTAGAAGTGCCTATGGCTTCCCCACCCGAGATCTCGCATGGCTGGTTGGCTTTTCCCAGTCCAAAGCATGTTGAACTCTCCCTTTCTCTTCTGTGTCTGTCTCTTGCCTTGGGACCTAGAAGTCCCGCCTATTCCTTCTGCCCAACATTGGCCCATGGCTTCTTTACTGATAGATCAAGAGCCAATTGAGGAACAGGACCTTAGCATCAGAACCATCCCTTCAGAAAGGTACATAGGAACTCTCGTCACTATTTTCTCAACTTCTGCAAATCTAGAATCATTCTAAAATAAAATAAAAATTAGTAAAATAAAGTTATTTCCAGACTTTATGGTAGTATTTTTTCATTTCATTTCTGGATCCTTAATCAATTTGCATAAGTCTAGACTTTCCTTTCTAGTTCTACTTTTTTAATCTAAGAAAATAATAAATTGATCTAATTCTATTCTGCTGTCTTATCATTTTCTCCTAGCTACTTGCTCCAACAGACAGAGTACTGTAGTTGCTCCTAAAGAGAGAATTCTCTATGAAAAAAAAGCTCCTGGGGTACACAAGATAGAAATCTGCAGGGGTCTAATGTTTTGGGTGTATCATGAGTCAAATTAAAGGAAGCCTAGGGATGGGAGAGTTCTTTGTAAATCTGGGCAGGTGCACTAGAAGCCACACATTGGGAGGAGACACCGTCCAGGGTCTGCAGACCTTGTTCTCTAGAGGTGCCACTAAAACTCTGCACTTGGCAGGGGGCCTTGTCTTTGTTCAAGATATTTTAAAAGATGAAGACAGAGCAAAAATACTGGAAAGAAAATCAGAACACTAGATGAAGAGATGGCAGAGAGGATGGGGGAAGGAAACAGGAGCATCAGAAGAAGATGGAAGGTTTGGTGGGTTATGGAAGACTGCGGCAGCCGTCTCTGAGCTACACTGCCCTACCTTCTCCAGCTACCTTCGGCCTCACTCCTATTCTGAACCAGTTAATAATGTTGGACATGGCAGGGCATAACTGTCCTCCAGCTTGTGCAATGTCTACAGGAGACTGCAGGCTGGGTCTCCCTGGCTGCTGAGGTGCATAAGGTAACAGGCTTCTCACCCTCAGGGCCTATGAAGCTACATGCCAGATGGCCACAGAGGCATCAAGACACACATAAAACAAGCCAGTGGTTCTTAACCACTTCCATTGTGCAAAGCACTGTGCTGGATCATAGGGACATACTGAGACGATGCAGAAGAGTCCCTCTGTGCTTTGTTCTACAGTAGTAGTTCACAATGTGGTCCTGGGACAGCAGTGACATGGTACCTGAGTACTCAGGGGAAGTGCACAGAGACTGAAGGTGTGACCTTTTTCTAAGATCACACCTTTGTTTGCTAAGATCACAGGAAATTCTTGGGTATTTAACATGCAGACACTGTTACTGGGTGTGTCCTCAGTGCATAGGAGACAGAACTGGGATTCCAGCAGCAGCAAGGTAGGCTGTGTACCCTCCCTCTCTTCAGCAATGCTGGCTCCAGGCCTCTCAGGGCCCTCAATTGTACCTAAAAGATGTTTGTTAATGGAAAATTCAGATAAGATTTTGCATGCCAATACTCAGGTGCTTCCTAGGGGCCAACTCTGCTAGCTAAATCCACAGGACAATAAGTCATCCTGTCATTACTGAGGAGAGAAGCCTGAATTGGCTGCAGGCCTAAGGGGCTTCACAGAGAGTGGTGTAGGCTATAAGCAGGGGAGTGGCAGTTGTCTGGGCAGTGGGAAGGGTTGATGGGCACCATTGGGCAGAGGCCAGCCCTGGGGCAGACACAAGTACCTTTAGTGAGAGAAAAGTTGAGGAAAGCTCGCTCTGTCTTCTGTGCAGAATGGCCCTGTGTATTAAGCGTTGTTCCCACCATTAGGTGTTTTCCTCCCAAACACTGGTTCTCCAGCTATGCTTGAGAACTTGGAGGAATGTTCCAGCTCACAAATCGATGCTTCAGTGAGGGGCTTTCAAAACTGAAGTGTCAAATGCCCCTACCATTGGCTTGGTCTGCCTGCTTTTGGGGACTGTGGGGCTAGGGTCTCAGGGGGCAGTCTAGGCAGAAGGTAAGGTCTTAGGCACAGGTAGGTTAGTGCCCCTGAACCTGTCCTCTGGTCCTGACCATCAGGTACTCAATCCTTCACGGACCTCAGAGCCTCTTCCTCTCTGTGTGGCTAGCATTTGCTGCTAGAGAAGGGGATATGGTCTGGATCCATGGAGCATATTTATGCCTTCCAATCCTGCCTCAGCCCAGGGCAACGGAAAGGGTACTGAGGAGGAGTTATGCCCCTGTGGTTTGTTTTCTGAGACACCTGGCTTCAGGCTAACTGACTGACTAACTAATTAACTAGCACTAACTAACCCTTCTCCCTTGCTCTCCCACCCTCACCCACCCCCACTATTCCCTAGAGGTATAACATCAGGCATGTCAGGAGTAAGCTGAGAGGGTGAAGAGAAAGACAGAAATGGGCATTCTTCTCTGTGTACAATACAGCATTTGTGATTCTGCTCCCTTGGGTGCCTCCATTGAGACAACAGTCTAGATGTGTCATGAACAACAATTTGACTCAAAGTTTCAGAGTGAAACACTTCTGGAAGAGAGGGTAGTTGGAGAATAGACAACAGTAGAGGCCACAGTACCTGCAAGGCCTGGCCTGTTGGTCCACTGAGAGTCTAGGTATATTTTTTGTTACTATAGCTGAACATCAGAGAATGTCAATTTATAGAGAATAAAAGCTTACTCATCTCACAGTGATAGATTTTGGGAGGTCCAAAGCTGAGAGACTACATCCAGTGAAGGCCTTCTTGCAGGTGGAGAGTTTCTGTAGAGTCTTGGTCCCGGGGCATCATATGGTGTGAGAGGCACACACAGGAGACAGAATCAAACTATCTTTTGATTCTCTGTGGTCTCAAGATGACCAATCCATCTGTCTATTAATCTATAAATGGAGACATCCATTCAGGAGGGAAGAGCCCCCATGACTTACTAACTCATACATCCTACCTCCTAGTTCTTCACAATGGGGATTAAGTTCTAACAGGAGTCTTGGCAGAGATATTCAAATCATAGTGCTGAGCTCCAGTGTATATGAGGGTAATTGACACTTCCCTGAACTAACAGAGTTCCTGACTGTAGAGCCAGGGAATGCTCCATTGCTGGCCAATCAATCCAGGACCCATGGACAGAAGTCACAGAGTAGGAGAAAGGGTGAGCCAGATGTGCTTTGGAGGCAGAGGTGGGGGAAGGGGTGCAGAAGTAAGGCGGTCTTCTGGGGATTAAGGGGACTCTAGCTTAGGCTTGGAAGAATGGCAGGGATGCTAACAGCTGGAAACATGGGAGAGAAGGCTTTCTAAGTCAGCATATGATCCTGGGAAATAATATATAGGTAGGAATGGACATCAGTGGGTGGGGGGCACTCTGTGGCTCCCTAGCCTCTGAGCCCCAGGCTTCTGGAAATCTGCATAGTTTCCAGCAGCAGACTCCAGTAGATCATTAGCTCCAACAGGGGAAACACCTGTCTCTGGTCTATGCCAGGTTTTGGGGTTTTTTTTTCTTCCATTTATGTTGTCTTCATTATTTTGTCTTTATCTCATTTGTGACTCTTAAAAAGATTCCTGGCAGCTGTCATCAAATTCTAACAGTGCCTTTAATGTTCCCCATACCTCCTGACCATGTCAGTGATTCCTCACTGCACATGTCTTTTACTTTCAATAAAATGTTAGAAAAATCTAAGCTCAGTAGAAAGGCCTGTGAGGGTAGTAAAAACCATAAACACATCCTTCTAATGCTTCAGAGAGGTGTGTGCCACACACATCAGCAAACTCACACTATTGAAGCAGTCCCAACCTTCTTAAATAAAGGCTTCAGAGAGGCCAGGCTGCAGGAGTGTAGAATTTCTGTGTCCTGTTAGCAGGATGGTGGCATGGTCCTGGCATCCTCAGAATTTGGGATGAAGTCACCTCAATGTCCCAGGACCAGTCACTGTTGATGGGCTTCTAGTTGGCTGTGGAAAGGATATTCTGGCCATGTGTCCACACCACCTTCCTGTTAACACGTGGATGGAGGGAGGTTCTGCGTCTTGAACTCAGTTCTGCATGGATGCTAAAACTCATCTGCTGCCACTGAGGACTCTGGACAATCACAGCATCTGGGGTGGGATGCTGGGGTGGGGGTTGGGGAGTGATGGAGGGAGTGGGGGATGGGGTAGGTTCTGCTCAGGACTGGGAACTGAACTGGCTTCTGGGTCTCACGAGCTTCAGTCTGCTCCACTCCCCTGGCCCAGGATCCAATTTATCTGCACTCTCACCCTGAGCACCCATCCAGGTCCCTCCCAAGGCTACAGAAGTCTCTCTGGATCTGTCTTGGGTAAGAGGCCTCTTTGGTGTTGGATCCATAAATAGCTGGATCTGTTTCCCAGCACAAAATCAAAGCCTTCAGGCCATGGAGGATATCTGGGTTTGAACCTCTGACATCTTCCTTTCTAGATCTCCAACACACATACACACACACACACACACACACACACACACACACATGCATGTGCACATGCACACACACATACACACAGTTTTGGATGACAGTTCTGAGTGCTCAGATCCGTGGCGGGTTTGCCCTGTTGCTTTTAGGCCTGGGGGGAGGCAGCCCAGGAGTGTTAGGGCAGAACAAAACTAATTCCCTCATGGTTGAGAAACAAAAAAGAGAAAAAGAAAAGTGGCTGAAGTCACAGTACTCCTTCAAGGACAAACTCCCAGTGTAATGCCCCAGCCACCCCAACCCTCTGCCCAGCAGTAGACTTTCCTTATGGCTCCCTCCTCCTTCCCATAGAACCAAGCTGAGGACCAGGCCTCTAAGCCATGAGCCTTTGTGGAGGACATTCAAGATACAAACTATAGCCATAGTAGTTTGAATGAGAATGTCCCTCACAGGCTCCTGTACTTGACTACTTGGTCCCCAGTTGATGGTGCTGTATGGGGAGGTTTAGGAAGTACATTCTTACTGATAGAAGTACCTCATTCAGGGTGGGTCTTCAGAGCTAGAAGTCCTCCTTCCACTTTTAGTTTGCTTTCTTTGCTTCACGCTAGTGGTTTGAAGATGTGGGCTCACAGCTTCTTGCCCTAGCTACTATTCCTGCACCCTGTCATCATGGACTCTTATCCCTCGGGAACCACAGATCAAAGGAAACTCTCTCTGCCTTGGTCATGGTGTTTATTAAAGCAACAGGACTAAAGGGAATGAAGGATGCATACTGATAAAACTGTTAGAAAACTTCATATGTAACTTATCTCACTGTGTATATAGCTCAAGCTGGGAATTGGGAGGAAGATGGGTTCCATTAGGATCTTGGAGACTTTATGAAGGGCAGGAGACTTGGTCTAGCATGGAGAAGAATTAATTATCTATTAAGAACTCTTCAGGTGCCTGGCATAAGAATCATGTGACTGGAGCCCCACTAAAGTCATGGGAAGATGTCTCAGAAGAAGCAAACCACACAAGAACAGAATCAGTGTACACCAGAAAGAAGAAGGGAAATGGAGCCGTCAGACATGAGAGTCTCTTTACTTGCCCAGTTATTGCCTTGTCAACCATGCATCCCAGCTGCTAGGGGACCACCCCTTGTTGGGGGATGTCTTAGTCAGGGTTTCTATTCCTGCACAAACATCATGACCAAGAAGCAAGTTGGGGAGGAAAGGGTTTATTCAGCTTACAGCTCCAAATTGCTGTTTATCACCAAAGGAGGTCAGGTTGTCACAGGAATATCCCACTATGCTGGTACCAATTTTGGTTGTGAGCCTAGCTTTTAAAGCAAGCCAGTAAGAAACATCTCTCCATGGCCTCTGCATCAGCTCCTGTTTCCTGACCTGCTTGAGTTCCAGTCCTGACTTCCTTTAGTGATGAACAGCAGTGTGGAACTGTAAGCTCAATAAACCCTTTCCTCCCCAACTTGCTTCTTGGTCATGATGTTTGTGCAGGAATAGAAACCCTAAGACAGGGGACCACCCCATAACTGTTGGGAGACCACCCCATGACTGTTGGGGGATCACCCTGTAACTGTTGGGGGGCCACCCCATAACTGTTGAGGGACCACCCATAACTATTGGGAGACCACTTCATAACTATTGGGAGATCACCTTATAACTGTTGGGAGACCACCCCGTAACTGTTGGGGGACCACCCTATGACTGTTGGGAGACCACCCCATAACTGTTGTGGGACCACCCCATGACTGTTGAGGGACTACCCCATAACTGTTGGGGGACCACCCTATGACTATTGGGGGACCACCCCATGACTGTTGGGGGACCACCCCATGACTGTTGAGGGACCACCCTATAACTGTTAGGGGACCACCCTGTAACCAGCATGGTTAGTGCCATGGCTGGTAAGGCAGTGGTTAGCTGAAGTAAACAGTTCACAGCTGGGCGGATCTGCTAATGTCTATGCAGGGATAAGAGGGTGTGGGCAAAGGCTGCTCCTGAGTTGTGTTCTGAAACTCTTGGACTTGGATTAGTTGAAGGTGGGAGATATTGAAAAAAATCATAATCATCTTAGACAGATTGAAGGATGAAATATGGACATTCTGCAGAAAGAAATGAAGGCACATAAGTCGGAAGTTTAGAAGGGGCCCAGCCCCCTAGGCATCGGGCTCACTCGGGCAGATTCTTCACTCCTTTCCCTTCCAGATTAAACCTCTCTACAGGTTAGGGTGATAAAAAGTCACCTGAGCCATCTTTGTTCCTTAAAATATTTCTAGTAGCCATACTAATAAAAGTAAAAGATAGGTGAAATGAATTTAGCAATAATACTTATTTAACCCAATATTTCTAACATTTATTTCAACATACATTCAATATGTTTTGGCTAAGCCTTTGAAGTCTGGTGTATATATTATGCTTGTTTATCTCATTTAAGAATGGCTTAGTACAAGAGATGGAAGAAAGAATCTCAGGTGCTGAAGATTCCATAGAAAGCATCGACTCAACAGTCAAAAAAAATGCAAAATGCAAAAAACGTGTAACCCAAAACATCCAGGAAATCCAGGACACAATGAGAAGACCAAACCTAAGGATTATAGGTATAGATGAGAGTGAAGATTTGCAACTTAAAGGGCCAGTAAACATCTTCAACAAAATTATGGAGGAAAACTTCCCTAACCTAAAGAGAGAGATGCCGATGAACGTACAAGAAGCCTACAGAACTCCAAACAGACTGGACCAGAAGAGAAATACCTCCCGTCACATAATAATCAAAACACCGAATGTTCTAAACAAAGAAAGAATACTAAAAGCAGTAAGAGAAAAGGGCCAAGTAACATACAAAGGAAGACCTATCCGAATCACATCAGACTTCTCACCAGAGACTATGAAAGCCAGAAGATCCTGGGCAGATCTCATGCAGACACTAAGACAGCACAAATGCCAGCCTAGACTACTATACCCAGCAAAACTCTCAATCACCATAGATGGAGAGACCAAGATATTCCATGATAAAACCAAATTTTCACAATATCTTCCCACAAATCCAGCCCTGCAATGGATAATAGGTGGAAACCTCCAATACAGGGAGAGAAACAACACCCAGGAAAAAATGAGATAATAACTTTCTTGAATCAAACCCAAAAGTAGATAACCACTCAAACATAAAGATAGCGTCAAGAATGGCAGATGGCAATAATCACTATGCCTTAATCTCTCTTAATATCAATGGTCTCAATTCCCCAATTAAAAGACATAGACTAGCAGACTGGATACGTAAACAGGACCCAGCATTTTGCTGCATGCAGGAAACGCACCTCAGTGTCAAAGACAAACACTACCTCAGAGTAAAAGGCTGGAAAACAATTTTACAAGCAAATGGCCCCAAGAAACGAGGTGGAGTAGCCATCCTAATATCAGATAAAATTGATTTTCAACCTAAAGTCATCAAAAAAGACACAGAAGGACACTACATACTGATCAAGGGAAAAATCCACCATCAAGAACTCTCAATTCTGAATATCTATGCTCCAAATGCAAGGGCACCCTCATTCGTAAAAGAAACTTTACTAAAACTCAAAGCACACATCGCACCGCACACAATAATAGTGGGTGACTTCAACACCCCGCTCTCTGAAACGGATCGTTCAGGAAAGCAGAAACTAAACAGGGACACAGTGAATCTAATTGAAGCCTTGGACCAACTGGAACTAACAGATATATATAGAACATTTCATCCTAGAGCTAAAGAATACACCTTCTTCTCAGCTCCTCATGGTACCTTCTCCAAAATTGACCATATAATTGGTCACAAATCAGACCTCAACAGATATAAGAAGATAGAAATAATCCCATGCCTCCTATCAGATCACTATGGAATAAGGGTGGTCTTCAATGGCAACAAAAACAAAAGAAAACCCACGTACACATGGAGGCTGAAAAATGCTCTACTCAATGATAACTTGGTCAAGGTGGAAATAAAGAAAGAAATCAAAGACTTTTTGAAAGTTAATGAAAATGAAGGCACAACATACCCTAATTTATGGGACACAATGAAAGCAGTGCTAAGAGGAAAATTCATAGCCCTGAGTGCCGCCAAAAAGAAACGGGAGACAGCATACACTAACAGCTTAATGGCACACCTGAAAGCCCTGGAACAAAAAGAAGCAAATACACCAAAGAGGAGTAGAAGGCAGGAAATCATCAAACTCAGGGCTGAAATCAATCAAGTAGAAACAAATAAAACCATACAAAGAATCAACAAAACGAGGAGTTGGTTCTTTGAGAAAATCAACAAGATAAATAAGCCCTTAGCCAGACTAACCAGAGGGCACAGAGATAGTATCCAAATTAATAAAATCAGAAACGAAAAGGGAGAGATAACAACAGAAACTGAGGAAATTCAAAAAATCATCAGATCCTACTACAAAAACCTGTATTCAACACAACTAGAAAATCTTGAGGAAATGGACAATTTCCTTGACAGATACCAAGTACCAAAATTAAATCAGGATCAAATAGACCATCTAAACCATCCTATAAGCCCTGAAGAAATAGAAGTTGTCATTGGAAGTCTTCCAACCAAAAAAAGCACAGGTCCAGATGGTTTTAGTGCAGAATTCTATCAGACCTTCAAAGAAGACCTAACACCAATACTCTTCAAACTATTCCACAAAATAGAAACAGAAGGACCACTACCCAACTCGTTCTATGAAGCGGCAATTACACTAATACCAAAAGCCCACAAAGATCCAACAAAGAAAGAGAATATCAGGCCAATCTCTCTTATGAATATCGATGCAAAAATACTCAATGAAATTCTTGCCAACCGAATCCAAGAACACATCAAAATGATCATTCACCACGATCAAGTAGGCTTCATCCCAGGGATGCAGGGATGGTTCAATATAAGGAAATCCATCAATGTAATCCACTACATAAACAATCTCAAAGAAAAAAACCACATGGTCATCTCATTAGATGCTGAGAAAGCATTTGACAAAATTCAGCATCCTTTCATGCTAAAGGTCTTGGAAAGATCAGGAATTCAAGGCCCATATCTAAACATAGTAAAAGCAATTTACAGCAAACCAGTAGCCAGCATCAATCTAAATGGAGAGAAACTTGAAGCAATCCCACTAAAATCAGGGACTAGACAAGGCTGCCCTCTCTCTCCATATCTTTTCAATATAGTACTTGAAGTTCTAGCTAGAGCAATTAGACAACAAAAAGAGGTCAAAGGGATACAAATTGGAAAGGAAGAAGTCAAACTATCACTATTTGCAGACGATATGATAGTATACTTAAGCGACCCAAAGAACTCCACCAGAGAACTCCTACAGCTGATAAACGACTTCAGCAAAGTGGCCGGATATAAAATCAACTCAAGCAAGTCAGAAGCCTTCCTATACTCAAAGGATAAGCAGGCTGAGAAAGAAGTAAGAGAAATAATACCCTTCACAATAGCCACAAACCATATTAAGTATCTTGGCGTGACTCTAACCAAACAAGTGAAAGGTCTGTATGACAAGAACTTCAAGTCTCTGAAGAGAGAAATTGAAGAAGACCTCAGAAGATGGAAAAATCTGCCATGCTCATGGATTGACAGGATTAATATAGTAAAAATGAGCATCTTACCAAAAGTAATACACAGATTCAATGCAATCCCCAACAAAATCCCAACTCAATTCTTCATAGAGTTAGAAAGAGCAATTCAAAAATTCATCTGGAATAACAGAAAACCCAGAATAGCTAAAACTATTCTCAAGAGTAAAAGAACCTCTGGGGGAATCAGTATCCCAGACCTCAAGCTGTACTACAGAGCAATAGTGTTAAAAACCACATGGTATTGGTACAGTGACAGACATGTAGATCAATGGAACAGAATTGAAGACCCAGAAATGAATCCACACTCCTATGGTCACTTGATCTTTGACAAAGGAGCTAAAACCATCCAGTGGAAAAAAGATAGCCTTTTCAACAAATGGTGCTGGCTCAGCTGGAGGTCAACATGCAGAAGAATGCAAATTGACCCATTCTTATCTCCTTGCACTAAGCTCAATTCTAAGTGGATCAAAAATCTCCACATAAAACCAGACACACTGAAACTAATAGAAGGGAAACTAGGGAAGAACCTTGAACATATGGGCACAGGGGAGAATTTCCTGAACAGAACTCCAATAGCTTATGCTCTAAGATCAAGAATAGACAAATGGGACCTCATTAAATTACAAAGTTTTTGCAAGCAAAAGACACTGTCAAAAAGACAAAGCGGCAACCCACTAACTGGGAAATGATCTTTACCAACCTTACATCCGACAGAGGGCTAATATCCAATATATACAAAGAGCTCAAGAAGTTAAACTCCAGAGAGGCAAGTAACCCTATTAAAAAATGGGGTACAGAGCCAAACAAAATGTTCTCACCTGAAGAATATCTAATGGCTGAGAAGCACCTAAAGAGATGTTCATCATCCTTAGTCATTAGGGAAATCCAAATCAAAACAACCCTGAGATTCCATCTCACACCAGTCAGGATGGCTAAGATCAAAAACACAGGAGACAGCAATTGTTGGCGAGGATGTGGAGAAAGAGGAACACTCCTCCACTGCTGGTGGAATTGCAAGCTGGTACAACCACTCTGGAAAGCAGTCTGGCGGTTCCTCAGAAAACTGGGCATGACACTCCCAGAGGATCCGGCTATACCACTCCTGGGCATATACCCAGAGGCTTTCCCTGCATGCAATAAGGACACATGCTCCACTATGTTCATAGCAGCCTTATTTATAATAGCCAGAAGCTGGAAAGAACCCAGATGTCCCTCAACGGAGGAATGGATTCAGAAGATGTGGTATATCTACACAATGGAATACTACTCTGCAATTAAAAACAATGAATTCACGAAATTCCTAGGCAAATGGTCAGATCTTGAAAATATCATCCTTAGTGAGGTAACCCAATCACAAAAGAACACACATGGTATGCAGTCACTGATAAGGGGATATTGACCCAGAATCTCGGAATACCCTAGACACAATCCGCATATCAATAGATTTCTAAGAAGATGGAAGGAGAGACCCCTGGTCCTGGAAAGACTGGATGTAGGGGAACGCCAGGACAGAGTAACAAGAGGGGGTTGAATGGAGAAAAGAGGGAGGGAAGGGGGATTATGGGACTTTCGGGGAGGGAGGAAACGGGAAAGGGGAAATGATTTGGAATGTAAATTTAAAAAAAAAATAAAATAAATAAAAAAAAGAAGGAATGGCTTAGTAAGGCTAGGTGTGGTGGCGCATGCCTTTATCCTAGCACTCAGAGGCAGAGGCAGGCAGAGCTCTGTGAGTTTGAGGCCAGCCTGGTGTACAGGGCTAGTTCAAAGATAGTCAGGGCTACATGGAGAAATCCTGCCTCAAAAAAAGCATGGGGACAATGAATGGGGCTAGCCCTGCTTGGGGGGAGACCTCCAAAGAAAGTGCCTGTGGATTAACATGGTGACAGTGGTATTTGAAATCCTTTTCTAATAGAGCCTTCTCTTGTAGCATGACCTCTGTATTGGTCTGCATGTTAGTCTACTGAGCATCTACTGTGCATGCTGCACTGTGGTTCATATTGTGAGAGGAAGACAAGTTCTATGGAGATAAGATAAAGGTGCTGAGATCAGAGCCACGGGGCACAGTCACATCTAGAAAGTGCCCTATGAGTGGTACCTGGTACTGGTTTCTGTACTGCTGAGGGCAGTACAGAAAATCATGGCCTCACATGCCCGGCCGCTGAGCTGTGTGGACCAGACAGAAATGAGTTGCAGAGTACAGACCCCTTTGTTCAGTTTGGACAGTGTTCCTGACATTGCTGGATGACATCTGTCAGGACACTAACTTGCCCAAGGGTGACATTCCCAATTTGGAAAGGGAATGTGCTGATGTTTGCCTAGCCTATCTCCTGGGGTGCTTGTATTATAGGTTGAAGAATCCACAAGAGGTAGGGAATTACCAAGGCTGCTGAAACAGCTGGCCTTAAGGAGAGCCTGGGAGAGCCCCCAGGAAGGAGCATCCAGGCCAGGTCTCATGTCCTCAGAGGTTGGTATGATCTCACTTTCCTGCCAAGAATAACCTACAATGCTTTTGCCATTTTCTGAGACCTCAGTTGGACTGCTCCTCTAGGAAGCCTGCTTGGATTGTGATTTTCTACCCTGAGACCCTGGTGTGATGCCCGTGTTCTCCTGCCTAGCTGTCCAGCCTCTCACAGCTCCCGTGTTAGATGGAATGACAGGGAGGTAAGGCTGGACCTCATTCATCTGAATCATGGGATCCTGGCCTGATACCCATTTACAGACTGACTAGGTTGGTGATCTCTGTGTCTCTCTAAGCTCTGTTTCTGAAGGGAGGAGTAGCCCCAGGCTCTCCCGAGCCTCTCCTGATCCTCCCAAGGCCTCTTCCTCTGTGCTAAGTGAGGATTTGGAGGCTGTTTCTGATTTGAAAATTGCAGCTGATTTGAAAATTGCAGCCGAGGTGTTTTTCATTCCGATTTCCAAAATCAACATTTTCAAGCAATCTGGGGCAGAGAGGAAACAGTGCCCCTGGACCTTGAAGAAAGGATCGTGCGGTTCCATTATTTAATTAGGAGGGAGAATGCTCACGGGCGATTCTTCCCCAGCAGACTGGGAGGGCACACAAGCAAGGCAGTGCGTCCAGTCTGAGGAGAAACCCTGGCTGGGAGGAAAGCAGGAGAGACAAAAGGACAGGGTTATGACTGCCCCATGGATGACAGACATTATTCGTCTTTTTGTCACGTTAGGGTCTCAGTTTCTCATCTGTCTAATGTACATCAAAAATGTTACGGAAGTTGATTTGGGAATCTTTATAAAAAAGTTTTGACAGGGTCTGAAAAGCAGTGAAAAACACTGAATAAAAGCAATGGGAAACACTGAATAATGCTGTGTGATCTTGGCTGAGTCCCAACACTTTCTGAACCTTAAATTCTTTTGAAAAAAAAAAAGATGAGGGAGTGTTTGATTGGATTTTCCTGAGATGTGTGCACAATTCTGAATGCTTGCTGGCTCTTCTAATGGACAGAGGCTTGGAGAGTGTAGCTAGTTTGCCTTTCAAGGCTTGCCAGGATCTGTGTGCTAGTAAATCCCTCTCAGCCAGCAAGCAGTCATGACGTGCCACAACACACTCGTGAATCTGTGCTCTGTGACACCTTTGTGTTTGTTATTGATTTCCTGTGTCCTGTGGTCCATCTAGACCAACACTGACTGGGGACAAAACCATACATAGTACGCCATTTAAAATGCTCCACTAGCCATACTAAGAGATGCAAAAAGAACTTGAGACCTTTTAATAATGTAGTAATGCAATATAGTAATGCATATAGTAATATCCATATAATTTTCATATTATTTTAAAACAATGTAACAGGATATCTTTTTGTGGTTTTATTTAAAACCCATTCACTCCTAGTGTGTGTGTGTGTGAATATATATATATATATATATATACACGTATATATGCATGTGTGTATGTATATATATGGGTATGCATATATGTATTTATATGTGTGTGCATGTATGTATATGTATATATATGTGTGTGTATGTATGTATGTATATATGTATATGTGTATATATGTTTGTGTGTATATATATGGTATATATATGTGTATATATGTGTGTGTATGTATGTATGTATATATGTATATGTGTATATATGTTTGTGTGTATATATATGGTATATATATGTGTATATATGTGTGTATATGTATATATATGTGTGTGTATGTATATATGTATATGTGTGTGTATGCGTGCGCATGTACACGTGCATGCATGTGTATAGCCAAATGCACATGTGGAGGCCAGAGGTTGCCATTGTCGTGTGTCTTCCTTCCTCTATGACTCTCCACTTTTTTTCTTTGGTTTTGAGACATGGTTTCTCTGTGTAGCCCTGACTGTTCTGGAACTGGCTCTGTAGACCAGGCTGGCCTTGAACCTGGAGATCCATCTGCCTCTCTCTCCCGAGTGCTGGGAATAAAGGCTTATGCCACCACTACCCAGCCACCTTACTTTTTGAGATGGGAGTTTCTTATTGAACCTGGAGCTTGCTCATTGGCTAGACTTGCGGCCCAGCAAGCTCCTGTGATCTGACTGATTCTGCCTACTCTGGGGTTACAGGAGTATGCTACTGCACCTGGGTGCTAGGGATCCAGACTCAGGTTCTCATGCTTAATGGCAAGATCTTTATCAACTGAGCCACTTTCCCAGGCTCCTGGTGTGTGTTTTGTATTCACTACAGATATCTTTCATATCAGCCATATTTCAGGCACTCCGTGGTCATGTGTAGCTGGTGGTGGCTGCATTGGGGTAAGCTGTTTGAAGGGAAGATTGCTTTTTATGCCATTTAATGCCTGACATTAGCTTTGGTCTACGAGCTGGATCTTCTGTCAGACCATTCAGGTGTCTCTTGCTTGTGTTTAAGGCTGGTAATTGTGGACACCATTGCGTAGCGGAGACTGAGGTTCTAGGGAGAGCAAACACCAGCTCAAGGTCAGAACACAAATAGGAACAGTGCTAGGACTTGAGCCATTGTTTTGACCCCAAGTGAAGAGGGGATCTAATAGGGCAGGCACCCCCACATTTGTCCGTTTACATGCAGCTGTGTGTTATTAACAAGTGGATGCTGTGCACTGGGTGCTAATGAGGCACCCTCCGCTGCCTTAAGAGGAGGTGGAGCCGGAAGTTGGAGAGGATTATATGACTTGTTTCTATTTCTTTCCTTTTTCTTTTCCTTTTCCTTTTTCTCTTCCATTTCCTCTTCCTCTTCTCTTCTCTTCTCTTCTCTTCTCTTCTTTCCAGGTTTGAGAGTAAGAAGAGCTCGTGTTTGTCATTCTATCTGTGTGCTTGTTTCAGCAAGTTCTGTCACCCAGAACTGGAGAACATTTCTGCATATCAGACTATTTCTTTTCTTCCATCCTACCTTGACTCTGAGGGTCCCTGGCCCAGCGATGTTGTTTGTATCTCACGGAGCCTGGGGATATTTGTCAGGTTGTGTCTGCTGTGCCTCACTTACTGAGATGATCATAGCCCCTTGGTTATGGGTTCCCCCTTTTCCTCTCCAGACAGACATCCTGGTTTTGGGGAGTCTGAGGCTTTTTTGCTACGGAAGCCTGAAGTCCTGGCAGAGCCTTGGATGCACAATGATTACCAGAGGCATCAGATGATGGAGACATAGGAGAAAATAGGGATAGGACCCCACCCTTGAGAGCAGGTGAGAGGCTAGCATCCAGAGTGGGTGGCCACACAGAAAATGCCAGGCTGGGAGGCAATGTTGAGGAGGAAGCAAGATCAAGGCTTGAGGCTTCTGAGACAATTCCACAGTTGGAGTCATAAGAGGCCAGGGCTGGGGGTGGGAGAAGAATCAGGAACTGAGGTTGGGTCCACAACTGGCCTGTATTCTGTGTCCTCCTTTGTTGCATTTGTGATAAGAAATCAGAGAATCCTTGAAATCAGCGTGTCTTAGAAGACAGCAGCTCTCAATCAGTATTCTACAACATCTTTGAGTTCATGAGAGTGTCTCAGGGTTAGTGCTGTCCTGTGAGACACTGGGGACATTATTAGACTGAAAATTACTCATGCTTTACCTGAAATTAAACAAATCCAAATGTGAGGCCTTTTTGTGGAACAGCCATTTAAAATCCAAAGCCTGTGTTAAATCACGCATTAAATGGGGATTTCCAAGGTAGAGCTAACAGGGACGGCAGGTGCAAAGTCCTCACATAAGATGTGGTCAGTCATTCTCTACGCTAGGTGATGGCTGCAGTTTGGTGCTGAGCCTGTGCTGCTGTGTTTATATAGACATTACCCTGGGAAGTAGTTGGGTGTACTGCAGACACACCATGCTGCCTGCAACATGTTCAGGGATAGCTTAACACAAGCTGTCAGCGTCGCTCTTAGGAAGTGTGGAGACTCAAATCTAAAGAGTTCTCATTGGTTCATTTATTATTTATAGTCATTTCAAGCATAGAGCATTAGGTATGTTCACGTTAATGTTCATGTAATCTAGGAATGAAATTTCATGATCATTAAATAGAAATCCCATATTTCCTCTTCCCCTCAGTTCTGCCTTCAACCCCCGGAAACACCTTTTTGTCTGTTAGTTTTACTGCTCGAGGTATCTCAGATAAATGGAATCATACAATGTTTGACTTTTTCATAATGTCCTTAGAATTATCTGTGTTGTAGCAGGCGCCAGAATTCCTTTCCTTTAAAGCTGAATAATATTCCACTGCGTATGTAGACCTATCCTAATCTGTTTGGGCCACTATGACAAAAATACAATATATTGTTAACAAATAACAAAAATCTATTTCTCCAAGCTTTGGGGGAGTCTAGCCTCACAGTGACAGTGTCTTTGACACTAGGTGAGAATACTTGGTTGCTTCCACCCTTTGACCACTGAACATGTCAGTCCTATAATCATGGTCATCCAGATATCTCTTTGAGATCTGCATTCAGTTCTTTTGCATGTATGCCGAGATCATGTGGTAATTCCTTCAGATTGTGTGTTGGCCCACTGTATTTTTTGCCACTCTAGCTCCATCATTTGTGTCCCCATCAGCAAGGGACAAGGGTCTGGTGTTCCTCTGTGCCTTCACTTAAATTGGTTACTTGTTTACTTACTTTTAGTAGCATCCATCTGAATGGTTGTGAGGTGGCATCTTACAATGACACTGATCATCTTTGTATGTGCTTGTTGGTTATTTCTGTAGCTTCTTATTCAAAAAAACCTTTCAAGCTCTTTGTCTATTTTAAAAATTGTTTTCTTATTGTTGAATTAATTATACATCCTGGACATCACTCAGTTATCAAATTTGTGATTTACAAATATATCTCCTATTCTGGGGTTACCATTTTTCAGTCTTTTAATATATAGAATTTTTCTAAATATTTATTATTTATTTATATTTTATGTTTATGAGTGTTTGCCTACACACATATATATGTATATCACATATGTGTGATACACAGAACTTTTTAACCTTTGATAATATTTAAGAAATTGGCTTTTTAAATTACAACCATTAATTGGTGGGAAATATTGTGAGTAGTCTGGCCTTGGTGACAAGAATAAGATGTAGTGTGATACCACAAAAGAAGCCTCTGAGGTGCAGGAGGCTGATGGCATTTAGGGGAACATTGGTTTTTGAGCACGTGATAGGTAAGCTGCTTCTAGTTGAGTGTGGTGGGCTCTTGGAACTGTGGCTCATTCTCTGTGGGGTCTAGGCTTATAGGTAGGCCACTAGGTACAAAAGATACATCACAGAGTGGAAGGTAGACCAGTTGGCCTTCCAGTTTCACTAACTGCTAACTGTCCATATTCTCTAGGGACTTCATTTATTCTTAGGAGTGAGTAAGGGAAAGGGAGCTTCCCTCAACCCCTACAGTCTGACAGTCAGATGTGCCTCAGGCAGGACTCAGGCAGGGTCTTAGTGGGGGTCCAGCATTTCTTCCTCTGCTATTGGCAGGAGCTCCCAGATAACCCAGAGCTGTCCAGGATGGGCTTCTAGTGCGTGACCTGGGCCTCATAAACTTCCAGGAACAAGACAGAATGTAACTGGTGTTAGGAAGCTCTGTCCACTTCTTGAATTAGGACTGTGAAAGGCCCAAATGACTGCTTTTCTGGTGAAGTGTGTGCTTTAGGGTAGAACTCTTGACAACCTATGCCTTTTCCATGAGCAGAAGAGAGAGGCTGGGGAGAAAAGTTTCTTCTTTTGTGTCAGCAGCACCCAGTTAGAAGGTAGGTACCTCATCTGCTGACAACACTGGTGCTGTGTCTGCTCCTTTTCATTTGGAGGAGAGATAGGGCGCTGGGGCAGACAAGACTCCGTGATCACAACTGCAGCTTCTCTGCTTGAGAGATTAGCTCTGCCTGGCTGAGTTCAGACTTCTCTGTCAGTAAAGTCAAGGCTGCATAACTAGCTGGGCCCTCACACACAGTTCCGACCATTCTTTGGTACAGACCATTTAGTGTTACTGAAGAGACCATGCAAAGTTCCTGCTTGTGGTTTCCTGCTATGCTGCAGAGCCCAGAAATTCCAGAAACCCCATTGCTCTCAACTTGACATCAGTTTCAGACTGAGGCAAAGGGAGTCTGTTGGTGCTGTCTGTGTAGGTGTCCAAACTAATGAGGACTTTTCTAGCCTCACCCTCTCCTTCCTTAGGGTGAACAAAAGGCAGGCCCTAGGAGATCCAGTTCTTCCATGCTGGTGCCCAGGCCCTATAGATTGAGAGGTACAGGGAGCAGGGAAGACGTTGCTTTGTGGATAGGGCTTTCTTTGAAAGCTGGTGGATTAGATCTGAAAAGAATGGGGAGGAAGTGGTTCCAGGGTAGGGAACTTCATTGTGAACTGGTGCAGGTCTGATGGAAAAATGGGGGTCAGATAGATGGGGTCTGATAAAAGTCAGTGAGAAAAGAGGCTCCAAGGCCTGGGCTTTAGAGGGCTGGAGTGCCATGCTGAGTTCAGCCTAGTACTGCCTCTTCCCCAGGCTCTCTGTGGACCCACTCTGTGAGGCAAAATCAAACATTAGACAGGTCTTCCTCTGCAGTGCCTCTTACACAAAGCATATCAACAACCTGCAGAAGCCGTATTTGGGCTGGAAGGAGGCTCTCTGGCTGTGCCTCTGGCTCCTGGGAATCCAGATGTTCACACTGCTGGGAAGAAGCTCATTTTAAAAAATCCAATAGTTTGTAATAAGACACAATTTTCTCCCGAAAGCAATTAGTATCTGCTAATTTCTTTGCACTCAATTACTTTCAAGCATAAATCCTGGGCTCCATATGTATCCCATTAATCATATCAAAAGATTTCTTTCTCCTTATGCATTTTAAAAGAGGTTCAGACTTCAGCTTTTAAGCAATGAAATAGACTAATGTGCAATCTTCCTCATCACTGCAGATAGAGTTTATATCTAAAATTCCAAATGTGATTAGAGACTAATGTAACATTGAGCCTAACTAGTCTAATGGAGAATGAGAAGTAATTAGAACAAAGAAGGGTATGCTGGCTTACATCTGTAATCCCACCACTCAGGCGGTAGAGATAGGAGGATGTGAATTTGGGGTCAGCCTGGGCAACTAGGGTCTACATCAGCCTGGACTACAGTGAGACCCTGTCTTACCAATCCCCAAAGGAAGAGCAGCTAAGGGAAGCCACACAGGAGCCACATAGATGATGAGGAAACCCAAAGAGGGAAGAGACAACATGCAATGGGAACATGATTTCAGGACATGACGCCCTTGAGTGGAGGTGAGAGAAGAGTTAGAGCCCATTCAAAGGTGGGGAAATCAGGAGCTTGAACGGGAGCCCAGACCTGCTGACACATAACAGCCGTTTTTTTGGGTTTTTTTTTTCCAGTTCTGCTTAAAATCATCCACACTTGAGGATAAAGGCCATGTTGGCCCTATGTCTGGAGCATGTATTAGAGTGTGCATGCTGCCTGAAGCCATGCCAGCAAGCATAACAGGACTTTTCTGAGGGTGTCTGTGCCCATGAGCTTACTGCTGGGAAATAGTCAACTTGCCACTGGGGTCTTTGAGCCTGGTGAATCTATGCTCCTACTAGCTTTTCTTAGGACAAGATGTCAGACTAGGAAAAGGTTTTCTAAGGAAGTGAATGCATACATCCAAATTGATTCCCCTCAAAATAACTGTTAAGCAAGGAGGATCCCACTTGAAGGTTAGTTGAATTTCTTAGCACATGACTAGAGGTGAGTCTCTTAGCCTGAGGACTAGAGACCCCAGCAAGGTTGTCACATAAACTTTGAAGAATGTTCCAAGATGAGGACAGAGAATTCTTAAAGGAGGAGTGGAGAAGACATTGCTGATTATGAAAATTCTACCTGAGGAAGTTTTGTAGATCTGTGCTGTGCTCTGTGTAGGAAGGGAAGTCTACTTAGGCAGAAAACCTCAGAGAATGAGAGATCCAGCGTCCCTCAGTATGGAATGCTCACCATGTTATTGAGTAGTTAGCATTGTTTTTTCAGGGAAAATTTCTCTCAGGAATTCCTTCCATTGCTAGCATGGTCTAGGGCAGTGGTTCTCAACCTGTGGGTCATGACCCCTTTGAGGGTCACAGGACCCTTTCACAAGGATCATCCAAGACCACTGGAAAATACAGATATTTACATTACAATTCATAACAGTAGCAAACTTAGTTATGAAGTATCAGTGAAATAATTTTATAGTTGGGAGTCATCACAGCATGAGGAACTATACGAAAGAGTCACAGTATTAGGAAGGTTGAGAACCAACCTCTGATCTGGGGAGGAGACAAGCTGTCCAGTTCATGGACTATAGTCCATGTTCCAGTCCTTATTCTGATGCTTTCCTAACTGAGGGAGCTAGAGGAAGTGACTCAAGCTATTTGAACCACAAGGGCTATGTCAAGTAGCTTTTGATGAAATATCAACTCTCCCAAACACAGTGACTTAAGACAATGAACACTGAATAATTCCCATGATTCTGTAGGTTGAGTAGGCAATATTTTAGGTCTGGGCTATCTTTTTGTGGGTCTTGGTGGTCCAAGATAGCCCACTCCTATGCCTGTGGCCCTAGCTGTGATGGTTGGACTAGTTGACTTTCCTCTCTTTGGCCACTAGTTCAGTATGAAGTCAACCTGTATTTATATAGTGACAAAGTGTTCAAAGCCCCACTTGCATGATGTTGGCGAATGTCCCATTGGCCAGAGAAAGATCATCAAACCTGATCCAAAGGATAGAGAAACTGACTCCAGTTTTTAATGGGACATGATACAAAAACATTGGGTATTTTAAACTTTTTTTTTGTAATCTACCACAGTAGATAATAACAAAGCTCAATTCTGTAGGTTACTGTGAAGTTTGTATGAGATGGTATAGCTCTCAGCATGGTCCTGGCACATAGTAGGCTTTATATGAGTGGAATTCCCCTTTCTTCTTCTTTTCCTTTTAGATTAAGAGCCCATCTTTAATGAAAGACACAATGGATCTGTTGACTTTAATTCCATTCTCTTTCAGAGCACATGGAAATTGAAGCCATGTGGGACTTAACAAGAGATCAAATGGTATCTTAAATATCCCAGGGCAGCTGCCCTGTCCCCAGAGCCTGGGGCGGCCTCTGTGAAGGGGCCCCTCTTTCCTGGTGTTCTGGGTCCCTCTCTTCCCAGCTCCACGGCAGGTCAGTCTTTTTTCATTACAAATTGCTCGTAAGCACACACATCCCCAGATGCCCGCATAAAAGCTGGCATTAAATTGGAGTAATGGTGGAAGGAGCCTTGTTACGATTAGTGCGGCCATGAACAGTTCCCCAGAGCTCTGGCTTCAGTGGGAAAGGCCAGGGAAACTGTACATACCCAAATGCATCTGACAGCTTCTTTCCAGTGAGCTGGAAGCTGGAGGATATTGGTTTGTGTACTCTGCTGGTATGTCCATTATCCTTGTAATGAGAATTAGGGGGTGGAAGACAGACAAACTTCTGAAGAAAGAAACCCTGAGGGATAGAGAGAAACATCTAAGATCTTCAAAGGAATCTGCTGATGAGTTTTCCTAGAGACACATACCAAAGGATCTGGCACCTGTCAATGTTTAGCCAAAGCTTAAAACACTGCATTTAGGATGTCACAGCACAAAGGGCCAGGATCCTGTCCTTCAGGGGCCCATCCAGAGCCCAGTGAGCTCAACACGAACATCAACACCATTTCACACATGTGAGATAGTGAAGTTTTGGGATCAAGATCCATCACTTCATTCCCTGAAGAATGTTCTTTTCTCTGTGTTTAGTGTTCTCACCTGCATCTCAGTTCAATGATGATGGTGCTGATAAAACATTAATGACCAACCTCTGGCAAGTGTGTGTGTGTGATTGTGTACTATGCGAGGATTCGGTCTTAGCCTCTTGCCATTGTAGTGTCCAGAGTTCTTGCCGTGGCTGATGTGTGTCTCATGATGAATATTGAACATCATAAAAGGAGGAATGTCAAGCCCAAGCCTAGAGAGTGAGAGAAGCTATGAGCTAAGAAGTAGGACCATGACTTAGAAAACCAGAACAGGACAGAAGAAAAGGCAAGAGATGAACATTCATCGAGCTTCTGGCAAAAACCAGATTACAGATTTACATGAGTTTTTCTTTATTTTTTATTATTTTATCTTTTAAAATATTTTTATTATTTATTATCTTTTGTTATTGTTTTTTATTAAAATATCACTTTATTATGTTTATTTTTTTCTTTATTCTCAGCACCTCATCCAACATCACCGTATTTAATGCTTCCTTACAACTGGGTCTTTTCTATGATTGTCCTTGGATGCACCCTTGTTGGTGGCAGGACCCTGTGGTTTTGGCCAATGACTGATGTGTGGAAGTGATGTGTCTGGGCTGAGGTATTGAATGGCCTCTGGGAAGCAAGCAGTTGACAGGGTGACAGACAAATGCCTGAAACAGCTTACACAGTGGAGGTTTCCTTGAGAGGACAATTGCTCTGGGGAAGTCTCTGGATCAGGATCTGACTTTGACTGGATAAAAACAATAAAACTTTGTTTTAATCTTCTGACACTTGGGGTTATTATTGCAGTACAGTGAAGCATATGTTGCCTGGAAGAACCCTGGACAGGAGCTCCACCTCATTTTACAAATGAAGAAAACAGACCTCTGACTAAGTCAAGAACTTCCCAAGGACACATAGGTTTTAAGTGGGAGCAATGGGCTCTGAATCAGGATCAGGCCCCCAAGCTCTTACACGTGCGATGTCTGACAAACAACCGGGTCTGTGGGAGTTCCTTCAAGTACTTTTCAGAGTGGAGGAAACATGCTGAGAGCAGGGTCTGTGGGAGCCTTGCTGGCCTATCTGTGAGGGGAGGGTTGGCTTAGGAGACAGTGCACCGTGGTATACCAGTTGGCCTCACTTCTCCTTCTGCTCTCTGGTGGGGTGGCCACTGATCTCTGCTTCTTTTCAAGCAGAAAAGAACATCAGGGAGAACAAGACGAGCTGGGCTAGTTTTTCTATGATTGTCCTTGGATGCAAACTCCCTGATTGTGGAGGTAGAAGGCATGTTTTTGGGAAGGAGGCAGAGGAATTCTCTGTCCCACCCCCAAATTACAGTAGAGAGTTTCTTGTCCCTTAACTGTTTCTCTTGTCAGAGCCACAGGGGCTCCCACTTTCAGTGAAGGTCATATACCCAGGATGAGGTTTTACCACACAACTCAGCTAAATGAGTAAGGTCCTGGTGTGTGGCCTGGTTTCTAAAGTTTGCCTGGACATGAGATCATCTAGGGCCGCACACCAGACTCCAGCTCTGTCCTTAAGATTCTGCGGGAGTCTGTTTGCTTCAGGCTGTGGGATCCTTGACGTCACCAGCCCTCTGGGAACTCATGCCTCTGGAAAGATTGCAAAACAGTGACTCACGTAGTGCCTAGGGGTTCTGTCTGAGCCATTTGAGGAACTGAGGGACTGGATGGCAGCCAGAGTACAGTATGAAGCCCTTCAACCAGGAAAACTTGTTTTGTCTAGTACATTTCTTTACAGTCTAAAATGAATGTAGTCTGAAGACTTATCTAGTTGACTCTTTTGGTTTTGGTTTTCTTTCTCTCTCTCTTTCTTTCTTTCATGTGGTTGCTGGGATTTGAACTCAGGACCTTCGGAAGATTGGTCAGTGCCCTTAACAGCTGAGCCATCTCTCCAGCCCTGCTTTGGCTCACCACAACCCTTGGGGTTCCCTTTGCAAATCCATGTGAAAACTGCTTTGTAGTCTCCAATCCCCCACCAGTCCCCAGAATAGCTATGATTCTTCTGAAACAAGGTTTGCATTTTACCTTAGTGCTGTAGTGAGTTCTATAACTGGTAGAATTACTTCTTTTCTGGAGCATCTTGGAGCCCAGAGTCAAATTTATAGTTCTACTTAGTAAGGATTCATGCTTCATCTTATATTTCTACCTGGTTTTCTTCCATCTGCTTTAACGGCCCCTCCCCTTACTGCCCCACACCCTTATTATTGGAACTACTGAAAACTTTTACAAACCCTATTGAGAATGAGGTTATATGGACATAAACAAAGGTTATTTCAGGAAAGCCCTTGCGTGGGGGACCAGCCTGTAGGAAACACGGCTCAGAGGGAGCAATGAGCAGCATCCTAAGTGAGCCTGAGAGGCAGAACGGACAGGTAACAGAGAAAAGCAGGCTGAGCAGAAACCAGGTACCCTGACTGGACACAGTGTAGGTGGAAGAGTCCTTCCTGCCAGTAGCAGCTCTCACAACACCCAAGGCAGTTGGTGAGTGATTCTCTTGTGTATTTATAATTCTTCATTTTTCAGAGTCTCGTTGAAAGTACATATATTGAAAGGAAGGAAATGGGCTTTGGGTGATTTGGCAAGTTCTTGGGAAGCCTTCAGAAGGAACAGGGAGCCAGATTTCTGGAGAAAAGACTGAACAATGTTTGAAGTAAAAATCTGGTGGATATAATGTATCCAGTGTGGGGAAATGAACTCCGGCTATCCCAAAAGTCCTGGGCCCCTGTAAGCCTCTATTCAGTTTAAGACTGTGACGTGAAAGGAAGGGAGGAAAGACAGACAAAGACCTGTTTGAAGCTTTGGCAAAAATAGTTGTGGTTTTTGTTTCTTTTTTTTTCTCTCGAGACAGGGTTTCTCTGTGTAGCCCTGGCTGTCCTGGAACTCACTCAATAGACCAGGCAGGCCTCGAACTCAGAAATCCGCCTGCCTCTGCCTCTGCCTCCCAAGTGTTGGGATTAAAGGTATGCGCCACCACTGCCCTGCAAAAAGTTGTGGGGTGTTTATGGGGTTTTACTGTGCCTGCCTGGTTTTAAATCTTGTCTTATCTCCCACAGCAACAGAAAGAGCAGAGTGCTCAGCTGTGCCCCATCCTTCCTTGTGGCCTGACAGGATCCAGCAGGACACCAAGCTGTAGAAGACACATTTACAGCAGGAACTTAGAAGCCATGAGATCTAACTGCTGTTTCAGGCCTCCGGACTACCTTGCTTGATGTTTTTGTGTTTTCTCTGTCCTCCTGACTCATAGGTGTTCTGGCTGTAGGGGCTCCAGCCCCGGGCCTTTGTGGCTATGCAAATAATATGGCCCTTCAAGGGCCAACTCTGCCCTGGCTCTTCATGAGACACATGTGTGTGCATGTGTGTTTGAGTGTGAGTGTGAAGCGGGTGGGCACACAGAGGCCCGCCGACGTCTATTACATGGAGAAACATCTGTTTTCAGCAGAACATCCAGAGTATCAGATGTTTTACTGCAAGGAAGCCATTTTTTTTTAAATAAAACAAAAATGAGACATGGAAATCAAGGTAACCACATTTTCAATGTTTATGGAAGATAAAGGTTTAACCACAAGTCTTTCATCAAGTGGGGGACAATAGAAAAAAAGCTTAGGGAATGCCCTTTGGCTGTCCTCGCCTCCCCAGTGAAACTTTGTAGGGTCTCACTTCATATAGTACAGGGGACAGCTGGAAACATTTAGTGATGTGTCTAGAAGTTGCTGTGCAGTGGCCCTACCATCAGCTTGTCCGGGTGTGCCTGTGTGCAAGGCTTCGTGGTGACTGTGAATGGCATCTCTGGGGACAAATGACCCTGAGACCTGAGGACACAGCAAGAAGGGTGAGCCTCCTGGTGGAGTCCCAGGTCCTGAGGTTGTTAGCAAGGAGAGTCAGCTGGGTGCAGGGGACTTGCATCTTAGTTTTTAGGTCAGTCATCTTGACTTCTCGTTCAAACTAGGAGCTAGGGATCAGCCCCTCTCTGAATAGCCAGCTCTGTTCAGGGCTCTCTGCCTTCTTAGAGCTACTATGCTAAGGTTTAAAAAAAATCCTTCTCTGCCACCATCTCTCTCAAGTAGATGTCACCACCTGGGTATAAAATGAAACATTCTCTATAGGTACACAATCAGTTGAATTAAAAAAAAAAGTTACCTACTCACTCCTTCAACAGTCATCCTTTCCAGGGAATGGTACACACTGACCCTGGGTCTTATTCCTCGATTGAGAGCCATTCTCCTGTCACAGATGAGAACTCAGAGTCAAGAGCCCCATACACTGTTCTGAGGAGCCTGCCTGAAATATGGAGAAGGGCCATGTGCATCTTCCACATGAAGATGGACCTGAGTAACTTTTTCCATTTTAGAGCAATCCTTTACCTCCCCGGCCCCGGCAGGGACTTATCTCTCTCACCATCGGCAGGGTGTCCCCTGAAGCACATAAAGTGTAGGCTGGAGTGAGGGATCATGATGAATTGCGTGACCTACAGTTACTGTGGGGACCTCTAGACATCCGATCCAGTGTCAGAGCTCAGTGACTACAGAGCCAATGATTAAGAGGTCCTATAAAGGAGTTCCTGGGGCAATGGCACCAAGGTAGGTGCAGGGGTCTAGAGCACTGAGCTCCACACAGCTGCTGGTCCTCATTATGTCTTATGCCTCTGTGGCCTCACTACTGTACCAGCTGCTCAATAGTCCCTGTAGTGGGGTAGCTGTTCGTACAAACAGGTATGAGTGGATAAACGTGTGTGGAGCAAGGAGCTTATGGGACGAACGAAGATAGATAGATGATAGATAGATAGATAGATAGATAGATAGATAGATAGATAGATAGGTAGGTAGGTAGGTAGGTAGATAGATAGATAGATAGGTAGGTAGGTAGGTAGGTAGGTAGGTAGGTAGGTAGATAGATAGACAGATAGATAGATAGACAGATAGATAGACAGATAGATAGGTAGGTAGGTAGGTAGACAGACAGACAGACAGACAGACAGACAGACAGAAAGATAGGTAGGTAGGTAGGTAGATAGATAGGTAGGTAGGTAGGTAGGTAGGTAGATAGGTAGGTAGGTAGGTAGGTAGGTAGGTAGGTAGGTAGGTAGGTAGATAGATAGATAGGTAGGTAGGTAGGTAGGTAGGTAGGTAGGTAGGTAGATAGATAGATAGATAGATAGATAGATAGATAGATAGATAGATAGATAGATAGGTAGGTAGGTAGGTAGATAGATAGATAGATAGATAGATAGATAGATAGATAGATAGATAGATAGATAGATAGATAGATAGATCACACCAGCTTTGGCTGCCAGTGAACTGGATTTAAGGATTTTAGTTCCTCTGCCTGCACTAACCCAAACTATGTTTGTCTTGCTGAGTTAGCAGGAACTAAAATGTAGACGAGGTTTCAAATGGGGCAGTGAAACCAAAACTATTTCACAGAAGCACAAGTCTCTTAAGCTATCAGATGAACTGAGGATTCTCTGTGGCCTATAAGCTGAGACTTCATGGGGGCGGGGGGAGGTAGCCAGCTATTTGAACCAGTGTTCTGTTTTCCTAGGGATATGATACAGGGATATTTTCAAAACCCCAAGATTTGCCACTGAGGCCAGGGTCCTTTCAGCTTGAGATTCTGGTTTCAGAAATTTCAGGGTCTACTGGGCAAACTAAGGGTGGAGGAACCCCAAGAACACCTGGAACTGGGGATAGAACAGCTTCATAGCCAATGGCCCGGCATGAAGTGGGTCTCAGTACATAATTAGTGAATGTGTAGCTTTGACAGGAATCAGGAGCCCAGATCTTTGTCCTGGTTTTGTCTAGTGTTTTGCTTTTATTGTTTTTAGATAGGGTCTCACTCTGCGTCCCTGCCTAGAACTCACTATGTAGACCAGGCTGGCCTTAGACTCACGAAGATCTGCCTTCCTCTGCCTCCCCAGTGCTGGGATTAAAGGCATGTGGCACCATTGCTCAACTTGTTTAGTATTTTTTAAAAGAAAACAAAACTTCAGAGCTTCCATTTCTCTTTATGTGAATGACCTAGAGATGCCTGTACTGGTCCCATGTGAGGGCTGCTCTGAGGACCTGGTAAGAGAGTGCAGTAAACATACTATTACTCTGTAAGGTTTTCAGACAGGCACTCTCTTCCTACATCCTGAGTGGAAAATAAATGTCCCCAAATAAAAGTGGACATAAGATGATAATGAACGGTGTTCAGAAGAAGTTGTCAGACTGTCTTCTTACCTCTGTTCAGAAGGAAGTCCCCATTTTACAGATGAGGCTGCCCAGGCTAAGTAATTAAAATTCCACAACTCGAGATCTGAGCTCACAAAGGAACCCAGATGGTTAGTTTATAGATGAAAGACCTCAAGATCTGCTTGTCTTTGTCAAAGCCCACATGACTGAACCATGTGATTGCTTTTGACATTAACATAGGGAGCTGGCTGCTGGCTGAGCCCTGGTGGGTATAGGAAGGGGGATTTGGAGCCAGGGAAGGTGAATGCTGAGGTGTTCGGGCAGACTGCTTTTAGAACTGGTCAGATGGAGCTTCTGCCTCTCCCATGTCTCCCAGCCGCAGTCTCCTGTGAATCCAGCATGGAAGTTTCTCCTCTGCCCTTGTAACCTGGCCCTCATTCGACTGGCTTCCGCTCAGTGCTGCACCCCACCCGGGCTGGGAGCATTCAGGAAAGTGTAAAGACCACTTGATTTGCGCAGCCTGCTGAGATGTGGTCGATACCAAATCTGGGGAGATTTCTGATTCCTTGACTCAGAAATTAGCATGTAAGTGCCGAAACCTAATAGCTAACCAGAGACAAAGTCTATAATAAACCCAATAAGGTTTAATTGTTTCTATTTGTAATCTAAAATGACCTGGCTGGATTGCTGGGTCTTGGGCTAGAGCCAGGTTCCTTTCTTTATTTAATATATGTTTGCTACCAGCTGCCGAGGGAGCCTTCCTGTCTGTATTATTAATATGCTATAGGCCTTTGGTTTCCAGTATCATCTCTCTGGAATTTCTGTCTCAGACCCTGTGCAAATGAACATAATCCCCTGGCAGGAAAGGCATTGTGGAGTCCTGGCATCGGGCACAGAGCCTCTGGGTTTCACGTGAGGAATGCCAGATGCTGTCGGCCTTGGCCTTCCCCTTGGTTAGCATCTTTGCACCAGAGGAAACATCCACCTCCCCATCCCCCAACCTGAGCTGAAATCTGGACAAAGAGGAAGCAAGCCTTGGGGTTCTCTAGCTGAAGAGAGGAAAACACCGGCTCATGAGGACTCACGCAATTATTCTCCCTAGCCAGAGGGCATGGAGCACTTTTACAAATATCACAGGCAGGGCTTAGATAAACAACATAGCTTATGGTGAGGGTACAGCCCACTTTCTGGGTTTCTGATTAACAGGAAGAATCTTTGCTCTTTAATGTTAATTGCTTGGCATCCATCCTAGAGAAAAAGGCCTACATCTTCTCTGAAAGAAGGCAGAGGATGCAGTTGGTCCAGGGTCCTGGCTGCTTCAGAGCCTGAGAGGATATGTTATATATACCACCCATCAGGGCCTGCAAAGATCTTCAGGACTGGCTGGGTGGGCATCCAGACATATACAGGACAGTCTAACCCGGGGGTCACCAGCTCGCTATTCATCTACATAACATTCACTGTGCGGGCTATTGAGCCGCCCACCTCATGCTGGGGAGAACACAAGTAGGTACATATCATCTCTGACCTCAGGGAACTAAAGGAGAGACACACAAGTACTGTGGTGTCAGGCAAGTCAAAGTAAGCCATTTACCACCTCTGACTGCACTGTCCTCATCTTGTATAGGGTGGAATGAGGTGATGCTTGTCACCCAGTCAACTCAGTGGCCAGCTAGTAGTAAGGACACAATCAGGAAAGCACACAACAGTGTCTTGCCTTTCTCAATGTTGTGTGTACCTGATGTAAATAAATGAGAAACCAGAAGTAGTGCAGGCTAGGAATCTTCAGTTAAGTCAAATCTACCTTACCTAAGCTAAAGAATAGATTCAGGGCTAGTTGGGAAACTTGGTAAGACCCCACCCCCATCTCATAACAAAAGAAAATAGGAAAGGAGTTTGGTGGCAGAGTGCTTTCCTAGCCGTGGGTAGAGCATTACAGCAGAGAGACAGCGGTAGAGCAGGGATGCTCACTGAGTGACATCTGGGAGGCATCGAGCAGGCCAAAGAGGACCACAGAACAGGACAGCCCCAAAGGCATGCCCCTGTGACCTACTTCTTCCAAGATCCCACCTTCCAACTATGCCATTAGACTTTCAACCCATCAAGGGATGAAATCCATTCCTTACATCAGAGCCTTCAGGATCCTCTCAGTGTCTGGCTACCATGTCAACTTTTCAATTCACAGATCTTTTGAAGGACACTGTATGTCCAAACCACAATGACTGATTTCATAAGAAAGGGTCTTTCAGCAAGTACACAGCACACAGAAGGGAGGGGTGGGTGTAAAAGAGTGGAGAAGGTTATTGCTAAGTGCACAGACTATCTAGTTGTGTTCCTAGGACATTCCAAGGAAAAGAGACAGATGAGGCTCTTGGTCTAGGGCCTTAAGGGGAGCTTGTATATTTCCTGAGGCTTTTGTGTGATTTCTGTAGCAGAGATTTGAGAAACAGAGGCATTTCTGTCAATTTGTGATTGACATACCTACAGCTGCTGGCCACAGGGGTAGGCTTCTACCTGCTGTCATGTTCATAGGCTGATGCCACCTCCATCCTGTGATTGACACCTCCATCCTGTGACTGACTCCTCCATCCTGTGATTGACACCTCCATCCTGTGACTGACTCCTCCATCCTGTGATTGACACCTCCATCCTGTGACTGACTCCTCCATCCTGTGATTGACTCCTCCATCCTGTGATTGACACCTCCATCCTGTGACTGAATAAAATGTTGTCACCTGGATTAAATGCCCACCATCAGAATTATTTGCTTTCAAGACTAGAATAAGAACGTAGCTCCATGTGGTGGTGGCAGTACATGCCTTCAATCTGAGCGTTCAGGAAGCAGAGGCAGGTGAATCTCCGAGATTGAAGCGAGAGCAAGTTCTAGAACAGTCAGAACTACACAGAGAAACCCTGTCTTGGGGGAAAAAAAATCTAGCAACTTCTTTTTGGCTGGAGTCTTGAACAAAGGGAGGTCTAAATGAGGAGACTCTAGTCTGCTGTGTGTACTGGGTCATCAGGGAAACAAAAATAAATCCACTGGAAAGAAAGAAAAGTTGTTCCCTGACTTTGCAATGGCCTCCATTGTCTGGTCTTTTCATGACGTTCAACACCTCCTACTTTCAGTTCCTGTGAGACCCAAACTTCCATCCTTTGCCTACCTTGAATTTATTTCTGGTTTCTCACAACCAAAATAGTCCTTCTCAACAGAGAAGAGGAAATTATGCTTTTACTATGAAACTATGGGGTTACAAGATAGCTCGGCAGGTAAAACTTCATAAGCTTAGCATGAATCAAGTGCCTAAAAGCAAAATGAAAAGAGAGAGTTGACCCCTGGAAGCTGTCCTGTGACCTCCACATGTGCGCCATGGTGTGTGTGTATGTGTAAATTTTCATAGTGTGTGTGTGTGTGTGTGTGTGTGTGTTTGTGTGTGTATATATATATATATGATTAAAAGAAAATCTCAAGGGTGTAGTTTAAAGACTGTATCATTGGTAAGCTTCATTTCTACAGTAAAACAGTCAAGCACTCAAAGGAGGAGATGGTTACTTTGGGTTACAGTTTGTCATTTGGTCTTCACTATAGGTGTGGGGTGGCAGAACATTATAGAAGGGAGATCATGGTAGAGCAAAGCTGCCCAGTTTTCAGTAGCCAGGATATTGAGAGAAGGAGGGAAGAATGAGGGGCTGGGACAATACATAGCTCTTCAGTTGTCTTCCTTCCTTCCTTCCTTCCTTCCTTCCTTCCTTCCTTCCTTCCTTCCTTCCTTCCACTCTGTCTGTCTATCTATCTATCTTTCTTTCTTCCTTTCTATTTTTTCAGGGTTTCTCTGTGTAGCCCTGGTTGTCCTGGAACATGCTCTGTAGACCAGGCTGGCCTCGAACTCAGAGATCTACCCGCTTCTGTCTCCTGTGCTAGGACTAAAGGCATGTGCCACCACTGCCTGGCTCATTACACAGGCTTAAGGGCATGGTCTAAGGGGTCCTCCTGCAGGGCCTACTTTCTCCAATAAGGCCCACACCCTAAAGTCTGTACCACTTTTCAGGAATGCCATCCAAATTTGAAGACACCAACGGGTTGATTCCACTGCTAGCTACACTGAGGGTGAAGCTTTTAGTGCAGGAGCTTTTGGGGGACACTTGCATCCAAAGCATACGAGTGGGTAAGAAGACTGAGATTTTTTTTTTGGTTTTATGTTCAAGATCTTCAGTCTCCCATCACTGCACCCATGCTTACTGTCAGGATGGAGCAACCTCAGCGTTGGATCTTCTGTGATCTTCTCACACCCACCACACTGTTCTCAGCTTCACTCAGTCCTGCAACCCAAGCAACAGCATTGACAGTAGGAGGTTTTACCACTGAAGAACGTTTCCAGTTCACAGATCCCATGTCATATGTGGAGAACATTGATGAAGTCAGTGAATTAGCTATTCTCTTCATTTGTTGTTGGAGAGCACTGTGCTGTGGGCTATTTAAAAATGGTCATTTAATCCACAGAAAGCCACTGCGAAGCTTCACAGCCAGGCATCTTTTGTCTTTTTCTTCTTTCTGTCTTTCTTTTTTTTTCTCGTTTTATCTTTTTCTTATTCTTTGTAGTGGTTTGTATATGTTTAGCCCAGGAAGTGGCACTATTAGGAGATGTGACCTTGTTGAAGGAAGTCTGGAGAAAGAGATGGGCAGTGAAACCCTCTTTCTAACTATGTGGGAGCCAGTCTTCTCCTAGCAGCCTTCAGATGAAGGTGTAGAACTCTCAGCTCCACTTGCACCATGCCTGCCTGAACGTTGGCCTTCTTCCATCTTGATGATAATGGACTGAACTGCTGACCCTGTAAGTCAGCCCCAATTAAATGTTGTCCTTATAAGAGTTGCTGTGGTCACAGTGTCTGTTCACAGTGGTAAAACCCGAAATAAGAGACTTCTATATATTTATTTATAATTTTTTAAACTTAAGATATGTAACATCATTTCCAGCTTCCCTTTTCCTCCCTTGAGCACATCTCATGCAGCCTCCCTTTGCTCTTATTCAAATTCATGGCCTGTGTGTGTATACACAGACACATAGACACAGACACACACAGACACACACACACACACACACACACACTTTTTTTCAACCTTCTCAGTCTGTATGTATGTGCTCAAAGCTGACCATTTCACTCCTCTCTCCCCACCTCTGAGCATTCCTTAGCTGCTTTGTAGCTCTTTGTGTAGGGCTGAGGACTTCGGAACTTTCCCCTTCCATGTTGGCGTGTCTACTGGTGTTATTCTTGTTCGGATCATGTTTAGTCAGCCATGTTGGTGGGACTTCATGTGTGCAGTTTCTGAAATTTCTAGGAAACACCCCCTCAGAGCATTCTTCCTGTCCCTCTGGCTCTCATAGTCTCTCTTCTCTGTCTCCCACAGTCATCCCAAGCCTTAGGTCAGGAGTTGTGCTGTGGATAGATCAGTTGAACTTGGATTGCACAGCTCTGCATATTGATCAGTTGTGGTTTTCTGTAATGGTCTCACACAGCCAAACATTTCTAATTCCTTGAATGAGCAATAGCACTGAGGAAAATTAAGAGAGGAGAAGTCCAATCAGCATTTGGGAAGAGACACTACCGTAATGGGATTGTGAGCAAAGAAGGGCCTCATACTCAAGACAGAGGCTGTCATAGCAGCTATTGGGTTGACCTTTGAGCTCTGGCCTTTTCTTGTCATCTTGTGTGTCACAGTGGCCCAGTCTTGGCGCCCAGTCTCACAAGATTATTTCCTCGTCTGTAAAATCAGATTGGAAACCCCAACTATTTCTCACAGTTTTCCAAAAAGCTAGAGTCAGTAGTATGTGTGCAGAGTAGACCAGGAGGCAGAAGACTCAGAAAAGAGTTGTGTCTGGTCTAAAATCAGGCTGCTTGGTGAGTTCCTTGCTCTTGGGGGGATGAGTCTTTGCTCTTATGAGGCCCTCAGCTGATGGACAAGGCTACCCGAGTCCTGGAGTGTATACTGCTTTGCTCTGTCTCCTGGTATGCATTTTAATGTCATCTGACATCCTGAATGTTAAACCAAATATCTAAGCACTCTACTCAGCAAGTTGACATAAAATTAATCATCACAGTTGGTCCCAGTGGGCAGGCTTGGAGATTTAATTAGTCAGGAAATAAGAGAAGTCCTCTCCGTTCTGAAAGCTTCTCTCCCACAATGAGGGACTCTGTGGGCTGTCCTTGTACCCCCGGGCAAGAGTGCTGGTACTCAGTGAGCTAAGCAGCCCCTGGACAGATCCTTGTTCTTTCCTCGGTCTGTCTACATTGACACTCTCCCTCCCAATCACCCCCAGGTGCACCCCAGCCAGCCCCCAGGAAAGGATGGGAGAGGGTACTGGAGTTGCCTGACACTAGATACTTCCTTCCTGCCTGGATTAAGGAAGTACTGTCAGCATCATGCCGGTGTTTACCAAATTAGCAAATGGACTTCAAGTCAAACACTAGGCGATTTGTGAGATGGATTTCTCAACAATGTGCCAGCTGAGGGCTCGCTCACAGGTGCCGGGCTGTTTGTCGTTTCTTGAACTCCTGGACTTTGACATCATGTCACTTTAAGGTGCTCTTTATGGAAAGCTGTGTCCCTGTCACTCCTCAGGCAGGGTGGAGCTTCCAGGCAGGTGTTCTGAGTTCAGCTGGAGTCCTGCTTCCCTTTGGAGCAAGCTGCTTTCTTCTAGCCCCAACAGACACAAATATTCTTGGTCAGTGGCTCCAGAATGGAAAATAAAGTGTGTTGAAACACTTTGCTCCCCACTGGGCATCTCCAAGGGTAGAGCAGGGCCTCCAGCCAGGCACTGACTCTCTGCTAACTGTGGCAAAGCCAGCAGAGACGGCAAGGCCCAGTGCCTGGACTTGCTGTCCATGGGTGCATGCTGGCATCCTGTCCACACCTGGGAGGCCACTGTTTCTTTGCTTTGGCCCTTAGAGAGTGCCTCAGGGTCTGCGGCTGCTCCACTGCCGACGTACATGGTCTTCAAACCTCTCATGGGGGAGACCCCCAGTGAACACACCACTCTGCTAGGGTACATGGTCTTAGTACCTCTCATGGGGGAGACCCCCAATGAACACACAACTCGCTGGGGTACATGGTCTTCCGTACCTCTCATGGGGGAGACCCCCAGTGAACACACTGCTCTGTTGGGGTACATGGTCTTCAAGCCTCTCATGGGGGAGACCCCCAGTGAACACACTGCTCAGGATGTGAGCCTTCGTGCAGCCGAGAGATGAATGTCTCTTGTAAATCTGTTTTCTGGGCTCCATTTTGTGGCCCATAGTTTGTTAAATGCTATTTACTTTGGAAAGGCATTAAGAGGGTAAAAGAGTGTCCTAGCACCTTCCTCCCAGCCCCACTGCAGTAAGCAGTCATCTGAAATGTAGAAACTTACCTCAAGCCTCTTTCTTTCCTTGGCTCGATGAACAGCAGAAGAGCTGGTTTAACTGAATTGACCAGTTGTTTGATGACTCAATCAGTCAGCAAATATTTGTTTTGTGAAGCCTCTGAGCAAAGCACTCGGTGTTTGATTAAATTGTTTGATGAAACAGAACAAATAGACGTGTCTTCTGGGCCCCTTGTAGACAGCGGCTTTGCTCGCTGTGCACCACTAATTACCCTCCCACACTAATTACAGATCTGAGCTCAAACCCAGCTCTTTCCCTTGAACCCAAAGCTAACCCTGGAAATCTGGTAATGCAATTACTGAGCTTGTTTCAACACGTTGGGGAGAGGGCAAGAGGGGAGAAAGAAAAAAAGAGAGAATGTGAGTTTGTCCCATTTATGAACCCCACAATGAGTGAGGATTAAAAAAAAAAAGACTCTAGACCCAGGGATAATACAAGCAGGCCTGTAGCTCAGCGTGATCTGGTGTCTGAGATCTGGCTTTGAGAAGGAGCCGGAACCAGCTTTCTTAAGTGGCCTTTAATGTGTTCCTGTGGGCTTAGGGTTTTTATTAGCTTAGTTTTTAATTGATGTCACAACTCAAAGTCAGGAGCATATTTTAAGAAGGAGCAAAGAATGAAAACACTTAGGAAACACACGAAACAACGCAAACTCTAAGCCACAACAGTGAAACGCCGTGTCTTGCTTTACACATCATCTCAGTGTTAGGCATTTGATCTGTCAGACATGCTTGTCATACCCACATATTTTATAATCCAATATGTTCAGGCAAGAATTTTGGCACAACCTGCCAAGTGTGATCCTGAACTTTCCTTGACACTTTAAAGAGCACGTAATGTGTTGAGGGGTGTGGGGAATGACCGATTTGGTGGGAAGTTTTAACCCTTTCATTCAGGTCTAAGAATCCTTTGCAGGTAGACCTTGCTTGAGAATGGAGCCCAGGGAGGACCTGCCACAGGTACTGGTGACAACCAGGACTGAGTGCTGACAGACACGGCATCCACTGTGACCCTCACATGCCTGTATGTCACTAGGGCTCTGGACTAGACTTTCCTTTGAAGAAGCCATCATGGGGAAATGGCATCCTATTTATTTCTGCCAGGGGATTCCACAGGACTGTTTAGATGACCTAACCCAGCGGGTTCAAAGCCTTGTCTGCACATTGAAATCACTTGGAATGCTTAAGATAATAAAAGAAAACAGCAGCAACAACAAAAAACAATAGATGAAAAATCAATGTCGAGTCTGACCCACTACTAACCAACTAGAATCCCTGGAGCATCCCTCGATGATGAGACCACAATCCCTGGTGACTCTCATGGACAGATGACTATAGCTCAGCTTCTTAGTATATAGATGAGAAAGTTGAGGCCGGTCTTTAGAGGAGACTGCCAGTGTCTGGACATAACTCCAAACCAAACACCAGTGAATTTGTTTGAATGCCTACAGAGTGCTCAGCCCTTCCCTGCTTGCAATGAGAGCTTGCTGTTAATAAGCATCCAGCCTCAGAGGTGTGGTCAGGTAGAACTAATGGCTACAGTAGTCACCAATGTGCAGGCAGGAGCTAAGCTGCATAGTATTAGTGCTAACCCCTGGAGAGATGCAAACACTGATGGATAGAGGGAAGCATTGTTGGAGTTGGCGTTAGACAAGAGGCCAGTGATGGAAGAAGAGAGGCACACTCAAAGGCAAACGATGGAATTATACCTTGGGGGCCGGAATGAGTGATTCCTTATTATGCCCTTTGGTGGCCTGTTCTGGAGGACCTAGGCATTTGGAAAAGGGCATGAGGTATGAGGAGGGATTGAAGGCCAAAAGGCTAGTGCTGCCTTCTTAGCAGATGTTTGAGAATGACTCTGTCCAACATGGATGGGGGGGACAAACTTAAGGTTAAAATGAAAAGCTTGAAGTGACTAGGTGTGATGGAGCCCTGTTCTGATTGGTTGGTGCACCCAAGTCATAGCTATGTTTGCATATTTTAAAAGTCTTTCCTTCTCCACATCCTTGGCTAAATGGTACCCTGGCCTTGAGGGCTTCGTTTTAAGATATGGATTTTGGGGAGTTTTGAGGAGAAGAAAGCAGACATGATTGCTGGTGGGGTGGTGTCTTAGTCAGGGTTTCATTGCTGTGCAGAGACACCATGACCCAGGCAACTCTTATAAAGGACAACATTTAATTGGAGCTGGCTTTCAGTTTTAGAGGTTCAGTCCATTATCATCATGGCAGAAAGCATGACAGTGTCCAGGCAGACATGGTGCTGGAGAGGGAGCTGAGAGTTCTATATTCTGATCCAAAGGAAGTCAGAGCTTGAGTACTAGGAACCCTCAAAGTCTGCCTATACAATGACATACTTGATCGAACAAGGCCACACCTCCTAATAGTGCCACTTCCCATGGGCCAAACATATTCAGACCACAAATGGTGAGCATTCAGCCACAGGTGGACAAAGAAAGCTCAGGTCAATGCTAATAAAAAGTCCCACATTCTCAGGGATCCAGCCAGGAACTTCTGATCCTCCCTGTTGCTGTCCACAGCAGTGCATGGACCATGAGCAAGGTAGGGTCTCTCCCCACTGCATACATATGTTTTCCACCAAAGCCACAGGACCTTGCATCATGATCCTCCCATTGTCTTCTCTTATACCTCCTGCATGGATATTACCTCCCCCTCAATCCTGTGGATCAAACCAACCTCTATTTGCTTCATATGAACGCAGTTCTGAAGCAGGCTAACACACCGAACTAGGAAATAGCTTTTGGAAGTGAGATTGGACACTTTGTCCAGAATCCCATAGGAATCCATGGGGAAACAGGATTTCTCTTGAGTCCATTCTTCAACTGTGCACCTCATTATAAACCACATGTTTGTTACTTGATGCTATCTCTTTCATTTGCTACCTAGCAAGAAGCCACTTGCCTCTATAGAAATGGGGCCTGCCACAGACTGTGTCAGCCTGGAAAAGCTCATGAGATCCATGCCCTCTGGAGCTACGCCAAGAGCATCCTTCCAGAACTCTTATCAGACAGACTTCACTGTGCCTAACTTGATGTACATAGGAAACTCAGCTCAAACTTCCAGCCTATAAAAATACCATACTGGAATAGCTAAGGTGCCTTATCTTGAATTTATCTTTATTTGAAATGATCTCTCTGTGTCTTGTGAATGCTCTCTGAGAGCATGTAGCTGGAGATCTCTGAAATGATGTTCATCTGAATAGATGAACAGCTTGGAAAGCCGGAGCAAGCATCAGATTTACTGACTCTGAAGCTGTGTGACCTTGGGCCTGTCTCTTCATCTCATGGAGCCTGTAATAATGGTCGTTGGTTCATTGGGCAGTTGTCATGTTTAAGGAGATAACCCAAATGAAGGGCTTAGGATGAAGCCAAATACAATATCACCATGTTTTTGGGTTTCTCTTTCTTTTCTTTTTTTTTTATTGTCATAAAGGAAGAATTTGAGAGTCTTATTCTGTAGACTTGCAAAATCTGTTAGCACTTGTCTTTTTGGTAAAGTATTTCTTGTACTTTGACTGAGGTGTCCCTAACTTGCTGTGTGCTGAAACAGCATGGAGACAGACTGTCAGCCTGGAAACCATGTAGTGACAGCTTCCTTCACCTTCTAACAGCCAAGAGGAGTGGAACCAGATCTGCAAGAACCTAGGGATCTGGCTTCTTCCAGAACACTTGACTACCTTAGCAAATGCATGAAAACTTGGCATTCATTTTTTTTGTTTTTAACTGTATCAGTGTCTTCCCTGACAGTAACTCCTCTGGACATACATGATGCTTGTCCATTGCATGCTAGCCATGTCTATGAGTGTGGAAGTTAGCACATTGGAGTGTCTTGTTGCTGCTCCTATGGGATCCTTCCAGGAAAGGAAGCAAGAGGGAGGGGGAGGGTTATGCAGCAACACTCTCCCACCCTTCCCATCCCCCTACCCTCCCCACCTCAAGGAAGGAGGTGAAGCCAGCAACATGAGGCAATGGTGACTTTGCCCTTGAAAGTTGGTGGCTTTTGTGCTCAGAGGACCTGCTTGGTATGACTCTGGGTTCCAGACCGGGGGCTCTGGACCTGCTGGGCCCCAGGGAGGCCAGGACCTGAGAGATGGAACGTGACGAGGTGCCTCCATGCTTGCTGTGTGCTGAAATGGCATGGAGACACACTGTCAGCGTGGAAACCATGTAGTGACAGCTTCCTTCACCTTCTAGACCTTTCAGCTCTTGAGGAGCTGACAGGCCTCGACTAATAAGGTAAACAAAGGCTTCAGAGTAGGAGAAGGAATGCCGGAATTCTTCCTTTAAGGTTTCCCTATTCATAATGTGCCACAGAGGTAAGCCTGGTCTTAGGAGGGTAGCAGCTCCTAGCCTTTAGTATCTCCTGAGGAGAGACACTGAGCTGGGAATCCAGACAGCTCCCTCTGCTGGCCAGGGAGCTGGCCACCTCTTTGGAAGTTCTTAGCCCTCAAGGTTGAATCTTTGAGGTTAAAGTCCAGATTGTGTACCCGCTTGAAGGCCAGTCATGTTACCATGTGGCCTTTTCTGGTCTACACTTCAACACTGCAATGCTCTATAGCCCAGTTCCCTGCCCCATCCCAGGGTTTGGGTGCAGTTCTCTGAAGCTCTGGCCCTTCAGTTCCACCTTCTCAGAGGTTTAGCCCCTACCCTACCCAGTCTAGATCCAGAAAAGCTACCAAGTTTTTCTTTTACTTTTCTTTCTTTTTTTTTTTAACTGCAGTTCCCGGATTGTTTTGCTTTCTGCATGCCCCCAGTTCCTCCCCCCACGCCCCCAGTCCCTCCCCCACATCCCCCTATCCCCTTCACAAGGCGAGGACAGCAGTGGCACTGTATTTCTGTGCTATTACTTGCAAAGACAAATGGCCTGTTTGCCTTTTGGGGTTCAATTTAAAAGCCATTTGTCTAGCGGTAATAACTGGAAATGGACTTCCGCCGTAGGACCCTATGACTTCCTGTATGAGCGGTGCTGGTGGTGTGTGGCCTCAGGACTGGTTGGCCAGGCTGTTTCAGAACCTTATTGTTTTCACTGGAGGAAGTGCGGAGCGGCCATAAGCTTATAGTGGTGCTGAGGGAAGCCAGAGAGTGGGCTCACCCTTTAGCAGCAGGAATAAGAAATAGGTTGGGGTGGGAGGCGTCAAGGAGGACAGAGTTACCAGTTCAGATCCCTCATAGCCTTGAAATGCCTGCATGCTGACTCTCTGGAGTCTGTAGGTAAAATTGAGCCTTCTGACTTTGACACACTTCAGAAACGAAATTTCTCAGACAACAGACACTTTTTTTTTCTTTAGTCAACAAAGCTTCTCTTTTAGTCACTGGAGAGCTGCAGTTTTTTAAAAAGATATTACTTATGTTTTCTCTTCAGCAGGCACAGCAGAGACTGTCTTGGCTATACGTTTCCTCACTATATGCTATTTTACAACAACATCATTGCTACAGTCTAGATATGGAAAGTCCCCCATGGGCTTTCAATACTTGGTCCCTAGCTAGTGGTGCTCTTGAGGTAGGTTGTAGAACGCCAAGGGCTTAGCTGGTGGGTGTAGGCTTATAAGGCAGGTCTTGGGGATTATAGACCCTCCCTCTTCTGAATCTGTGATTTTATGACTTTGCTGCCACAGATGAAACCCCAACCACCACAGGACTGTTCCCTCTGAGCTGTGCATCAAAATAAATCTTCCCCTCTTAAGTTGTTTCTGTCGAGTATTTTAGTACAGTGACAAACAAGCTAGGTAATACTACTGTCACCCTATCTGCCCTAGTATTTTTATCATTTTTCCTTATTCAAATGATATAAATGTACTCACTCAGTGGACCTTCCCGTGACTGTGAGAAATGACACAGAAGACACTGGCATTGAAATTGAAGCACCAGGATGGTCTCTTCCCATGGTAGATCTAGATGGGTACTGATTTCCACAGTATATTACAATATTTTTATTTTTAGTTATAATAATTATTATCGATGTGTATGCATGATACGGGGTAGGATGGTACACATGTGCCACAGTGTGTGTGTGTGTGTGTGTGTGTGTGTGTGTGTGTGTGTGTGTGTGTGCATGTGGAGGTGAGAGGACTCGTCTGTGGAACCTCTCCTCCTACCTTTACATGGATTACAAGGACTGAAATCTGGTCAACAGGTTTGCACAGAGAATGTCAGGTACTTCACATCTATCAACGAAGACTCCAAAGTAATGCAGCCACAGTCCAAAGCTGCACCCTGCTACACAGGATTCCAGACAAGGAGAGTCAATCACCTGCTGTGTAACAGGCCCTATTCTGGTGCTTGACTCATATGTTACCAAGGTTGGTTCTAATGCTCATGTTCAGAGGTCATTCTTGTTCAATAGAGGACGATGCTGAGGCTACAGGAAGAGGCATAGCATAGAGTGCATGCCGTGGGCGAAAACACTGACACTAACTCCACAGCTCTTGTTATTTCTATTGTGAAACATCAGTTATCCATCACCTCGGTAATGTGTCATGATGATGACACTATGGGCCATCCCTTGGGGTCCACTGAGGGTCACCAGCCACTCTCTGTTATATGTCTCGTGGTAGGCTGATGGTCACTGGCTGGTCCAGGCTGGCCTCATTTGGATCAACAAGGATGATCACTTCTGCTCTGCCCATCATTGAGTTTGTCAACAGGCCACCCTGAGAGTGGCCTTGTGACAATGCACAGGTAGAAGAGAGAGAGGGGATACACCAACCACTCCTTGAGGCTCAGCTTGGAAACTGACTCCCTGTCATCTCTGCTGGAGATCCCTAAGTGCTTGAGGTAAGAGTATGGTAGAGGCAGACCTATGCAAGCCATGCAGTAAGAAAGTCTGCAAGTTTACGATGGAATGGTTTGGGTCTGTGGCTAAGGGATGGACTGGGACCATTAGATCTGTCTATCAGTCAAAGCAAAAGCTGCCTTAGTCAAGCAGACATTCTGAGGGTCTTATTCAGAACACACAACCAATATTTCTAGGGTCTTCGTTTTATCTGGGTGAGATGGGGAAAAGAAAGTTTAGGAGATCAAGTGAGGAGGGGGAAGGCTGATATACATTTAACTAAAATAATCTCAGTCTGTGGGTATAGGTTTTACAACGGTTGGGGGGGGAGTTCTATTCTTAGTAAATGTTAGCTGCTGAGTATATGAAAAGTTAAGGTTCATTTATTACAGTACCCAGTGTCTCCAACATTCCATTGTGCATTGAATACATATGAGGAATAGCATGCATTTTTCAGCTTTATTTGAAAATGAGAATCTTTTTATGCATCCTGCTAATGAACAGTTCTTAGGAAAGAAATGTTCTGAGAAGCCCATGCGCAGGCTGGGAGTAGATGATTTCAAGCTCACTTGGTTACTGCTTTTGCTCCATGCTATTTTGTAGCAGACCATCTATCCTGGAACTGCTTGGGGAAGGAGAGGCTTTGGGTCACTGTTTTCCATTCAAACACAAAATACACCCACTTTGTGACTCACAAAAGAAGTAGACAACAGAACTCTCTCCAGGGATGTCCCTGGTCATGGGCAGTCATGAGTCCCAGCTACCTTAGTCCAGCACACCGCCAGGCTCTGTGTCTTAGATGCCAGGTGTGGACAGGAACTAGAGGACAACGTCTCTTGAGCACAGTGCACTGGCTCAGGGCGAGTCACTTGTCCCTCTGCTATTCACTGCCCACTGGGAGCGGGGATCCTGGTTCTTTGTGCTTGAGAATCCTGCAGGACCTTCCTTTGGGTAATTGCTGTGGTGTGAAGAAGTTACAGGCTGATGTGTTGCTCAAAGAGAACCCGTGTTAAGGAATTCCTCTGTTTGGTAAGCAGGATAACATTTCTGCTTCTCAGTCCTTGTTCCAAGCCTTGTGTGGATATGAAATAACAGCAGGACATGAATATGAAGAATGGAGAAGTTGGGCTTTTCCTGGCGGTGGCTGGACTGAGTGAGTCTTTGGTTCTTCCGTCTTCATGGAGTTCGGTGTGCTGCTGACCCTGTGTTGCTTTGAGGGCTCTCCGACTTGCCCACACCTGAGAATCTTTGTTTCCCCAGGGCTAAAAGGTGAGGATAACACTTGGACTCCCTTCTAATTTTACAGAGGAGACTGGAGGGTTGGATCCCTGAATGCGGTCCTTCTGTCCAGCCCCCTAACTTTGGAGCTCTACCTAAGGATCTCTGATGCAAATTCTCTATTCTCATTACAAACCACCCAGCCTGCTTGAAGTTCAGGAGCAAATGAGATTCTAGCAAAGGAATGCTGCTGTTTCTTGAGCAGGGTTGGAAAGGTCCTACCATGCCTCTCTGCCCCTGACCTACATACATAGCCCTGGGATTCACAAGTACTGTGTGTGTGTGTGTGTGTGTGTGTGTGTGTGTGTGTGTGTGTGTGTGTATGTGTGTGTGTGCATGTGTGGAACATTGTGCTCATTTACATAACATATTTCTTGGGTGTATATGTATGAGGCCCATCTGGAATTGAATTTGACCAACACATTTTCTTATTCCTCCGTTATCTCCTTTCCACTGGAGGGCACATGGCACTTCAGAGACAACCGGGTCTCTTTTTATGTGGCCTCTGACTTCCTATCTTACTAGGAGAAAGGTGTAGTAGAGCACCCTGTCCCAGGGAACCTAGCAGGTACCCCAGGTGTCCTGGCCCCACAGCTCTCCTTTTCACCCTCTATCCTCTGGCAGCTGCTGAGTTGGGAGCCCGATGGACAGAACGTCCCACACTTTGTTCTGTATTCAGGCTTCTGGGCCCTTTCCTAAAATTCTGCTGGGGGAAGGGCTCCTTCCGAATTGATGAACACCCAGAGATTTTGTCTCTCTGTGGGACTTCTTAGAAGCTGTGAGGGAGGGAATCTTCACGCTCACATGCAGGCTTATGTTAAAGACTGAATTAAAGAGCTGTAAGGCAGAACACTAATTAGCTCTCATCAGCTTGTCCCCTGAAGGAAATCCGTGGCTCTTTCCCCAGCTCCATCCTGCTCCCGCCTCCCCCACGGGTCGTGACCCCGGCAGTAGACGAGTTCAGTTCCCACAGGTGCACGGCCCGCTCTCCTAAATGAAGGAGCAGAGAAGTGATGAGAGCCGATCTCCTGCTCAGAAAACAGGAAGCGAGCTGGATAGATTGACTTGATAGGGAGCTATCAGCCCGCGCTCAGCTCACTCTGGGGCTCTTATCGCTGCCAGTCATCAGCGCTCTGGCGAGCTCATGAATAATGCATTTCCCAGCGATTTCCTTCCTCATTTGCTAGCTGGAGGCAATATTGATTGAAATAAAAAAGAAAAAAGGTCTACATAGCTAAGCTGTGTTGTGGTAATTTTTACTTAAGATGACTTGGAGCCAGAACATACATATATTTATCTCTACACGCGTGAGTTGGGGTCTGTTGCCGATGGAAACGGTATTTATTTAAGGGGCACCAGAGCTTCTGCGCAGTGCTTTGCAAATGAAGGCTTGGTCAAAGTTAGTGCTCTGAACAGTTGCCAGATGATACTCCAGGAAGGTGAATCAGAGTGGGAGGTGGACTTGGGGAAGGACGAAGGCGGTGGGAGTGGTGGAGACGGAGGTAGGCTGGGAGGAGGTGGACCTGAGGTGCCCTGGGAGGAGGCAATGGCAGGCTGGAGGCCTGGGACCAACGCAGCACCACCGGTGGGCTCAGGAAGCGAGCTGAGATTGAAACGGGAGTCCAGCGGGCACCTTCCACAGAGCTGCTCCTCTCTCTGCGTGTCTGGAAGAGTTGAGTATAAATGGAGCCTTTCCCCAAAACAAGTTTGGGTTGAATTAAGAGTGAAAGAACGAAAACTTTACCTAGACAATCAGCAGAAGCATTGGGTAAGGGGCGGGGTGGGGGTGGGGCGCTGTGGACTTCAGGCAGGTCATGTAATAGATCATATCAATGGGACCCTCCAAACCTCAGGGGATCATATAGATTAAGAAAGGGTCTTGATGACCAACGGGTAAGCGTGCTGAAGCCTGTGGATAGAATTGACCCAAGCCTCAGCCAGCCTTTCCCCCCATGCACACTCCCTCCCCCAAACTGCTTCTCTCTGTAACTTTGCTGATGGTGCCTTCTCCATCTCTGTCATTTGTACAGCCCCAGAGAATAGAAACTTGAGCCTTGAGTGACTGAAAAACAAGGGCGTGGGGGATGATGGGGGAGAGTGTCACCCTCTTTCAACACCAAGCCGCAGTTAGACTCCAGGAACTTTCTCCGGAGCTTTTAGAGTGTGGGTGTTAGGCGAGCACAGCCGTGAATGGTCTGGGAGGAGAATTAAGTTTCGTTCAGAAAACTCTCTTCAGCAATCTCTGGAAGCTTGTGTGACAATATAATTAAGTGGGAGGCTGTAACTGCCTGTCACACTGGAAGTGTGTTGCTTGCCTGAGGTGCTGGGTGGGTGAGCAGAAGTGGGGTGGATGTCAGGCCTGCCACAGCACGGCTATTCCAGGTATGTGCCTCTCTGTCAGCCACAAACGAAGGGAACTAGCCAGCAGGTACAGATGGTAGCTACGGACCAGCCCAACAGACAGAGTCACTGGCAGTCTGGTCCCGCGTGCTCCAAGCTCAGCTTGGCGGTGCCCAAATAGTTTCAGCCCCTCTGCAGAATTACCCACAGGTCACTGTCACACTCGCCTCTTGGACATGGAGGCTGTGCAGTTAGGAGGCCGTGCGCACCCACAGAAGGGGTCTGATAAAACAGTTCTCCCCTTCCCCTGATTTGGGTACTCATCTGTGACAGCCCGTCAACCCTGCCCCTGCTCCTCCAATACCGTTCCCTGCTCATTGCAGGCTCACCAACGTTGCTCTCTCCCAGGAGCACCCAGACTGCAGCACATCCTTCAGGAATCAGCCCGATCCCCCCACCCCATCCCCGTCTTAGGGTTACTATTGCTGTGATGAAACACCATGACCAAAAGCGACTTGAGTAGTAAAGGGTTTATTTCACTTACAGTTCCATATAACAGTTCATCCATCAAAAAGTAGCGAGGACAGGAACTCATGCAGGGCAGGAACCTGGAGGCAGGAGCTAATTCTCAGGCCATGGAGTGGTGCTGCTTACTGGCTTGCTCCTCATGGCTTGCTCAGCCTACTGTCTTACAGAACCCGGGACCCACCAACCCAGGGATCGTACCACCCACCCCCAGTCTGGGCCCTCCCATCAATCACTACTTAAGGAAAAGCCTTACATCTGGACCTTATAGAGGCATTTCTCAATTGAGGCTCCCTCCTCTCTTGATAAGTGTAGCTTGTGTCAAGTTGGCATAAAAGTAGCTGCCACACTTCCCAAAGGCAGGAAGGACAGTCTTTATGACCTTTCTCCTGGCTCTCAGAGACCCTGTGTCCTGTCGCAGTGGAAGTGACTACACAAAACACCTTTTCTAGGAGCTGGACCTACAGGTTCATGGAATCTAGGAACATGTCTGCTTCAGCTCTGGGTATTTCCCATAGACTATCTAGGTTCATGTATCGTATGCAGCAGCAAGCAACATGCAAGTGAAGGGTAGACTACCCGACTTTCTTCTTGTCCTGTGTGGAAAGTGTTCGATGGCTGTATTCACTCAAAAGTGTTTTCCTACCTGGGGCATCTATTCTGGAAAGAACAGCCTTAAAGAATAAATTAACCCAAGGAAACGTGTCTTTGTGGTGTAGGGCAGTTGGTAATTCAGGTCAGGCAGCAACCTCTCAACTCTTTCCATTTTGACAGCCTTCTCCTGACTCAGCGCACTGAGGTTGCCTGTGGTCCCTGATGCAGTTGGTCTCAGCCAATCACGTCTTTTCTAATAGTCATGGAGCCCCTGGCACTTTGTTTTGGACTGCAGGTCGGGCGATGCCCTTCTTTCCTTGCTACACAGGGTGAAAAACTTGAAGCCGGAGCAGCCCTCAGAGCTCGGGAGATGTTGGCAGGGAAGGCTTGTGACCTCTGCAGAGCATGGGGTGCCAGGCGTCTGCGCCAGCGTTTGGAAATTGCCCCAGGAGGAAAGGGGCTCCACTCGATCATTCCTCCGCAGATGTCAGTTGTAGAAACATGAGTTCCGTATTTACAAAGACAGAAGAATGGAGACTTGTCCCCCATCTCCCAGGTGTGTACTTACGTGTTGATGGATGACCCCAAAGTGGGTTTGTTATAGAAAAGGTCTGTACTGAAGGCAGAAAGCTTGCATCTGGCAACAGGTCTGACGACTGGGCCTCTGAGCCAGAGACCCAAGGTCCACTCACTGGTTCGCTTCCACTGATGTCCTCCACCCTGGGGTGGGGAGGATTTGGGTCCTCACTGTTTCCAGTCTTACTCACAGAGGTTTCTTTTTTATTTGGTTTGGTTTGGGTGGTGGAGGTGGCTTTTAAAAACCTTTTTGGTCAGAAGAACAAAATGATAAGCCTGTCTCCTCCCTAGGCAGGAGTCTGAGAGGAAGAGTTAATGGTCGCACCACTCTGGAAGGAAAATTTAAAGAGAAGCACCCACACACTTGGGGTATCCACCTTGGAGAATATCTATGCTTGCACCAAGGGTGACTCCGACACTGATTCCTGCCCCACCTTCTTCTTACCTCCAAACCAGCTGTTCCTTCCCTGCCGACTAGACAATGGCATCCTTTGTTTTAGAAGGAGGTGAAATGATTTCACATCCAAAGTGACACATACAAAAAGAGAATGAAAAACTAATCCAGGCTAAGCTAAAACCAATGTGTTCTGCTTCGGCTCCTGAAGGCCTCTCTCCTTGCAAGGTGAGCTGTAAGCAGAGAGTCAGCCACAGAAATTGGTACCTTGCGTTTTGTGTGCTGTGGAAGGAAAAACATGCTGCAGGGAAAGGGTTAAAGTTTAGCTTTCTTAGTCAAGAACTCCAGGCAAGAGTCAGGCACATTCAGTTTCAGCCAGGAAGAAAGACAAGTGTTTGGTTAGTAACTGGATAGGGCTAGAGCGGGTTTCTGGCCTCCGGTCCCTCTGCAGGTTGAGCATTTGGAGATGGCCCAGTTCTTGTGATTGTTTGAAGGTGGAACAGAGACAGGCGGCCCGGGAGCCAGGGCCCAGCTCAGTGCTACACACTCCTTCACACAGAGGGGGAGAGAGAGCTGGAGAGATCCTGGTCAGATTGTCCTAGTGACACAGTCAAAACAATGGTGAGTGACAGGTGGTCTCCCCTCCCCCATGCCTCTTCTGGAAAGCAAGGCTGGGGTTTAGAAGCCAGTCCTAGCAATGATGGGCTCACCTCCTGTTTCGGATCGTTCTAGGCTAGAATGGACCTATAGACCATTTAACCTCACCATTATTAACTTTCCTCTGTGAAATGGGCCCACACAGAGCTCCGGAGCTGGGATTTGGGGTTCAGACACCGCACATAAAGTCCAGAGGGTGCAGTACTCGGTAATTTTTATTCTCAGCTGAGGAGATGGATCCAGTTGTGTACCTGTGCACAAGTGTGAGGACTTGAGTTCAGACCCCCAGAACACACTTGAAAGCAGGCCTAGCAGCATGCATCAGTAAGTAAGCCCAGAGCTGGAGAGAGGTGAGAGAGGCAGATCCCTGGAGTTCTCTGGCCAGCAAGCCTAGCCAGTTGGTGAACTCTAGATTCAGTGAGAGAGCCTGTCTCAGACAACTAGGATGGGAAGCAATCAGCAAAGGAAGCCAGCATTGCACACACGTGTGTGTACCCACAACATGTGAATATGAATACATGCATGCACACACACATGTGCACACGCATGCACGCACACACATTCATTTTCTCCCAGTGCTATCTACACCGAGGGTACAACCTTCCCAAAGCAGAGAGGATATAGGAAAGCCTTTGAGAAGCAAACAGCCCTGCAGAAGTTCCACAGGCTTTCAGTGCAGCCCCTTGGTGGAGGAGCACAGTCCTAAATAGAAAGCAAATGGAACTGGGAGAAGAAAGGAGCCCTTTCTAAGCCAAGCGGGATTCGGGATTCGGGCCCCAGAGGCCCTAAGTTACCGTGCCCAGAGCAGGCCTGCGGAGTCAGGGGCTGCAGATTAGAAGGCCAGTAGGAAATAATGCTTTTCTTGTCTTGGCCTGCCTTCGAAGAAGGAGAGGAGCAGCTGGCAGGCAGGCAGGCGTTTGCAGCCTGCTGGGGGCACGCTCCCTTCAGACAGAAGGAAATCCTGCCCAGAGCGGGCAGATCCAGGGTAACCACGAGGGACTGGGTCTGGGGCTCCGTGCTCAGGGGGACTGTGTTAGGGCTCCTGGTTTCCTAACTCCCTTCAGCTGCTGGAGTAGGGGTCTCCCTCCCAGCGCTGGCCCCTAAGACCCTTCCCCCTCCGGAAGGTGTTGGATCTAGTGATGGTATCAACAGAAACTTTGCGGAAGCAGGGGTTTATTTTGTATCTAGACACTTCAAAACACCTCTGGAGATCCCTCCTCTGGCCAGACTGGGATGGACGATTTAGGTTCACTCTGAAAGTGGGGTCTGTTTTCCTAGTTAGGCCAGGCAGAGCGTGGCTCCCTCTCTATTCCTGCCTTGGTTTTTCTTATCCGGCCACTGGCTGAAACTCCTGAGAAAGTCACCAGGTTTGACCTCGGTGACAAGATGCCCAGTATTAATGTCTGCTAATTAATCCAAAAGCCGGCTCCCAGTTGGCCTGTAGATTTTTACAAACCTGAATTAAACGAAGTGTTTATGTGACAGATATGTGGGAGGGATTTCAGATATAATCACCATCAATCTGGCTGCAGCCAAAATAAATTCTGTGAAAAGTAAAACAAACCATTGCACAGACAAAGTAGGCCTTAGGGGTCTGCAGCAGTAATCTGTGCTTTCTTATTTAGCTGCGTCTAATATTTCTGCTTTCTTCATGCCTGATAGGATCTCTGTACACAGGGCACTCTTGCTGTGGCTGACGGGTGGACACAGCCACCACCCCACCCCGCCCCCACTGCTCCCAGCTCAGTAGAAGGAGAGGGGAGGGCTGCTGTGTTTTCAAGCTCAGTTCCAACAAACCAGTGTGACTGGGCATGGGGCAGGAGAGGGAGCTGCCGCTGCAGTCTCCATAGGGCAGGTGTTCTGCTGAAGCATCGCCCGCCCCCGACCCGTGTCAGCTTCTCCAGGACTGAAGGACTCCATGAGAAAATACTGGAATGACATCAAAACTGATGCAGTAGAGACTTACCCAGCTTTAAGTCATCAGCTCCGAGATCCTGTGGTCAAGCTCTCCGTGATGCCTTGCCAAAGATGAGCTCGACTTGGCCATCTTCTGTCCTCCTTGGCCCCTCTCTCCATAGTGGTGCCTGCCCCTGACTACCTCTTTCGTCCAGTGTAACCTGTGTGCACTTCCTAGGACAGGCCTAGGTAGGAGATGCTGGCTCTGGGCTCTGACTCTGCTTTGTCATAGATGCTGCCAGGTGACCAGCCTAAGGACTGCAGCTCCCGTTAGCCAAGGCTGGCTCCACGCAGATGACCACAGCTTGCGCATTTGGACTCAGCATCATGGATGACACTCCACACTTCGGGGAATTTCTCCTATCCTGCCCATTGTCTCCTGCACAGTGATTCTTTTGCTTGGGTTCAGAAGAAGCCACACCTGCCACCCAGGTTCCTGTGCTGGTCCTTTACCAGCTCAGAGGTGGAGGCACAGCCTGACTCTCCTTGATACCTCAGATTGCTGTCTAGCACACTGACTCTGATGGGAGGAAGCCCCTCTGAATATCCACCACAGTAAACCAGTCTCTCTGTTTTGCCCTCTGACCTCCATTCCAGTTTCTAAGAAACACATCTGGACTCAAGGATCCTGTGCCCCTTGTGAGACAACACTGTATCAGTGACCCAAGCCCCAGCTTCTCCGCTGGACAAGGCAGCACAGTCCCTGACCTCAGTGACCCAGGGTCAGTGGTCTGAGTTCAGTTTACCTTACACACATTGGATAGACCAGGAAAAAACGTCTCCATGAGATAGGAGTTTGCCAAGGTAAAAATCAACCTATCCATCCATTCATCCGCTCACTAACTCATCCATTGACTCGGTAACATTTATTACTGTCTGGCTCGTGTCAGGCCCTGTGCTGAGTCCTTAGAGTATATCAGTGGATTAAAAATGCACGCTTTCATGGAATTTACCTTCTAACAGATATAAATGAATGACAAGTAATATCACACAACATAAGAAGACCAAAATGTCACCGTGTAGAACAGAGAAGGCAAGGACTGTAAATGTTGGCATAGAGAGGGGCTGACATAGTCACATACACAGAATGTTGAGGCAAGCCTTGGGCAGAAGGCAATAACTGCTCACAAGGGCAAGGAGAGAGCCCAGAGTGCTTGAGGGAAGAGTGTCTTAGGGAGAAAAAGTCGTCAGAGCAAAAGTCCTGAGGTAGGAGTGTGTCTAGCATATAAAGGAATAGAAGGAAGCTAGAGTGTCCAGAGTTGAGAGAGCAGTTGAAACTTAGCAGGAGACAAACTACATGGGACCCTTGGGTGCTGGGAGGACTTTGACTATTTTTTTTCTGTTCCTACTTGAGTACATTGATAAAGGTTAGTGTCTTTCATAAATCAAGCTAGAATTTAAGAAACCCAACACATTTTTTAATCTGTATGCCAAGCTCCAAGGCCACATGGACGAGTAAATAGCCTGTCCTTGTAAGTTTGGGTTTAAATACTGGCAAGGGCGTCAGCAAGAGGGAGGGGCTTCAGCAAGGGGGAAGCTCCTCCCTTCAGTAGGAGGGAGGAGCTTCAGCAGAAGAGAGGGACTTCAGCAAGGGAGGAGGGGCTCCAGCGGGGGTGGGGGTGGGGGTCCAGCAGGGGGGAGGGGCTCCAGCAGGGGGGAGGGGCTCCAGCAGTGGGGAGTGGATGTAGGAGAACCCCGCCCTCCTAAATCTTCCACTCCCTGTCATTACACCAAATTTCTACGCTTTATTCATCTACCCAGCACTGTGGTGCTTAGACACAGGTGCATAGGTAATGAGGGGATCTAAACACTGAAGGGTCTGCAGAGGTGCGAGGTGATCAGGGGACCCTCGCGATGTGGCCCTCACGCCATGCTCCTTTCCTCTGCTCCCTGTGACCTCATGGCCGCCCACTCTGCCTGCTGAGAACTATGGTGCTGTTCATTCAAGTTGATGCAAATCTCCAGCCTGAAAAACACATTCAAGGTTGTCTGTTTTGCAAAGGAAATTTACCCATTCCTTCTATTTCATGCTTTCCTGATCAGATAAGTCTACATTCAGTGCTAATTTTTAAGTCAACTATGCAAGGCTCTAACCAACAATAACAAAACCAGACTCACAGGTTGCCAAGCTCCGTACACTTTGAGAATGCATTCAGACGGTGTGAGGATATTAATAGGGAGACAGGTATCTTGTTTCAGGCTACGAAACAGATCCTATGGCGGCGAGGCATGGAAATGCTTAAACAGAAAAGAGGAGCTCCAAGCAGGCCTGTCTGAGCTGGGTACCCGATTCCCGGCTTCCAGCTTTGGTGGCAGGCCCTGGCAGCTCAGCCCCGTTTTGAGTAGAACGAGCTCGCTGTGTACGCTCTTGGTGGTGGGAGGTCCCAGCTGGAAGGGGCCATCTGGAGCTCATCTTGACTATTTCATAGGTGATGGTACCAATGCCCACTGGTGATTTTGAGTCAACAAGGAGATTTAGCTTCAAGTTCAGGGGCTCTCACTCCAGTATCATTTGAATAATGAATGCATGTTTGCCCTTTCTAGAGTCCAGGGTTCTAGAGTCCAGGGTTCTAGATGTGCTTTCCTGTCCTTTGTGTATGACAGTTTCACTGTGGACCCAGGACTAGCAGGGTGGATAGTGGGACATTTTTGAGGGTTCACTGATGAGGATAGACTGTGATTCTTTCAGACATTGGATCTGGGCCTCAGGCTTACTTACTGGGCTCTCTCTCTCTCTCTTTCTCTCTCTCTCTCACCTTCCCTCCCTCTTTTTATCCCTCCCTCTCCCCCTCTCTGTACGGTATGCACATTTTCATGCATGCACATACGCAAACAGATATGTGCCCAGGAACACGGAGGTCAGCGATCATGTTGGCTGTCTTCCTCTGTTGCTCTTCATTGCAGTTTTTGAGACAGGGTTTCTCACTGAACCTAAATCTCACCAATTAAACAAGACTGCTCACTGAGCTGCGGAGGCTCTGCCTCTGCCTTGCTAGAGCTCCTTGCTTTGGACTGTGCCACAGAACTGAACTCAGGTTCTTCTGCTCGCCAGTAAGCATCCTTTTTTTTCCTTTGAGTGAGCCATCTCTCCAGTCCAATGACCCTCTATCCTCATTATTGTGAAACATTGGGGTGAGGGTGCAGAAGGTGACAACATTCTATGGCCATGATTTCCCATCCCACTTTTCCAGACTCCGTTTGTGTCACCTCCAGGGTCATGATCTGAATTAGGTGGGAGGTCTCTGAATAGAGGAAGCTGACTGTCCCTGACAGGTGTCGTCAAAAGACACAGGGCTTTTGACCCTCAGGACCCTTGGACCCTAGAGTCCTATCACAGCCCAGCTGACCTGACCTCAAGTTCACCAGTTGGTACCCTGCTCCCAATCGCTGCAAATGGCAACATTGCTGACCAGTCCTTAGGTCTCTCCTCAGCTCCCTACGCTGATTAGTTGCTCTCTGTGCCATATCATAATTATTAAAAGGCTATCTAGAGCCAGACCAGGAGAATGGTGATCCCAGTCTGCAGGCGTTTAGTCATCTGGCCTCTCTGTGCCTCAGTTTCCTCATTGACAAAGCAGAAACAACAAAAGGATCTATGTCGTGCAGTTATTCTGAGCAGTTAGTATCAGATGAAGCTTTGGGACAATGTCTTATTTGTAAGTGTGACATGAAGGTTGTATGTTATTTCCATGTGTTAGAACATGCCGGGAGGATATAATATAATGTAGTAGATTGTATACCTGCCTTCCCTACCTGGATTTACAGAGCCAGAGACGTGTCCTATTGTGTCCTTTTCTCAGCGATTGACACCATGTCAAGGACATAGTATGTTCTCAGTACACACATGCTGGAATAATGACTGGTGTCATGTCGAGAGTCAAGTCTATGACGTGGTGTCTGTGACTTCATTCATATTGCCTCCCCTCAGTAAACTCATGACAAGCAATCTGCTAACTGTTGCTTGGTGACCATCCTGTGAATGGTCTTGTGGTTTTAAAAATAAAGAGGCATTTGCTACCAACCACAACCCACCGCACACAGAAACCTCTCCGAGGAGCTCCCATCAAGGAGCTGAGCGCCAGAGGGATGACCAGTCACAGACAAGCGACACCTGTGTCATCTGCGCACACGACTCGGGGCCATGGAGGGAGAGGAGGTGGGAAGAGTGTCAGGGCCTGTGGGCAGAGAGGACTGGAGCAAAACAGTACGCTGTGGACACGGCAGGACTCGACCAGTGAGCTCCACAGGCAATGCGTGTCTCCATTGAGCTGAAGGCTGTTGTTGACACTGTTTCAGGAACAGAGGTTAGGTTGGCTTCTCTTTGAAAATGCATTTAAAAAGAAAAGGGAAAAGAAAGTTTCCCCAACAACCAAGTCACGGGAACCAAACGGTGTCCTGTGTACAAAAGATTTGGACACGTGAGCAAACCCCTAAAGCAGAGATTCTCACACTTCCTAATGCTGCAGTCCTTTAATACAGTTCATGCTGTGATGACCCCCCAACCATCAAGTTATTTTGTAACTGTAATATGAATCAAAATGTAAATATCTGACATTCAGGATATTTGATATTCGACCCCTGTGAAAGGGTCTTTGTCCCCCAAAGGGGTCTCGACCCACGTGTTGTAGCACCCAGGAGGCTGTCCTGGGGCTAGGTTTATTTTCCCTCTCTGCCCCTACGGCTCTGCACCATATTGTGGAAATGATATCCCAGAGCATATCTATCTGCCAGTGTTAGTTAGGGGGAGAGAGGTGCGGTAAGAAACTGCCATTTTTCATTGTATTTGTAATCTACTTCCGGTTGCATTCTCAATAACAATGCCAATAAAAACCCCTCAACACTGTCATTTATTGGTAGTCACAAGTATAGATAATAATCTAACAAATGATCACATTCAAACAACATTTAGCAATTAGCTAAAGCGGTAGTATAAATATGTCTTTATAGGCACAATGAGCATATATGTATGCAATTATAGTAATACACAAGCAATTTAAATTAGGATGAGTTGTCAGGGATATCAATATAATCTCTTCACCTAGTTTATAATATGCTTTTTTCCAGAACAATTTTTCAGATCATCTGATAGGCTGAATAAAAAGTGAAATAAATTCTCTGCAACACGGTGGTCAACCATTCCTCGTGCTCTTCAATATGCAGATTGGGCCTTCCATCTAGAAGAGCATGGGGCCTGCAAGCTGGCTCAGCAGGTAAGGGTGACTGTCACACAAGCCTGGCCTGTTGAGTTCAATCTCTGTGGCTCCCTCTGTGGAAAAAAAGAGACAACTCCTACAAGTTACCTCCACATTCACACAGCCAGGCATAGCATATGAGCATACTCTTCCATGCAGAAACATACACACAGAATAAATAAACAAGTGCTAATTTAAATACAACATACACACATATAAATACATGCATGTGCACGCATGACACACACACACACACATACACACACACTTTAAGAAGCAGAGTCTACTTCTTCCATTGAACCTGGATGCCATTGCTATCTGCTATAGCTTAGAGAAGTCTCTTTTAAGAGACCCTAGTAAGAGCTGAAGCTTTTGTTTTTCTGTTCTAAGCACCTCAACTATCAACTGATGAATTCCAGCTAACTTGCTGAAGGGACAAACCAGCCAATGAATCCCAGCTCCACCCTTCCACCACTCGGGTCTTAACTCTGGTGCCAGACATGAGAAAGGGAAAAAAATCTTGGAACCTCTAGAGCTAGCCACACCTGAAAAAGGGAAGAGCTAGATGTTGTTTGAACAATCCTGTCCACTTGACCAGTAGGACTGCTCTGTATCTGTGCCTGAGTCTCTCCCCGTGGGCTCTCCTTCTTGTCTTAGAGTGGTTTGAGGGGAGGCCCCAGTACCTTTCTCCCAGTTGCTCATGGAGGACACTGCTGATTGACCACGCTTTTTCCCATGCTGCCCAGAGCTCTGGACACCAGTCTCAGCTTTGCCATTCCTGAACTAGTAATCATGTTTCCTGCTGTCATTTGTAAGAAGGAAAAGGATTTACTCCTGCAGTCCATCAGCAGTCTCTACCACTGTGGACTGTCCAGAAACCATGTAACCAGTGATTCAGAAGCCTGGCTGCAGATCTGGTGGCTTGAATAAAAATGGCCCCCATACCCATAGGGAGTGGCACCATTAGGAGGTGTGACCTTGATGGAGTGGGTGCGGCCTTGCTGGAGGAAGTTTGTCACTGTGGGGTCGAGCTTTGAAATCTCAGAAGCTCAAGTCAGTTCACTTCTGCTGCCTGTGGGTCAAGATACAGAACTCTCAGCTCCTTCTCCAGCACCATGTCTGCTTTACACTGCTATATCTCCCACCATGATGATAATGGACTAAACCTTTGAAACTGTGAGCCAGCCCCAATTAAATGTTTTCCTTTATAAGAGTTGCCATGGTCACAGTCTCTCTTGATAGCGACAGAAATCCTAACTAAGACACTTGGGGTGCTTTGAGAATTGCATGGATCTCTGGGCCCCAGCATTTAGCATATTCCTCTTCTTTCTCAGTGGTGCCATCTGACTTCAATAAGGAGAGGCCTGAAGGTGTGGGTCACTGCGCCCTGAACCCTGCTGGGAAACTAGTTTTGTTGATAAAATATTTGTGGAGCTCTTTCTGTATCTGGGGGTCTCTAGTGTATTCAAGGACTCTGAGCCTCAAAAGGGATAAGAGATCTCTAAATGGCAGACAAGGTTTAGAGTAAGAATGAAGGAATGGCTAGGACCCAGGAGAGCAAAATCCTATGTTGGGAGATGGGCATCCCTGACACTATGTCAGGGAGAGGCGGCCGAACTGGGAGGTCAGCCTCTGTGTCTGCCTCCAGATGTGAGTGGAAGGCATGTGCAGAAGGGAGGATTTTTTTCTGTGGAGAATTTCTTAAACTTCAGACACAACTGTCAAAAAGTACCAAAGCAAGGTACGAAGCACTTGGAAGATGCGTTTGACACAATCGGGTCAGGAAAGTTCAAGGCGCCGTCCCTCTTGGCAAGCTTGTAGGAATGTTAAAATACAGCCGGGTATGGGGAGCCTGTGACAGTAAAATTTTAAGGCTTCATTTTTGGTAAAATATGACTTGCTGTCAGGTATATGAGTTGGTAGCTTTGATGCAAATATGTAATAAATCTCACCTCTTCACTGAAATCTAAAGAGATTTTCTTCATACAAATAAAAGCGAGAGTGTGGTAAAATGGCTTTTGATCACTTCACATGAAAGGTGTTGCAGATTGTCATACTGTTACCGTAATTAAAGTACCGTGGAGTGTGGGGGGGGGGAAGCCCCGCCTGCAGATCTCCCCACCTGCCTCTGTTCAAAAGACACTTTTGTTGAAAATCTCACTCACCCAACTTTACTGTAGTTTTGACCTTGTAGTTAGAAAGAAAAGTTTTAACAAGAAAATCATCTTACAGGCCCACTGCAGGCCATGAATGGCACTGGCCTTTGCAAAAACAGTTTCTCTGCAGCTTCTGCAGCAGGGATGGTCCTATTTGATCAGAAAAAGAGTTCTCTAAAGGCCTTTTCCCTTCTCCACCCTTTCGTTTCTGAGACTCCCATCTGTAAGGTTGAGATAGGAAGTTTAAGATGATTTGATTTTGTTTTGGTTTTGGTTTGGTTCTTCTTGTTGTTGTCGTGTAATATACAGTACACATCACAGTGTCTGCCCCACAGTCCCAGGCTGAGACTGGCTAAGGCTTGCTGTCGCTCAGGTACATGGTCCCATTTACTCACACACGCTGGGCATCATGAGGGTAGCCTTCTTGGCAGCAATGTTTGGTTCCATGTTGTGTTCTTGTTTTGATTGGGTGGCAGACAATGGCCAGGTTTGTCCTGCTCTGTTCCTCTGAGTGGATGAATACAAGTGTTTGTCTGACATTTTGAGAAATGGACTCAAAAGGAGAGAGCATGCTCTCTTGCTTTTCTCAAGCAGGAGACGGGCGTGAGGATGATCGATGATGATAGCCAGGCATCCCACATGGCCTGTTTGTGTGGATTTAGTGCCAAGCGTGTTGTGTCTGCTCATCGTCATTTCCTTTGTGTTTAGGGCAGCATTGGGAATGATAGCAACATAGCAGAAATTGAACTTGATAGTGGTCTGGGTAATGTGGCTTGTAAAGCCGTCCTGGAATTTGGCAGTGTTGCGCCTGGGGATGTCTATGCTGGAAAACACTGATGAGGACTCTCTATTCCTAGAGACTTCCCCTGACCACTCACTGTGGCTGGCACTCAAACTCAGTTCTCATGGTGAAGTTAGGGAAAACCTAAGAGCTATGCTCCCATGCCTCGTGGCATCCCGTGTCATTCAAGGTCATACAGTGTGTGTTCTGTGTGTCCTTCTCACCCAGCCTTGAGCCAGCTTCTCCAGGGCCATCTCAGAAACTGGGAACAACTTGTTCTCTGTTGGAACTCCTCCCAAACATACTTCTATAGCCTGCCCTTCCCTGTCTAGAGCGTTAGACCCTGTCATATGTCCTTGGAGAAGTCCTGCTGTGAGCGGACCCCGATCTTCACTTTACAGAGTGACTAAGAACAGTGAGCTCCCTTTACAGCAGGCACGCCAATGCTCCCTTCACCATTTGGGTTTTCCTCTATCTTTTATAAAACTTGTTATCATTTTTCTTCAGTTGGATCCTGAGCATCTTGAAGTGTTTTGCAGCCGAGGCTTTTTTACAGTAGGCTTTGTCTGTGATGTTTTGCACCAGTTATCGTAGAAGAGAAGCAAGCTGGAACGTTCAGATGTTAATATTGCATCTGACCGTCTAACTGAATCGACTCTTCCTTTGCTTTACTCCAGATGCGTCTCCCAAGCTTTCTAGGAACATAATTTTATTGTGTGCCAACACTAGCAGTCTAGATTCACATCCTTACATTTTACTTCTTTTCCTCCTCCTTGACTTGTCTAGGACTTCTATCCAGGTCAGAATGACTTCATTGTAATGGGTGTTCTTTCTTATTGTAGATGCCAGAGCAGTAATTACAGTATTTCATCTTTGAGTGTGACATTTGCTCAAGCTTCTGTCTGACATTCTGTCTCGAGAAGGAAAGTCTTTCCAGCTCGTAGGAGTTGGTTTGCTGTGTGTTATGTTTCATGAAATGGTTTTTCTGCTTCTGTTAAGATGATCATAGATTTTTTTTTCTCTCATTTTGGTTTGTTAATTGAACCCTGTTTTGAAATGTTGAACCAATATGACACCCCAGGAAATACATTCTGTTTGATTTTTCTCATTTGTGTTGAGAGTGATTTTAGTTTGCTTATAAATCCCACATCAGACAGGCGGTATTTGAGTTGCCTAAAAGCTAAGTGCTTTGCTGGCCTCCGCTAACTCTGTTGTTCTGCTCACTTGGCTTTTGGTGATAGGGTCCATGGTCATTCTCTTCAGAGGTTTGTTGAAGGTTATAGGAGGATATACATGTATTTGGAATGTACCCTTCACTTTTAAAAGTTGGTATTCTTAGAGTGCTAACGGGAGCATATTAACTGGAGATTGGTGCCAGTCTGAAATCGGATGGATGGATCATTTGACAGTAGCTTGCCTTATGATATAATATAATATAACATAATAAATATAAAATAATACAATACAATATAATATAATAATTCATCCTGACCTGAGAAATTGTAAAAAAGTCAAGCAGTTCCACAAGAACAGAGAGCATATACTGCCATGAAATCAGACAATCCGGAATCCAGGACACAGGCAGGAGACTCATTGGTTTCCATGACAACCAGAGGTGGCTTCCCCTGATGCCCAGGAGCTCGAGTTTGCAGGTGTCTCCTTGCGTGGAACCACTTCGAGGTCCTGCTTCTCATGTTCCGGTCTGCCGTTTTGTTTTGCTTTAACCTTAAAGAGAAATTTCAATTCTTGCAAGCTTTAGACCCTAAAAATCCCAAGGGTACCTCTTACAGTGACTCAGTTTGCAGGCTAGCTACCAAGCCTGGACCCTGCGCTCTGAAGGCCCTTTTCCGGCAACCCTGATAATTCTCTCAGTTTAGCAATTAGAGTGGGTGGCAGATTAAATTACCCTGTTGCTTCCCAGCTGGGCTGGAAGAATCGTGGGTGTCACATAGAAGGAAGCAGTGCTCCACTAGCTCACGCGTTGCGTTCCGCGGGGGCACGTGATCAAATTCATTATTAACGCTGAGCTGATCTGGTTACCTTGATTGACACTAAGTGATTTCAGCCCAAGCTATATTTGTCTTCACGGAGGGAAAACGAGCGCGGTGGAGCTGAAAGGTTATTTTCCTCTTCAAATACGTTTGGGGCTGTCACTGCGCAGTTACGCACCCTGACATCAAAATCAGTCCCACGGGCTTTGGGAGACAGAAAATGACATCATGGGCAAAAAAATGGTGTCAGGTTAGTTTTATTTTTTCATTCACTTTTGAACCCTGACAGAGAAGTCGGTGGTTGTCTAGAACGTGCAAGGCTTCCAGGCAAGGAAAAGGAGAGTTCGTGGCGACTACACTTATTTGTGCCCACAAGGAGAGCTTCCACTGCATCTCTCTGCCCTTGGAGCCCTTCTTTTATACTGTGAAGCTTAGTTCATTTTATTTTTTAAGGTTTTGGTGTCTACTTAAGAAGTCTAATGAATTATTTAAACTGCTATCCAGTGCAATGTTAAGCTCCTAATTATTTTTTATGGTGTCAAGAAGAAAACACGCTGCCCACAAGAAACTGATGTTGAGCACACGGATCTGTGAGAGACCGGGTTTTCTGTTTACTGTGTTATATTGTGAGCATGCTCACAAGGCAAACCCAGTATTGGAGAGAATCTGAGAATGCAAGCCCGTGGCTCTCAGCAGGAAGGTTAAATTAGATGGAAGGGGAGGGGTTGGACCCTGAAGACACTAGATTGATAGAACTACTGTGCCTTAAAGTGAACCAGCTCTACCCCTAGGATTTCTTTATTCTTGGGATGAAGTAAAAAGTTAAATTTAAGGAGCAATGTTTTCTTTTTTTTCCCCTTTGGAACCTTTACTTACTCTTTGAAAATTCCATACATATATACGATGTATCTTTTTATTGAAAATTCTTACAGTATATTCTGATTACAGTCCCCACCCCAGATCCTCTCCACCTCTCCAACCACTGAACTCCATTCTCTCTCTCTCTCTCTCTCTCTCTCTCTCGCAAACAAACAACAACAACAGAACAAAACAACAAAAGGCATACCTCCATCATATCCACTCCCCTCCCTTCCTCCTTCCCCTCCCCCTCCCCCAGGGACCCCTTTCCTTCCCCTTTCAACTCTGTACTCTCTCATATTTATTCCTTTAACCCACTGAGGCCAATTAGCACTGTCCATGTTTGCTCGGGTATGGGGTCACCCACTGGGGTGCAGGAAGCCTACCACTGGCCACTGGATTCTTTGTCCACTAGCATCAATCAGCTGCTAATAGCTCCCCAGCTAATCTGTGCTGCAAACTTTAAATGGCATGACCTTACAGCGACTGTTTGGTGGAGACCTCTTCTAGACTTGACGTTAGAAAAGGAATTGGGGGAAATGTCTTAGTGTGAAACTCAGTGGTAAGCAAACACAAGTCCCTGGGTTCCATTCTAGTTGTGGGGTAGAAGGGTTGTTTTCTGGAGAGAGTGTTGGTACAGAGTCGAGTGGATGGAGAGGGTCGGGGGGGGGTACTGTGGAGAGGATAGGGTGAGGTGGGGGTAGGGATGCAGTGAGCTGGGGGTGGGGTGTGTAGTACAGAAGGGGAGGAGTGGGAGTTGAGGATGGGTGGATGTTTTAGTTAGGGTTTTACTGCTGTGAAGAGACACCATGACCAAGGCAACTCTTTATATAAGATAACATTGAACTGGAGCTGGCTTACAGTTTCAGAGGTTCAGCTCATTATCATCATGGCAGGAAACATGGCAACATGCAGGCAGACATGGTGCTGGAGGAGCTGAGAGTTCTTCATCTTGATCTGAAGGCAGCCAGGAGGAGGATCTTTTCAACATTGGGTAGAACCTGAGCAAAGGAGCCTCAAGGCCCACCCCCAGTGACACACTTCCTCTAATAAGGCAACGGCCTCCTGCAACAAGGCTGCACCTCCTAACAGTGTCATTTCCCGTGGGACAAGCATATTCAAACCACCACAATAGGTGAGGTATGGGTGTGGGGGGAGTGTGGGTGGGGTGAGGATGGGTGGGGGTGGGGTGAGATGGTGGAGGGGGTGAGGTGGGGGAACCCCGTTACTGTTCTTGTGTATCTGTCTCACAACAGCTGTAGAGGGATGGACTCCCTTGCACAGTAGACTCTCAGAATCCACAAGTGGGCAGATCTGTGTGTAGAGATGTGCATTCCAGCAGCCTGTGTGTAGAATGTTTCTTCCACTGACTTCATCGGAGTTAAGCGCTAAGCTTCAGATTGTGATGTTTTCAGTCCTGAGCTTTCATTGTCCCCCAGGAAGCCAGTCTTCTCTCCAGGGGCAAGGGGCATGGGTGGGTTTTACATTCAGTGGAGAAGTGGAAGACACCTCCCAATGATCTAGGAAAACATCTTAGGAGAACACAGTTTCTTTTATAGAGAGGCAAATAAAATGCATGTAAACAAGCATCTTTTATTTGACATTAAATTTTATAGATCCAGAACATGTGTTTTGTTATAGTGGTGACTAATGCCTTTTAAAAATGAGGTTTTGAAATACCATTCTGCTTATGTAACTGAGACAAAGAACTTCTGGCACACAGACTGGTGTAAACCCCTATAATAATAGATGATTAGCAACGAGACAACTTAAAGGTGCCAAAAATGTTTTCTGCAAAACCTTCTACTAAGTGAGAAAAGAGGTGTTTCTTTTAAGTTCATCCAAATGGCTTTTATCTGGGAAACCTTTCCAAGTAGACCTCAAATTTATCATCTTGTGCGCAAAAATATTTATCTGCATTAAATACCCTGGTTGTTTCATATTTCCTTGTCTAATTGGGTCAATAGAAGAATAATTTGTTCAAAAATGTCTAGTTAAACATACATGTATTTATGAGACAGGATGGCTAGGATTCAAGAATGAAACATAATAAACATAGTAAAATTGTTTATTATTAAGAAACAATGATGTTTTCCTCCACATTGACTGCCTTGCAGTCAGTAATGATGGTAAGCTCATCTTTAGGCTGCAGAAGGCCTGGGCACTGGTGGCTCCAGAGACAATTTTCATGCTTATGGGAGCACCCCTGTTATGTGAAAACTAGAGATTGACACTTCCTAAAATAAAAAATAAATTACTGAGATGTATGTGCTGGAGATAAAGTACTTTCCCAAGACTGTATTTTTTTTTTAGCCATAAAGTTTATAGTCCTTGGTCACATTCACCTGGAAGTCTCAGCAGCTGGACTTCTTGGCATCCCAGAAGTAGCATTCCTCCAGGTGTTTGTTCTGCATCATCTGGGATTCTGAACACTTTGGACCCAGCAGAAGCCACTGGGGCCTGATCTGAGTCCTGCCCTGGAATAAGGCAGAGCTGAACACCCTCCACTCACTGGACGGTGGGAATGCTCACAGACTCAGGACCTTACATTCTTGAAGCGGAACCTATGGCTGACTGAAATTTGAGCATATCTGCCTCAAATTTCTTCACTTGTCAGTAAGGAAAGTGGTGCTTTCTTCTCCAGGCCTCGAGAGGACGGTCTGTACATAGACAGAACACAACAAATGTCCCTCCTTGGCCCTGTGCACTTCTTTTGGGAAGCCCTTTTCTGTTTGGATAAATCAAGACGTTGCCAGTTCTCATTATGTCTCTGAAGCTTGTCCAGAGAATTGTTGTGTGTCTCTGTGGTCCTGGGGCTGCGTTTGACTCGACGGACATCATTCTTGAGGACCCAGCATGGCTTCACAGTGTGAATGTCTCTTCCAGGGAGGCAAGGCCCAGTAGGGAAGTCTCTCTGTCATTCTCTCTGTGCCTTCATTCCTTGTCCCCTCCATGCTTGTTCTTGACCCCTGGGGACTGTTTCTAGAGTCTAGTGAAACCAAAGGGGGGCCACTATACAGGAGTAACGACACTGGGTAGGCCCTGGCTCCTTCTGACTCTATCAGAGAGTAGAAGAAGCAGCTGCCAGTAAGCATCAGGTAGGACCATGGCCTAGACTCAAGGCCACCATTCATTATACACACAGCCAGTGAACCACTTTTCTAGACTCTTCCCCAGCAGCCTCACAGAGTGTCCTTTGTTTAGATAAAGCTGCTATACAGGTTTCATGATGGGCTTCTGAGACCACAGGGCCTCCCCGAACTGGACTCCATTGCATGTGTCTTTGTGCCCTTCTACAGAGAGCATCTAGAACTTTCATTGGCTTCTCAGAAAGTCCTGAACCACCTACTGCTTGTGAATAGAATGTTCTTTGTATACTCGCTTGGGGCCACCAAGAATCTTGGCTTCCAGAGGACCTCCCAGGCCTCAAGATAGAGAAAATACAGGTGATTCTCACCTTTCCCTGTGTCCAGGGACTGAATGCTGAATGCCATTTGCTGGACCACATGGTCACTCACTTCTGGCCTGGAGTCTGCTAAAGATATGTTCCTTCCTACCATCTGGAGCAGCCCAGACAGAGTACAGAGTGGGGCGCTACAGGAATAGGGCAAGCAGCTGAGTCAGACTTCATTCAGCATCCAGTACCTGGAATGAAGAGGCCAAATTAGGTGGGAGAGTTGGTGGATGCTAACAGCTCGCCCAAGGAGGGGAGCATGAGCTGTAGGCCTGTTGTCTCCCCTCTGCCCTGCCACTGAGCTCTGGTGGAACCAAGGATTAGGCCCAGTGCCTTGCGGCCTGACAGCGTTCACAGCCAGATGCCATCAGTCTCTGGAAGGTGTTGCCTGGTCGCAGAGCTGACAAAGATGGGCATTGAAGGCGGGCAGGAAGCAGGTCTGTAATTACGGAGGCAGCTGATATGCCGTTCCCAGGGGCTCACCTTTCAGCTTAGAGTGTCGTCATTCATAAGCCCTGTTCTCGGTAATGAAATGAAGCTGGCTGGCGTGGCTGGGTTTGAGATAGAACTTGTACTCTTTTCTTTCCGTCCTCCCCCGACCCCTGCCTCTCACCTCCTCTCCCCAAACTTCAGCTTCTGTTTCCAGCTGACTTTTGACATTTCAAGGTTCCAAGTCCTTACCACAGAGACAATAAATGTTGAAAATATTACTGAGTACCACCTTGTGAGACTCAGATCGTCTTTTCAAACCAGGTTGAATGTCGCTCTTTCAGGCAGCCTTCCAGGGTTGCTGTTCCCTAACATGCTGCTTGCTTTAACACGGACTTGCAGCTTACCTGGGTAGCTCCTCCTGTTGCAGCTGACCTTGCAGAACATTAGGAAGAGCTCAGGTTCGGAGCTCTTCCAAGTGCCAGTTCTGCTGTTTGCACAGGGATGACAGCAGATTCTAGTGTCCACTCCCAGACTCTGGACAGGGACAGTCTCCTCTAGCAGCATGAGAGCTTCAGTCTTGCTTCTTTCTCTTCAGAAGATATCCAGTGTTCACTGAGGGAACAGGTAAGCCCTGCAGGGAGTAGATGGATGGACACAGGGATGGGTGTGGGGGTAGATGTTGGGTGTGGTATGTAGTGCCGGTGTCTAGCCCAGCCCTGTTCAGCCCACTTCTCTAAGGGATCTCAGCATGGCTGATGAAGGCAGAGGCCACCAGAGGGGCCTGGGGACTGAAAGACATGGGGACCCTTCACGTGTTTGGATACTGCCTGTTGCTATATGGAGGGAAGGCGTGGGTCCTTGGTCTAGTTGGCTTTTGCTGACACTGTCAGCGCTGGGATACTGTGTCTCTCAGCCTCTAGCATTGCTCACGCGTCCTGTTCTCGCTGGGTCACCTCGCTTGGTCACCTCAGTGTTGGGCCCCTGGGCCTCACTGTATGATACTGTAGGTAAAGGGAAGGGCTAAGCTAAGCTCAACACAGATGCGCTGACTGCTTCGAGGCTTTGGGTTTGGGGAATTTTGTTTGTTTATCACAAACGTAAATAGTAATTGCAAGCAGTGGAATTTCTGATTTATTGAAAATTCAGTTATGAAATGAAACTGTAGTATTTCTTCTTGAATGTGGCCAACGGACTATGGCCAGCACAGTGACTGAGTATTAATTCACTCTTGAAACACAGAGTCAAGTCCTTTCATCCTCAGCTCACATTTCCCCTCCTCCCTAATCTGCATAGCCATGCCCATCGTCCCTAATCTACATGCCACTCCCATACACAATTTCATTGCAACAAGTTTATGATTTTTATAGTCTTTGTAATAAAAATATGTGTATTTAGTGAAAGTAGCCTGACAAATACGTTGTGATCCAAAGTTCTCTGTGTTAAACATTTTATCAAATATCAAATAAGACAATTTTTTGCCACTGATCAAAATTCTATAAATATAATAGAAATTTAAATAAATAATGAAAATACAATGGCACTAGAGATATACTTGCCTTTACCCAGGAGGGTTTTCTTTTGCCAGTTTGCCAATGTGACTACCTTCCAGGAGTACCTCGAAGCAGCCTAAGATGATGTCACGCCTCTGTTCTACTGTCTCCTAAGTAAGATACAGACTGATAAAGTGTGTTCATGAGATACAAGGAAGGCATGAAGGAAGACGTAGCAGTGACGCTCAGCTCTCCCTTCTTCAGTTCCTTCTGCCTCAACCCTTCCCAGCTGTGAAATGATTAACAAATCACTTCAAACATCATTGCTAATGACCTAGCAGCTATTCAATTTGATCAATTTGTTTGATTCAAAATTGGCTGGATGACTAAGAAAAATTATTTGTAGTCATTGCACACATTTATATTTGAAAGTGCCAAGAAAGAGACTTGCCTGAAACTTAATTATGTCTTGTCATTTTATTCTCATATAGAAGTACCTTATTTTACCTAATGTGCTCTGAAGAAGTTAAAAACTCAAAATACTGTTAATGAATCTTACAAATACAAAGATTTTTGGGTTTTGTTTTGGTTTTTTTGTTATTGTTTGTTTGTTTTGAGACAGGGTTTCTCTGTGTAGCCCTGGCTGTCCTGGAACTCACTTTGTAGACCAGGCTGGCCTCGAACTCAGAAATCTGCCTGCCTCTGCCTCCCAAGTGCTGGGATTAAAGGCGTGTGCCACCACTGCCCAGCAAAGATTTTAAAAACATTTTTCTCATTTGTTTTCCTATTTTGTGTGTCTATGTGGCATGATGCGTGTGGAGCTGGAGGGTGCCTTCCAGGGGCTGGTTCTCTCTCCTCCCACTCATGGGGGTCCTTGTTCAACCCCAGCCAGTGGGCTTGGTGGCAGTGCCCTTAACTGTTGAGTCATCTTACTGGCTCCAGAATTCTTTTAACTAAAGTGTGTGTGTGTGTGTGTGTGTGTGTGTGTGTGTGTGTGTGTGTGTTATGGAGACCAGAAATGGGCACAAGAGTCCCTAGAGTTGGGGTTGTAGGAAGTTGTGAGCCAACTGACCTGGATTCTGGGATCTGAACTCAGGTCCTGTGCAAGAGCAGGAAGGGTTACGTTTCTATGCACATCAGCACGCATCGCAGAGACACTCTCGTGGATGAGTCCTACCCCTGGTGGATGGTGAGGTACTGAGGCTAAGAATTCCACTAGGCATGGAACCAGTCCTCAAAAAAGTGCTTGTGCTGGGGGAGGGCAGGATTCTGGGAACACCCTTTTTGGAAGCCTTTTCTCCTCAGACCTCCTTCTACCTCACTGGTTCTTTGCTTCCTTTTCATTCTATCCTTTGCATCTTGTTTCCATTTCTCTAGTAGGTTGCCTCTTCCAAATCTATGACCAATCGCCACTTTGAGATGTAACCTTATTTAGAAGTAAGTTGTTTGAAGCTGTCAGTGACTAAGAGATCTGTTGAAATCACAGTTGCTTAAGGAGAGCTTGAAATTCAATGGCTGGAGTCCTCATAAGAAACAAGGAAGGAGCAGAAGAGACACACACAGGGAAGGCCAGGGGCACTGGGGACAGAGTGAGGACAGAGGAGGGACAGAGTAGGGTTGTCCTGCCACCTGGCCCAAGATAAGGGCTGGGACCATTAGAGAAGGCCAGGAAGCCTTCTTCCACAGAGCCTGTGCAGGAACACAGCCTCGCTGGTTGACTTTGCCCCTTTGGACTCTAGAACTGTGAGAGAACAAACTTCTGTGGGTCTAGGCCCCCTTGTTTGTGTGTAGTGTTTTGTCACAGCATCAGTAGGAAAGAATGGGGTGCAGAAGTTAACCATCATCTAAGTTCCTTGATCGTTGTTTGAAGTTCTTCAAACCACATACAATTCATAAGCATGATGTCAGCCATGCCCTGCAGGTACACGCCTTTAAAATCAGCATAGGGAGGCAGAGACAGGCAGATTTCTGTGAGTTCAAGGTAAGCCTGGTCTGCAAAGTGAGTTCCGGGACAGTCCAGAGTTACATAGAAGAAACCCTGTCTCGAAAAACAAAACAAAATAGGCATATTGTCTTATTTTCTTTCATGAATTTATAGTCGCTCTAAATGTGCATCTTTTTCTTCTGAAAATTCTGAGAGAGATTCTCAAATAGACAACAGAACCCCAAGGGCTAGAGAGATGGCTCAGCAGTTCAGTGCTGGCTGCTCTTGCAGAGGACCTGGGTTTGTCTACGACCATCTGTAGCTTCAGTTACAGGAGACCCCACACCCTCTTCTGGCCCCCGAGGGCACTTACATGTATGTGACACGCATATACACATGTGCACAACATACATGTAAAATAATACATAAAAAAAGAAAATATTTTTTTTAGAAAGCATAAAAACTGAAATGACAAAAGACCCAGAGCATTCTACTGGTGGGACAGTGTGCTCTGTGGGGAAGACTCACGGGGTCATCCCACTCTGGAGGGTTCAGAAGCTTCCATTTCTTTTTTCCTGTATGGCATTGTATCTCTGTGCTATGTGGGAAATGGGAACTGGTTCCTGTCTACAGAAATGGAGAACAGAAGAGAGGCAGGAGGGAGGCCTGAGCACCTACAGGGATAAAACGTCCCCAAAGAGAATGTTCCAGAATCCTGTCTTTCTCCCTCAAACCACCACATTTCTGAGGACTGGCCTTCTTCCCGGCAGAATCCTTCCTTCTTCTCTGGCATCATGACTGTTGCTTTTAAATGATTAACTGGGTCTCACTGTCATATGTTTGCCAAAGTGCAAAGAAGGAAAAAACAGGTTCTTGGAATGTTGGTCTTTTAATCGTTGCTCCAGACTGGTTCTGGGAACTGAAGCACTCCATCTGCAAAAGGGTTTTGGGGAGCTAGTGGGAAGAGGGAAGGGTGGGCTTGTCAGGGTGATGAGTCAGTCCTCAAATGCACTAGTGTGGGACCTGCCATCCCCTCCCCCACCCAGCCTCTGGGAGGAGGGAAGTGCCTGCCGCCATCTTTAACAAGCCTAACTACTTTTACTTCATTTCCAGGCCCATCTGTACCACTCCTTTTTTTATTTATTTTCTGGTTTTTGGCTATTATCACAGGAAAAAAAAATATCCATTCCCTTCCCAGACAAACTGCACTGGGAAAGGTAGGCCTGGAGGAAACTCTCAGTGAAGGCCCTGCCTCTGAGCTTCTAGAAGACAACAGCTTTTTCCAGTCCTAGGCCTCTGGGTTCCCCTTCCAGTGCCTGTGCCAGGAGGGAGGGAGGGGACCCTCACTCATACATAGTGGGGCCGAACTCCACATTCCCCAGGATGCCCTCCCTGTCCCTCCAAACTCCAGTTTCCTTTGCTGTTTCTCATGTGTTAGCGTTTAATGCTAGTCTTGGGTGAGTGATATAAATCACACAATTTCCAATAGGAGATACTTTTGCAGATATAGAGTTCCCGGCAGCCAGTGTGATCCCCACGTCTGTCTTTCCTGGCTAGGTAGAACAGAGTTGATTTTCTCTTTTCTTCTCTTCTTTTTTATGATTAAATTTTTTATTTGTAAGTATGTGTATGTATATGTACATGTGTGCTTGTGTGCACATGTATTTGCCAGAAGAGGGTGCCTGTCTCTCTGGGATCAAAATTGCAGGTGTTCATGAGCTGCCTTTAGGTGCTGGGAACTGAACTCAGGTCCTCCTGAAGAGCAAGAAGCCCTGTCTCAACACTCTCCTCTTCTTGTGCAAATGATTCCTTCCCCTATAAAACTGACCAAACCCAAATCCAGGCCCCAAGGCTCTAATGCACTTACTTCCATGAATGAAGCAGTCACATCACTTACCTCCACGCCAGTCTGGTGGTTTTGACCCTTCCTCTGGGTTCTCTGCTTAGATACATGCTTTTGTATATTAGCTGATGAGGTCAACCTTCCGAGCCGACGAGCACTGAGAGGCTGTGGTGTCTGCTATGTGACTCTCGCTTTCTCTTCTCTTTGCCCTGCTTTTCCTTTCTGGGCATCTCTTGGTCGCTAGCTCCTCCCTTCCCCCCATCTAGATCGGCTCCTAATATAGAATACATCATTCCTCTTCCACAGGCAGGTGATGGAGAGAGAAGTCGGGACCACTGTAATGATTAATCTTGATTGTCAACTTGATTGCATTGAGAAGTGTCTAAGAGATTAGTAGCACACCCCTTGGGGGTCTCTGTGAAGACACAAGAACTATGTCATGGGCAACTCCCCATCACAAGTTGGGTGTTCTGGGCTGAACAAGGGGGGCCAGAGGAAACTCCCTCTGATATTCTGCCCTTTCTTCTGTGGTCCCCAAGTAAGCATCTCTGTTCCACCATGTCCTTTCTGCTATGAAGGACCAAGACCTCAGACACTGTGACCCAAAAAATAGCCTTCCTCTGTTGTAACTTGAATGTAAACTGTCCCTAAAGCCTTGTGTGTTTAAACACTTGCTTCCAAGTTGGTGGCACTATTTTGGTAGGTTGTGGAGCCTTTAGGCGGTAGACTTGCTGGAGGATGTGGGGTGGGCCTTGAGGTTTTGTAGTTGCACCCCATTTCCTGTCTTCTTTTCTTCCTGACTGTGGACCCACTGTGACTCATGTCCCTCCCATGCCTTCTCCACCATAAAGGATTGTAAGTCTTCTAACTGTGAGTCAAAGTAAGCCTCAAGTTCTTTCCTCAAGTTGCCTGGCATCAGGTGTTTGATTATAGCAGTAAGAAAAGTATTCTCAGCTATTTCCTCATACTGAGAGAGACGGACTAACCCAACCACTCTTTGGCAAAGAACCATTCAAGCCCACCCAGAGGTCACCTATGTTCCCACACCACACGCTAGAAGCCTTGTTATACTGAGCTGCCCTGGACTTATTCAGAGTACTGCCACCAACTAAGCATAGCATATTTGAAGAAAGAGTCTTCTAAATCAGAACATTTTAGAACCAAAAGTTAAGTTAGACATCACTTAGCCTGTGTGCCTCCTGGCACTGAGGAGGCACTCAAGCCCCTGCAGGAATGATGAGTGCTCCTTCAGTTTGCTAAGGCCTCAATTCTTGACTCTCCAAAACATCATGTTTAATACTCTTCTTACCTCAGTTGCTATGGTGACATTCTTGTTCATCATTATCATCACCACCACCATCACCATCCCCATCATCATCCCCATCATCATCATTTCTTCTTCCTTTTTCTCTTCCTCTTAATCCTCCTCTCCCTCCTCCTTCTCTTCCTCTTCCTTCCTCTCATCTTCTGTGGGTGGGGCATGTTTTGGCTGTATATGTCCGTGCCTCATCACATGCATGCAATGCTCCCAGAGTCCAGAAGAATGTATCAGATCCCCTAGGGCTAGAATTAGAACCGGTTATGAACAGCAATGTGGGTGTTGGGAATCAAACCCTGGGTCCTCTGGAAGAGCAGCCGTTTATCCGTTTATCCATTTCTCAACCCCACTGTTCGTTTTTCTTAATGATCTTTCTTTAAATTATTTAATTTAACGTTTCGGTTATTTGAGACAGAGTCTCACCAATCAGCTCTGGCTGGCTTGGAGCTCACTGTGTAGCCACACCTCACCGGGAACACCGGAACTCGCAGTGGTCCTTCTGTCTCTACCTCCCAAGTGCTGGGATCACAGCTGCTTACCACCATATCTGGCTGTTCTGTGAACTTTAGAAGCAGCTCCTCTAGTTACACAGAAAGGGTCCTATAGGCAAAATGTTGAGAAATCAAACTTTCACATGCTGCTGGCAGTACTTTAAATAGAACTGTTGGTTTGACATTTCTCAAATATCTAAACAAGAGTTGCCATATTTGACAACAATCCCTAGCTATCTACCTGAGAGAAATTAGAGCATGTGTTGAGCTGAACCCTTGAACATAAATCTGCATAGTGCTGGGTGCGGTGGTGAGCGTTCATAATCCTGGTACTTGGGAGGCTGTGGCAAGACAATAGAGAGTTCGAGACCAGGGTGGGTTACAGGCCAAGGCCAGATGGGAGTCTGTGAGGAGACTATCCAAAAGCAAAATAAAATAGGTAACATTATTTGTCATAACTTAAGTCCACCAGCTGATGAACTGATACATATAATGTGCTATACTCCCATGATGGGATATTGTTCAGCAATAAAAATAAATGCCCTGCCACAAGGTGTGGCACCGTGAAACTGGAGAACAGTATATGTCCCACATTATGAGTGAAAAAACCATGTGTTGTGTGACTCTATTTAACTTAAGCGTGTGGACATAGAGGCAAGGTTGCCTAGAGAGGTGGAGGATGGGAAATTGGTGGCAGGGGAGAGGGCTAAACGGTATCTTAATTTGGAGGGTTATAAAAATGCTCTTCTAAAGTTGATGGTGGTGATGGATTCTGAATATAATGCCATTGAACTATGCATTTTAATGTGTGTAAATTATGCTGTAGAGTCATATCTCAGTAAAGCTATTTAAAATCACGCATGGGGAAATTAGGGGCCACTTCTGAATCCCCAGTGTATTTGGCATCACAGTAAATAAGGTACCGAAGTAGAGAGGTCCAGGGCCCCAGCTTGGGAGGGTCACCAAATGCCAAGCTAAGAAAAACATAGCTGTGGTTGACATGGAGGTGGGTGCCGTTGCCATCTCCAGTCTCAGTGAGGGAGCTCAGCCACAGTTTGCTTAAGATCACACAGCTGGCAGAGTCGGCAGTAGCAGGCCTCAGACACCAGAGTCCTCCCTGTTAGGCAGTCGTGACTCCCGGAGCATGGGGCTTGTGCTTTGAACCCACCATCTGGTAGCGATCATGTTTCCTGGACATGATTAAAGGGGTGTTCACTTAAAAATCTCTCCCCTTCACTATGCCTGTGGCTGCAGCCCCCGTGGACTTCATTTGGGGGTTGGTGTCAGTTGCTCACAGTCCTGTGAAAGGAGCCACAGCTCATCAGTGGGCATCTTCTGGGGATTTACAAGCAACATCTGGGCTCAGGCACTGGGGGTCAAAATGCCCAGGGAAGCAAGGCAGGGAGAACACGTCAGGCACACATAGTAAACGTTGTGGCGTTTGACGATTTCACCTGTGCTGTTCCATGGGCAGAGTTTCTAAAGTCTTCAGATCTCGGCCGGAGTCTCAGAAGCTGCTCCTGGGCAGGGTGATTCTGACGTGCGCTATGTTCAAACTTAGATGTGCTTTGTCTTGTCTCAGTGGTAACCAGCACCCCTCAGCTCTTAGAGAGGCCAGGGAAACTTACTGCCTTGACTTGCTTTCAGGAATGGAGAGCTGATTCTGGGCTGGACTAGGAATTCACTGTGGTCATGAAGGCATCCCATAGAATAACAGGGGATTATCAATAATTACCAAATCCCTATAGGACCTTGGTAGGTCTGCTTGTCTGAGTCTGAGTCTCCCATTGTAGCTGAGCTCCTCTCCATCAGCACAGAATGAGCCCCCACAGATCCTGAACACTCTACCAATCTCCAACCAGAGTGCCCCGAGAAGCTGGCTGGCATGGGGTGAGGCAAAGACAGACGGACGGAAGGCACAGGTGAGGAAGCTAGTGAGGAACGGGGCAGGGAGGTGTTGATTAGATAAATGTAAGGCAAGGTGTAAATGCAGGGTGAGCTGTGAGAAGGGACAAAGGTGGGATTCGGGGTGCCTGGCAGGCATGGGTAGGGGTGGGTGAGTGTCACCAGCCTGGTTCATCTCAGTTTGTGCTGAGGCTCTCAGATCTCTCAGATTTCACCCCACCCTCTTCTCAGGGTTCACTGTCCTTGTTACCTAGACTTAGGTATCAGCTCTGTCACTGCTTGTGAGTCCTTAGAGACTTGACTCCCTGAGCCGCTGTTCCCTTGACTAAAGTGTAGGTTCAATGACATGACGGCTGCCCTGTGGGGTTGTGGTGAAAGTCAAATAAGCTGACCTACAAAGCACTCAGTATAGCAGTGTCCTGTTAGGTGCTTAATAATCACATCTAGCCTTTCTATTATGTCTAACCTTAATTATCTAACCCAGTGGCATTTATAACACGTAGCTTCACCACGATCCATTTCTAAGCCACTTTCATCATTCCAAACAGAATCACTGTTGCTCTAAGCACTAACTGTCCCAGCCTGTCCTCTTTGTCCTCCAGTGTGCCCTGCCCTCTAGCACAGTTGAGATTTGGGAGGTCAGAGTTCACTCCCTGGAGCCACACTGCCTCAGGCCCTGTCCTTTCAGCTCATCGCCGCAGGAAAGCTTCTGTCTCAAACCTGATTTGGGGGTGCCTGTTTTTAGGCTGTTCCAAGAAGGAGGTGTCTCAGGACGCTGGAGGTAGCCCCAGCCATATCCGGTGCCTGCTCAGCACTCAGGAAGACTCTTTGCTTTGAGTTGAGAGCTTATCTTTGACTCTCTGCCCCCACCATGAGCACTGAGGCTGGAGTTTCTAATCTCTGAGAGCCTGAGGCTGAAGATGGAGCACAGAGAAGGAAACAGAAGCAGGAAGAGTGGAAACGTCATCAGAGGTCACCATTCAAACTTCCTCCGTTTGTAAGTAGGGAAAGTGAGGCCTGAGGAGAGGGACCAGAATGACAGGCAGGGCTGTAGCCAGGTACCTGAGCCCAAACGTCCAATGGCTTTGGCTTGAAGCCTGGATTCACACTTTCTCCTCCACTAGCCTTGCCAAAGACGATGCATGCTCAACAGCCCCCTTTTCCCTCTAGGCAATCTGGGGGCCTGCACTGCTCAGGGTTTTGTCAACTTGACACAAGGTAGTTATCTGGGAATAGGGAACAGCAATGGAGACAATTTCTCCATAAGATTGGCTTCTAGGCAAGTCTGTGGGGCATGTTCTGATGTTGAAGGACTCGATCCACAGTGGGCAGTGCCACCTCTGGGCAGGTGGTCCTGGGGTCTATAAGAAAGTAAACTTAGCAAGCTAGTAGGCATTCCCCTACGGCCTCTGCATCAGGATTTGCCTTGAGTCCATGCGGTGGCTTTCCTCTGAGATGGACTGAGACCTGGAAATTGTAAGGTAAAATAAACTCTTTCGTCCTCCAGGTTGCCTTTGACCACAGCTATAGAGAGCAAAGTGGGAAGAGGACACTTTACTCTTTGACTTTGGCTCATACACAAGCTAGCTGTTTACTGAGCTCTGCATACCTCCTACCTCACTTAGACCCAGCCGTGACTGTTTAAGGATGGTTCAGGACAGTTTTACAAACGATTACATAGCCACTCTTTCTGGCAGGGGCAGTGAGGGAGCAGGAGGGATCCAGAACTGGCCCACTGGTGGCTCGACTCTGGTTGTTTTAGGATTAGATACCTAAGCTGGGTAAGCAAGCTGATGGTCTGCTGTTTATATTCTCTTTGTTCAATTCATTGCTTTTCTCTGAGGTTATTTTTGGAGAATTCCAGCCTGTCTGGCCTCCGAGAAAGGGGACAGCAGGGGTGCAGCCAACACCTGGGCAGAAGAGCAAGGCAGACAAGTCTGGCGGCAAGGAGAAAGCAAAGTAAGGAGTAAACACTCAGGGGGAGGGAAGGGATCAACTCCCCAAAGGTCACCTCCCCCTGGAAGGCCTCCTCAACCTGGAGCTCTTTAGAGAGTGAAAGAATGATTTGTTTATTCAAAGATGAAGTTTCCCCTGGCCTACTCTAAGACACTAATCTGGCAAAAGGGAGCTTTTCTGCTCTAGGAGTAGTGGGAGAGAACTTAGGTCCTCTGCTTTCTCTGGGGAGGATGGTGGAAGAAACAGCTAAGGAGGGCATGAAGAGAGGAGAGGGGACGACATCATGGGGAGCAGAAGGTGGCCAGCCACTAACTCTAATGTCTCTAACCTGCTTTTTACTTTTCTATTAAGTCCATTGGTTCTGTTGTGTTAGTCAGGAAAAGATGTTTTTCTTCAGGACCTTAAACTGCTGTGGCCTGGGCTAGACAGTTAAGACGCAGGCAGACCCACCCTCAGCTCCCAGTGTGCCTATTTAAGTTGGCTTCTTAAGTCAATGGGAGGAGGAGAGAGTCTAACTTTGGGGATGAGGGGTAAGGGTTGATGTCTGGGTGTGTCTGAGCAGGACCTTCCAGAGGACAGGAGATGGATAACTTGCCTCTACAGGCCAGGCTGCCCTGAAAGCAAACACCAGATTGAGGGCTTGAGGGAGGAAGGGAAGGTTCCTGCTTCTCCTGGCATCTGAAAGTGAGAGGCTGATAACGGTAAGAAAACCTGTAATAGACCCACTGTAACTGAGCTGTGCCTGGCATGAGCTCACTGGAGAACGAGGCCACATCAGGCCTGTCAGGACACACCTAGGAAATGTAGGCTGCAGCACTTCAGGACTAACACAGTTTCCAAACCCCTGGAGTTGGAAGATGAGTCCAATCTCCATCAAGGGTTGAGTGCTCAGCTTCTAGGATGAAGGCAAGAACATCCAAATCCACCTCTGCCTGGCTCCAGGTTGGCCAGAAATGCATCTTCTCCCAAGGTAACACCCTTGGGAGCAACAGTCTGGACTTTCTGCTATCTCACACATAGATTTTGAGAGCTCTGTGGACCCCTAAGCATTAGAAGAACCAACAGCCAACGGTGGCTGTACTTAGCAAGTGCCAGGCCCTATTCTGAGAGTCTGTGTCAGCTTATGCTGGTAGTGGGTGACATGTTGCCTACTGAGGCTTTCCTGTGTGAGAGAGGACTCTGTTGACTGGGTCCCCAGTCCCTGACCTGGGTTTGCCTCCTGGAGACTTGTCCACCTTATAAAGAAGGTTGAAGAGTGCCAGAGAGACTTGTGTCCTCCCGGAGCTGAGGGTTAAATAAGCTCTCGGCCAGGATATGTTTTGAGGCAGGGTTCACTTTTGGCCTTACCTGAAGTACTTGGGTTGGATGGGTCCCCATGCCCAGCAGGGATCCCTTGAGGAGAGTTGGCCCTGGCCAGAGTTCCTTCCAGTGCAAGCATTCTGTCAGAAAGTGACTGTAAGAAGGGGCCAGGTCGTGTCACACCCTTTGTGGTTTCTTTCTGGGCGTTTCTTTTATTTACCTGTTAAAGAGCTGTTCTGCTTAACTGCTGATCCCTGAAGAATGAAAGGCCAGTTGGTTGGTTGGTTTAGGGATTGAACTTGTCCCTTGGACTGGGTCTGGCTAATTTACCCTTTGGTCATAACCCATCAGCTCTACTGGCAGATTGGGTTAGACCAAGACAGAAAAATGTTAACTGTTAGAATAGGAGGCCCACCCACATTTTTGTCCATGTGTGTTACAGAGTCTGGGACAATTTCTGATCCAGAATAGGTGTCTCTACATGTCTAAGAACCCTATGTGGCACCAGAAGACACAAGGTGGGTATGCCTTCTTCAGCCCCCACTTTTTCTTATTCATAATTCTTTGTGGTAAAACACATAATATAAAATCTATATTCTAGGCAAAATCAGTATCTATGTTGTCTTAGTTAGGATTTCTATTGCTACGGTCAAACACCATGATCAAAAAGCAAGTTAGGGAGGTATGCTTAGACATCACAGTTCATCACCAAAGGAACTTAAGACAGGAACAGATGCAGAGGCCATGGAGGGATGCTGCTTACTGACTTGCTTCCTATGGCTTGCTCAGCCTGCTTTCTTATAGAAACCAGGTCCACCAGCCCAGGGAAGGTACCAGCCACAATGGTATGGCCCTTCCCATCATTCATGAATTAAGAAAATGCCTTATAGTCTTCCTACTAACTTTTTTTTATGGAGGTATTTTCTTCATTATTGAAGCTCCCTCCTCTCAGATGACTTTAGCTTGTGTCTAGTTGACACAAAACTATTCAGCACGCATATTGCTAGTCAGACCTACATCATTGTGCCATAGAATGCTTTCTTCTTGAATAACTGGAACTCTGCACTTGCTGGACTGTAGATCCCTAGGTTGTCCCCCTCCTAGACTCTAACTATCCCTTTCTCCTTCTGGATGCCTGACTAACTCTGATACTTGTCCGTGACCGGCTTATTTCACTTAGCATAATGTCTTCATGTCTTGAAGCTTCATCGAAGCATGTGACGTGATTCCCTCCTTTCTGGAGTCTGAGCAGACTCTGTATGGATATAGCAGCTTCTTTGTCTGTTCTTCCATCTGTGGACACAATGCTATTTCCACCTCTCCTCTCTTCTGGGAACAATGCTACCCATGGGGATGAAGATATTTCTTTAAGGTTATGATTTCTTTTGGATAAACACCCAGAAGCGGGTTGCTGGGTTTTATGGTAGTCCTATGTATAACTCTTTTGAGGAGCTGATGTACCTTTTGTTACAGCAGCTGCGCTTATTCCCACCCACTGGGCTCCTGGGCTCTTATTGAGCCACATTTTCACCAACACTTGTGATTCTCTGTTTTTATGATTGTATATTTTAGACAATCACCATCTTAACAGGCAATTTGACAAAATATTTCGTGTGATTCTGATTTCCTCAAGGATTTGTGCTTATAGGATTATTAACCTTAAAACCAGTAGCTGTTTGTATGTTTTCTCTGGAGAAAGATATAGTGAAGTTCCTTGCAAGATCAGTTTATTACTCGTGAGTTGCAGGACTTCCTTACAGATATTGGATTAAGTAACCCCTTATTAGATATGTAGTTTGAGAATATTTTCTCCTGTTGTATAGATTGCCTCATTGTCCAATGTCATGAAGTGATTGTTTACGATTCCTTCTAGAAGATTCTTGGGTTTGGGTTCTCTGTTTAAGGCTTTAAATCATTTTGGGTTGGCCTTTGTGTACAGTGTAGCATAGAGGTTCCATCTCATTCTTGTGGGTGAGTAGTGAGGCTTTCCTACACTGTCTGGTAAGTTGTCACTTTTGTCACAGTGCAGCCTTCTGGGTCGTTACTGAAGATCACCTGTCAGGGCATGAGTTCCGCTCTGGGTTCTCTGTTCTGTCCCCTTGGGCTCTGCATGTCCCTGTGTCTGTGCCATAACATTTAGATTTCTGTAGCTTTAAAATATGTTTTGAAGTCAAGTGTGAGAATAAAGCTTCAGTCTCCTTAGATTGTCTCTTGTTTTCAAGTCAGAGGCCTTTTTGGTTCCACATGAATTTTAGTATTGTTTACTATGGCAAAATCCATTAGGATTTTTAAAAAATACTATATTAAGGACTAGTGAAGTAGCTGTCAGTAAAGTGCCTGCTGTACAAGCATAAGGATCTGAGTTCAAATCCCAGAGCAGACATAAAAAAAGCCAGGTATGGGACACATGCTTGTAATTCCAGCATTGAGGAGACAGGAGCAGGCAGATTCCAGGGGCTCACTGGCCAGCCGGTCTACCTTAATCAGAGAGCCCCAGGTCAATGAGTGACCCTGTCACACAAACAAAGTGGATAGTTCCTGAGGAAAGGCTCGGTGGGCTGACTTCTAGCCTAGGCTCTGCATGCGTGTCCACATAACATGTGCACATGGGATACACAAATACATAATAAAGCATTAATCTATAAATCACTGGGTTTACAGATGTTTAAATAATACTAATTCTTTGAACCCATGAATGTATAGGGTTTATGTTTTCTTTCACTTCTTTTGGCAGCATTTTATACCTTTCACACACACACACACACACACACACACTATATATATATATACATATATGTATATATATATACATATATGTATATATATATATATACATATATGTATATATATATGTATCTTTAGGTCTATCTATCTATATCTTTAAATATATATATATATATACATACACTTAAATATATATAATATTCTTATATTATATATAGTTTTCTCTCAAACATTACATCTGACTACAGTTTCCCCTCCCTCCCATTCTCCCAGTTTCCCAGTCAGCAGTCTTTTGGTTCAATCTTAAATATCATATTTTTAATGCTACGGTAAGTGGAATAGGTTTCTGTATTTACTTTGGATATTTACTGATAATATATTTTTGAATTTTAACTACTGATCTTGTATCCTACAACCTTGCTGAATTTTTGTTGTTTTTGGTGTGATAGATCAAATCTAGGGCCTCAAATATCCTTGGCAAAGTGCCCTTCCATTGAGATATATCCCCAGCATTTTACCGTTAAGAAATCTTTTAGAAAATATTTTCCTATTTTTATTTTATATGTATGAGAGTTTTGCTGAGATGTATGTCTATGCAGCATGTGCCTGCAGTCCCTGTGGAGGCCAAGTACAGGCATCAGGGCACTGAGACTGTCCTCACAGACAGTGTGAGCTACCATATTAGTGCTGAGAGTCAAACCTAGCTCTTCTGGGGTAGTAGTGAGTGCATTTCACTGCTGAACCATCTGTCCAACCACATGTTTTAAAAAATCTTTAGAGCCCCCAAGAAGTTGCCCAGGCTGGCCTTGAATTTCTTCTGAAGCATAAGTAAGCCCTAACCTTGAGATCTACCCTCTTTCCCCCCATGGAGTTGGGATTACACATTTGTGCCTGTGGTTTTTATGTAGTTAGGATTACACATTTGTGCCTGCTGGGTTTTTATATGCAATAGTTCATGTTTTCTACATGTCACATCATTATCTATGAACAGAAATAGTTTTACTTCTTTCAGATTTAGATACTTACAATCACTTTATTTTTCTAAAAGACTTGATTTTATTTTTAAATTATATGTATGTATGTGTGTCTGTGTATGAGTTATGTACATAAGGGCAGCTGTTTATGTGACCAGCTGGATCCCCTGGACCTGGAGTTACAGGCACTTGTGAGCTGCCCTTTTGGGTGCCAAGCAATGTACTCTCTTAACCACTGAGCCATCTCTAGGCTCTAATGCTGTGGATTTGGTTTAACGCTTGTATTATGTTAATTGGGTTCCCAAATTTGCAGGAGAATCCTAATGTAAGACACGGAGGGTCCCTGCCCCCAGTTGGTTTTAATTGATAAAGTTACCAGTGGCTATTGGCTGGGCAGAGAGACAGAGGTCAGGAGTCTCAGGAGGGAAACTGCCTGGAAGTTAGGAATGGACAATGGAAATATGTGTGTACGGTGGGCACTGGCTGTGTGTTGTTTCCTTCACCCCTTCCCTTACATCTTTTCCTCTCTCATGCACTCATAGACTACATATGGAACTGTAGGTAGGAACACCACATTCTCCTCCAAATCTCAAACTGTAAGATTGGCCCATACATGCATGGGATTGTGACCTAGTCACCACCAAGGAGCACACATATGTCTGCTGAGGTAGTTAAGAAAGGGTTAAACTCTCTCTCTCTCTCTCTCTCTCTCTCTCTCTCTCTCTCTCTCTCACACACACACACACACACACACACACACACACACACACACACACACACACACACACACACATACATTCAGTCCATTGTGCATGGAAAACTCTTGCCACAAGGATAAGATTCTAAAAGTGGGGCCAAAAGAGACCAGGCTGGGCCAGTAGATGAAGCAAGGTCCTGAAGACTTCCAGGGAGACCCTACTTGGCCAAGAGCCAGGTCTATCCCTTGGACTTTTCAATTATGTAGTTAATACACTTCATTTGCTCTTAAGAGAATTTGGGTTGGTCCTCTTGAAACGGAAAACATCTTGTTGCAAGGAAGGCCTTGAACTAGATCTGAGAAGATGTAGGTGAATAAAGAAGGCAGCCTGGGTTTGGTGTCTTGAAAAGTAGGGAGTGTTGGTGAGGGAAGAACGGGTTGCCCATGAAGCTGTGCAGAAACTAACTGGGAGAGAGGACGGGCAGAGTGCAGTATGGTGTGTAAAAGAGGATTGTATTGTCATTCTTTGTATGTCTGTTTTGACGAGCAAAGATGATCGCTGCAGAGTAGCATGTAATAAATGGATGAACTCAGAAACCTCGAGCTCTCGGAAACAGCATTTTTGACAGTGCACACCAGCTTCCTGAGTTTCTTCCACTGAACCCTTTCAACAGTCCACAAGAGATTATTTCTCCATTTTACAAGGGAGGAAACCAAGTCACGAAGAATTAGCCTAGGCTAACCCAGTCAGTGCCAGAGCTGGGTTGTAACCTGAAAACCCAGAATGCATAACTGGAGCCCACATTCTCAACCTTCGGCTTCTTCATCTGCAGCGAGTCATCTGCTAACCATGGGCGCATGTGCTGGCAGGGGAGAGAAAGGGAACACCATGCAGAAGTTCAATCAAGGCTGTTGAGATGGGATGGTGGGTAAAGGTTCTTGTCACCAAGTCTGGTGACCTGAGTTTGAACCCCAGCAACCACAGTTGAAGGGCAGAGTTAACTTCTCCCAAGCTGCCCTCTACTTCTGCACGGGTGCTGTGGTATGTGCCTCACACTAAAATAAAAGTGCATGTGCTGGCTACTTTTCTGTCAACTTGACACAGGCTAGAGCCATCAGAAAGAAGGGAGCCTCTTTAAGAAGATGCCTTCATAAGATCAGGCTGCAGGCAAGCTGTTGAACATTTTCTTAGTTATTGATGGAGGAGGGTCCAGCCTATTGTAGGTGGTATAATCCCTAGGTTGATAGTCTTGGGTTCTATAAGAAGGCAGTTTGAGCAAGCCAGTAAGCAGCACCCTCCATGGCCTCTGCATCAGCTCCTGCCTCCAGGTTCCGGCCCTGTTTGAGTTCCTGTCCTGACTTCTCCCAGTGATGGACTGCTACCCAAAGTGTAAGCTGAAATAAACCCTTTCCTCCTGGCTGAGTCTTCATTCTAGGAGTGACAACAGCAAGTTCCATGACTAAGCCCCCTCTGGCCTGTGTAATTTCCTGGATTTCCCCTACATCTTTCCACTCATGTCTCCTCCTTTGGAGTGCCTCAGTTAAAGGAGAGAAGAAATCTCTCCTAAAAGGGAGTGTAACAAAAATCATTTCTATTTCCAGCTATTGGCATTGGACTTGAGCTTCTCCTGCCTGCCATGTGGCCTTTCTTTACCTCTTTGCCTGACATGAAAATGGACCATAAAAAATATAACCCCCTCAACCAAATACTATCTTAGGCTTTATTTTATCATGCTTCTTAAGTGGTCCCTGTGAAATAAAAAAAAAAAAGAACTGTGGGCTTCAGTTTGTGCAGCACTGGCTAGAGAGACTGTGCAGACATAATGCACAAGGAGGTTGGGGGTCTCTGAGATCCCTGTGGAGAATATGGCCCCTACCTAATTGCAGTCTTGTTGAATTTAAAAACAAAACAAATCAGCAAGCAAAACCACTCTGTGCTGGCCCAAGCCAGACATTCCTGTAGGGTGGGTTTGGGCTTGAGGCAACTTGTTCATAACCCAAAAGGATAGCATGAGGGAATGTTTGAGAAAGGGGCCTTAATTTTCAGACTCCTGTAAGGGCAGGGTTAAGAAAAGCCTGAGAGTGCTCAGGGTCTGGCATAACCTCTAAGGGGTCAGAGGACTTAGAGACAGAAGGTTGGGCTAATAGAAACATCGTGGCCTTGATTTGCCAAATTCAGACCTCAGAAACTTACTGGAGTATGACAGAGCTTGGAGCTCAAGGCCAGAAAGTCTGGACCAACTGTAGCAGTGAATCAAATAGAACAGAACACACTTTGAATCCGAACTCACCATTTGGAAAGCCCAAGAAATGAGTGGATCTAGGCACAATCTTAGAATTAAAGATTGGTGAGTGTTACAGTGTGTGTGTGTGTGTGTGTGTGTGTGTGTGTGTGTGTGTGTGTGTGTGTCTTGTAGATGATTATGCACCTCACCCTTTATGAGGTCATTTTGCCCAAAACAATCAGATCTAAAATGGACCTATAGATCCAGTGAGCAAAGAACAGGAAGTAAAAGGGAACAAACACGCTAACAGCGACTTGAGATGCAAGCTGTGAAGTCTTAGATATGGGAAGCTTTACAAATGACCCCACAAATAAGTAACAAACACAGCGGAGAGGAGCAAGGTGAGGGAGACACTTGTACTATAATCGAGTCCTAAAATGTTTTTAAAGACAAGTCTTGGTAGACTGGGGTGTAAAGTCTTTCGAGCTTGAACGTCAGTCTCCCTGGTGGGGGTGGAACAGGCTGTGATGGCCGTTGTGTCTAATCCCAGCCCTGGATAAGTGGAGGCAGGTGGATACCTGGGGCTCCACCACCAGCCAACCCAGCCTACTTGGTGAGCTGAAAGCCAGTGAAAGGCTTTGTCTTCAAAATAAGGTGATGGCACATGAGGACCAATGCATAAGGCTGACTCCCAGCATCCATGTGCACACCTATACACACACACACACACACACTCAGGGAAAGAGGGAGGGAGGGAGAGAGAGGCAGGGGACATCTCTGTCATAGCAGGGCCTGCAATCCCAGCTATGTGGGAAGAAAATACAACACTCAAAGACACAGGAGCATCGGAGGTTCAAGGCCTGTCTGCACAATTTAGTAAGACCCTGATCTCAAAAACAAAATCTGAGCTGGTCTGGGCAGGAGGTATGACTCAGTGGCTAAGATCACTTCTTACTTTTGCAGAGGACCGAAGATTCAGTTCCTAGTACCTACGTGATGGCTGACGACCATCTGTAAATTCAGTTCCAGGAGACCCAACACCCTCTCGACCTGAAGACAACAGATACATATATGGTACACATACAGACAGACAGACAAAACATGCATACACATAAAATAAAGTGATCAAAAAATGTTTTGTTTTTTTATTTTTTAAAAAAAGACTGACGTTATAGCTCATTGATACAGCGCTTGCCTGGCATGCACAGGTCCTACAAAGCAAAACTGAACCCCAATGCTCAAGGATGTGCACAAGGACTAGTAATATTATAAAGAAAGGAAGGAAAAGGTTAAAGGAAGGAAAATATTGTCATGAAGGGTGACTCGTAGACAGAGAAGAGGACTGTGGAGGGACCGGGCAAACCTGTAGCTGAACTTCATTTCTTGTTTTGGCTCGAAGTTACAAGACTTTATTTTGATAATTTGTTTCACTATGCATCTATTTTCTATAATTAGAAATTGTAGCAATTCTTTTCCATCCCCCTCCCACTCACTTGGAATGTTTCCGACTCTTGGCTGCCAACTTCTGGGTTCTGAATCCTTCCAGGCTCTCCCCTGCTACCCTAGGATTTCTCCTAAGCATTTCATATCAATTCAAACGAATGGGATATGATGCTATTGAAACAAACAACCCCAATGCTTCCGTGCCGTGAAACAAAGGACTGCTTCTACCTAAGATCGCTTGGCAGGGGATCTCCTCCTGGAATTTCTTGGAGATTCAGATGTCTTTCTCAGGCAGACTGACTTGCTGCATGTAACTTCTGCTCACCAGTCAGCAGAATTGCTCCTCCCAGCTACAAGGAGGCTGCACACAGGCAGGGCTGTAAATAGACTAACAGATGTTTGGTAAATAACATTAATAAAACACTTCTTGCTTTGCCAGCACCAATGTGCATGCGTTTCAGTTTTTGCAAACTAATAACGCTCCCAACAACCTGCTCAAGTTGCAGCCACTGTGGTATATTAACTGTAATTGCGCCGAGTACCCACGCTACTGCAATTTGAACCCAGTTGTCAGGGACCAGTTCTTAACTAATCTGAAACCTGTATGTATCTCTCCATGAAAAGCGAGTCTGTGTTATTCTTGTTAACCATTTGTTTTACCTCCAGCACACAAACCACGAGGCAAAGACTGTTGGTGTGCCAGGGCATGGCCAATTATGTTACCGCTTTCAGAGTCTGTCTGTCATTGGTTGCTGCACATCTGTTAGGTCATGCACAGAAAACAAAATGTGGGCTGGTGAGAGCACCTTGCCTGCCAGTAGAAAGCCACGTGAAGGTTTAAATTATATATACACAATAGGTAATGGAGGGTGAGCCTCCAAAATCAGAAATACAACCAAGAAACAAAGTGACGGCCGCTGAAAATGAAATTCACATGGAGGTGGGGGTTGGGATATGAGAGTAAAATTAGGTTGAAGCAGACAGTGTGAAATTATGGTCCAAGCCACAGTGGAAGAGCCCAGAGAGGCTCCCAGAGACAGAAAGTTACCTCAGCATTCCCCAGTTAAAATCACAGTAGACATAGAAAGCTGAGGTCAAAATAAAGTACCTTCTTCTACTTTGGATCAGCAACTGATATTTCAAAATACTAGTTAATTTGACCAATGGTCAGCTGCAACACTGAAAGAAAATAGCAGTTATAAGTAGACAGAGGAAGAGCTTTGTCAAACAAAGTGGGTGGGGTCCATGGGTTCAGAAGTGCCGAACTGGTGGGTGTCAAGCACAGGCAAGCACGGATCCCAGAGTACTGAAGTAGCCAGCGGAAAACTGCAGTTCACAAAGTCCTCGAGAGGGATTTACGGCACCACAAGGGCAAAAACTACAATTCAGAGGCAGGTGCGACTTCGAACAGAGTACGGCCGTTCCTCAGGGCATTGCTGGTGCTTGCTGTGGGTCCTGTGGTGCAGGCTAAGAGGGAGGGGAGGGCTGCTCAAACCATTTTTGATAAGCTTTTTACTCAGAAATAAAACACTTTAATTACCAGTGTTTCTAATGTTTTAAGTTATAGGCTAATAAAATCATCATTTTTTTTTTGGTTTGTTTGTTTTTTGTTTTTTTGAAACGGTTTCTCTGTGTAGCCCTGGCTGTCCTGGAACTCACTTTGTAGACCAGGCTGGCCTCAAACTCAGAAATCCTCCCACCTCTGCCTCCCAAGTGCTGGGATTAAAGGCGTGCGCCACCACCGCCCGGCTTAAAATTATCATTCTTTTTACTAATTTTTCATTTCCCTCTGCATTTAAAACTAAAAGCAAGGGCTCTTTTTTTTTTAATGTTTTGACAAAAAAACTTTTAAACAGGGCAATTGTGATTTTCCCCTCCTGATTATTAAGGTTACTTTGTATGGTTTCAATCACGCAGTCACCGTTTATGGTTCCTGCATTTGTGTGTCAAGCAAGGGCTGCCTGCACACAGACCTGGCTCCCCTAGAGGTACCTACAAGTTCCCCACATGTTTGTGGCAACTCGCTTATACAGAGTGTGGGGAGACTTCTGGAAGGAAAAAAATGAGCCATTATAATTAGTATGAATAAGGGTTTCTGATATATTGAAAGCTCTTGGAATGAACTCTGTAGTTAAATCGAGGCAGACTACACACGGCAGGGTCTGCTCTTCTGCCCAAGAAAGGCGCTGGTTGAGGCGAATGTGCTTCTTGGTTCCATGGACTATGGATATCTGAAGAAACAGCTGAATACAGAGGCGAATCCTAGCCTGGGTGAGCATCCAAGGTACCTCCCTGAGCTATCTGGGCCTTGTGGTAGTGAGGCGCTTAGCAGCCATCTGATCCCCAGGAGCTGCACGCAGGACTATGCAGTTGAAGAGGCGTGGGTTGGGGAGGAGGCCATCAACACTGTGGTACGAGTAACAGCTCAAAGGCGGTTGACTGCGGGACTGAGGGATAGTTTGATCAAGTGAGAGTGGACTGACTCCCTAAGGTCACACAGGTATCCTGGGGAGGAAGCCAGGTAGGGTCAGCCCATAGAACCTGCAAGGATGCTGAGGTCCCAATGATGTGCTTACAAGGAATTCCAATGGTGCAGCTCTTTTTCCAAACAGATGTGAAAGGCTCACTGTAAGGTTTGTATTTTTATAGATATACTTATCCAAGGAATTCAGGAAATTCAGATTATGTCAATATGATCTTATTTCTGCTCCCTGTCAATGAGGCTTATGGAAACAGAGGGTGTACTGTGTAGTTTATTGTTCAAACTGGGAATATTTAAAAAATAAAAGGCACTGCTATATGCGATGAAATAATGTAGTAATTAAAACATTGGATGTCTCAGGAAAACCAGACTGTGTTTAGGAACAGACAGAAGCCAGGAAAGTGTGCACTAGAAGTGCAATCAGAATGAATAGGAACACATGAATTCCCCAATTACAATCCCATGCTGAGTTCCCCAGGTGGAGCACTGATGAGGGAGCACCGTAGACAGTCCCACGGATTGGGAGGAGTCCCAGAGGAAACTGCTAGTCATCATATTCTCTCATCAATGGCCTCTGCTGACCTCATCAGGCACTCTGGAGCCCAGCGATCTGCAGAGCTGTTCCAAGTTGGGTAAGAGCACAGGCTTCTATTGTCCACAGTCATTGCCTTTGGGTACAACTGTCCCCAAGAGCTGTCCAGCTGACCGAAGATCTTCGATGCATGCTGACCTCTGCAGTGCTCTCACCGGTCCTAAAGAGATGTAAGGAGGCACCACACAAGCTCCCTCCCCTACAGGGAAGGAGGGCTCGAATAAGTACATCTATACCAATACAAACCTTAGAGAGAGTCTTTCTGCATCCATTTGGGGAAAGAGCTGCAAGTCCATAAAATTAACACATGAAGTTGTTTGCAGAGATAAGCAGAGAAAAGGCAATTTGGTCTCTTACATCAGAATGGAGCACCAACCTTCTTGGTACTGTTGGGACTTTTTTCTTTAAGTGCATTTCTACCTATTTCTATTTGGTAACATTTTCATTTAAGGCACCTATGTGAGATCTATCCAGGCACAGCTGGCCATGCAGCTGGAGTTACAGCTGGAGGCCATCAGATAATCCTTCAATTCTTATCACAGACAGTAGGAAGTGAGACAGTAGACAGGGAAGCAGAGAATCCCCCAAGGACGGACAATCGGACAACCGGTTGGACAGTGGTGTAAGCCTTTGGACACAAATACGGTGTCTGAGGGGCTCTGCTTTCCATTTGCTCGCATGCTTGCTTTCAATAGTGAGAACTGAAGAATTCATGCCTGCTGGGCAAGGGCTCAAACATTTCAACTATCACCAGCCTAAGATGGAGGGGGAGAGGGGAAGGGGGAGGGGGAAGGGGAGGGGGAAAGAGAGGGGGAGGGGGAGGGGGAAGGGGAGAGGGAAAGAGAGGGGGGAGGGGGAGAAGGAGAGAGAGGGGAGAGAGGGAGAGGGAGAGGAGGGAGAGAGAGAGGGAGAGAGAGGGTGGGGAGAGAGAGAGAGAGAGAGAGCACTTTTTTATTTATTTTGAGACAGAATCTCTCTAAGCTGTCCAAGGCAGTCTTAAACTTGAGATCCTCCTGTTTCCACCCCCATGTAGCTCAGATTACAGGCATGTGCCACTCTGATATTCTGTTTTTAGCCTTTATGTTATGCCACCTTCTAATCCACCATTCAGCTTACTTTGTACTGTATTCTTTCAATAAACATTAACTAGTACTTATTTAGCTCCTATCCATTGCCTGAAAAAATTGAAAATCTCCTCACTGGCATAATGGAAAGTGATGATGATGATGATGATGTGACGACGATGATAGCAATATCTGACATGTATTGAGCTATTACTACATTCTAGGCGCTACCCTGACAGCTTTCCATGCATCATATCCTTTGGCCCAGATTCATGCCTGCTCTAATGGAGATTCCAATCTATTGAGAATCAATACAGGGAATGACCACACGTAAGACAAGGTTAGACAGAGGGTTGCTGGGCAAATGGACAGAGAATGGTAGGCTGAGGGCACATCTAGAAGACTTAAGCCTTGAATAAAAATATGCCTCATTCTGTAAGCAAAAAAATATACAACAATATAAGCAATAAAATAAAATGGAAGAAATATAAATCTCCATGTTGATTAGTTTTGTTTTCCTGCCCAGGCCATGCTTGTGTTAAATCTACTAGGGCTTACAGTTTGGACGATCCAGCCCTGGAGAAAGGCAGGCTTCTCATGGACCCGCAGAGTCGGAAATTATCCTGCGTCTCAGGACAGAAAGGACTGAAAAGCCTTGTTCTTGAGTTCTGACTTGGTTGGAAGAAGAGGGACACTGTGCCTGGGAGCTTGACCTTGCCGGTCACAATGTGGTCCCTGTGTAGGCAGCCTCGGCACTTAGAAGCTTGTCAGAAAGCAAGAGTACCAGCTCCTGACCCCACATCTACTAAGGCGGAGCCTTCATTTTAAAGAGATTTGTATGTGCGGCATTATAAAACACAGAGGAGCTACTGTGGCCATCTGAGGTCTGCAGTTTAGAAATACAGATAACATAAAATATGAGAATGGTGTCTATAAGCCATCTCTCCATCAAACACTCTTAATTGAAACCCACAATGTATTTTGTCCTGGGTTTAACATTGGCAGGAAAGAAGGAGGCCAGAAGCAGAACCAGTTGGTGGGGGCCCACAATGCCTGAATTCAAACCACACCACACCTGTCCCTCCAACAATACTCTGACCAAGGGCCAGGCTCTAGCTAACTGTATTCCCTTGAGTACAGCCTCTGAGGTGACATACAGACAGTCCTTGTTTCCAGCAGTAACAAGTCATTAAGACTGGGCTAGCAAGCTTCAGGGAAGACAGCCGTTGTAACCTCTGTCATAACATTTTTCTTTGGTGATGAGGCATCGCTGGACCTGTTGAAAGCTGGTGTCGCTGCAGCGGCAGCACTGGGATGCCCCCTGGTCTAGGAGGAGGCTGTAGCTGAAGGCGTCCAGGACTGATTAGTCCCAAGGTACGGCTGGGCTGCCCAAGTCTGCACTATGCATGGCCACTTGCAACTGGAACATAATTCATTCTAGAACATTACACATGCAACTGTCTGGAGACAGATTGCTCTGAGTTGATTTCTAGGCTCTTCCCCTAGCTGGTCGTGTGACTTATGTAAGCATAAATTTTAAGACTATTAATAACATGTCACCCAGCTGCCTTCCTCCCACATTTGGGTGAAGCCCAGTTTATCTTTGTCTTTCATGGATTATGCTTTAGGTGCCATAGTTGAACAAAGTCTTTTCCAAGTTCATAAAATGGTTCCCCTATGTCTCCTTCTACAGACTATACACTTTAAGGAATTCATATTCAGATCTGGGCTCCATTCGCAGATCTGAGCCTGAGGCAAGGCAAAGGCAGTGACGGTAGAGCCTCACGCCTTTTCTTCCTTCTCTCAGATTTATAAACATTTCTGTCCCTTATAAGCTAATCTTTGCATTTCATTTTCTCCATGCTTATTGCTGAATCTGTAAAATATAAAATTAATTTTTATATTAATTATAACCTAGGACCTTAATAAAACCATTTATCCTCCTACATGTCTGCTTCAGCAAAACATTCTTTTATAAGACAATTTCCAGAAAATCCTTACATGACACAGCTGAGTCTCCAAAAACCTCAAAATTTCCACTTCATGCAGGTATTGAAATGACTGCATGGTCATCTGCCCCTTTTCTGTTAGTAACTGAACTATATTAGTTGACTTTTTTGAATATTAATCCAACCTTGCCTTCCTTGGGTAAAATCCTTCTCAGATTGTGATTGATGTGTTACTATATTTAATTTATTATTCTATTTAATCTACTTACACTGTTAATGTTTGGTACCTGTGCTCATGACAAGAGTTAGCTTGCAGTAAATCTTTTTTAAAATAACATTTATTATATTTAGGTACTAGACTATTGATGTTACCATAAACCGAACTGCAAAGTATATTCTGTTTGGCTCTATTTTTAAAAGAGTTTGTATAAGTTTGGTATTATTTCTTGTTTGAATGGTTGATAAAATTTATGATATTATCTAGAGTCTAGAATTCAAGTTTTCTGTTTTATTTTTGTACAAGTATTAGTTGAAGTGGAATTTTCTGGTTATGCCATGTGATGCAGATTCACGTGATGTTTGGAGAGAGTTTGAGTAGGACCCATGGGACAGTGACTGGGTGTTTACATAGCTAGCCTTGCAATGCTTCCTTGGTCTCAAATCTTTGCTTCATTGAGAGAGGCATGGCAGAGAACTTCTGGTGTCCTGGCAGGTTCTGATCATGTGATATGGCAGAGACCTGGCTGTTTCTGCTGCATCATAAGACCACTGTCGATTTGTGTTTGGTATCCTGACACTACTGAACTTAACTGCTGGTATCCTGATAACAAAGATTGGAATTGCCCCAAAGAACTACTTCTAAACAGGTCCACATCCCCTTGTCTTATTTACCATATTTTCTCCCCTGCCTGGTGGGTTAGTAGGGAGTCGAAAACATTTGAATAGGGTTAAATAATTCTAAGCCTACAATTGGCATAAAAATATATATTTAAATGTCTCCATTTTGTAGAAATTATTGATACAAAGTTCTTTGTAACATTCTTAAGTTCTCTATTGTCCTAAGATGTATAAAAATCTACAGTGATAACTCCTCATTGTGTCTGATATCACCAACTTTTGTTCTCTGTTTTTGATCAGTGTTACAGAATTCATCTTTTTTAGGAAGAGGGTATATACAATTCTTTGGAAAGAACCAATAGGTTTTATTAATTTTCTGTGTTGTGTGTCTAATATTACAGTGATTTTGTCCAAATAGTCTGCTATACTTGTAATATTTTCTGTTCCTTCTTTCATTCTGACAAACTCTCCTTACCCTGAGAATCTCCCCTATTAAAGCCTGTCAAAATATTCAATTTATTCCACTGAAGGCACTAAGAGTATGCAGCCTTTTATTTGTGTCTGATTCTTATCTGCTATCCCTGGTGGAATATAAATAATGCCAGCAAAAACCTTGCCTTCTTGTTCTTCATTAAGTTGCCAGCACCTAGAACAGGGCCAGGCACATTGTGATTCCAGATACACAATACTATTACTTCAATCCTTTGATTCCACGAGACCACAATCTCTCTTGATCAATTTGTGCAATTGGAAAGAATGAATATTAGCCAGCTGTTGGGCTATTTTCTCTAAAAACCAGTGAAGGCGAGGTGCTGATGTTGCTGTTGCAACTCTCTAGGACTTTAATGACTTCTTTATCCGGTATTATATCAATTGCAAAGGAGGGATTATTCACCTACTAGACTTGAAATGATTCAACTTCTCCTTGTACTCTGTCAACTTTTGTCTCATGTATTTTAAGGCTCACTGTCCCTGAAGCCCTAGCAGTGGGGATTGAGGCAGGGCAAATTTTGGTTCAAGGGTTTTGTGGGTGGGTTGGTGCCCTCCTCCCTCTACTGGAAGTCCTACCTGGCTACAGGAGGTGGCCACTGCAGGCTCCATATCCCTGTTGCTAGGAGTCTCAGCTAGGGTCACCCCCATAACCTCCCAGAGCTTCCCCCCATCCCAGGTCTCTGGCTTGTCCCAGAGATGGCCCCTACCAACTTCCCTTCTCTCTCCCAGCCCTCTCGGCATCCACCTCAATTCCCCTTCCTCTCCCTTCTCCCACCCACCCACTTCCCTCTCTCCATCCATGTCCGATGTCTATTTTATTTCTCCTTCTGAGTGAGATTCAAGCATCCTCCCTTGGGCCCTCCTTATGTCTTAATTTCTTTGGGTCTGTATATTGCAGCATGCTTATCCTATACTTTATGGTTAATGTCCACTTATAAGTGAGTACATACCATGAGTGTCTTTCTGGGTCCACGTTACCTCACTCAGGATGAAATTTTCTAGTTAACTTCTTTTGGGTGATTTGAGTGTATTTTATATTGTTTTAACTTATATGCTAAATTTTTTAGCTATAGCATCTTTAATTCCTTTAAGTGACCTGGTAATTACAATGAACACCTTTCTCAGAGCACTTAATTAATATTATATCTTATTGCACAGAAAGTAGAGAACTGGACCAGTGCAGTCCACTTGCCATCCCTTCGTGGTAAGTCCACCGACATAGGAAGTGTCATTACCACGCACATATTTTACTTTTGTTGTTTGCAAGATTTCTCTTGTTTATAGTTTTCAACAGTTTAAAAATGATGTTAAAGTTTTATTCATAATGTTTCTGTTTGGGGTACATTGTGGTTTTGGATGTATAAGTTACATCTTTCAGTATGGGAGCTTTTTAGCCAGTATTTTCTCAAATATATCTCTGCCTCACTATTTTTGTCTTTTCCACCTGGAACTGTAATTAACTATATTACTTTGGACACTGTCCCACATGTGCTGAAGCTTGTTCTCTTACTTTTCTTCAATCATTTTTGTCTCTTGTCTTTAGACAGGATAATTTCTGTTGATTAATCTCCCAGCTCACTACCTCAGCCATTCATTAGAGGAATGTATTTATGCCTTACTGGCTCTCTCTTCCATTCAGGCTTGAGGTTACAGCTCAAGTCTTAAGTGGGCATCTATAAGATGTGAGAGTGCGAACCGCGCAACCTCGTGGTTGAACAGAACATGATTAAAAACCTGTCCTCACCTTGACTGCTCTTTCAATGCAAGCAGAGCACCCCAGCATGTAAGAAATATTCCAGATATAGTTGTCAGTAAATGGTTATAATCAAATACTAAAATTATCCTATCAGCTCTGCTCTACAGATCATGGAGGAAGAGAGATGAATTGGGGTAAAAGATCAGAAGAGAGAGAGAGAGAGAGAGAGAGAGAGAGAGAGAGAGAGAGCTCCATTTGAAAGGCTAGACCTCTTGCCACTAGTCTAACTGAAAAGGGGGACTCTTGTGATCTGGCTGTGGGTATCAAAAGTTCCTTAGGAATAAGGAGTGTCTTTGACTGTAAGACAGGTGCTTAAGTTAAGTGTCTACCCCATCTCACCCCTGTTCCCTGGGCATGCTGTTCACTCACACTGCCCAGCAGGCCCTGTACATGGAGGCTCATTCCATCTTCTCTTCCTCTTGCTTTTGGGCCACAGGATATTCTGGAAGAACTTGCCTGCTTCATTCACTTTGTCACAACACCCTTAGGAGAAGAAACCTATTCTGTTCCCTGGAAACTGACTATTTATTAATAAAGAAGACCATAGAGTCATTCTTGATAGGCCATGGTAGTGCATATCTTTATTCCAGCACTTGGGAGGCAGAGGCATACAGATCTCTGAATTTGAGACCAGCCTGGTATACAGAGTGAGTTCTAGGACAACCAGGGCTACACACAGGGAAACCCTGTCTTGAAAAAAAAAGGGTCATTCTCAAATAATCCATTGTATTACTTAATTTTTTTAATATTGCTATTTCTACAGTTAGGATATATGTGTACTAAATAGATTTTTAAATATATGAAAATTTAATATTAATATTAACAAGTGTCTATTTTATTAGCTATTATTAGTGCTACTAATCAATAATTGATAATTTTGACTAATGGTTCTTCTGATTAATTAATGGTTAATGATTAATTGACTGATTAAATTGATTTTGGTGTTAAATATTAAATGTATGTATATATATGTATATATACATATATACACACATATACATACATATATACATATATATGTATACACACACACACATATATATATATATATATATATATATTTTTTTTTTTAATGCCCCAGCCTGAAGTCCAAGCCTGAGACTGGGAACATTACATAATAGAAAATGAACTTGTAACAGAGCTGGAACCCCAGAAGAGTCCCTTCAGCTTGAAGCTGAGGCAGGAGGGGACATCAGCAGAACAGAACCACATGGTATTGGTATATGTTTTCGCTGGTGGAGTGTGTGTTTAGGATGTCTACCACAATGTTATCACCCGGCTTCTTCAGTTTGCCGTCCTATCACTCCCCCAAATAAATGCTTATCTGCTGGTTAAGGACTGGCTGCCTGGAGTAGTGGGTTATTCTATTTCTAAATATGTTTTTCTTGCCGCAGATTCCTAGGGTCTTTGGCATGGTGAGCATATGTTAGGAACAGCTGGGCCTGAGGCCGCCATGTGTCCAGGCAAGAGGTGGTCTGACTCTGAACCACCCGGGCAATGTCTGCTCAGACTTTATTCCTAGGGAAGCATCTTACTGCAGCATTGTGATGTGGGTGTCCCTGACACGGGCAGTGGTTCCCAGGGTGCTCCAGAGGTCCAAGCCCCCTCTGAAATAGGCCAGGAAGCTCCCCAAGGAGGTAAGGACGCATGCAGGAACCTCACTGGGGCAATGGCTCTGGCTGCTGTACATGGGTTTAGTTACAAGAGCTAAAAATGTTTTTCTAGTAGAAGCCCCTGCCCCTAGGCCTATGAGCCAACAATACCTTCTTGAAACCTTAGATGTTCTTATTGTCACCGGGGAAATTAAAGTAAAAGGAACTTCTCTTTCCAGATTCGTCTACCAAATTGTGGACGGAGGCGGGAGGGGGGGGCTTTTAAATTGACATATCGGTCCAAACCCACTGAGGCTATAACCCCCACCCCCAGCAGAATAGTATAACAGACTCTTTATTGGCAGCCCATTAGCGCTAAGGACAGGCACTTTGCAGTGTGACATCAGCCCACCGCTTGACCCAAATCCAGCATTTCAACAGCGAGCTGCTCTCTCCTGCTTTCTGAATTCGGAGAAGGCATGCTTGGGAAAAGGCATAAATAAGACACAGATTGGAGACTTTTTGATGTGTTTAGCACATTTTTTGTGACTTCCTTTAATACCACAACTCTTGCATTCTTCTGCCATTAGGGGAACAAAAGACGAGTCTGAGATGGGGGTGGGGGGTACACGGGGCGGGGGGGGGGCGGGAACCCATTCAATAAAACAGTTCTGCTTGCATCATTAACATTTTTAATTCCAGTGACTAAAAGGAGAGACCAAACTGGAGTGAGCATGGATACCACAGGCCAGTGACTTTAGATATAAAAAGTCCCTTCATTAAATCAGCTGTTTCTTAATTCATAATTGAATGTAAATAAAGAGCAACCTATAGGCAGCTGTTTCTAATATCGAGTCCTCCGCACACATGAAAGAAGCATTTATTCCTGCAGCAGCCTCCCTACCCTTGGGTGTTATCAGCTGAACATGTTTTGAACCTACCTAATGCATTTGAGGTAGCTTGGGTTTATTTTTCTTTCAATAAAATAAATGGTTTTGTAATTAAATTTCTCCACTGCCTGCGCTTAATGGTTACATTGACAAGTGCTAATGTATGGCGAGAGAACGGGTTTGAAATGAAACATGCTGTTTTCGAATCTGCAAGCAATTTTGCAGCGCGGCAATCAAACCCCTCCTGCCAGAGAAACGTTTTCATTAATCTGCACAGTAAGTATGCCCCTGCCTGCTCCGCAGACCCGCAGAGCGAGGACACTTCAACTCCCGTTGTGCCCACCACCCTCCTGCCATGACCTCTTAGGAGCTGAGAGGAACACGCACACGTACACGCACGCACACACGCATCATGAAGTGAGTCGTTGTTTGAAACCTTTTTGTGGCCTCTGGCAGCGGTGCCTGTGGAAATTCGCTGAATTCGCCTGAAGCCCCGAAGCTGTCTTTCTCTGCAAGGGACTGGCTGCCTCCAGGCTTCAATCCCTGGCAGGCAGGCAGAAAAAAAAAAGGCTGTCTCTGAGGTTGTTGTTGTTGGTTTGTTTTCTTTACTTTCCCCTTCAGCTAACTTCTTGAATAAAACTTCTCATATAGATTAGACAGAATAGCTTAGCTATGACATCACCTCGCTCGCTCTGTGCAAGCCAATTCAAGCCCCAGCTAAAAGGTGCAGCTCTCATGCTCCTGCCACTATCGGCCTCGTGGGTGGAAACCTGCATGGGTGAAAGGGATGATGCCTAGCTCCGCTTCCACCAGAGGCCCGGAAGTGGGCAGTGCGCCTGTGCGGGTTTGAGCATTGACACCCCACCACCCCAGCCTCCAAGATCCTAATGTTTTCTCTTTCAGGAAGGCTGTTAGCTGGGAGATTTAAAGGGACAGGTTTTCTGGCTGGCTTCTGGGTGCTGAGCCTCTCATTAAAGGCTAGGCTCAGGTTCAAGGCCAACTAGCCATCTGGGGTCTGTGGAGACAGAGCTTCTGCTTCCATGGTGGCCCACAAGGTGTGCGACTCAGCAGTTTGTCCTGACCGCAGACTGCTGACTCACTATCCCTGCAGGCCAAGACTCAAGTGTCCTGCCCTGCTCTTTCTGTCCCCAGCCCTGGATCTGGTGGAAGGCCTGGGGCGTGGTTCCCTGCTCCCCGATTTTACTGCCTTGGAAGAGAGCCGGGTGGAATTATATGACTCCAAAGGACTATGGGAGGCTCTTGGCTCCTTAGGACCATCCTGTCTGTTTCGCAAACTCCAAAGTTCCCTTTCATGGCTTTGATACAGCAGTGCTTAGGGAAGGAGAAATGATAAATGAGATTACCATTTACATAAAGTAAAGGCAAGGTTCCTGTCCAGTCTTACAGAGAAAAAGCAAACAAGAATTAGTTTGTATCTCAATAGTAGCAGGGAAAGTTGCTTGATTAAGTGACAGGCAGTAGATTTATGAGAGAAGTAATGACTTAACCTTGTCTATGGAAGAGCAGAGAGGCCTCTGTTCAGAAGGAAGGAATATAGATATTGAGGAGAAAAGTTGGAGGGCCACCCTGTGGACCTGGCTGAGTCTGGGCTAGGATCCTAAGAGACTATATATAAATGTATGGACACAATCACCTGCCATCTGTCCACTCCAGACATAGTTGTTATCAGAATAAGTCATTCACTGGATAATAATTCTCACATACAAAGGCACATTAGGCTCTTTTGAGATAGCGACATCACAAAAGCGTGCCGGCTTCTTGAGGAAACGTGTGCTGAGATGCATCTATAACCTTGGCTTTGGAGGTCACTGTGGTCCATGTTTGGGGAGACAGGAGGAAGTTGCATGGGAGTGGCCAGCAAGCAGTGAGAGGTGAATAGGATTTCAAAAGGAGAATGAGTTATAGTCTTAAATGAATGTTGGGAAGGTGTTTGTGATGGGTATGGGGTGAGATAGAAATGAAGAATTAAGATGGGGGAACAATTGCTTAGCAGGCTACAAAGGTCTTCATAAACCACTGGCACTATTTAAAGATAGCAGAAGTATGAGGACTGGGGTGAGTCATTGAGAAGTGGTGCTGTGATCTATTTGTACACTTATTATGAAACCTTGACAAGCAAGGGTGAGCTGAGGAGAGATGCCATTGGCCGTAAGCAGACCAAAGTCTCTGCTGAAGACTTAGGTCCGTAAGGAGGAGGGCTGTAAGGCAGATAGTATGCACACACAGAGTGTGGTCAGCCCCTGTGGTAACCTCCAGTCAGCACTTTCTCTTCAGGGTTTCTCAGAAGAAGCCGTGTCAATGACAGACTGGGAACTCTGAGCAATCAAAGTAAATTTGGGAAGAGAAAAAAAAGAACACACTAGTTCTAACTGGTATTATGAATTTCATAAAGAATTAACATGGAGCAGGAGAGGGAGAAATAGAGAGAATTGTGGGACTCTGGGGAGCGTCTGTGTCATAGCAACAGCCAAGAAGGTGAGTAGGTTCAGATGAGTAACACTAGGGGAGCCACAGTCGGAGAAAAACTGAGCATTGCTGCGTCTCAGTGAGACCCAAGAAGGTGAGGCCCTTGGGTTCAGCAAGGAGAGGCTGTGTTTATCTCTGAAGAACTGCTAAATGAAAGGGAAGCTGGGAGTTGGGAGAGGCCTAGGCGTCCTCTGCAAAAAAAAAAAAAAAAAAAAGAAGCTTGATTCCACAACAGTCTGGACATATTGCTTTCTTGTTATCATATCAAAGCAAAGCAAAAAACCAAAACCAAGACAAGCAACAAGGAAACGATATGATCAAAATATATTGAATGAAAATTTCAACAAATACCGTCATTTTAAAGAAGTGTCTTAATGTCACTTTCCACCATTTTAATGGAGATATCCATCTTTATAAGCTTCCAGATGAAGCATTTACTTTCATCCATTTTGTAGTGGGTCGTCTTGTTGCTGCTTGTATTCTAATGCCAATACTGGTTCCTCAAGACCTGAATACCCCAGAGTCCACATGTAGACCCAAGTACCACTGTGTGACCTTGCCCTCAAGTTATTTTTGATTGGTAAATAAAGATGCCAACAGCCAATAACTGGAAAGAAGAGACAGAGGTGGGGCTAAGGATTCCTGGGCTTGGGGTTGGAGGACAAGTGGGGTGGAGAGGGAGGGAAGGGGAAGGGAGAGAGGGAGAGGAAGAAGAGAAAGAAATGGAGGAGGAGCCACCATGGGTTAGGTGAGTGATGAAGATGTGGCCCAGAGGGCTGGCCAATTGGAGTTAAGAGCAGCCCAGATAAAATGTAGTAATAACTCGGGGTTATTAGTTAAAAAAAAAAGTAGATTCTAATAGCATAGAGAGTAGATATCTGCCCAGCTCTTGTTCTATTTAAGGTTTATTGTAAATAATAAAAGTTGTGTCTTTTATCCAGCAACTGAATGATCAAGGCAGGGTAGAAAGTTTGGATTGGGATTAAAAATTTCTACAACACATTCAAACATGATGACCAATCAAAGAGCAGGAAAGGTAACTGATCAGGAGCCTGTGATACTTTAAATCCTTGACTAAATTGTCTCGGAGTGCACTTGTTATTTAAGTGGCTTCAGCCCAATTTTACAGATTAGGAATTAAGAAGTAGCATCTGTATTGTAGCCTAAGCCTGTTGTAGGCTTATATTTTTGAAAACCTACAGTAATAAGGTTTCTTAAATGCTTCAACCTCCCTTATAGCCCACTGATCGAAGGTAGGGGAGGTAGGTGGCTAACAGGACAAGGGGATGTGGATCCACAATCCGCATATCAATAGATTTCTAAGAAGATGGAAGGAGAGACCCCTGGTCCTGGAAAGACTGGATGTAGGGGAACGCCGGGACAGAGTAACGAGAGGGGGTTGAATGGAGAAAAGAGGGAGGGAAGGGGGCTTATGGGACGTTCGGGGAGGGAGGAAACGGGAAAGGGGAAATGATTTGGAATGTAAATTAAAAAAAATAAAATAAATAATAAAAAGAAAAAAAAAAGAAGTAGTTCTTAGGGGCGATTCCAATCTTTGTTGTCTGCAGTCCGGTGCACTAGCAATACATCAAACACGAATCAGCAGCAGCTAGCTTCAGAAGAAACTGTGAGACTCTGCTGATCGGCATGAGTCTGCTAAAGTGTCAAGGAGCAGCTGGAATACCACCAGAAGTTCTTTAGTGTGTCTCTGACTATGAAGTCACAACAAAGACCAGTGAAAAGAGCAAGGTGGACCAGTGCCAGAGTGCTGTCAGTGAAGACCAATAGAGACCAGCGGAGAATTGACAAGGTGAACCAATGCCCACTGAGACCTTTCCAACATCACGTGTCCTCTCAGGCATCCGCTCCAGCAAATCATCACATGCCCTTTCACCAGGCAGCTTCCAGAAAAACATCACATGACACAACTGAGTCTCCAACGATAGCACAAACTCCCACGTCATAAGCTTGGTCTGTGTACATCTACTACCGATCCATAACACCGCCACGCACGGCCCTGTAACATCCTCTGTCTCTAAAATGTTCCTTGTTGGTGTGTGTGAGGAGGAGGCCCAATCTAAACACGCTGGATGAAAATCAGTAACATTCTCATCAACTATTCCTGAGACCCTCACTGAGGGGAGTTAATGTGGATTAGTACTCAGCTAATGCTTTAGGCTACACAGGAAAACATACACAAGCCATATCTTCTCAGCATCCAAGCCTCAGAAGCTCTGGTCTTTACTGAGGTTGTGCACAACAAACTTCAAGAAATAACTCTTAGGTACCCAGTGAACTCATGAGGCCCCTTACTACAGAACCACCAGTGCACCCTTGGGTCTTGAGTCAGAGTTCTTCGGTGGTGATAAGCAAATGTGCAGGGCTGGGGGGCATTGTTAGACACCCAGTTGCCTCACTGTCACTACCAGAGCCTGAAGGAAGAGAGCTAAAATTAGAAAGGGAAAACGGAAATGGCCTAGGGATAAGAAGCATGTTAGGTCAGCATGCTCAGGCAGTTCACACTTTATGTAGCAGAACTGATGGAGCATTATAATTTATCTTCCCCTTGGCCTTGAGCCTTTGCTAGATTTCCAGAAAAGAAGACTCGCAGAGGAAGGAAGTGGAGAAGAAGAGAAGCCAGGGCAATTCCCACAGTAAGAAGGTGCCTGGACTGAGACGAGAGAGGGTGGAGCCTGGAAGCTGGCTGCTGAGACTGGCAGGGAAGGCTGGGTGCTTCGGAGCTAATGTGCTAGTTATGAGAGTTTCTTAATGACCATAACTCCTGAGGGAGGCGTGTGAGCGAGCCTGGCGCCAGCCAAGCTTGCACAGGCGCTCCTGTCCAGATGGAAAATGTGCAGGGAATGAGGGAAGAGGGTGAGAAGAGACCAGGGGCTGCTGAGAGTGACGGATGGCCTTTGGGATGGTAGGTCTGGCTCCCGTGGGATCAGGGTTGTACTGGATTAAGATGCAGAGACGGGTGTCATTTGGGTGAGAAAGAACCTCCATTGTGGGTTTCTAGAACCAAGTTCCTTCAAAGTTCTGTTAAAGTCTTATTTGGGTATCCCACCTCCAGACCTCTGCTCAAGACATTTCTCTTTCGTCCCCACCCCCCACCCCATGTGTTGATGGTATATGAGGCCAGCACAGGCTCCACTGTCTTCCTGAAGCAAACACCCAAACTCCCTCCCCTGACCCACCGACATTCCATAACAAACGTCCTATTAGTCTAGGATCCAACAAAGATGTGTGTTTGAGATCACTGCTTCTCAGAGTCTTAAAGTTCATTCTGGGGAAAAACATAAAACAAACAAAAAAAAACCTTTATTTTGTGGAAAAGACTTCATTCATAAAAACTTTTCTTTTTTGATATAGGGTTTTCCCTGTATAGCCCTGGCTGTCCTGGAACTCATTATGTAGACCAGGCTGGTCTAGAACTCAGAGATCTATCTGCCTCTGCATCCCAAGTGCTGGGATTAAAGGTGAGTGCCACCATGGCCCAGCTTCTTGAAGACATTGTAGGAATACAATGTGAATTGCCCAGCATGTTTAAAGCTGAGACTTCAAGGCCATTTGATGAAAATGGAAGGGCACTCTGGGCCACATCGGCCTGGATACCTGTATGTATCCCTCCCCGAGAACTTGAGCATATTGAGGACTGAGTGACGGGCTATCAGGAAACATAGGAAGGTGGACAATGGAGAGTAGAAGTCTCGATACTTTGTAGCAGATGAAAACGGTTTTATTAAGCTGCAGTTAAAATATGACAATCTTAGGATACTGGCATCCTAGTGCTGCTGTGACTAATGACTAATGACTACAATGTCACAAGTCAGTGAAGTACCTAAGGTCTCCTGATTTACAACTGATGAAATCAAATAGTATGAGTGAAAAATAACTTCCTGAATTAAAAAAGGTAGTTAGAGCCCAGGTCTAGGATTTGATCCCGAGGTCCTGTAACAGGACAGCATATGTCTGTCTATCTGTCTGTCTGACTGTCTATTTAAGGTTTTTCAAGACAGGGTATCTCTGTGTAGACCTGGCTGTCCTGGAACTCATTCTGGAGACCAGATGAGCCTTGAACTCAGAGATCTGTCTCTGCCTCTTGAGTGCTGGGATTAAAGGTGTGCGCCATCACCACCCAGCTTCTCAAAGAAGAGAGACACAGTCTCTATCTTCATCCTTCTCAGGCCCTCCGAAGGGTGATTCTTACTGGTCCCAGATGTGATCCTATGCTGCTACAAGTGCAGAGGTCCAGCTTGACTGGGGACTGTCTCTGAACCTCCTTCATATGTTGAGGCTCCAGAGTGTACAGCAGGGACCCTCACCCCACACTATCACTAGGGAGACCTCACAGAACCCCAGCTTGATTTATCTAACTAGAGACCAAATTATTGATTTAGTACTTCCATGTGCAATTTTGGCAACCACCAAAATCTAATATAGATGCCCACAAGCAAGAAATGAGGATCAACGGCTAGTTTTTAATCTTTTTCTGCACAGGAGAACTTGGGGCGAGAAAGGAAGCTTGGAGCCCCTTGGTTGGGCTAGTTATCTTCCACTGGTAAGCATTCTGGTTGATACTTTCATTGCAGTTGCAAAGACAAACCCTAATTATTTTGGGTAATAGACAACCCTTCATTGAGTCCTACATCATTTTATGATGCGCCTGATGAGGAAATGTGCAGCAGTTTAGGAGGACTAGGCAAAGAATCTTTGATTCCTACCCCTTTAGCCTTTCCTGGCACTCTGTCACCCCATGTGCAGGTTCCCATTGTCTGGTCAGATTCACCCCATCTTCCAAAAGGCCCTCTAACTTTACACAAACTCCTGTCTTGGTGACTTGCCAGGTCTTGTCAAGCGCTAATGTTTTCCCTGCAAGAACAAGACCATTCTGCTGAAATGATCCGCTGTGTCCACTGGGCCCTCACGCAGCTTCTCCAGGTGTTGCTGTATGTGCCTTTTGGGTCACTTCCGGGTTCCAAGGACACTGGCACACCCCAGGTTCTTCTTGTCCCAAGCCCACTGGCTCCCCAAGGCATTAGTGGACTTCCATGCTACCCCAGGTCTCATCCTTGGGGCCTGCTCCAGCCTCTCCTGCTGGCATCTTCAATCTTTCAATTAGAATGAGAGGTTACTATCAGTTCTTTCAGTATTACAGAATATTGCTTAAGTCCCATTTATTGGCCAGGCTGGCAACAGTGAACTTCAGTGAGCAGAGCTGACGAAAAGCCTTGGGCCCTGAGGAATTTAAGTTTGAACTCAGCAACTTCAAGATGGATGTGTTAGGAATTTAAAAGGCTTCTCTTCCCAGAATGCCTCTTTCTTAAAACACTAGGAATTACTGTTTAACACAAAGGGAAAAGGTACGTGTAGAGGAATTCTAGGTATCCAGTGTGTGGAGGAGGGACTGAGAGATCTCTTTGTTCTTCTAGAACTGGGAGCCACTGCTTACGGACCAGCCTGATTCCAACACTTGCTTTGTATGATCCACAGACTAAGAAGGATATTTACATGTTTTAGAGGTTGATAAAAATCAACAAAAGAACACTCTATGATCTGAAAACAGGGAGACCGGCATTTTCGTGCTGGTGCTTGGCCACACCCACTCATCCACTCACATCAGTGGCTGCCTTCAGGACTCAACAACAGACTTAAGTAGTAGTAACAGAGACTTACATGTGGCCAAAAAGCCCAAAACAGCTGCTGTCTGAACCTCTACAGCTGACCTCAGCCATAGAATCACCTGATGGGCACAGCCATTTTATTCCCTGGGTGCCTAAAACTGGCCCAGTCTGAGAAGCAGAAATCCCTCTGTCCTATCCTTCCTGCCAGAGAACCACACAGTGGTGTGACTATGGGGACTGAGGAGGGCTTGGAGCCCGCCCCTGAGTCCTGTCACCTCATTGGCACACTTGGACAGGCCTCAAACACAGGCCTCCTGCCCTGGTCATCTTCGGTGGAATTTGTCATGGTTGATGGAAGCTTTCACCTCTGGGTTCAATGATGCTGGACCTTCTTGGTGGTCATGGCTTTTCAAATGTGAACCTGTAGAAAGAACAAGACTTCAAACATCCCTCTGGCACCAGAGACCAGAGGTTAGATGGGTTCCCTGGTAGGAAGATAGGGAGAGAGGCCACGACTAGGAAATAAAGGCAGTGAATCCCAAAGATAGCCAGTTTCTTCCTCAACCTCCTGACTTTCAGGCACCCCACTGATGGACTGGCTCAACAAGGTGACAGCCTGATCAAGACATGTCATACAGCAGTTGGCATGTTGACATACTATCAACCATCCTATCTGTCTCCAAACTGAGCAGCCCTCAGGGAGGAAGACTCTTCAGAGACTTTAAACCCCCCAGCCTGTCCATCCTGACACCAGTCTTCAAGGGAAGCACTGGGGTGTGGACAGCAGCCCTTGTTAATGAATGGGCTTGGAAGATGAGATTGGATGTTTCACGTCCTGAGCCCTGCCTCCTATCCATGGAGGGTCTTTTGTCTCTGTGTGCTTGCTTCATATGTGTGTTTCCTCGCCCCCAACAGACATCTTTCTTAACTGCAGATTCTGTCTGTGGCGCATGAGATGTCTCTGCCGCTACCTGTTGCATTTCATGTTTATTTTCCTGCCTTTTAGTTCTTTACTTGGCAGAGAACATGAGCCCAACCAAGGCCCCTTAGACCACATCATTTCCAGACTGCATCATTACATCGTGGACCTATTCCACCACTTCGTTTTGAGTCTGTAAGATGGCCAGTCTTGCCTACTTTCAAGGCTGTTAAGAGAAACAGGATTAGCAAGATGTTCCAGAGCTGGCCAAGAATGGCCACTATATCTGTCTGTCACCCACTGGGAGGGACATTAGGGGAACTCTCAGGTTTTTCTTTTCTTTGTGGGTCAATGTGAGAGAGTACAAGACACTCTCCTGGACTTCAGTCAGGACTTCTACCTGACCAGGTCCCACCCTTCCCGCCTCACCTCAAGATTCCACCTTTTCTTTGGCATCAGCGTTGGGGACCCTCAACCCTGTCTGGGCCTAAGCAGCCCCTCACAACCAAGAAAACCCCTGCAGCTCTTCTTCCCATGACTCGTTCTCTTGGCTCATGGTCCACTACAATGTCCCCAGCCAGACCAGGCTGCAGACTTTTATCATTTGTCCCTACCAATCGAATGTTCACAGTGCAGGGAGTGGCTGTCCTACTCTGTGTCTCCAAGGCTCAACCACAGCATGCCTAAGGAATTTAGGGGTTTTTGGAAGGATGGTGTGCAGAGAGGAATGCTTGTGAAGAAGCATCTTGGACTGCTTCAGCCCCACTGCCCTCAGCTGTGTTACCAACAGCTGTACCGTGCCAGGCACCAGTCGGAGGCTCAGTACATGTTCTTTGAGTGAATGCATGGTGTCTTGGGATTTTGGGGTCATTTGGGATTCTTGAGCCATTTCTGCTGATAATTCCTAAGATTTCCTACACAGCCCTTCTACAAAAAAGCCCCACAATTCTACTCACAGTGGTTACCTCATGGGCAAGAGTGGGTGACGGAACCAGTGTGCATGAGACAGAAAAGCAATTTCTTCCAATCACAGAGCCAAGGGGTCAGAACCAAGTATAGGAATAGGATCTCAGCTTAAGAGTTTTACCCATTTGTAAGAAGGTCAGTATCTTGTACTTAGTGTTTTGTATCAGGACTGAACTGCTATGAGGTAATGAAAGCTTGACATATTGACACATGGCTAGGGAAACTGAAGGGCAGCAAATTCATTACTTGCATCTTCTGAGAAAATTCTAGAACCAGAAAAAAAATCTTTGTCAATGACACATGGAGGGTGACTCTTACAGCTACTGCCGATGTTTAGGGGAGAGAGGTTTTACATGTCACTTGTGGAAACGATGTGAGTGAGATCCCAGCCCTGCTGTGTGCTGTTTGTCATGAGTCCCTCTGGAGCCTGTCCCTCCTGACACAAGTCTTCAAGGGAAGCATGGAGGTGACCAGCAGTGCTTGCTAATGGATGGGCTTGGAAGACAAGAGCTGGGACAACCACCCACCGCTGACTCCACGTTCCCTTATCCTCTCCCCCACTGATCCCCATCACCCCCCCCATCACCTACATCCTGCCCTCCAGTGGAGATTCTTGCCCCTTTTGCTGCCTCCCTCATTACAAGCACGTAGAAGTGAGCTGCAGAACTCTGCTCAAGGATATATCTGGGTCTTGCCATTGAGGGTATCAGATGACAGAGAGAGAGAGAGAGAGAGAGAGAGAGAGAGAGAGAGAGAGAGAGAGAGAGAGAGAGAGAGAGACTGACTTTCTTCTCTCCTGGAGCCCAGGATAGCCTTTCACCATTCTGATCCCGACTCTCTGGAGAGTATCAGGGTGTTCCAGTCCTGACCCCGACTCTCTCCAGAGTTCCCATGGTGTTCCAGGGACTTCTGGTTAGCTCAGCATTACCTACAGTCTTTCATCTCAATTTTCCAATTGGCGTGGGTAAGTGAAGAACCAGCCTGCCTCCATCTTAGGCTTAAAAGCCATCTCACAGTAAAGACCAACTAGGTCCTTTCCTGTTCATGACCCAACTTCTGTCTCTCGAGGATTGGGCTATGCACCACCTGTAACTACAATGGTTCTGAACAGCCGGTTCCAGGAATGGCAGCCACGTCTCTCTCAAAAAGTTGTTCATAACCATCTTACGACCCTGCCTTTGTTTCAAAGGTTCCATGACCACCGATGGCCACCTTGCTGTGTCCACCTTCATTTCATTATGACTGACTTGCTTATGTTCTGCTTCTATAACCCCCGCCTCTTTTACCCAACAAATCTCCCTACCACTGAGTTATAAAAACCTTGTCTTCCTCAAATCTAAGGCTGGTCCCTCGAACCCCACCTTAGGGAAAAGCAGCCTGTGTGCTCAAATAAAAAAGCTTGCTTTAGTTGCTTGCTTTAATTAATTTGGCCATGATGGTTTGGGTAGGTGATTTTTCTCCTTCCACATTTGAGATTAACACAGCTCCTTCCTTCCTTCCTTCTTCCTTTCCTTCTTGACTTTAAAAATGTTCTAGGGGCTGGAGTGATGGCTCGGCAGTGAAAAACACCCATTGGCAACCCAGGTTTAGTTTCCAGCGTTCACATGGTGGATCATAACCGTCTGTAACTCCAACTCCAAGGGAGCCCATGTCCTCTTCTACAAGGGCAGCAAGTTTGCTTGTGGTGCACACATGCCTACAAAACATTCAGACACAGAAAATACATTTTAAATAAAGTAAAAATGTCCTAACTGACACAAATCTCTCTCTCTCTCTCTCTCTCTCTCACACACACACACACACACACACTTTTGATCTATGTACACACTGTGATGAACATAGATGCTAACATTCTAAATAAAATAACTGCAAACATACCTAACACATAGAAAAAAGTCATCCACTGCCATCAAGTAGGCTCCATCCCAGAGATGCAAGGATGGTTCAACATACATAAATTGGTAAGTGTATTCTATCATGTAAACAGACTGAAAGACAGAAGCCATAAGACCAGTGGCATGCCCCTTAAATAGAACTGAGTCCTTCCTTCCCACACCCACTCCAGAAGCCATCAATTGTGGAGAGCAACCCCGACATACTTTTTTTATTAGATATTTGCATTATTTACATTTCAAATGGTATCCCCTTTCCTTGTTTCTCCTTTGAAAACCCCCATCCCCTCCCCCCTCCCCCTACTAACCTACCCACCCCTTCCACTTTTCTGACCTGGCATTCCCCTACACCGGGGCTTTGAGCCTTCACAGGACAAGGGCCTCTCCTCTCATTGATGTCTGAAAAGGCCATCCTCTGCTACATATGAAGCTGGAGCCATGGGTCCCTCCATGTGTACTCTTTGGTTGGTGGTTTAGTCCCTGGGAGCTCTGGGGGTACTGGTTGGTACATATTATTGTTCTTAATATGGGGCTGTAAACCTCTTCAGCTCCTTGGGTTCTTTCTCTAGCTCCTCCATTGGGGACCCTGTGCTCAGGCCATTGGTTGGCTGTGAGCCATGGGTACTTTGTTTCCCCTTCTAAGAAGGATCAAAGTATCCACACTTTGGTCTTCCTTCTTCTTGAGCTTCATGTGGTCTGTGAGTTGTATCTTGGGTATTCCGAGCTTTTGGGCTAATATCCACTTGTCAGCGAGTGTATACCATGGTGTTCTTTTGTGATTGGGTTACCTCACTCAGGGTGATATCTTCTAGCTCCATCCATTTGCCTAAGAATTTCATGAATACATTGTTTTTAATAGCTGAATAGTACTCTATTGTGTAAATGTACCACATTTTCAGTATCCATTCCTCTGTTGAGGGATATCTGGGTTCTTTCCAGCTTCTGGCTATTATAAATAAGGCTACTATGAACATAGTGGAGCATGTGTCCCTATTACATGTTGGAGATCTTCTGGGTATATGCCCAGAAGTAGTATAGCTGGTTCCTCAGATAGTAAGTACTACATCCAGTTTTCTGAGGAACTGCCAAACTGATTTCCAGAGTGGTTGTTCCAGCTTGCAATCCCACCAGAAATGGAGGAGTGTTCCTCTTTCTCCACATCCTGTCCAGCATCTGCTGTCCCCTGAGTTTTTTATCTTAGCCATTCTGATTGGTGTGAGGTGGAATCTCAGGGTTATTTTGATTTGCATTTCCTTGATGACTAAAGATGTTGAACATTTCTTTAGGTGTTTCTCAGCCATCTGTAATTCCTCAGTTGAGAATTCTTTGTTTAGCTCTGTAACCCATTTTTTAATAGGGTTATTTGGTTCTCTGCAGTCTAACTTCTTGAGTTCTTTGTATATATTGGATATTAGCCCTCTATTGGATGTAGGATGGTAAAGATCTTTTCCCAATCTGTTAGTTGCTGTTTTGTCCTATTGACAGTGTCCTTTGCCTTACAGAAGATTTGAAATTTTATGAGGTCCCATTTGTCAATTCTTGACCTTAGAGCATAAGCTATTGGTGTTCTGTTCAGGAAATTTTCCCCTGTGCCCATATGCTCCAGGTTCTTCCTCACTTTCTTTTCTATTAGATTCAAGAATTCCCTTTGATGGCTTCCTGCCTAGGGCTGGAGTAGAGGAAGGTATTGACACAGAAGCCTTCCATGTCCCTTCCTCTCAACTGTGTGTCTGCAGTCATCAATATCACAGCAAAAGTGGCCTCTTTGTTCTTCATGGTCAGCAGGAGCACTGATCATGGGCCTTCACACAGTTTCTGGGGACGGCACAGACTATGAACACAGCACCCTGCTGTAGTCATACCATGGATTCAGTCAAGGCCCCCAGAGGCAGCCAGTACCGTGGGCATCACCATAGCCTCAGGCGGAAGCACAGGCCACACATCAACATGGCCCCTCTGGCAGCAACACAGACCACAGACATACATATGGCCTTCGGCAGTAACATGGGCCACAGACATTAACACAGACCCTGGCTGGGACCACGGACCCAGACCCGGCCCTCAACAGCAGCAGGGGCCTGGCCATAACCATGGATTCAAGTGGCACTGAAGGCCACATGATCAGCATCCCCACCCCACCCCTGTGGCAGCACAGTCCACAGACATAGACACGGCCTCAGGCTGCAGCACAGACCAGGGGCATCCACGTGGCCACAGACTTCCATGTGGCCCCTGGCATGACAAAGCAGACACAGCCTGGCTAGTTTCAATAGTAACTGCCCGGCAAGGCCAAAATACAACATCTTCAACAAACTGTCTGCAAGAAGAAGAATTCAAATAGATCCATACTTATCACCCTGCACAAAACTTAAATCCAAATGGAGCAAAGACCTCAGTAAAGAACCAGATAAACTGAACTCGATAGAAGAAAAAGTGGGGGATAACCCTGAACTCATTGGCACAGGAGACAACTTCCTGGACAGATTACTGATAGAACAGACACTAAGATCAGGAATTGGTAAACGGGACCTTGTGCTTAGCCAACAAAGCTGCAGGTTAGAGAATGGGAAATATTTTTTGTCAACTACACATCCAATAGAGCGTCACTGTCCAAAATATATAAAGAACAACAACAAAAAAAATCAAGGAAACAAGCAATCTAATTTAAATATGGGATACAGATCTAAATAGAGGATTCTCAATAAAGGAAACTCAAATAGCTGAGAAACACTTTGAAAAATATTCAATATCCTTATCCATGAGGGAAATGTAAGTCAAAACCATTCTGGGTTTTTATCTTCTACCCATCAGAATAGCTAAGGTTAATAACACAAGTGACAGCTCATGCTGGTGAAGATGTGGGGTAAGGGGAGCACGCCTCCATTGCTGGTGGGAGTGCGAACATGCAGTCACTATGGACATCAGTGTGGCGGTTCCTCAGGAAGATGGGAGCTCTCCTGGATCTTGAGCATACACCCAAAGGACAATTCATCCTACCACAAAAACACTTGCTCGACTATGTTCATGGCTGCTCTATTCATAATAGCCAGAAATCAGAAACAACTTAGATGTCCATCAATGGAAGAATGGGTATCATTAGTCAATGATAACCAGGCTACAATCATGGAACCACGGAGAGCAGGCACAGTTAGGGACTAGAGGGAACAGAATTATGAACAGATTAGGGGTGGTCCTGGAATGGAAGGATCTAGAGTAGAGGGGGAGGAGAGGGGATAGGAGGGGGAATAAGGGGAGAGACATCTAAAATGGGAGGCAGTATGAAATCCTAATATGGTAGAAGCTTCCTAAAGCATATGTATGTGTGAAGATGATCTAACTGAACTAGTCACATCAAAGGAAGAGCAAACCCCAGCTGGACATCTCTTGCCACCAAACGAAGCTTCTAATACCAGGATTGGGTTACATCTAATTGAGTTGTTGGCCAGAGGCGTGCCATGGGAATCCCCAAACAATCCATGCTGTTGCCAAGGCTCTCCACAAATTAATAGCAAGGCTCCATTGCCGAAAACAACCCCTGAACGTCTCACTGAGCAGGAATGCGGCTAGTGCCTACAGAGAGGCTTCACCCTTCAGTTCTATCATCTTTGTTAGGGAAAGTACTTGCACATTCTCAAAAGAGAAACAGAAATATAACCCAGCCACAAACCTCTGGTTGGCAATGGTGTCCTACCTGCAAAATATGCTAGGGTAATGGTAACCCAAAGTTTATAGAAGTAAACCAACAAGTATCTGATTTACCCCAAGGCCCACTCTATGAGAAACCAATTCTCCCCCTCCTAGACTCAATATCACTGTGTGTGATCCATCTGACAATTTCTAAATTAATAGTTTAATTAGTTTCTAAATTAAAAGTCCAACTTCCACGTTGGATGTCATCTATTACATGTAATTTTAAAAAACACGCTTCCTTCTTTGCCCAAGTCCAAGCCCTTGGCTTGGCTCTGAGAACGACTGCCGCCAGCCTCACTCAACTCCGCCGGCGTTTTTTCCAGGGAGCTGTGATTGCTCCCCCAGCTCCTCATGGCTACCTTCGCCAAGCTGCCAATGACCGCCCCAGCTGCCCTCTTTCTCCTCCTGCCCACCTTTGCTCTGTGGATGGAAAGCACTAGACAGTTTTATTATTTTAAAACTAGCCATATAACTCAATGGCTAGATGAAGAATTTCCTGCCCTAATCCTATCAGCTAGCTCCCACCAACCTCCTTGGCCGCCACTTGCAGTGGTGGCTACAAACTCTCAGGACCCCAAGACCTACATGTCTGCAGCTTCCTCCTTGCTCCAAGGCCTGGTCCAAAATCCTCTTTCTTTACATCCCTTCTCTTCCTCCTGGGACCTGGAAGTCCTACCTTTTCCCCTTCATCCAGAAATTGGCTTCTGCCTCCGTTATTGACACAGTCAATTAGGGAATCAAAACCTTCCCTTACAGGAACCCATATCTGACACTTCTTGGGTGTCCAAGAACCTGGCAGTGGTGGCACATGCCTTTAATCTCAGCACACGAGAGGCAGAAGCAGGCAGATTTCTGAGTTCGAGGCCAGCCTGGTCTACAGAGTGAGTTCCAGGACAGCCAGGGTTACACAAAAAAAAAAAAAACCAAAAAAAAAAAAAAACAAAAAACAAAAAACCTGAACAAACAAAAAAGCCCCACAGATAGCCACTAGATAGCCCCTACAAAACAATCAATAAAAGAAAAAATACATTGATATATTGTATGTATGTGTGAAATTTTCAAAGAATAAGGATTTTTTAAGTATCCTAATTGACAAAAAATTTGTACACACACACACACACACACACACACACTTTTAATAGATGTATAGATTGTGGAAAGGTCAAATCTTAAGTTATTTAACAAACACATTGCCTCATAAACTCATCATTTCGTGTGTGTGTGTGTGTGTGTGTGTGTGTGTGCGTGTAGTGTGATTAAAAACACAAAATCTACTCTCTCTGAATTTTCAAGTAGTTTGCTATTGCTAGTTACCACAGTGTAGGGTGGTGTGCTCTCTCTCCCTCCCTCCCTCCCTTCCTCCCTTTCCTCCCTCCCTCCCTCCCTCCCTGCCTCCCTCCCTCCCTCCCTCCCTCTCTCCCTCCCTCCCTCTTCCTCTTTCTCTTTAATTAAGCCACGGTAACACTAGGGCTTTGCATAGGGAACTATGTAGAAACCCAGAGACCCCCAAGCATTTGCGATAGGGTTTCGTGAGCTAGACAGCCTCATGAGACAATCTCCCTGTTCTTATTTAATTTGGTTCCTAAACCAGCCTAGAAGAGCCCGGCCTGACAGGTACCTGTTCAGCTTCAGTGAACAGAGCAAGCCTCCAATACCACTTTGTGGTCCCAGTAGCAGCACGAGAGAGCAATTGCCCAGGATGCTGGCTGCCTGCACTGCAGTCACTTTCATGGGGTGTACTAGCATCGTGTCCTTATTTTAATTCACATTTCCCTCAAAAGTGACACCTTTCCCTGTTCTTCCTGTCCATCTGTCTGTCCTGTTTTGAAGGCACATCTCCAGTCCTGTGTGTATTTCTAGCACGCAGTATCTCTGGCCTAGCTGTCATAGAAACCTACATGCTGCAGCTTTCCCTTGTGTCTACTTAATGCGTGTGGCCTGAGTGTAATCTTTGTAACATAAAACCTCGGTGAGCAGGAGAGAATCTGTAATACCACAGGCCACTTTTCCTGGCCTGTGCTTGCAAATCGCTTTTCCAAGTCAATAATATTTACAGTGCACCACCACAGAAGGTGCCCTTGCACCTTCTCTCAGTCGATACCCAGCCCTGTCAAGGTGAGTTCTGGTCTGACCTCCACCACCACAAATTTGTCCTGCATGTTCTGGTCCTCAGTACATCTGGAAGGAAGCAGACAGTGTGCGCTTCAGCCTCCAGCCTCTTTTGATCTGCAATATGTCTATGAGGTTCACCCACGTTCTGAGGTTCATCCACTTTCTGGGCAGTGGCAGTTTATCTGGTTTTGGTGCTGTATAATACTTCATGGTATAAATATGCTGTATTTTGGATTGTTTGTTTCTAACTTGATATGATGAAGAATGTGATATATGAGTATATTTATATTTCCACTAGTGTCTAGTTACATTCCCACCCACACCGTTGTGGGTGGGCCTTTGCTCGTCTCCATGCTGTCCAGCACTTGCCGATGATGGTTCTTAACTTTAGCTCTTATGTGATGCGTGTACCAGTGAATCTGATTGCTTCACCACTCCTCACCCTTTACAGGCTTAGAGGCGATGCACCGGGGAATCCGCAACAGACACCCTCTTTTAAGAAACTCCTGCTGAGTTTTCTGGTTACCAGTAAACTTTAGGCTAAATTATTTTTATGTATCTTTTGTATTCTTGTTTTTAACTTACAAGAGGTCTTTACATATACTGGGAAAGGATCTTCTGTCAGATATATATGGATATATGGTATGCGATTTTGTTTTCTCCTCACTTACGACTTGCTTTTCATTTCCTGAATGATTTGTGTTGAAGAACGGACGTTTTCCATCAGAGAAAGGTCCAGCCATCAGCTATGACCTTGGCTGTCCTCAGGAAGGCAGTCCTGCGAGGCCATCTCCCTGCCTCTGCCCCCAGGTTGTAGCTGTTCTTTCTGCCTTGTGTGCCTTCCTCTCTCTTCTGGAAGTGCCATTCTCCCCAGAGACCTGCTTTTCCACTTGGGGTCCCCGGAGGTAGCAGAGGCTGAGGCTTTTCTCTGGAGGAGAGCTGCTCTCTTTTTTCTGACTGGTACCTAGACAAGCAGGACTTGGGTGGAGCTCTGCTCTGCTCCCAGGGGAAGGGCTCTGCCTGTGGGGTGGTGGGCCCGGCTCCTTCCCTATCTCTTTAAAGTTCACTTCTCGGTCTCAGTCCACTCTGACCTCCTTCCGTATGTTCGAGCTTCCTTATCAAGTCCCTCACGGCTCTGGTTTCCACCCCCTGATGGGAGATGTGATCCTGACACCCCTAGAATGTCTTCTACGTAAGAGGCTGCTTCAGGACCTCTCGACAATGCAGGATTACAACATAGAGTTACTTCTACCTTAGTGACAAGATATTGAGCACAGGCTCAATACTTACACTCCACATTTGGCTCCAGTATCATCCAATCAAAAGACTATGTCATCGCATTGCCTACCTCTAAGGCACAGTTAGAAGGGCTCTTCCTCCTCCTAAGGGGTTTTTCTAATGACCAAGGCACAGCAGAAGCCCAAAAGTTTGTTGTGAAAAATGTGCATCCTCCTTTCTGCAAGGTTAAAATTTAACCTTTTGGGGCTGGAGAGATGATGGCTTAGCGGTTAAGAGCACTGACTGTTCTTCTGAAGGTCCTGAGTTCAAATCCCAGCAACCACATGATGGCTCACAACTATCCATGATCTGACGCCCTCTTCTGGTGTGTCTGAAGACAGCTACAGTGTACTTAGAATAATAAATAAACCTTTAAAAAAACTAACCTTTATTTTAGCTAGATGTGAACAACAGCAAAGCAATGCCTGCAACTTGATCAGCAACGGAGACTGTGAACATCTTCATAGCACATTATCATTATTTCAAACTGTCAGTCACACTTACCATTATTTTAATATTACAGATGTTAGACACATTGCTAGATTTTTGTATTGAGCCTGCTAATAAAGAAGCAACTATAACATAGGCACCAGATCACAAAATTTCTTTTAAAGCTACGTTGGTAGCTTATTTTACTATAATGTATCCTGTCATACACTTTATTCCAAGAAACAGTCCATAATGTTTTCAAAATTGGCAAAGGGTAAAATTATAAGAGAGGTTTAAAGAAGACAGCTCAAGGGTCCTCTGAAACCCACAGCCATTTCAAATGAGTGGGCGACGTACCCTGATGCCCCGGCAGCCGCATGCCTGGGATGGGAGCTACTGAAGGTCCACTCCGTTGTCTACTGCTTCCTGCCTTTGGCAATTCGGGGGTGAGGGTGGGGGGCTCTCTGTGGGCCAGAGCATGTGGCTTCAGTTTTCCCTGGATTCTGGCATTCCAGAGATTCTAAAAGAATAGGGCATCTCTTTCTCAGGTCAGAGGAAATGGGTAGCTATCCAGCTAAATAGATTTCATGCTTGACTTCAGGGGAATAGCCCGAATGATGATCTGTTTGGGAGAGTAAATTAAAGAGGTAAGCAGGCTCAGGGGCTTTGTTTGGTTTAACTTCTGATGCTCTGGTCACTCTCCTGAGCATCTCAAAAGAAGAATACAGTTTGACAGACCTCTTCTGCCAGCATCCTCCTCCCCAGATTCTGACCAGATCCTGCTTCTTAGAGGGCACTGACCTGGAATTAGCTTGAAGAAAAACCCTTGGCAGGACCACCTCCCTCCAAGCCAATCAAAACGTGACTATTCTTTTGTCTCTGCTCCAAGCACTGGGTCTTGATTTCACCCTCATCTTTTCTAATTAGTAAGCTCCTTTGCATTGCCTGAGCCCAAGGCTCACGGAAACCAGCTGCCCTCCTCTCCTAAAGGTAATGTCCCTATGTTCTTGCTGACGTCGAATATGCCAAGCATGGCAGTGTGCAGCTTTAATCCCAGCACTCAGGGAACAGATGCAGGGAGAGCTCTGTGAGTTTGAAGACAACTTGGTCTAGATAGCAAGTTCTAGGTCAGCTGGGGCTACAGAGTAAAAGTCTATCTCAAACAAGTAAATGGAAACTTAAAAACATTGAAAAATATGAAACTCTATGTGAAAGTGTGTGGTAACATTCTATGTGAGTCTATTTCCTGGTCCTACCATGAAGGACTCGGGGATGTGCTGTTCCTATGGCTGTATTACATTTTGGTCAACAGAGTATCTTCCTGACTTGCCCACGTCTATCCTTCATCCTCCCATTCCCCATGCAGCCTGTCATCTCATGTCATTCAGCAGGAGTAGGAAGTGCAGATGCTTCAGCTTCGGTGAAGTTCCCCTGACACCTATGTCTTCCTAGGTGGCTGTAGCTCACCCCTCCCCCTCCCCCACTAAAGCCATTCGTTTTGTTATGTTCAGAGAGAAATGAATGTGACATTCTGCACATGCCATTCTTCCAAGCACTGTAAGTTCCCTATAAAAAGCTGAGCTGTCTTTTGCCACTATCGGGACCACTGTCCGAATGGTTGAAGAAGAGGCAGTTTTATTAGCTCTGTTTTTGCAATTGTCTGTCTTACTCCAGAGGCAAAGAGGGGGGAACACGGCTCCATGCTGGCTTTGTTTCATCGCTCTAACTAAGTAATGAACTAATGGACCCTTCGGAGCAGTTTCTAGCCATTGAGTGATGGCTGTCCGATTCTTGGATACTGCAGGAAGCCTAACGCGGAGCAGTGCTGTAATCCGAAGGCAGGCTGCCCTGCGCTCTGAATCACAACTGGAACTAAGCGAGTTTCTTTCTGACCTTTCCTCTAAGTTTCATTAGGCCTTAGATAAGTTCATATTTTGGCTCCTAATTTACTTATCCATAAAAGAGCAAAAGAGCCCTGGATATGCTCTCAGTCTGTTCCGGTTCTGTCCTTTTATTTATTTATTTTAAATTTTTATTACATTGTGAGGGCAGGGGATGCTGTAGCATCTAGAGGTCAGAGGCAAGCAGAGTCAATTCTCTCCTTTCACCGTGTGGGACTCTGGGATCAGGCTTGGCAGCAAGCACCATCTGGGCCTGACCTTGGCCTCTGTGCTGTCTCACTGGCTCAGTTCTGACATTCTAGTATTCAGTGTCATGAAACACACACACACACACACACACACAGAAAGAGAGAGAGAGAGAGAGAGAGAGAGAGAGAGAGAGAGAGAGAGAGATATTAAAATATCCAATTATAGCAATCCAGAAAAATATAAAAGGGATTCTGTTTTATATGGTGCTAAAGATTCCCATTTGACTCTCCAATCTCCTAACTACTCAGTATGTGTACGCATGAAATTCTACTAGTTTCCTGTAAACTATTTTTGAAAAATTAGTTGGGGCCAGTATAAAATGTTGCCTGTTATTCTCCAAGGCTCAGAACCACAGCTGTAGGACGGCCATGTACGTGGTACACTCTTCTACCAGCAACTGTTGAAGGCTGAGTTTTATGACGATTTAACCTTCATCATCTAAACAGTGTCTTGTAGGGAAAGAGCATGAGGCCGACAAGCAGCCCGGAGTTCATTCTGCTTTGATTCCATCTGCTGACGCCGTGGAAGGTCTCTCCGTCAGGATCCCTGTTCCTCAAGCATCAGAGAGACTTGGGACAGGTCTGCCTCTGCTCCTGTTCTTACATCTCTAGGTTTTCGGGGAAGGACACAGTGCTGCTACCCGCCATCACACTCAAGCCTAACAACTGTAAACATGCTGACCTCTGTGTGAAGTCTGCTTGTGTGTGCTGGACTTCAAATACTATTCACTAAATGGCTGCCTTTCAGACAGAAACCCTGCTCCCACCCAGAGCTCCAGTTCTCAGCAGGCTTTGATTTTTAATAGGTTTCTCTTTTAGTTTTCAGTTTTTGAAATTAAAATATAATTACATCATTCTCCCTTCCCTTTCCTCCCAGCAACCCCTACCATGTTCACCCCTTTACTAACTTTCAAACTACGGCCTCTTTTTCTTTGATTATTCTCTCTCTCTCTCTCTCTCTCTCTCTGTATGTGTGTGTCTCTCTGTGTGTATATGTTTCTCTGTCACTCTTTTTGACTATGTCTCTCTATCTTTCTCTCTGTCTCTGTCCCTCTCTCTGTCTGTCTGTTTCTCTCTGTGTCTCTCTCTTACACACACACACACACACACACACACACACACACACACACTCACTCCTTAATACAGATTTACACCTGCTCTGTCCACGTAATATCCATGTATAATTTTAATGCTGTGCCCACGGTCCACAAAGGATGTTGGAGGGAAGAGGCAGGACTGTGGTATCCCGGGCAAATGTAAACGGCATAGACTGCCACCTGATGCTGCTTTTCATCCATATAAGATTATGGGATGCCACGATGTCCTGTTAGCCACACTGTTCTCCCACCGAACAAAGTTCTTTCTCTTTCTCTTTCCCATTCTGTTCTACCCCTCAGCCTTACTGATCACTCTGCTGCATTCCAAAGGCCTGGCATTCAGTAGTTGAGAAGGTATAAGCCATGCCCTGTGTGGGATACACATGATAGGATGTGGCATTCAGAGAAAGGAAACTACTTTTACTTATGGAAGTATGAGGCACTAAACCATCTGTATTGTGGAGAGAATAAAAAAAAAATCCAGTCATTCTGATGTTTTGTCTATACAGTACCAAACATCTGGAAGCTGGGTGACAGACTAAATCTTTCACTTCATATTCCGATTATTTTTGAGTTATGCTGAAACAACTTAAAATCAGCTACATCCTAAACGATTTAAGCCCCAAGCTTGCACTAATTGAAGTTCTGAAGTGATTGAAGAAGCAAACGCAGCAGAAGCTATGGGTTGCTTCTTTATGCAATATGCTAGGTTCTTAAAAAGACACACCCATTGCAACTTTCCTGTACCAACTATGGAGAGGACTCCCAGAAATACTGAGGCTCAGCTCCTGAAGATACTGTGTACACTTTTGTTTCACAGTGGAAACACTCTCGGTTTTCAAACTCAGGTCAGTACTTGAAGAGCTAAAAACAAGCATTCCAAACAAGTCACTTCCTCCAAGCAATTTTAAAATACGCATATTTCTCTCAAGCTCAGCAGGTCAGCAGAGTTCTAATGAGGTCCACCAGGAGCCTTTTAAGGAGACATTTTGGAGAAATAATTTTACTAATGCAAAAATTAAAAAAGTAAAGATTCTATCCACTAGAGCCACCTTGAACTCTTGCCACACAAACACGGGTGGAGACGATGCTTAAGCAGTGTGCAACATGACCATTTGGAAAAAACAAACTATTTTGTGTTGAGAATTGCGTTTCTTGTTTGTTCCCACATTAAATTCAGTTGTGGGATCTAACACTTGCTATGTGTTCAGAACACATTTCCAGGTATCAGAGGACACGGCTCACATTCACTCAGGATTCTCAGCTGCTAAGGGGCTTTGCAGGCATGACTTACGCCACGAAAATTCCAATATATTTTTGATTATTTCCACAAAGGTATATAGAGTGTGTACATTACACATACCAATATTATTGAGCTGAACTGGCCTGGTGCCGCATTTTTGCTGATTCAGCCCCTGGTTCCTCTTTCCCAGATTACTAAAACAACTTTTCTCCATAAGCAAGAGAAATACAGAGGGCCCTTATTTTCACCCTTAATTATACCAAGTCCAAAGTCAAAATCAGACCAAATTTTTTGAGCCTTATAGAATAAAAAAAAATGTTTCCAGTCTTCGCTGCCACCCCAAGAGCTTCAATATTTGGAAGTGAGTTTGCTTTTCGCTGATGAACTTATACTTAGCTTTTTCTGCTAGGGTCAGCTCTCCAATGTAGGCTGCTCCTGCATTTTTATGCTGTGTGTACTATTTTGAGCAAGGCAGGCCAAGATCTTCCGGTTACAGACTAGTAGCAATACATATTTTTTAGTTTCACACAGAGAAAGGTACATTACCCAATGCTAGACTCTACAGATCACCTTCTTTGACTCAGCGAGGGTATCTCCAGAGATCTGGGGTCTATATTATTTATGAACACAAGGGCCAGTGCCCATACACACAGAATGTTCTCGAAGTTAGGTTCTCTGTTCTCTGACACATTCAGCAATCTGGTGCCCGTGGGACTCACTGGGGGCCTAGGTTAGCAGGAAGGTTGGGGACATTTCCACAGCACAACCTTTAGGACTAGCTCACTAATCAACACAAATCTCAAGGAGTCCCGGGCTAGGCCCTCAATCGGCATTCCTGAAACCGAGGACCACCAGCTGAGCCTTAAATAGATGCAGATGTGACAGACAGAGGAGACCCCAAGGAGGGCGGCCTCTCCACTCACAGGTCCGTCCCTGCACTGGCGAGTGTGCCCACCGGCGGTAACGTACCAGAGGATGGGGTGGACACACCGGGTTGAGAGGTCCTAGGTTTGAAAACAATTCGGTATGATTCGGGCCGCCCCTCTGGGCCTTGCTGCTTCTTCCTCAAAGACGATGTGGTTGACCTAGTCCGGCCGCCCGGGGCAGACTGTCGGGCCTGGCTGGGGGGGAATCACAAACCTAGCCTGATCTGCACAGGGACTGCTTTCGGAGGCTTGGCTCGCTCAGCGCAGGGCCAAGACAGCCAGTCTACGAGTCACTCCAGACCTGGGAGTTTGGGCGCGACAGCGTGGAGCCCGACAGCGAGGCTACAGAACCGAGGACAGTGTCTTGAACTTTGAGGACCCCAGGTTACCAAGATGTGGAGCCCGGGGCTGACAGCTAGGCGCAACGAAACTGCCCAGCGGTTCGAAACTATGAGAACCCGCTACCCTCGGGTCCGTGGCCGGAGGTCTTGCAGAAAAACTGGGAGAAGGGAACCGAGCGCACTTCCCCTGTTAGGTCTGCCCTGAGAGCGACAACCAGTAACCTCAACCTTCCGTACCCCTCACCCCCAGCCTGGACGGCACCACTCACCCCCTCTTGGTCGCCCTACCTTTCTCTCTCGCCTTCCCTCTACCCACCCCCGCCGGTACCACTCGGGTCACCCAGAGGGATGGCCGAGATCCCAGCTGCACAAACACTGGGGACAGCCCCCGTCCGCTACAGGACCTTGTACCATCCCCGCCCCAGGACCCGGGGTCCCCTCTCTACTTCCTGGGAAGCGCAGAGCAGCGGGGTGGCACCCTGGAGTCGATGACTGCCTCCAGCACGGGTCTCACCGCCTTCGTCCGCCGGCGCCCGGTGCTTCTAAGTTTATCTCCGCAGCCCGCAACCGCCAGGCCAGAGTTCCCCGAGCCCCCGCCGAGCCCGAGTCCCCCCTTCCCTCCCAGCCCTCGCAGCGCTGGGAGGCACCCACTGCAGCAGATCCCCGGCCTCAGATCTCTCCTGCAGCGGACCCGGAGACACAGTCACCAGGCGGGCTCCGCCCCGGGCGCCGGCTGAGCCGCTCTCCCGCACCTGCACCCACCTCGCCTGCTCGCCTTTCCTTCTGCGCGGAAATGCCACTGGCTTCAGACAATTTCAGACAGGCTCCCAGCAATAGAGGGGGGTAGGACATTCCGATCGCTGGAGAGCGAACTGGCTCCAGGCGACCCGCCTTAGTGCAGAGACCCATTTGCCTGGCCTGGAGAGGGGACAGCCCAAAGAGCGAGGCTAACCCCAAGTGATGAACAGCTTCCTAGTATAGCGAAGGGCTATCCAAACCATTCCTTTCTGCAGACCTGGCAGGACCCGGAAGCTGATCGTAAGCAAGAGCAAGAACGTGAATTTATTGGCGTAAGTCTCATTGTAAAAGGTCAACACAAGTAAGAGACACATGGTGATTACACGCCGGCGATGAGCGCGCTGGACGCGGCTGGGCACTGCGCAGACTGTCTCGGGACCTTTCATTTTCTGTTCAAAGTGCAAAATTAAGCTAAAAGGTTTTCTTACAGCAAGCAGCCAGGGGTGTACGGTGACTTTCCCTCTGAGGGAACTCTTGCCTTAAACAACACTCTAAGGTTTGTGCTGTGCAACAAAACCGGCAAAACAGAACCAAGCTAAAGGAAGGCTAAGTCCCACTGAGTGAATACTTCATTCAATCACGGGGGAAAATAGGTATTGATTTGCATAGTAAATCTGAATCACAAAGGGCCAAGCACCGCTTCCCTTTCAGGATACTATCTCAGCTTTCCTGGAATCCAAAGAAAACAAACAGCGTTGTCAGTATTTTGTTCCTTAGGGGAATAAATTGTCCTTTTGAGCCGTAGAGTGCTCCGGAGTGCTCTGGAGTGAGCCGTGCTGTATATATTAGGATATTTTGGAAGCTGATGCAGGTGTGGGCTGATTCAAATTACTTGGGTTTGTGCTCTTCTAAAGGGTCAAATGAAGGATCTGGTTTTAGGGGAGGTGGACAGGAATACGGTTTCCTGAGTGAAAACGCCTGTGAGCCCAGCCTCGCATGGTCCTAAATGCAATCCTGATCAGGCATCCCCTGATGGCCCAGGAAAACGATGTGTCTATCAGCAAGCATGTCAGCAGTCCTAATTATTTAATATTTGCACTCAATTAATCAAATGCCTTTGCCATTTTGAGAAATTTCACAAATAAGCAATTAGCATATGTAAAGCCTACAATCTGTTGATTTAACGATGAATTATTAAGGGGTTGTTCTCCTTATTTAAGTTGTAGGGATATTTAATAACTAGGAAATTCGTGGTTGTTGAAAAATAGAGCACACGAATTTCGGTGTTAAATATTCTAAAGTTGCAGAATTCTGACAATCACACAAGTACTTCTTACAAAGTTATTTTGGAACAAAATCTAGGAAATAAAATTAGAATATCCTGGTCTTAATCTCTGAAGATATTGATGAGTCATCTATATGGTTTCTTAAATGATTTTCTACACAAAAATTCAGAGACCTTTAAAACCCCTGTTATAAGATGTACATTAGACTATGTCAAGACAGGCATTTAGTTCTATGCAGCTATTACTCCTTCTAAGCCAGCACACGAAGCTAACAGCCATGTTGGTTTCATTCCCTAAATGTTAGTATCTGAAACTCCCTGAATGTAACTGACCTCGCAGAGTTGGCTTATAGTCTGTAAAACCTACTGGGAAACTTTACGTACAATTATGCAGGTCACTAGTAGTTTTTAAGTCACTAAAAACTAGATACATAAATTTTCTGGCTTGAAGGAGAGGCTGTAAATCTAGATCTATGACTTTCTAATGGGAGATAAATTATAGCTTATTGAGACTTGTTTTATTCTAAGGAAAATAATAATTTTCTTTGCTGTCAGAGATGCCCATGAGGGCAACATTTTATTATATTTTTGAGGGCTGTTAAATTTGAAGATTAAACAAATAACTTCAAACCATTTATCAGAAAAGCTTTCAGACCATTAATGATATTTTGCTTCTGAGGAAGGTATTTGAGAACAGAAAAACAGTCATGTTAATATCACACTTTCATAACCAATAATCTATACATAGAACCAGAAATATGTGCCAATAAAAATTAAACGCCAGCGTCCAGGTGGAGGACACTCTAAATTATGCTTGGCAGGAAAAGAGTTTGTTGCCAACAGTTCTTAAGTTCTTTTCTTTATGATAATGAGGTGGTTCGGGGACCCCTCTCACCAACCTTGCACAATCACAGCTCTGTGTTTGGGTTGTGTGGGGGTCACCCCACCTCTAATCTCAACTTAACCTTTCAAGGCAAGGAAATAGAGGGGGATGCTGAGGCTACTCTGTCACACATAAGGATGTATAGTTTATTAATAGGAGAATTTAGCTTAGCCCTCTCGCTATTCATCTGAAATTAATTAACTGTGTAGAATTACAAGGTGGGTGTATCCCAGACAGCAGGCCCCGCTCGGACTAATCAAAAGGGCATATGTTGAATGAACACGATTTAGTTAAGGTTAATCCAGTGAAGACGATACGTCCCTGGTCTTAATTACTCCAGGTGATAGATTGTGGGATGGGAAAATAGGAAGGAAGGGAAATTTGGTCCTGCTGAAGACCAGGATTTTCTAATTTAATTTAGCTCTCTGTTTTCACAGTTTCCGTTCTGAGAGCAGGACCACACTCTCTGGGTTCTTGTTGAAGGTTGCTAAAAGACAGAAAATGAGCATTGTGCATTTTAATTAAATAAAAACAAATATGACATTTCAAGGATGTTTGTGATTGTGTACTTATATAGTTACAAACTTGTCAATTGGGGAATTTTAGCACAACTCAGTATATTCTTGCTGAATTCTCTCGGAGGTTATTTTTCTAAACTTTTGGTGCCCTGACTCATTCCATGTAGAGCACAGAAGTACCTACAGGGCTTCAATGGTGAAATGAATGCAGTAGTTATTTAGAATAATACAGTGTAAAATTAATTAGTACACAACGACCATCATGGGTGAGCCGCAGAAGGAGAATGCAGGGTTAGGAAAGCAAGAACACACCCAGTGGTTCCGGTTATGTGAAGCTGAAGGTACACACACCCAGTGGTACCAGTTGTGTGAAGCTAAAGAAAAAAATCCACAGCATTTCCAGGCAGAACAGTGTTGCCCTCAGACGGACGGACGGACGGATGGACGGCCAGCATCCAGCAGCCAGTTTCTGGCCACCCGTCATGTTTGTTTCTTACACAGACTCACTGAGCTTGTGGATCTATGAACCTATGATTTGTGTGTTTTCCTGGATTTATCTTTTGCTTCAACAAAACATTTGCATCCAAAACGTTTTTTTAAAAATACTTAGAAGTGCGAGGCTGGAGTGTGGACAACGTGTATTTTAGATGAGAGGGTTAGGGCAGAGGTCTGAGGAGATACTTAAAAAGAAAATGTAGAAATTGTCTTCTTATCGTTATTTGTAGGGCTTGAGGGAGTCCACATGGCCACTTTAACTTCACACACCTACAGATCCTCTCGGGCGTCCAGTCTGCTCCAAGTATCTGGGTCCTTCTTGTCTCCTTGGTGTGTTTAAAGCTGAAATGTGAGTAAAGTGCCCCAGACCCTTCACTCTCTGTCCCTGGCTAGGTACAACTATCATCTCAGTTTGTTTTCTTTACACAGATGCAAAGAAGAAAAAAATCGTCGGATGATTTTCAGGTTTGTGATCCGTTTTCTGCTCAGGAGCGGGTATCTGTTTCTGATTTATTAGCATTTGAGCCTCTCGTTTCCTGCCATTGATCAAGCCTAATACTTAGTTGAGCTGATGAGTTTTATATGAAATCTGATATTTCAGGAAGACAGAAGGTTGAACCCATTTTTAATATCTTTCTGTTCTTCATCTTTTTCAGAATTTTACATATGTATGTGATACCATCAGAGGCTCAACAACATCTTTTGTGTGTGTGTGTGTGTGTGTGTGTGTGTGCATCTTCATGGTAGAAAACATTTTGTAAGTAAACATGTATTTATCAATAAAATGGATGTTCGTCAAGTGTCAGTCACATTCTGTCCTTATATTTACGTTTTCGCTCTCCTACCAAAACACACTGTCCCTGTGGTACAGCTAGCTGAAGGCTATGCCATCTCTATCGACGTCTCAGTTGATCAGGTCAACTCCGGGAAACATCTGCATTTGATCATTTTGCACAAAACTCGGCCTTCCTAATGCTGGACTTTCCTGGAATCAGCTGCAGACTGTCCAAGTCTCCCTCAGGAGAAAATAAGAAAAAAAAAACTTTCTGAAACTATATAATGCCTAGACTAATTCCTTCTTGAGTGAGCCCAGGGGCGTCTGCAGTTCTAGGGTCCTAGCTGCGATCATACTTTGGGAAAGAGTTTTCATTCGTAGGAAAAGGCCATTCTAATTATTGCCAAAGCTAGACCATTTGTTTGCTCTTTATCCTTTTGAGTACCAAGAGAGAAAAACCAATAGTAACTGATAAGATGGTCGCACACAACTGCTCAGAGCTCCACCTCTTCCAGAGCCTGGAGAGGGGCAGATGGGCTGTGCCCCCAGGCGCCAGGGAGCAGCTTGGCAATGTCCAGGTGATTTTCTTTTCTCTGTTTCTCTTTTCTTGGTCATATTAGTCTTATTATATTGTTGATATATATATATATTCAACAGAAAATCTGAAGGATACTTCTCTTTCTCAACTTAAGCAAAATAGTAATAGCAACTTTCAGGATAGTTAGCTAGCCAGAGAGGGAATTTCATGGGCATAAAATATGTCTTCATTACTCTACAGAAACATAATTGAAATGTAAAAGAAAATTGGAAAAAGCTGTTCTATAATCTTTTAATTAAACATAATTAAAAGTTAAAGCATAAGACAGCATGGTAAATGTTTTCTTAAAACTTGGGACATCTTTAAATCCATTCTGGTAGAATATTTCGGAAATACCCAGTCAACTGTTTATAAAACTTGTTTACCACATTTTAACATGTTGGAGTCTTACTGCCTTCCAGTCAGAAAGAGGACAAAGGGGCAGAAAAAAACAATAAAACAAAAACAACCCAATAAATTGGCTACATCTTTACTTAAAATCTCCTTAGCATCCCAAATTGGAGGCAAAAGATGGGGGAAGATGATCTGCACCTTTAGGAGTTGTGGGTGTAGTCAAGAGAAGAAACAAATACCTGTAAATGACAGAGAAAGGAGGCCCTCTCAGCCAGTAAGGGATTCAGTCATAGCACATGTGGTTCCCACCTTCCTGGTGTTGGGCACACCACAGGGACAGTCATGCCATGGTTATAAGTGGAGCCACTTTCTCTGGTCCCATAGGTCTTAGTGCTGTTGTTTATCGCTGCTGTGTGCTAAGGTCAGAAGAACTGCACTTGAACCCTAACCTGGCTGGAACAAGGAATAAAACAATGTTATCTCACAAGACTTTGTCAAGAGAGAGAGAGAGAGGAACTCAATGTATTCTCCAAGTACTCAAGGCCATGGTATGCACGGCGTTCAGTGCTGCTAGGGCCCACCTCTTTGACAGCAGCCAGTCCTGTGGTTAATAGATGCTGAATCCCTCTGGGTGAAAACGAACTTGTTTGGTAAAAAGTAGCTTTTTAAATACTCCCTGTTGTGGAGGCTACTAGCTTTCCCAAGCCCCAGCCTATTTACCACTATGCAGGCTGTCACAGGGTCAGTCATATCACTATGTTCTCCCTTTGTGCAAAGTAGCAGACTGTTCAAATAAAGGATGACTTTTTCCCCCATGAAAGGACTAGGTCTTAAATGCCTTTATTGACTATAGAGACACTCCTTGGCATAAAGGCTAGTGTCTGCTTCAGACGATGGATGTCTGGCTCCATATTATGGGAAACCTGGCTTTCTGTCTCACTGCTCTCTGCAAAGGAGCCCAGCACTTTTTCTCATCTCGGCAAGTCCTCAAATGAGATCATCTTGGATCACCAGATCTCTGGAGAACCCCAACTTTCCTCAGCCACTTCCTGCTTTCCAGTGAGGTGAGCCCCCCCCAGGACCCTTGTGCCTTTACTGCCCTCTGGCCTTCTCTTGTGCTTCACCACACCTCTTCAGTCACTTCATTGCCTCTTCAGTTAATCACCCCGTGTCCTTCTTCTTCATGTAGTCTGCCATCTTGGTTCCTCCTTTCTTGGCCTTACAGACCATTCTCCTCACTTACCTTGGTTCCAACTGGGTGTTCAACAACATTCCAACCATCCCGAGCTCATCCTTCAAGCACTAGCTCTCCCAAGTTTTGCCCTTTGCCTGATTCCAAACTCGCTGTCCCCTACCTTTGTCCTGTCCCCTTCCACATCTTTCCTTATTCCTGAGACTCCACCATTCCATATGAGGAGCAAAGATATTGTGTGGGGCAGGGACCAGGCAGCTGGAGCCATGGTCTTAGCCACTCTGGAGTCTTCCTCCTTGCACTAATCTTTCATTGTGCTCTACATAGTGAGTTCCAGGGCAACAAGAATCACACAGAGAAACCCTGTCTAGAAACAATCACAACAGAAGGCCAGTCCTGCACTTGGGTTAAAAATCCCAGTCCATCTTGCTAAAAGTGCTTATTTAGATATAAGGACAGTTTGATGCTGCTCTAAGCATGAAGGAAGATTTTTGCCCATTTGCTGGCAAATTACTACACACAGAAGAAGCAGCAGGGTCTGTGTAGTGCACAAAAGTGCACGTGAGATCAGCCTCCTCAGGGGGAGGCACTCCCTGGGGAGGACTGAGACTTGTGGTGGTTGAGGGGCTCTAGTGATGGGAAACAATCACAACATGCTCTTGCTGCCCAACTTTCTAACTTCTAAGCAATTAACATCTTGAAAATATTCAAACACTCCTGAATAACCCATAGCTCAAAAATGTCGAATAATTAGATCCCTCTAATAAGTAAATACTTCTGGCACACCTAGGCAATTAAAGTCTATACGTTTCAATATATCAGTTTCTCCTAATTGCTTAAGTGACGTGACAAACCAAATGGCAAGAATTTGATGATTTTAAGACTCATCCATTTACTTATGGGACTTGACTCAAAAGGGGCATACCCCTCACCCAAAATGTGACTCTTCTTCCCTTTAGTTTTATTCTTAATTGGACATTTCTAGATTCTTCATTTTCACAGAAGGTGTGAGTTTTAATCAGTTCCCCTAATAAGTCAGAAGTGACTTTTTAGCCAAGCTAAGGTTTGCAGTTTGAGTGGGTGGCCTTGACTGGAGATGGAGGTCCGACCATTGAAGCATGCTTCGCAAGATGGCTACTCAAAGGCAGTCCATGGCTCATTAGGAGCTCCGACACGTAGAGACTGATTGTTACAGTAGAACTGTCTGTCCAAAGTATAAACTATGATCATGTCTACCACTGTGGCTTGGTCTTAATATTTTTCCCCCAAATAAGGCTTGTTTTCAGTATCTTTCCATCTTGATAGTTGGCCTGATAAAAGATGATGTGTGGGTCTCGTTGTGTGAGTGTGCATGTGCTTGTATTTGTGCGTGCACAGACTGTGAGCTTGAGGCTGGGAATTGAACTTAGGGCTAAGAAGTTGGCTTACCACTGGGCCATACCCTAGCTCCTTGGAAGTCAATACTTCCTCTGAGTGTCTTATATTAGTTTCACTGTAGGTAGAAGTATATTTTGCTATTGCATGCTATTGAGGAGGCTGAGGCTAGAGAATCTCAAGTTCAAGCCCAGCCTGAGCAATATAAAAAAAAATACTACTTCAAAGGTAAAAATAAAACAAAATAAAGACACAATCAACAAAGTTATAGAGATGTGGCTTTGATTTTTCCACTCACTCCCTCTGGAATCTTGGGCCAATCTCCTTTCTTGAGCTTCAGCTGGTCTTAACCACCTGAACTGGGGCTGTGAATCTTCTGTGCAGGATGTGCCCAGGGCAAACAGGAGTTAGGGAGGTCTTTCAGTGGAGTCCTGGATCATGTGGGATCCTAAGGAATGGCGGAGAGAGATTAGAAGACTAAAGAAGGCGTAGAACCTCTAGAGAGGTGGAACCATGAACAACAACCTGGCAGGAGTATGTTCAAGTGAAACCGGAATCCTAGGTACGACTTGGCGAGCAGTCACAGTGGTGCAATTACAGTGAGCCTGACTGCAGCTACTGATGGCCACCTTCACCCCAGAACTCTGTTCTCGGCTGCTTAAACATGCTTCCTTCTTGACAACTGTTGAGGGTGTGTTTCTGTGGTGTAAGTTCAAGTCCAGACACTGCTTAGCAAAGTGTTGATCCCTCCTGTGCTATTTCTGTACCAGAGGCTGGAGAGGAGGCGTCTGCCTGCCAGGTACTGAGGACTGGCAGGTTGATGCAGGTTTGAATCCCAGCATCCACATGCCACCTTTCAGCTCTGTAACCCCAGTTTCTGGGTCTCTGACACCCTTAAACAGACAAATGTGCAAAACCGCCAATGCACAAAAAAATAAAAATAAAATGTAAAAAGTGAGTCACAAATAAAACAAGGCTTTGTTTGGGGAGGAGAAGCATACATAGAGGAAACTCCATTTTTTTTTAGTTGTCTACTTCACCTTCCCATAGCTATGTAGTTGTTCATGGAAATTTCTGGAAAGATTTAAACAACATCAGGCAAATTGTCCTCGAAGCAATACAGAGCCTCATGTGGCATGCCAAAGCTTCCCATCTGTGAGCAGAGGCTAACGGCTCTGTTGACCGCTTGCCACACATGCAACTTCTCCCACTGCTCTTCCTCAAATACTCTCAACATGTGCAGACTCATGAGGGCAAAGGCTCCTAGGAACTGGGGCTGCGTCTTCTCTCCGATGTCTAAGTGTCCTCTGAAGCAGGCTAATTGTGAAGAAAGGTGCTTCTGTACAAATAGATTGTCCTGAGCACTGGCTAGGGCTCTGGTCGCACTGAAATGAATATCCCCGCACTCAAGCCACTCACGATCTTACCGGGTGATGACAGTGATGTTTTAATAACACCAGCTGTATCTACCATGTCTGGAGCACCCATACTTCCTCTACTAGATACTGTACCTGTCTCTGCACACATCACTTGTCGATCCTCCCATGTTGTCTACAAACAGTAGTTACTATCATTCTCTTTATAAAGGAAGATGCCCAAGCTTTAGAGAGATTGTGCAATTTTCAATAAGGCCAGAATTTGTCAATAAGAGAGTGTGGATCCAAAGTTGGAACTCTGTGCATCTAAAGTGGACCCATAACTTCTCCCCTGCAACTAGCTAACAGCAAGGACTGCTAATTACAAACACACTGTCTTCAGTTACCCCAGCAATATCATGGCAGAGTGACAATACAAAAACAGACAGATTCAACAAACACATCCCTCTGTGTGTGTGTGTGTGTGTGTGTGTGTGTGTGCATGTGTATGTGAGTGTGTGTCTGTGTGTCTGTGTGTGTGTGTGTCTGTGTCCATGGATATGCCTGTATGTCTGTGTCTATGTCTGTGTGCATGTGTTCATGGTCATGCATAGGTGTAAGAGAATGAAGCTGATGGTACACTGGAATTTTCCATATTTTATTATTTTGCATATATATATATGTTTTACCTGCATATATGTCTGTGCAGGCACATGTGTGCCTGGTTCCTCTGGAAGTCAGAAAAGAACATCAGGTACCCTGCACTGGAATTACAGAAGGGTGTGAGCTGCCATGTATATGGGTTCTGGGAATCAAAACCAGGTTCTCTGGAAGAACAACAGGTGCTCAAACCACTGAGCCATCTCTCTGGCCCTTGGAAATATTTTTTAGTGAAAAGCAATGCCAGGCTTCTCAATAGTTTTATGGTGGCTGTTTCTGTATGTGTAGGGTTTTCCCTCATAAAACTGTTGCATATATTAACATACAACTATAGACATACATAGTTCAGAAGTAGGGAATTCTGGGAATTCTGATGTGGTGACTCATGCTTGTGGCCTCTTCCCTCAGAGGCAGCTTAGCCAGTCTAAGGGATGTGTATGGGGTCTTCATTAGGTACAAGAACATGAGAAGGAATCAGCCCAAGACCAAAAATCTAAAAGCCTCTGCTCTCCAGTGCTGCAAAACTGAGGAGACAAACAGTTGCAAGAGGCCGACGTCGGCTTTCCCTGAGTTTTGTCCAGCATTTTAAAAGGCTTTGTGGAAATTCCATCTGATTCCTGGAGGAAAGACAACAATGAACGTGGAAGTCGGGCAGCAACCTGAATCTCTTCATCTCCTCTCTCCTCTGTAGTCCCAAATCGATGGCTGTCAAAGGCTGAAGCATGCATTGCTCAAGGTCACAGCAACCACCCTTGCTGCAGAGGCCAAGATCCATATGCACTAGACAGCAACCACGTTAAGGAGTTGCCTTCATAGACCCGCACACTCTGACATATGAGGACACTGGGTCGGGATGCTCTCCAGATACTCAAAGATCTGCACATCAGTTTGATCCAGGAGATAAGATGGACAAAACAGCATCTGACCATCTATCTGGTGTTCTGAGTGGCTAGCCCTCAGCCTCAGAGCCAGAGGGAGAGGCTTGTGTGCTGTGAGGAAGTGTATTGCCTTGTGAATGCTGAGCAAAGTTCTTGCCTTGGACTCTAGTCCCAGAGTCGAGTCAGACAATGTCTTTGAGCAACTTGCTTGGGCCTAAGTGATTCCTTTAGTTCTTACAATTTCTCCCCTCAGCTGTGAAGAAGTGAACACAGCCCATGTCTGTTCTGCCTGAGTTGCACAGCACAGCTGACCATCTCACTTGCAATTGGTGAAGTAGAAGATGCCTGCCCCAGGTTAAATACTCACAGGTCAAGCCCACAAAAGTCACTCTGGTGGAATCTCTGACCCTGGTAAACTGAAGTAAGGTGAGAATCCAGGGTATAAAGATTTGGGTTGGAGGACAGGAAGCCCAAATGAATGCTTTTGGGGAGTGGGACCCCATTCTCCTTCCCGCCCACACCACTGTTAAATTCTCTCTCTTTGCTTGTACCTCCTGGTTCCCATTCTCCTCCTCAGGCCCACATCTTCACACACTGTCTTCCTTCCTTTGTCTTTGCACCTGGAACCTATGGACATGATTTGGTTCTGCTAGAGACCCAATGGAAGTGCTGCCCATAGAGGTCCCGTGTGGAGGACAAGAGGGCAGGGGAGATGGTGAATCAGTCAGCTGAGTGCCCTTGTCCTCAGAAAATAAGAAGCATGTGAATCTTGCTTTGGGTAGATTTTCTCTGATTTTATTAGTGTGGCGATGCTGTTGTTACACAACCCTCATCACAGAGAATGTGTGAAGAATGTCGTGCCAGTCACACATTACACTATTAATAATGCCTGTTTGAAAGGTCTCTGAAGCTGTGAAGCACCGAGTCTCACTCGGATAATAGACTCTGGGGCACTTGTGTAAGTGATGCTCAGAGTAAAGGAACAGTTTTCCAGTTTCACCAGAAGGAAAACCATCTAGTCCAGTAGATAGGATGGAGTCTACATCCATTTTCATCTGCACATAGGGTTTGTGTGCGGGATAAAAAACAAACAAACAAAAATCCCAAATGCCTTCCATTTATCTTCTCCAACAAGCTATAGAAACTTAAAAGTTGAGCCCTGCTTTTGCAAACCATAATCTCTCAGCTCCTAAGGTCACATCCTCAAGAATGGGCTGCCTGGGTGGCTTGGTTTCATGAACAGATGAATAGAGCAATGTTAATCAGGTAATTAAATCAGTGACCAGTGAAGGACTGGAGGGGAATTGGGGATTTGCAGGGCGATGTGAGGAGGATATCACAGGGCTTCCTTTAGAACTACAATCAGAATCTGGAAGAGAGGCACACCTCACAGTAAAGAACTGGAGAGAGAGAGAGAGAGAGAGAGAGAGAGAGAGAGAGGAAGAAGGAGGAGGAGGAGAAGAAGGAGGAGGAGGAAGAGGGGGAAGAGGAACAAAGGATGGGAGTCTACAGGCTCTCCTATGTCCACCTGCCACTCAGGACAGAACAGTGCCTGCGCTTTCTGACATTGGCTTCCTTCTTTTTAGGAGTGCAACCCATTTCTCTCTCAAGCAGGTCAAGAGAGAGCCATCTGTTCCAAGGCACGCGTGGGGGCGGGGTGCAGAGAAGGACAAAGCAGGCCCTTCTGGGCTCTCCCATCAGCCTCTCTGAGGATGATTTACTCTTCCGCTTAGAAGCACTGGTACTAAGATATAAACATCACTGAGACAAGTAACAGATTAAATCCTGAGCATCCATTAGCCCCCAGCAGGACAGAGGCAGGAAAATAGGAGATTCTAAGCAAAGAGTACCCAGCATTGGGGTCAGAAGGCTTGAATTCAAGTCCCAGTATTCCTTGAACACATGATCTAGAGCAGGCCACTTAACTGCATGGAGTCATGGGTATCTATTTCCTTCCTAACTGATGAAACAAGTAGAATAGTATCAATGCCAATGTGGAGTAAGAGAAACATTTGCTACGCATGTTTCTTTGCTCTAGAACGAAGTGTATTCATTGTGACTAGATAAACTTTATCATATCTTTTGGACAGTGAGGGCTTGCTGGGAGGAAGTTTGCCAAGAGGCCTGTGTATAAGGGATGGAGAGAAAGGGAGACTGCCAAACCAGGAATATGGTCCAAGGCAGGCTGGTGGGAACAGGTTCACACACCTGCAAGGCATCGCAGGGAGCTGAGGCCTTGAAAAGTAGGTGTTGAAGAGAAATGAGAAAGATCTCAAGTAGAACTTCCAGATGAGTTGCCTGAGAATCAACTCAGCTTCCATGACTGAAAGGCACAGGACAGGAGGTGTTGCACCAGAGACAGATTAGACATCGACATGGGAAACATGGGCTCTCCTATTCCTAGTTTGAATCAACTTTGGGAGAAACGTTTAGGTCCCTCATTGCTGTTTTCAAGGCTGCGGGTAGGATGCACAGCCCTCGCTGTGCCCAAGAGCACTCTGAGGTCTACATTAGCAAGCCATGCAGTTGGCTCTCGGTTTTGCCCCCTCACTGGAAATCAAAAGACAGGAATGGGCATTGGGGCATTTAGGGTTCTGAAACTGATTAATAAACCACCTCTCACACCCAGTCTTCAGAATCCAAAGCCTTGGGCATCTGTCTGCCTGGACTTGTGAAGGACTGAAGGCTTTACTCAGGGAAGCAACTCAGTCAGGGAGGAGGAGAACCCCTGACAATCACACTAAGTACCCTGTAGCCTGATTTCTGGAACAGCAGAGCCCGGTGGGCCCCAGCTGTTGTTAATGTGGCCTAGAGGACAGAGGAGAGACCTCCCCCTGCCCCAGCACAGGGAGCTAGGCCCCAGCAACTGGGGCAGAACTGCCCGCGCAGACCACGAGGCTCTTACCACATTGTAAACCATACATTTGCAAATCTCACAGCTAATCCACAGTACAGGCTGTGTGCAACTTAATATGGGTCTCAGAGCCCAGAGGCACCCTCGTGGCATAGGCAGACCCTGTCTTAAGCCTCACATTGAAAAGTACAACCAGTTAGCCAGACTGCAAAATATGTAACTTGAAGTCCCTTGCCATGAGAACCACGGCTCTGGAATTTCCTGGCTTCGGGAGGGCTGGCGTTTAGTTTCTAACCTTTGCTTGCTGCTGGTTGAGCGCTTGTATTTTATTCCTGGGGTCCGTTCTGCATTTGGTAGAGGTGAGGGGGCAGGGAGAAAGGAATGAAAGACTCTCAATAGAAAAACACAGAGCCCGAGGCTGCCACACAGCACAGGATGGGGCCCATCTGGGCCTGAGACCACGGAGACAGAAGCCCCCAGACATTCCTGCCCGTGCCCACATCCTAGGGTTTTGTCACAGCCCAGTAGATAATTGCAGCACAGAGGGGCCAGGGGGACAGTGGTCACATCAAGGTAGGTGTACATTTGAGGGCCTTGGTTTCGCCACTGGCTTCCTTAGAATTGTGCAACAACTTCCCTTCTGAGCTCCTTCCCTGGTAAAGGGTGAATTGTGGGGCCCGGGTGACTTAAGCGGGGCAGGGATAAAGGTCACATGGAAGCCAGTCTTTAATATCCGGATCAGATCCACTTCCTCTTCCGCTAGCAGAGGAACAAATGGAACATTTGTTGAGCAGTCACTGTGTTTGGCTACAAGGGTTCCATGTTTTCTAGCTCAGGAAACCAAATATTCTTGCCACCACCACCACCCCCACACACACCATATGCTATTGGGTAGCATTAACTGTTAAGTTCTGAGCTTCCAGATTGCTCCGGGGTTTTGAGAGGTTCTTAATGCTCTCATAGACTGCCTCTGATCCTTAATTTTTAGGATAGTGGGAGCCTGTATCCCTGAGGAGACTGGCCTCAGAGAATAGCTGCATCCTGTCCTGCGGGAAGTCCTCACAGCCTGCAGAGCAGGGCGTTGCCTACCACCTGCCAATGTGCAGCCCGAGGACTTTATCCTCTTGCACGTGCTTCATTTTTTAAAAATTATTGAATGTCATCATGTGATTCAGTTTCTTGGCGCCTGCCTTACCGTAAGGAACTTTTGTTGATGGCTGGACCCTTCAGTGGGGACCCAAGCCACAGTTCTGTCTCCGCTGCAGCTCCGGAGCTCAAGCTGCAGTCACAAGGGAGGACTTGAGCTACCATTCAAGAGTTAGAGGACGCCCTAAAACCGTCCAAACAGTACCGCCATTGCCTTGAAGACGTCCTCAGACATGTCCCCGGGTGGCTTTAATAGTGCGGGGCCTCATGCTGCACAGCTACTCCCAATTTGGGTGATTCCGGAGGGTCAAGTCAAGACCGAAGGTTTCGATGATCCACTGTTAAAAGTGGGGTGAACGTGTGTGCCTAAATCTGGAGGCGGCAGATCTGTGGAGAGTCAAGTGGTAAGGCGGTAAAGAAAACCCAGGATAAACATACGAACACACAGACAGCGGCCAAGGTCTATAGAGAAGCAGGCAGTACAGCTGCAGGGCCTGTCTGTGGAAATGGAATGAAGGGTAACATAGTTCTTCTGTAGTGAAAATTGATCATTAGAAAAATTCTTAATAACTGTTAACAACAAAACAAAAATACCCATGATATTCTGGATCTCAATGGAGGAACTTGATCCTATATGATCAAGGCACACAACTGTGTGTTTTGTTTTGTTTTTTAATTTTCTGTTTTCTCATCCAGAGGTTGAGCAGAACTGTTGACATCAAAGGTTCTGGGAGGTGCGTGACATAATCCAGAGAAATCTCAGGGGAGAACCTGGTGCTCACAAAATCCACCACCACCACCACCACCATCATCTCTTTGTTTCTTGAGATTTGATAAAGTGCCATGAGAAGTTGATGCCGTCCCTCATGGGTATTGAAGAGAGAGTGGAACCAAGTGGGATAGGAAAGAGTCCATGGCTCTTCAGCATAACTCACAAGGCCTACTGTTCCCAAAGAGGTGGGGCCAAGGCATGGGAAATGGTCCTCCTACCACATGAGAGTGCGCTATGTTGACTTTAAATTCTTTACGAGCTGCCTTGATTGTGTGTGCTTTTTCTCAGCCATGCCCTCTAGTAGTCAAGAGACTCCACCTTCGCCCTGATAAGAGCAAGACAATCAAGGCCCTCAGGATGCGTGTGGCAGAGCAGAACACCTCCGAGGACATCTGGTCCACGTTTTGTAAGGAGTAAGGTTCATGTTCCTTCCTGTATTGGAAGGGAGAGATACTGAAAGGAACAGAGGTGCCTGGCTTTAGAACTTGAAGAAAATGGTGACAGACATTACTAGTTGACTTCTGATGTGCCTCTCATTCCTTGTTTTATTAGTTTGACTTATTTGACTGACTAATCGATTGACTGGTTGATTTAGTGTTTGGCCGTGTAGCCAAGCCTGGCTCTGAACCGCATTCTGATGCCCATGGCTCCCAAGTTCTGGGACTACAGTCACATTTCATTCTGAGTGGATGGGGCCTTCAATCCACAGAAGCAGACAACCTTAAGGAGGATCTGAGCCTTGTTTGCCAAGAGCTCCTCCCACTCCTTGGGTTTCCTTGTTGCCTGACCTCCCTCTGTAGGTGGGAACCAGATAAGGTGAATGGGAGCAGTGTGTGGAGGGTAAAGGAGCCACCTCACCATAATGGACTTTCATTTCCACAGCCTATGCCCACTTAGTGCTATGACTTTGACTCGGGAGGACTTGGCATTCAGAGGAGTGAATTCTTCAGTTCTCTCTTTGAGCAGATAAAGCTGTTAGAGCAGGGGACTCCAGTACTGACAAGATGAAGCAGGCAGAAGATGGAGAACAGCTAGAGGGAGGGATGGAGGGGGAGTAGAAGGAGGGAGGGGTGGAGGAGGATTGAAGGGAGAGGGGTGGAGGGAGGGAGTAGAGAGAGGGGGGTGGAAGGAGAAAGGAGTGGAGAGAAGGGTGGAGGGAGGGGTGGAGGGAGAGAAGGGTTGAGGGAGGGATGGAGGGAGGGAGGATAGAAGGAGGGAGAAGTGAAGAGAGGGGTGGAGGGAGGGATGGGAGGAAGTGAGAGGTGGAAGGAAGTAGGGATGGAAGAAGGTAGGGGTAGAAGAAAGGAGGGGTGGAGGGAGGGAGGGATGGGGGAAGGAGGGGGGGGAGGGGGAAGGGGGGAAGGTGGAGGGAGGGAGGAATGGATGGAGCGACAAGGCATTAGGATTTAGCTCCAGAGTTCATCTCTATGATGTACTTGACATTAGGCCTCACATCCCAATAATGGTATCACATTACAAAAATCTGTAAAAGGCTTAATCCATATATTAAGTCAGAGCCTCTGGAATCCCACAGCATCCTAAAACCCCCAAGTAGACAAGTTCCCAGTACATGAGCCATTTGGGTGGGCCTCAGACTCAAGTACAGTAGCCATTTACTTGTTAATTCACTGAGCAAGAAGTTGGGAGATGGGGCAGAAACCGGAATTACCAAGCAGAGTCAGTGATGATATCTGAAGTTCACACAGTCCATGCCTCTGCCTCAGCCTCTCAAGGGCTGGGGTTACTGGTAAGCATCCCTTGCCTTGTACTTTACTAATTTTTGGTGCAGGACTCCTTTCCCAGAAGACTAAGTCTTCTTTTCCTCAGGTCCCATTGGCCAATACTGCATCACCTGGCCGAGCCTAAGTCTCCATTTTGAACTTCCAATGGAGGGAGTTGATATGGGAGAGCCTACCAGAGTCTGCTACTCTTCTGCACTTGGAAGTCTCAAAGCGAGGTGAGTGGTAAAGATGGAAAAATGTGTTCCAGAAATTGTGGAGTAGGGATAACAGATTGGGCGTTTGGAGAAAGCAAGTGCCTAGTTAAAAACAACAACAAAAATCCCCAAATCTGGAAATGTCTACTAAAGTCTTCACAGAAAGTGCTGGAGAGTTGTTGATTCTGTAACAACTTCACTCTACTGAGTTGTTCAATTGGCTCCAAGAAGCAGATGTTCTAAGATGGTGGGCATCATGTGCATAGTTTCTGTTCGAATCTGACCCACAAAGACATGAACTTGTCTGCAGTGGGCTTTCTTATGGGTGAACTGGTTGGTGGTCTGATATTTGTAGAGCTAGAGAAGAAATGACAGAGTGTTGATATATGCTGTGATGTCATTATGCTGCATTTAAAAGGGACAGAATGGCTGGTGGTCTGGTGAAGTCACCAGCTGAAAAGCCACTCCTCTTCCTCAGTGGATGCACATGATCATATCACAAAGACAGAAGCAGCAACCACAGACGCGGGTCTGAGCTGGGTCCTCTGCTCACATGCTGTGGTGTTTTAGCTTAGGGTCTCTTATAGGATTCCTAACAGTGGAAGGGAGGCGCGTTCTGACTCCCTTGCCTGCTCTTGGGGCCCCTTTCCTCCTACTGAGCTGCCTTGATAGGAGGATGTGTATCTAGTCTTAGTGCATCTTGTTTATGCCATGTTCAGTAGATATCCCTGGGAGGCCTGCTCTTTCCTGAAGGGAAACAGAGAAGGAATGGATCTGGGGAAGAGGGGAGGAGCGGAGAGGGAATGGGAGGAGTGGGGAAGGGAAAACTGTGGTTGGGATACAATGTATGTGAGAATAAATTAAAAAAAAAAAGTCACTGCTAAAGACACACATTGTCACCAATATAGAGACTTCAGAAGTATTTATGAGAAACAAGTTGCATTGTATCATTAGGCTCCTGCAGACAGGACGCTCGCCTCTGTATTACCTGGCTTTTCTGGTACATAACTCTCAAAAGCAGAGCTTTCATAGGTGTTACATGCTGGAGACAGAGTAAATCCTTAGGAAAACCTTCATGCCTCCGAGAGAAACTTTACAAAGCTGGTAAGTGTTCATTCCTCTTAAAGTATTTGGCAAAAGTCAACACCCGAATTCCAGCAGGCCCCCTGCCTGCCTTGGCACAGAAAGATGAGTGACTTTCTGAGGTGCAGAATCCATTCCTCAGCACTTGGACCAACAACCTAGCAGGGGAGACCCGGCCCACCTCAGGAGACCCCGCCCACCTCCATGAGACCCCGCCCACCTCCAGGAGACTCCGCCTTTCTCCCTGGGTTCTGCAAACTGAGCACCTTCTTATGGCCCTGGTAAGAAGGGGCAAAGATGAAGGGTAAAGGAGAGACCACTGGAGCAGAGGACACAGTATCTCCAGCTCTTGTCTTTCTGTCCTTTGGCGCAGCAAGAAACTAAAGATCCTGGGGTCCCTGAGTTTCGTCACCTAGATGACTTGGGCCTTACCAAGCCAGACCCCGGTGGGGCAAAGAAACTGCTCCTGAGGGTTAGGATTAGAACAGGTCACTGTAAATGGAAAGTTCCCAGGGGCAGTGCAAACAGCAGCCTTGTACAGAGGTGCAGTGGGCCTCGGTCCTGCCCCATTGCTGTGGGGAGACAAGGACACCACTCCTGTGTCTCATAGTCCCCTTCCTGGGTCCTCAGGGTCACAGCAGTGTGCACAGCAAACTGGTCCTGCAACCATCCCTTATATCTTTATCCTTCTTCCCTCCCTTCCTCCCTCCCTCCCTCCCTTCCTCCCTCCCTCCCTCCCTCCCTCCCTCCTTCCCCCCTTTCCTTCTTTCCTTCCTTCTTTCCTTCCTTCCTTCCTCCCTCCCTCCCTCCCTCCCTTCCTCCCTCCCTCCCCCTTTCCTTCTTTCCTTCCTTCCTTCCTCCTTCCCTCCCTTCCTTCTTTCCTTCCTTCATGTGGTTTAGGAGGAAAGAACCTGAGCTCTTCTGTCACCCTGGCTTCCAAGCCCAGTTAAGGATGCAGAGACAGGTGTGTGTGTGTGTGTGTGTGTGTGTGTGTGTGTGTGTGTGTCTGTGTCTGTGTGTATGTCTGTGTGTGTGTGTGTGTCTGTGTGTATGTCTGTGTGTGTGTGTGTGTGTCTGTGTTCTGCTGAGGCTTACAAAAGGGGACTTTAAGATGTTATACATGCTAGGCAAGCGCTTTATACTTGAACTAATCCCACCCCCACCCTCCACCCCCTCTACCCCCACAAACTCTTTCTTAGGTGCTCAGTGGTGCCTTGAGCAGAGGGCTGGTACATTTGGTGAGGAGAGACTGAAGACAAATGAATGTACTCTGGGATTCCTGTGGGCACAAACCCCTGCCTGGTCTTCACTCCTTCACAATAGCAATGTGTATGCTGTGCCACACAACCTGTATTTGATGCATTTACTCAAACATTGATGAGAATCCGGTGCACTGAAAAGTTCTGCTTGATTAAATGCTTCCTCCTAAAACCAAGTGGGTTCTCCTATCATTTGCAGAACAGTTACTGTACGCCAGAGACTTCTTGACGGGCTTATTTAGATTAGCACTTGTGACCCTCACAGCACGTAGGTAGATAGAGTTATCTTCAGTTTACAAATGTAGTGACTGAGGCATGGACAGGGAACGTGGCTTGGCTGATGTGCATTAGACACAAGGTGGTTTGGCCCAGAGCTTATGATCTATATTCCTGGGAAGTCCTACCCCATCCTACCTCACTTACCTCCATTCCGTTCCAGGAGCTGAGTATAAAATCCATGCCTTACATTGGTGGGCTCACTAGAGAAATGGAGACACCTGTTTGGAAGTGTTCTGTGCTCTGGGCCTGTGACGATCATCTAGAGACTCCTCCTCCCGAGGGTGAGGTTTGGGGGACAGGTACTTGGGTCTTGTACACTTCTGTCTCTTTAAGTGAGATTCCAGAGAATCTCCTACATCTCTAGTATCCAAAGGCACTGACTTTGTATTTTGTGGCTCTTGCCTCTTTTGTGTATCTTGGAGTTTTAATAAAATACCTGTGTGTTTGCCACGGGAGACAGCAGGGCCTCACCCTTTGTGGTCAGAGTGCAACCTGGGCATCAGACGGGTGGCCACAGGTCACCTATGGCTCTGGAAAGAGAAATGGGCTTTGTCCCTCAAGAGGAGGTGTTCTGGGGCTGTACGTGGAAACCTGAGGATTGACAGGCTAGCAGGGTGCCTTGCGTTTTTATGCCTCCATTCGGATAGCATTCATGGGAAGTGCAATTTGAGCCCTGTTGCTGGGGACAGCTAAATGGTGACAACCCAAATGCACATATTTTGAATCATGCAATGAAAAGACTATCTGTTCATTATGTCACTTGCCCCTCACAATAACTTTATGAAAATTAGAGGCAATGCCATTATTGTGCCCACAATGGACCACCTTGGTGTATGCATCCTGCCCAGGGCCTGCACTCTTAACTCTTGTCTAAGGAGGAAAGTGGCTGTACTTTCTCAGGAGGCACACCTCGTCACAGTCCTTACCTATATGTAATATGGGCTTTCCTTAGACAGTCCACTTCTGTCTTCCTTCTCCCCTTCTCAGCAATCCAGGAATCCCTCCTACACCGATGGGTGGAGATTGGCTTATCCATCACTGAGGCAAGTAGAAAAAGAGATTTTTGCATCAATTTGAAATGGGAGCTATTGTGTCTCAGAGATGGAAGGGGTTTATTCAGAGGCGACTTAACCAGCGAGCATGGCACCAGCCAATCAAAGCATCTATCCCAGAGTCCCCCATATAAAGGCCTCACAATGAGAAACTGGGCTTGGGACAAAGTGATAGCCCTGTCTGCTTTTCTCAGCCTTCACCCTGGGCCCTCTCCTCCCCACCAGCCCTCCTGCTGGGGACTCTCCTCCAACATCAGGAAAGCTGTTCCCACGCACGTGGCTCAACACAGACAGGACGGGTGTTTCTCATTAATAGGATCAGGAAAAAAAATCTTCGTGATTGAAAGGCTTTTGGTCCCCCTGAAAGCCTTCTGAAAGCATACAAAATTGTTAAATTATCAAAACATCAATTAGATTGTTAAATAAGACCGACGCTAATCCTCAGAGCATGTGAAGCCGGCCTTTTGATGGGTCTGGCTGGCGCTTTCTTTCCCAAAGTTGCAATTCTGGAAGGAAATACTAAAAAGGAGCCTGTGGTAGGGAGGCCAGCCATTGACCTCAGCGGTGCTGGACAGGCTGGGGCTCTCAAGTCACTGTGCGAGCCTGGGGGACAGCCCTGGCTCCAGCTTCCCTAGCCCAGTGTCCCCCTTCTCTACTGCTTTAAACACTTGAGTAGGTCCCAGAATTCCACGTGTCTGGGTCTGGTTCCTTCCTACTTGTAGTAAGCCTCCAGAAGGCAGGGTGAGTTAACATATACGCTCACCTGAACAGGGTACAACTGGAAAATAACTCGTCATTTCTGCTTTCTAGACTCACCACAGGTCACATGACTGAAACTATCTCATTCAGCAGTCTGCCTTGTGGAATAGCTTTCCCTGGTCAGTCTCCAGAATCTAGCACTTTACTGCTGTAAGAGCCTCTAAACTGGGAATAAAGGTTAGATCCCAAGCTATCTCTAATCCCAGCTACCTGAATGAGGGGAGAGAGGCAAAAAAATATAACCCCTTTTAAAAGACCATTTTTAATTTTGTGCGTGCATGCAAACTCATGTTGCTTCCATTTGCATAGTGGCACCTGGACAGAGTACCAGAGAGTCCAAGGGCATCAGATCCCCTGGAGCTGTATTTATAGCTCCACCTACAAACCTTCTGTAAGACCATTACCTGCTTTTAACAGCTGAGCCATCTCTACAGTCCCAGGCATGAAGCTTTGATTTAAGGATAAGGGAAACTTTTATTTCTTAAATTAAAATTCCAGAGATTATGTGGATCTGTTGGAACAGCACTGGTGAAGGAAAACACCCCCCAAAACCTACCTTGAGTAAATTTTATCAGCTAAATTTAACAATGGATCCTTTATAGTTATTTATTTGTGCACACATGCATGGGTGCATGCCTCAACACTCACTGAGAAGTCAAGAACAACTTGTAGCACTCAGTTCTCTCCTTGTACCATGTGGGTCTCAGGACTAGAACTCAGGTCTTCAGTCTTGGTGGCAGGTACCTCTTATCTGAGGGGCATCTTACTGGCCCTCATTTATTACAATTTTTTAAATATTCATTTAATGATATCTATTACTATCATTAGTGAGTGAGTCACACATTGTGATCATTTTCTCAGGTCAGAAAGTAACTCCCATTTGGTAAGCAAAAATAAATAAATAAATAAATAAATAAATAAAAACCAACCAAACAAACAACTTTTGCAAGTGTTACTAGTAAGGTCACTGGAAGGAAGGTCTAGATCTGTGCTGTCTGAGTCTCCCATCTTGGTTAACTGATACCACCCTTCTAACCTCTTCATTAGTATGTACAGTTCCCAGCAGCTCACGAGCCTTTGCCCTCCACATTGTCATTTCTATGTTGCCTCAATGTTGACTGTGTGTGTGTGTGTGTGTGTGTGTGTGTGTGAGAGAGAGAGAGAGAGAGAGAGAGAGAGAGAGAGAGAGGAGAGAATATGAATATAAATGACTTATAAGCTTTGATGGGAAGAATGGGGGTGTTATCTGCTGAGAGAGAATTTCAGACGCTGGTGGAACCAGGGCCTCACATTTAGACCTGCTAATTTAGACATGGAGATTTTGTGTCTCCACCTGGATATGGGAGTCTAGAGTCAGGGGCTAGAAACACAAATGTGAGGGTCGTCAGCACTTATTGAAGAATTGAAACACAGAAGTAGACCAGATCTTTGAAGGAGTATGACAGAGAAGTCCAAGGACTGCCCAGAGTCATGTCTATGTGCAGAGCTGGAGCACAGAGAAGGAAAATAGAGAAGGTGTCTGTGAGGGTGCAATCTCGAAGAATGGTTGCCATGATCTACTTCCTGTAGGTAGGAACTTCTAAAACTTCCAGAGCATTCCAGAACCTCACCACCAGCTGGAGACCAAGCAGCACTCAGAATGTGAGTTTCATACTCAAAACAACAGAGAGATCAGAGCAAAGTGCTTGTATGGGCATAAGAAGTGAGTGTCAATATGCCAGCGGAGGAGCTGGTCCAGCATGGCAACAGGGCTGTGTCCTCCATAGCAACCAGAGAACAGACAGACTGGGAAGTGCAAACACAGATACAGGATGAAGACAGTGGGATAGGATGGACTGCTCTGTAGGTTGCTTAGAGAATGTCAGCTTGCCCTGGAACTACACACCTGTGTGGTGTTAGAGAGGGGCACAGCGGCTAGACAGGAGCTATCAGAGAGGAATGTATCCAACTGAGGTTGTCAGTCATGAACATGAATGTGAAATATTTTTGCTTTGTTTCAATCACTACTGGCTGGTATGAGTAGAGGCATGAAGTAGTGGAAGACTAAATGTTAAAAAGGATTAGGCTTTTGCAAACTGGTATAATGAGGAAAGAAGGGGACTGGGAAGGAAAAGATTCATGTGCACAGAACATTCATAAACACAGAACTCACAAATCTAAGGTGGAGAGAAGAACAAAGTGTAGAGGGTGATATGAGTTAGAAGGGCAGCAAGAGTTGGTCCAAGTCGATCAAACCAGCGCCAGAGCTAGTCTAGTTCATGCAATACCTCAAATGAGCTGATACTTCTCAACTGTACAAAGAAAAAACTGTAGCATCCCTTCATAGGCAGAGCCACGAGTCAGTCATAAGCTTTGGATCCCTCTCTTCCTTTGGCTAAGGACTTTTGTACAGTGGATAACTGGATGCAAAAGCCTAGGTACTGAGTTCCAGCACAGCAGGGGTATTCCATAATAGGAGAATGAATTAAGATTGAGAGGAAGGCAGCCATTTGTCACAGGAGAGTTGTATGGTCTGAACATCTAGGATAGGTCAGAGGACAAGGTCACTGGAGGAGAATCTGTCAAAGGACTGTGAAGTCTGATGTTGCAAGAGTCATCACTGTAGGTGGTGATGTCACCAAGAAATGTAACAGCAGAGTGGTGGGCGCTGTGTGGTGAGGTAGGGGTCAGTCAGTGACCATAACCAGAGTCTGTGGAAGCAGGACTGGGACAGTGCATAAGCTTTGAAGCAGGGACTTCAAGGAGAGAGAAGAACATTGGTCCCCATGCAGCACTGCCTCAGATCCAGAGGAAAGAGGGATGGAGGACAGGAAGCATCTCTCTCCATAGGGCTGTAGAGGATGCTGGGTTCTTGGTGGAAAGCCAGCACAGGTTGGGCACATGAAGGAGGTACTTAGGGGAACAGAGGGTGGAAGAGATCTTGCTTATAATGAACTGTAAGATCCAGAGGGCTTGAGAAGTCGGGGGACTGGGAGGTGGCTAGGTTCAGTAGCTTCAAGGAGCATTCTGTAGGGGGAGTTAGGAAAGATGTGGGCACCCTGGGTTTCTTGGACAGTTAGAGAATCAAGAGCCTGGTGTCCTGTGAGGTTGACTTTGGCCATCATGCCGGAAGTATGGGGGTGACAGTGCCTTGTAGGAGCACACAGCAATCTGTGAGCCTCTTCCCTCCTCAGTGAAGATGAGGAGGCCAGAGAACACACTGCCCTTACTCTGGATCTGATCATGGCCTCGTTGGCCAGCTCAGTGCTCCTAGTTCCTCTGGCTTTGATGTCTTGACAAGTCACTCAACCTCTTTGGCTGATCAGAATGACCCGATGTTGCCCCAAAAGCCAGGTCTACGCTGCAGTGGGCTTCCAGAATCCCCATCTGTGCAGCCGCTCCCACTGAACACTCCATCGAGCATACATCCCCATAGGCTGTGGACTCTCTTTGGCCTGCCTCCTTCTAATGTACTGGCCCAAACTGTTCTGTAAACTCTGGAAGCCATCTTCAGCTCACTCTGTACCGGAAGGACTAGATGTGTATCGGGAGAAACCAAAACACCGTTTGATTAATCGCCCCCTTGCAAGCTGGAGAGTGGCGGCTGGGCGAGAGCTGTGGGTGTTATCTAAATGGAGTGCCGGCCTGTCCCTGGGATCCTGAGCAAATGGACCCCCCTCTATTTATAAACAAGCCTGAGGGATGAGCAGCTCGGTTTACGTTTGGAAGGGGCCATCATTCATTTTTATCCATCATACCTGCTTTTAGTGATATTACACACACACCCTGCTTGGGCTAGAATCTCAACAACTCAAGAGGTTTATGTGCTTTTAACACCAATTTTGAGGGTCTCTGTGTACATTTCATCACTCGGGGGTAATGGCGGGCCTGAAACACAGTGTGTGAGCCGATTTCTTGCTCACGGCTTCATGTAGAGGATTCATGATGAAGATGAAATTGGATAAACTACCATTGGCCCCGAGGCTGTGTTTGCAAACCAGAGGGGGTTATGGGTGATGAGGGGTGAACCATTCGGAGAACGATATGCAAGCAGGAAGGGTCAGAGCAAGACCAGGTTAGGACGCCTTCCCGTGCTCCACAGAGGGCCAGGGGCAGCCCTTGTCCACCATAAGAATTAGGCCCCTATCATTCTCTGTGCAAGTACAGAGGGAAAGGTGTGTGCAAGGAGCAGAATTGTTTATTCAGTTTTGTGTATGCAAATTATTTAACGTTATAATGACAACTTTTACTTCTCTTAAATAATAATTCTCCATGTGAAAGTAGCCCTGAGAGGGAGCAAGGAAGAGGTCTGTCACTTTATGGGGAAAACCAAAGTCCAGTGAGGGTAAGGATCTTGCTCAAGCTCACAGTGTGCCAAGTCTCCTGGGACTCACTCCCCTTGCTCTTTAGTGTACACCTAACCCATGCCTTCTCTTGAAGCAACAGCTATTCTACCAATTCCTCCCAAAGAAAGGAAGGAAGACGATTGCCAGAGAGAGACTAGAGAGTCTTCATTCCCACTAAATCTGTTGTCAGTACAAAGAGGAAAAATGCTGGCCTGAGGGGACAACTACTGTGCAAAGTATAAACACTAATGACAGTCCACAGCGACAGTCACCACCCTCACAGACTCACACCCATCCCAGTGTGACAGAGGCTACTGTTCTACCCCAGCATCTGACCTCACTACCTCCATAAAATTATGGTTCACTTTATCTGAACCATGAGTTGCCCCAGACAATTTGACCAAACATTATTCTGGGTAATTCTGTAAGAGTATTTCCCAGTCAATTGATATTTAAACTGATGGACTCTGGGCAAAACCAGGCCCCCCCATAGTGTCTGTGGACCTCAATCGGTTAGAAGGCCTGAATAAGAGAGAAAGATAGACCCCTCCTGAAAAGAGTGGGTTTGCCAAACTGCCAGCCCATCCTGTGTACTGCGGCTTAGTTCTCCTTACTGGTATACTGGTCCCATTCCATACATTAATTCTCAGATTCCATTTCTCTAGAGAACCATGATTGTTACATTTAGTGAGAGAGTTTTTAGCCTGCAGATGGTTGTCTTCAATGAAGACCACACATCCTAGAACCTCTCATAGCTGTGTATGGTGTGTAGCTAAATAGGAACCAATGGGATTTAAGCAGATGATCATCAACAGGTTCCAGGGGTCTCTTGTGAGCTCCAGTTGCCACAGGCATTGCATTCCAGGGGTTTGAAACAGATGCGCCCTGGACCATGGATGGAGAAAGACCTGGGTACTAAAGAGCTCAAAGCTGGAACTGAACACAGCAAAGTCTCTGAATGTCTTGAATTTTTACTTGGAAAAGAAACAAACATCTCTGTGTAACCAACTGCTTGAACTACTTGTTACAATGGCCAAATCTGATCCTAAGTAATATGATCTCTCTGTGTCTCTCTGCTGTGTCTGTCTATAATCTGTACCATAGTGAGGATCAGAGTTATTGTCGATCCCCAAGGCATGGACTGGGACAAAGTAGGTGTGGTGGTTTGAATGAGACTGGTCCCCCACAGGCTCTTATGTTTGAGTGTTTGGTCCCCAGTTGGTGGAACTGTTAGGGAAGGATTAAGAGGCGTGGCCTTGCTGGAAGGGGTGGACACTAGGGGTTAGCTTTGAGGTATCAAAAACCTGCACCAGCTACCCCCATCTGTTTCTCTGCCCGCTGTCTGCCAATCAGGATGCAAAACCCTCAGTGTCTGCTCCAGCATCCTGCAGCCTGCTTCCCGCCCTGATCATTAACCTTCTGAAACAATAAGCAAGGCCCTAATTAAATGCTTTCTTTTATAAGAGTTGTCTTGGTCATGGTGTCTCTTCACAGTAATAGAACAGTAGCAAAGACAGTAGGGCTATCTTCTCACAAAATTAAGCATTTAAAGAAACAAGAATTGTAATTTACACTAGCCAGCTTTCCATTGCTGTAAAGGAAATAACTGAAGCAATCAACTTATGAAGGGGAAAGGTGTGCTTGGGGCTTTAATCCATGAATCTTCCTTAGAGCCTGCAGTAAGTCGGGACATCATGTTGGGAGCATGTGTGACTTGGCAAAATCGGACATTAGGATCTAAGGAGAGAAGGAGGGATCCGAATCCTGACATGCTTCAACAACATGCTCCCAGTGACCTAAAGACCTCTGTAAGGCTCCACTTCCTAACCATCCCCAGCACTGCCCTGAGGACCAAGCCTTTAACACATGAGGCTCTGAAGGATGGTCAGTATCCAAACATAACTATTGCAAAGCCTCTCATCTCCTTTGAAAAGATCAAAATATATTTTAAATATAACTTTAAAATTCAAATACCCATTTGAATATGTTCACTTTGGGTTTTGACAAAATGTGTTTGTTATTCCCCAAGGTGACATCACAAGTTAAGTGGATGTTTACAATCTTTAATATCATTTGAGTGCCATTTGTTTCAGGAATATTATAAAGAACGTCCCAATCCTGCATTACACCCAGCTATTCTCTGCTCTGGCGGAGATCGCAGTCTTCTCAGATCCTTTTGCTTGTTTCACTGCCACCCGTACCTTCTCAGCCATAAACGCCCTGTGGTCAGTGGTCGCACAATCCAGTAACCCAGTAAAATAAAACTCTAGAAGCTTATAATCAATCAGTCAGATTTATATATCAATAAATTCTCAATATACAAGATGCCCCCACCTCTTGTTAATCGAGCCCATAAAATCAGGGCTAAATGATAATGCCCGCCTAGATTAGACAATTTACCCCAATTATTCTAACCCTATACGATATTATAGCTACCTGTGGCTATTTAAAACCATGCGGAATCTGAACCATCCGGTTCGTCCTCCATCTTGTTTCCTTCTCCTACACCTTCTCCTCCAACTCTTGGCTCCACCTCCCTTTTCCCTGTCCAATCACAGGCTTCTTGTATTAATACTGAAAGTGATTGGACAGGGAAAATTCTGCTTCAACCATTAAGTTCCATATGTGCATGTCTTAAATTACATCATGATCATTTGGTACACATAATCAATATTTCTCTTCCCATAAAAGTTTTTTATATTTAGAAATTCTGTGTTGTTCCAAACACAGCCTTCCTGCCCATGCTGTTCAGAATAGCTTTTGTATTATCAGTGGCAAAGTGCAACTCATGACCCCAGTGCAACTCATGACCCTTCTGAGCCCTGCCTACAATCACTCATCCCTCAGCTGCTGCCCTCAGAATAGGAATCTACCACGACAGAGACCAACAAGCCATGGACTGAACATCACGTTCTACATCTCTGAAATGATCAAGACAGGTCGGGTCAGTTATATTCCTCTTAAGAAACAGAGAAACAGTCACTTGGCATTGGGGACAGAGACCAGAAGCTTTATAGAGTTGCCCAAAACCTTAACAGCTGTGATGAGCCTTGTGCAAGAGGAAGTAAAGAAATCATGACTGAGCAGAGAGGAGAACGGGACAGGCTAACAGACATGGGAAAGACAATCAGTCCCCAGGGCCTCAGTGGATCCTTCTGCTTTTCTGTATCCAGATCCACTTCCAGCTCCAGTACACATGTGTCTAAGTTATAAACATCCAAATCCCAAGGACCCAGCCGTGGTCTGGTCTCTCTGTGGCATGAAGGTAAACCAAGGCAACCATTCATCCTTTGCCTCTTTGTTCTTTGAAGCTCAGACCGGTGGGGGCCTGGTCATCCATACCTGTGTCACCAGCAGGCTGGCAAATACTGACTCTTTATCTAGGCATGGTACACTTAAGTATTCTGGAAAAGGTCAAAGGACAACTCAACGGTGGGGCAGCTGTAAACCTTGAAGGACCAAAATATCCTCTACCCTTTCTTGGAGAGAGCTCTCTGGAGTGCACTTGTTTTGCTCTGGGTTCTTCTCACAAGTTTGTCTCTGATGGGACTCCCTGGAAAAGGTGGAAGACACAGAGGAGTTATCCTACACTGAAGTCAAACTGACGAGGTGAGGCTCATGTTTTGGAGTCCAACATCTCTCTTTTCTCTTTGCTTGAATAAAGTCAAACATTTGTCGGTGGCTAGAGCTACATGGGGCAGTGGCTTCTGTGACCCCCTTAATAACCTCTGCCTCCTGAAGCTGTCTCAGGACTAAAGGACACAGACGTCCAGACTTCCAGATTGGAGCCAGTGAGGTGGCTCAGGATAGCTCTTGCCTACCAAGTCTTACACCCCCAGATGTGGCACTGTGCATCTGTGTCTATATTCCTGATACTCCCATAGCAAGATGGAAGGCAGAGGCAGGAGAATTGCTCAACAGTTTATGGGCCAGCTGGCCTCCAGTATCAAGGCAGCAGAGACAAGAAAGACACTGGCTCAACAAGATGGAAAGAGAAGAGTCCCAAAACTTGTTCTCTGACCTCCATGTAAGGGCAGTGACCTGTGAGTGTCTACATGCACATGCACGTGAGCACACACATTGATGACAGTGATGATAATGATGATGAGAAGTAATAATAATAAGCAACAACAGCATATTTGAATGAAGATATTTTTGAGTATTAAAGAGATTTAACCAACCCTTCCTCCAGCCAAGGAGTGCAACATGAGCTCAACTGGGAGATGAAATTTCTTTAATACTCTGTCAAAATAAGGACAGGGAAAGAAAAAAAAGGCCTTTGCAAAGTGTTTTCTTTCAGCTTTTATTTGCACACATTCTATGCAATTATGCCCAGTGAGAGGGCATTTTCCACAGCCACAGGAGCAGTATTTTCCACACAAAGGTTGATGCTGGTGGGCAGCCTGCCCTTGAATCATTTCCTTGTGCGGTAGATAGAAACTACTGGACCTATGGCCAATTATACCCAAGCAAAATGTTTTCATTTGGACCTCTCCTGCGACAAAGCAGATCCTTCAAATTTCTTCTCTACCTTCTGTCCCCGCCTCCCAGATAAAGTGATTCAGCGTGAGACAATCACCTTTATACAGTCAACTCTTGTAGTATAACTTTCCCTTAACCGAGAATGTTCACATTTTTAAAATTTTCTTTCTAGCCTTCAAGATAGAGGAACCTTCTGACTCAGCTGCGTTAGTCTTCTTTCTGACACTTCAATAAAAATGCTGAGAAAAAGAGGTTTATTTTGACTCTCAGGTTTGGAGGTTCTAGTCCATGAACCATGGCATGGGGTCCTGTGGTGACACAGACCATGGTAATGAGAGCACACAGTAAAGCCTCTTACAAGCCAATGAACAAGCAAGAGGAAGAGCCTGCCAGTCCTCATCAAGGGCAGACATCAACCAATCCTCTTCACAGGCTCATGGTCAATGACATAAAAAACCCACTAGTCCCCGCCTCCGAAAGATTCTACTCTTTCTGAGTGGAGCCAGCTTGGGATCTAAACTTTACACACATATATCTTTGAAGAATGTCCAACATCTAAATTTTAGCACTATCATCATTTCTCAACATCATGGCCTCCTCTTTCCGGTTCAACCTTTGCTTCACTAGATCCTTACAAGCTGAGCCCTTTTCTTCCTCCCAGGTACTTTCCTGACATGGCTGACCACCTGCTTCCATTGGTTTCTTATTCAGCACTGGCTGAAGCCTCTGTGGATGAAGGCCACCAGATGACCAAGTTGCCCCAGTGTCTCCTTCCTTCACTGAGCCACACTGTCCTGGCTGGCATGAGCTGCTATTTGCAGTGAACATGCTGATCAAACTATTCACATCCATTCAACCCAGAACTGGGACATCCAACAACTAATTCACTTTGTAAGTATTTCCTATGTGCCTACCTAGCTCTGGGGATCCTTTGGTAGGGAAATCAAGGGCTTTATGGGTAAATCAGGTCTGTTTCTGTCCTGGAGGAGTTTGGAAAGATTGTGAAAACAAAGTATTCATGTGAAAGATGATCTTGGGGTTGACATCAAAATATGACGGTTCATCAAACTAACACATATCACAAGGAGAGTAGGTATCCTGTATGAGAGTGGGGCAGAGAGTGGGGAGCAGCTCCTACTTACAGGGCCATCTTTCTGTGGTTTCATAAGATATGTAGATGAATCTATGGATGCACAGGAGGGTCAAGACACATGCGCATGTGAATGACAAGCCGGAAGGTTCCAAAAGGCATCCATTCAGTCAGCAAGCAGCTACCCAACATTTACCAACCACGGCAGCTACTTGGATAAGATAATCATCAGCCAGACAACAGCCAAGTTTGGCAGCTGAGAAGTTCAGTCCAAAGGCAACCAATGATGACTTTAAAGTTCAAAGAGGAGTAATAATAGCAGTGAGCCTCTAAACATCAACATTATGTTAGGTGCTTGTGAGACATTATGGCTGCAGCTCCACTCTGGGGTGCCAAAGCAAACTCATAAGAGAACTGTGGGTTATTTTAATGTTTGAGGCAAACATACAAAGACTTCACATCTGTTAGATGCTGCTAGCTCAAGGTAGTTCACAGTTTTAATATTAGATCGCACTACATTCCTCTTGATGATGTCATGTCTTTGCGGACCTAGGTCTTCAGAGGAGACCTTAATAAGTAAATAAGAAACATATGAGAGTCACCAGAGAGCAGGAGATGAGGCAAACAGCGTCCAATCAGATTCTAAGTTCCACGAGCTACATGGTGACTACATCTCTGCTATTGAAGAATAAAAATTAAACATTTATTTCTTCTTTCAATTTATATGTATTTGCTGTGTCAGCACACAAGTTCTCATTAAGTCATGTGTTCCTGACTCCTTGCTTTCTTTTGTTTTTTCTAAAAATATATATACATGTATTATGGGTGGCTGCACATATGTGTAGGTGCTCTTGTGTGGGGGCACGTGTATTGGCCAGGAGTTGGCACTGAATGTTTCTCTTGATATTCCACATCCATGTTATATATCTAAGAGGGGTCTCTCACTTAAACCCAGAGCTTACAAATTCAGCTAGTTTAGCTTCCTCTAAGATCCCTTGACTCTGTCTCCCAAGTAATGAGATTACAGTCAGGCCACCACACCTGCCTGGCATTTACCTGGGCTCTAGGGATTCAAACCGTGGTCCTCACGATTACCTGGGGAGCACTTAACTCACTGAGTCATGTCCCCAAACCTAACTTTTTGCTTTTAATACAAGTTTTTGATTGTTACTAAATATCCTCAAATGTATTTTTTTTAACCTTAGAGTGATTCTTTAGACCTAGAGACAATGTCAAAACAAAATAAAACCTTCTGAGATGCCAAGGACAAGATGAATAAAGAAAGTTTGGGCATCTTTGGGTAACTGCCATTTTTCCCAGGTTACTAACTTGCAAAGATCACATAGGAGATAAATTCTTGAGGCAGGTTCTAACCTCAATCTAATTCAAATGGTCTCTAAAATGGCATCAGTTTGGTTGGGGAGATGGTTCAGTAGGCGATGCAAGTGTGAGAACCTAAGTTCGGATCCCGAGAACCCACACAAAGCCAGTTATGATTGTGAACATCTTTACTTGCAACACTCTTATGGTGAGATGAGAAGAAAAGACAGGGAATCTCCAGAAACTCACGTGCCTGTGTCAAATAAGGTGGAGGGTGAAGACCAACGCCCAAGGTTGCCCTCTGACTCCCACACATACTGTAGTAAATGCCTACCCTACAAACTCATAAACATGCACACACACACACACACATGAGAGAGAGAGAGAGAGAGAGAGAGAGAGAGAGAGAGAGAGAGAGAGAGAGAGAGAGAGAGAGAAGAAGAAGAAGAAGAAGATGATGATGATGATGATTTTGGTATTGTTTATTGTATTGATGGAGCTCAGGGTCCTCATTAGATCACGGGAGTTGGGCTGAGTGATATAGACAGAAGTGGAAAGTTTTCGACAAGACCAGATGGTTTCAAGGAATTGAGAGAAGTTAATGTGAACCCTGAGGGGAGGTGCTTTGCTGAGTGCATAGCTCTGCTCTTCCTTACCTCCATAAACCCCTAGTCTGAGGAGAGAAAAAACAGTAAGCCCTGAAGAGCTGTGTTGCAAACAGACTGTGCTTTAATGCTGGTCACAAGAGAGGAAGAGAAGATGGGGTACAGAGACCACAGTCAAGACACATGAAATTATAGTGGCAAAATAATTCATTTCAGCTCAATGATTAAAAAAACAAAAATGAACAAACAAATAAACAATGACAACAAAAACACTTGATTGGCTGCTGTAACACACTCTTCTTGTCTGTCCAGACTGCTCTGTTTCAAGTTGCTGGGTCCTGGCAACAGCGTGAGGTGGGTGCGGAGATTCTCTGGGGAAATCCCCCTCTCTGGAATTGGGAAAAATGTAGGTCAATACAGTTCACACTTTGACCTCCTGCTCCTTTGTCCCCAGGCAGACATTCCCTTGACCTCCAGAAATTCCTCTGGCTCAAGGAAAGACTGCTGTGCTTCTCACTAGAGAGCCCCAGGGTCCTCCAAAGGGATGGGAACAGGCTCCAGGGAGGCGTTAGGGACTTTGGAGAGCACAACCTTCAAAGGTCAAGCCCAAGGCGTGCGACCCACGGGAGGGCTGCTGGGCAGTGCAGAGAGCCTGCAGGCCAGCAGGCCCGGTCAGCTGACCCCCTACTGAGGCAGCTAGCCTGGCGGTGCAGTCCTGAGAGGCCTAATTCAATTACCCTTATCAGAACGCCTCTGAACTTACCAAAGCAGATAATCCATTCCAGAGACAGGTACTGCGTGGGGGGCCAAAATTATTTTGCTTCCCCAAATTGGAAGCTGAAATTGGAGATGTTTGAGTAATGGAAAACATAATTCCTCCTAAGACCCCCCAACCCCTCCCAGTGCCCACACCTGAGACACTGACTCTCCGAGCCTGAGGCCCTGGGACTGCATATCTGTACACTCATGTCCTGAAGACACCTGGCCATGATGTCTTCTCCTTCTTTCGTACCTTGGCCAGAAAGAGGCTGTGTAGGGTCGGGGAGCAGGGGCAGGGTGGAGAGGTTAAGATTTCTGTAGTCCCACCTCTGTGTCTGATACACAATATGACTGGGCACAGCTTTTGAAGAGAAGTACCTCCCACTACAGGAGGCCACAGAGCACTGGAAGTTACTTGGCTGCCAGAGGGCCCAGCCCTACCAGTACACAAGGAAGGCTCAAATACAGGAGCTACACTTGGCAACTCACTAGAGCCAATAGGAACTTGCTGATTCAAGGATCCATAGCAACCCCCCCCCCCAATTAGAATTACATCTTTTATGGATGAAGAAAAAAACTAAGAGATTGATTTGCCTAAGGTCAGGGTATTAGTGGAGATCTGAGGCCATGATAGCCAGTTAGTTAGAAAAATGAAGCAAAAAAAAAAAAAAGAAAAAGAAAAATGAAGCAGACCAAACCAGGGCTGTCTGCTGTGGAGCACTTGCAATCCAAGCTGGCCACGGTCATGTTCTCATCCTGGTGATGTTACGTCTGGATCGGGTCACTCTGCCATTTGAGCATCTTTTCATTACCCCTGCTTTGCTTCTTCACTCAGTGGTTCACACTGCCGAGCTGCTCAGCCAGTCATCACCGTCAACTAGAATATGTATACATATAATGTGTTTGCTTTGAACATGGTCTCTCTAGCCTAAGCTGGCCTCACACTCACTATGTAGCCGAAGGCAACCTTGAACTTCTCCCCTCCTCCTTCTCCTCCACCTCTCAAGCACTCCCAAGATCACAGGTGTGAACATTTTATTTGGATTCTCTGAAGCCTGTTTCTGCAATAAGAAAAACTGTGAAGGAAACCACTGACAACAGAAAGCAGGTGAAGATGGAATTGAACAAGGGGAGCATGTTCCAGCCTCAGACAGCAGCAGAATATGGCAGCTTCAGTCACATGATTCTGGCTTTAGAGTCAAGGATAGAAGGAAGTCATGGGGCTGGAGAGATGGCTCAGTTGTTAAGAGCACTGACTGCTCTCCAGAAGGTCTTGAGTTCGAATCCCAGCAACCACATGGTGACTCACCATCTGTAATGAGATCTGATGCCCTCTTCTGGTGTGTCTGAAGCTACAAGCCTATGGGGGCCCGGGAGTGAAATGTAGTTTGATAGGAATGGCCTCCATAGATTTATGTGTTTGAATGTTTGGCCATAGTGAGAGCCACTACTAGGAGGTGTGGCCTTGTTGGAGTTGGTGTGGCCCTATTGGAAGAAGTACGTCACTGTGGAGGCGAGCTTTGAGGTCATATGTCCTCAAGCTACACTCCGTGTGGCACACAGACTTCTGCTGCTGCCTGTAGATCAAGATGTAGAACTCTTGACTCCTCCAGCATCCTGTCTGCCTGCACACTGCCATGCTTCCCGCCATGATGACAATGGACTGAACCTTTGAGACTATAAGCCAGCCCCAGTTTAATGCTGTCCTTTGTAAGAGTTGCCTTGGTCATGGTGTCTCTTCACAGCAGTAAAACTCCAACTAAGACACCTGCTAAGCTTCTTTCATTGGTCACCAAGAGCATAGGCACGGGCTTCGACCGTGCTCAGGTAGTCAACGGAGATAATATAAACTTAGAAAGAAGGAGGAACCAAAGGCAAGGCCGGGATATACAGGATGTGATGTGTTCAACCAGATGCCTATCCAGCCTTATTAGAGGGGAAATAATTCCTCCCAAAATTTCTCCCTTTCCATCTCCTTCTCTAATTCTGGTTGACGTCATCTTTAGCCAAAGCTTGGAAAGAATAAACTGAGTTCTGATGGCACACCTCTCAGAGTGCCTGAGGGGTCAGTGGACTATGCTTTTAGGCAGATATAGAGAATAGCTCCCACTGCCACTGAGTTACATCCTGGTAATGAATAGAGGTATATAAAGAACAGATAAGTCTTGAGAGTGGCCAAGTAGTATCACCACCCAATACAGAGCTTATGGATGAAGTCACAGCGTGGTTGTGCAAGAGCCCAGCATACACTTAAAGGACAGCTAGCGTCATCCAACCGATCTAGCCTCCACAAGCAGACAAACAGAAGGAAAACAACAAACAATTGAAGGACTTTGGCTTGTGAATGCAGTTGTGAGACAGGTTGTGGTGTCTTTTCTTCATAATGACATAAAGTGTCTCCATCAAGAGAAACAGGTTGTGTGGAACACATCGTAGCCGAGTGAGACCCTCTCCTTCCATTGACACCCCCATAAAATCTTTACAGAGGAGAGTCTAGACCTCCTCAGTGTCGAGTACTCAGTGTCACTCACCAAACGCTCAAGAGGCACAAACGGTTTGTGTGGCTGAACTGCCATGCAGCACCCTGGGAGCTCTTGTTTGTTCTTCTACCCCACAGTCCTCTGAGTTTTTGTCTGTTGAAAATAAACATCATTTCTCTGATTCTCATTGCTTGTAGGTCTTGCAGAGGACCTTCATGGGTTATGCTGAGTTATCGGTACTTTTGAAACCTTCAAGCAAGAAAAGCAGAGGAGCTCAGAGGAGAGATCTACAGCAGAGGGATCAGTGAGGTTCTCGGCTGAAGCAGAAAATGAGGTGAAGTCATGTATGTTGTATATCCATTGTCTCGGCAGCATTGGTTATAACATGGTATTTATTATACTAAACTGTCTTGGTCAGAGGGCTTATTTCCAGACCCTTGGCTTTGTCCAGTCATCTACAGGTACAATTTTATGTCAATGCCACACGTCTTGATTACCTGTAGTGTGCTTTAAAATTTGGAAGGGCATGTCTTTCGAGTTTGTCCTTTGCCAAGATGGATTTAGCTTTCCTGCATCCTTCAGATTTCCATGAGAATGTTAATCTATTCTTACTGTGCTTGATAATCTCAATTGTCACCTTAGTAAGATGTAGAATCACCTGGGAGACAGGTCCCAAGACATGCCTGTGAGAGAGTCTCTTGATTAGATTGATTGATGTGGGAAGACCTGCACACCATAGATGATGTCATTCCTGGGCTTGGACTCTACTCAAAGGACAAGATGAGCTGAGCCAAACCTCCTGACTGTGGATTGGATGTGGCCAGCAGACTTAAGGCCTCCCTGTTTTGTCTTCCTGCCGTGATGGGATGTAGTCTTAAACTGTGAGCTCAAATCAACCCGCTCTCCCTAAAGTTGCTTTTGATAAACTATTTTATCACAAGAGCAAGGAAATTCCACTTATTTAGATCTTCCTAAAGTTTTTTTCAATGATTTTTTTGGAGTTTTACTGTACACATCTTACTTTACATTTATTTATTTTTAGTTACATTTTATATCATGTAAGTGCATGTATTATTTAGGGTTTCCATTGCTATGAAGAGACACCATAACCAAGGCAACTCTTATAAAAGACAACATTTAATTGAGGCTGGCTTACAGTTTCAGAGGTTTAGTCCATTATAGTCATAGTGGGAAGCATGGCAGCATCCAGGTAGACATAGTGCTGGAGGAGCTGAGAGTTCTACATCTGGAGGAGACTATCTTCCCCACTGGGTGGAGCCTGAGCATATGAGGATACCTCAAAGCCCAACTATACAGTGACACGCTTCCTCCAACAAGGCCACATCTATTCTAATAAGGCCACAGCTCCTAATAGTGCTACTCCCTATGGCCAAGCATTCAACACATGTATCTATGGGGGCCATTCCTATTCAAACCACTGCAATGTGTGTTTGTGTCTGTCTGTGTGTGTGTGTGTGTGTGTCTGTGTGTGCACGCGCGTGTGCGCCATGGCATCCACGTGCCCATATATACACATATATGCATATATATGGACATGTGCATGCTGTGGCACATACATGGATATCAGAGGACAACCTGTGGGAACCAGCTCTTTTTCCCAGTCCCTGGGATCAAACTCAGGGCAGCAGACTTGGCAGCAAGTGTGTCTACCTGTTAAGCCCTCTTGCATCCCTTAAATTTACTTTTCAATTTATTAAAATAGTTTATTTAAAAATGCAATCATAAATGGGACCATTGTCTTCATTATTATTCTTGCCGATGTTATAGAAGTCTGGTTGATTTTTTTAAAAAAACTTGGTTCTGTATCCTGTCACCATGCTAAACTCATTTATAATTAGTTCTAATATTTTTTATGGATTCTTTAGAATTTACTACATGCAAAGTGAGGTCATGTGAAAACAGAGCAAATTGTATTTTTTCCATTCAAATTTGGATGATTTTTCTTTCTTTTCCTTGCCTAATTACTGTGACTGGGGCCGAGTATGCATGGTGAGGGAGATGGACATCCTGGACTTGTTCCTGATTGTGTAGGGAAAGCATTGCAGCTTACTGCTGCAACTGACTGTAACAAATGTGCCAACTTTCAAGTTGATTCCTGTCCATACATTAGAAACCAATGTTGGCTTCACTGTGCTAAATTAACTTTTGGACAAGGAGGGGTGAGGAGGCTCTAAGGAGGCGTCCATTTCCTTCCTTTTGTCAGGCAATGGATGATCCCTACCAGCCCAGGGGGTTTTTAATAAGAAATGGTCGATAGATACTGGGTCGAGTTTGTGCCTGAGGACCACAGTTTGCATCTCTGGAACACAGACAAAGCCATTCATAGTGACACTTGTCTATAATGCAGTGAGAGGCAGGTGTCCCCAGGGGTCTGTGAGCATGTGCAGCAGTGGACAGGATGCCCTGTCTAGAACAGGGTGGAAAGTAAAGAAGTCAGGAAAGGTTGTCCTCTGAACACACATGGCCACAGTCATGAGTATATGAACAAGCATGTGCATGCACACACACATACATAGAGACACATATATGCACAGAGAGAGAGACACACACAGACACAGACACAAATACACATACAGAGAAGCACATATACACATGCACACAAACACACACACAGACATACACAGAGAAACACATACACAGACACATAGACACAGAGAGATACATATACACTTGTATACACACACACACACACACACACACACACACATACACACCATTTCTGCCTCTTTTTGAGCTTATTATTTGGCAGTCAACACATAAAGACTACCTAATAAAAAGAAAGAGAACACCGAGTAGCCCCACAGGAGAAGCCACGTGAATGTGGTGTTATGGAAGCCACGGGAGAGGGGGCAAGAGCATCTAGACTGTGCAGAAGTGAGAAAGGCAGAACCAGGTACACCATGGAGGATGTTTGTGGCCTCGTTGAGAGTGGCTGTGGAGGACGAGAGGCTGTGAAATATCCTTGGCAGTGTGATAAGGGTAAAAGTGAAGGATCCGACTGGTGTGACTAGTATCGGGATAACTTAATGGGTCACTAAGGTTTTAGATGCAGTTTGACTTAAGCATGGAAGGCAAGAATAATGTCTTCAATAGTAAGATGCTAGAATCTTATTCTCCACTTCAAGAACCAATTCCCATCCTTTGTGAAGACGGGGTGGCCTTTCCCCTAACTCAGCCTACAGAAGATGCTGAGTGCAATGTTCTAAGCGATCCCATTTGGATAAAGCACCAGAGAGCTTCGTTCCCACGGTGGAGGATGGGATACAATTCTCACATGCTTGCTAATCTTTTAATAAAATCTACTGGTTTACACAAGGCCATTTTCATGCAAGTATATAATAATCCTTTTAAAATGTGAGGATCTGAGGGAGGAAGTGAAGGAGATGGAGATTCTTGACTATAGGAAGATATTTCTTATTAGCATCACACCCACACTGAGAAGGAGATGACTCGTAGCAGTGCTCTGGATTCAACTTCCCGATCACATTCCTGGAAGCCACCATCTCATGACAGGACCCAGGAGACCCGAGTGTCCTGTGCAATGCTCACACCCCTCTGCCTCGTCATCTGGTCCTATTGACTACTACTCTGGGATATTTATGTGGAAGCCAGGGAAAATACTCCAGGGTCATTTTTAATAAGTGCCAATCCCTCCCAGTCTGTCTGCAGTCATAAACATTTACGTCTAATATCCCAGGGAAAATGTTGGACGCCATCTGATGCGGGGCAGTGGCACATGGCTTAGTCTAAACACAAACATCAGGGTGACAGTTTACTTTCCAGCATGAAGCTGCATTCGCTCATTTTGACATAAGAGTACAATTTGCATACGCTTTCAAGTCTGTTTAGCTGCAAACACATGTGTTTGGGGCACAGAAATTTAAAATTTGTAAATTATTCGAAAATGACTGCCAAATCGTAATCAAGTGGCAGGAAAACAGCCCACGCTGAGTGGTTGTAAGAACGGAGGGAGACTTCTCAGACTTGAGAAACATTTCTGAACGTACTGGTGCTTAATCAGCTTGGAAAAAACAGGGGGAGAAATGTTTACTTTCTTAGCAACAATTTAATATACACGTTAGGGCTTTTTTCCGTTTATTATAACACTGCAGAATGGGACGATTTTCATACTGTGACAGTAAATAAGATCTCTTCCAAGAGGAAACTAAACCCTGTGGTTAACTGCAGTTGAGATTCCTAATGCTTTCTCACAAAACATTATAAACCCAGAGCTGCAATTGCTGGAAAGCGATCGGAGGTGATCTAATGCGGAGGCAGGGTGCCCTTCAGACAGCAACTTCCAGTGTGTCTGCTGAGTTGCATCCTGTCGTTGATACCTGCCTGTCTTTTCATTCTCTCTCCTATTTTGTGTATCAAGCAAACTTTGCTGCATGGTCCTAGTTTTTTGTAAATTAATGTGCTGGGCACATTGGGATCTAGGGAAATTATAAGACAGAGCAGAAGCACCTGTCTCAAGATGGAAGAAAGGTCAGGGAGTAGAGGCCGGAGTTGGCAGATGATGGAGATTCACGGTCACTGTACAAAGATTAGAATGTATCTCCCATGACCACAGCTACAGAGGTATGCACAGACAGTGACACCACCAGATTCAGGTTTTCCTAATTCAAATTCTGCCCCCACACCACCACCACTACCACCACCTCCTCCTCCCCCTCCTCCTCCTCCTCCCCCTCCTCCTCCCCCTCCTCCTCCCCCTATTCCTTCTCCTCCTACTCCCTCTCCCTCTTCTCCTCCTCCCCCCCATTCTCCTCTCCCTCATCCTCCACTGTCCAGCTGTTGGCAGTGATGCTCTCTGATCAGTGAGGCTGAGATGGTGGTGGGTGGAAAGAAGATGCTGCCATATTTAAAAATAGTCCATTACAAGCAGAATTATGGAACGAGGAGGTAAATGAGTACCCAGGTTCTCTGACTATCAGGAGAAAATAACTAATGATTTCAAGGTTAGTCTAGCAAGTTGTCCAATACAACTGATGACTGGGACTGAACCATCTCAGCTGACCCCCCACCTCTGCAGTTAGCAATGTATTCACCGAGGGAGAACATTGCTTCAGTAAAGCACAGCTTAGGAACAGAAGCCAGACCCCTACCCTTATCACATGAGTGCTTAGGCAAATAAACACAAAAATAAAATTGCTTTCCAAAAACATCCCAAGACATCAAGGAGGCAAAGTTTGACATAAAGTTTATATCACCCAAGCTCGTGAATATTTTGTAAAAACTTGACAAAAATTCTTCTTCTGGCAAGGATGTTTTTGCCTTTGTGGTGAAGGTGATGATTCATTCATTATACACCTGATGATGTGTCTGTTTTGTGTGTGTGTGTGTGTGTGTGTGTGTGTGTGTGTGTGTGTGTGTGTGCACTTCTGTGCAGGTAAACATTTTCTATAAATGGGAGCATTTGGGGAGAAATCATATTCAAATCATTTCTGAAATTAAATCATCCAATATTTTTTCCAAGGAAGCCTTCTTGTCTGCCTACTTTTATGGCTCATTTTACAACTTCAGTGAGGATGGTCAGTCCATGGGCAGAATAGTTGGAAGCTCTTTCAAAAGAAAAAGTAAATAGTAGCTATAAAAATGTGTGAAGAAGTAGGAAAGTGGTCTTTACTCACAGGTACCAACACGTGTGCTAAGTTCTGAAAGAACAAACAGAACTAAGATCCCAGTTATTACTAAATGACCATAAATGTGCAGTTCTATAAAGTACCCACAAAGAACTGGAAAAGGAAACTTTCAAAGATAAAATGGCTTTAAGAAAGAATCAAAATAAATACCTGATAATAAAGTTAACAAGGCACAAACACAAGACTTGTATACTGAAAACACAACAGACAAGATTGTAAAAAAAAAAAAAGTTGTATATATGAGACACACAAGATCAGGGACCAGGTGACTCAATACTTCCTGAATTAATGATTTAATAAGCTGATCAATTAATTGATTAATAATATTAATTATTAATTAATAAGTTCAATGAAGTCCCAATAAAAAATTCCCAGAAAGTTTGATTGCTGAAATTGACTAGTAGAATCTAAATTGAATAAGAAAATTCCCAGGACTCAGAGGAGCTAAGACAAACAAATAAGTCAACTGTGCCTGTAGCATGAGCTTGTAATCCCAAGTGCCTGGGGTCACCCAGGCAGGAAGATCATGAGTTGAAAGCCAGCCTGGGCAACTCAGTGTGAAGCCATCCGAAAATAAAATATTTTAAGTAGCTGTAGATGTAGCTTAATGGTAGACTGTTGGTCAAACATGCATGAGTCTCTAAATTCAACCCCCAAAATGATAATAGAACTCTTGAAAAGAACATTGAAATTTTTATACTAAAACAGAAGACTTCTGTCCTCCAGTATAAATCATGTTGATAACTGAAAAGTGCCTGGACCAGTATCTGGGCATAGCAGGATAAAAGGCTCATTTCTGAAATGCGTGAAGAACTCTTATGAAGCAAAGAGAGAAGTCAAACAATCCAATTGCAAAAAGGTGAAAAAACCTTAAGCTGACACTTTTGAAAGGCATTATGAGGGTCAGTCAGAAAACACATGAAATTGTGCTCGGCACTGCTACCTATCACCCAAATACAGCTAGAAGCCAAGAGCTGCCACAACTCACCTGTCAGAGAGACCAAGATTAAAAAGACAGATGACACTGAGTGGATAATGACAACTGGACCTCTCCATAATGGATGGTGGGGCTTCAAAACGAAATTAGCACCTTTAATGTCACAGGAGGACATATGTAGTTAGTTAAAGCAATTAAATGCATATTATATGACCCAGAAAAGCCAGAGATAGCTTCAAAGACAAAAGAAAACCACACATATATACACAAAAAAGACATTAGTAAAAGGTTGTAGTAGCTTTACTTATAATGGCTAAAAATCAGAAAAAGAAAACAAAATTTTATCAAGAGAATGGATACACAACTTGATACTCTGGTAGTAGGCATTTGCATGCAATTAGTTGTATGCATGTGGGTATGTGCACACATAAATATATACATACACACATATGCACACAGAAGGAAAATGGAATATCATAAGCAAAAGTACATGGAACACATATATGTGACATGAATGAGCCTCAAGATGTATTGAGTGAAAGAATCCAGATATTAAAACGCAGATTGGATGATTTGATTTATATTAAATTGATAAGCAAGCTAAGCTAGTCCTCATTGATAGAAATATAAACAGCAAAGAGCTCAGTATGAATATTCTATGGGATATATTATATATTTTATATGTATTTAATGCATATATATTAGTTACCTTAGTTTTGGGGTGGATGAAGGAGAAGCATAGGAAGTTGCTTTCAGATAATGAAAATATTCAGTATCTTGACCAGATTTATAAAAATCAGTTAAGATGAACACTTCACTGTGTTGTGCCCCTGCCCTACCTATCTGTCTTTCTCTTAACTTGTGAGTTCACTCACACGTATGTGAGTACAGGTGGCCACATAGTGTTAAGCGGGAGCTGGAGCCCAGGATGTAACTCCCCTGCATGGATGCTGGGAATCAACCTTGGTCGTCTGCAAGAGCAGCAGGTGCCTCCACCCACTGAGCCGTGCCTCCAGCCCATGGTTTACGCTGTTAGAGCCAAACAAACGGTCAGGGCGGGAAGGTCTTCGCCAAGGTGCTTAACCTCTGCCTGCACGCGACGTTTGGCAGGTAATTTTCCTGTTACCCTCCCACTTGGCTGTTTGCTTGTCTCTCCCCCTTTCCTGTTTCTGGGTTATTTCTTCAATTTCTGTTTTATTGCCCTCCTTGGATTTCTAGTTAAACCTTTTTGTTTTATTTCTGGACCTTTAAGGATTGCAATATCCGACTTTTGCTTTTTACAGACTGCAATTTTCTAACATTACAATTCTGTGCGTGTAATGAAAACCTGTGAAACAGGAGAGCTCCCCTGAACTCCCTGGTGCTTTGCACTGCCGTGGTCGTATATTTTACTTTTTCAGTTATGAACTCCATGATTATTTTATTCGCTTTGCTTTAAACTGTCACTTATACTTTCAGTTTTTAGAGAAAGGGGAAAGTCCTTTCTATTTTCCACGTGCTTGCTGTATCTGGAACCATATCATTTATTCCTTTCCATACTTGGCATTGAACTTTCAGCTTTGCACATGAGAGAAAGCCACACTTCCTCTGACTATGTCTCCAGCTCTCTTTCTGCTCCTAATTTTAGAGACAGGTCTCCTCTAAGTTTCCCAGGCTGGCCTTAAACTCTTTAGTCTGAGCTAGTCTTGAATTCATAAAGCTCCTGGCTTACGCAGCAAACACGGGCCCTTATCTGTGTTTCTATCTGGTATTGTCCCCTTCTACGAGAACTACTTTTAACTACATTTATGCATGTACAGGCTACACTTTCTCAACCGGTGCTGACTGGAAAATGTCTTTTATGGTGAAAATCTTAGTTTTTGAAGAATATTTTCTATCACTGGCTTCAGTTCAAGACTGAAGGTTTGCTGCTGCTTCTGCTGCTGCTGTTGCTGCTTCTGCTGCTGCTGTTACTGTCATTGCTGCTACTGCTGTTGCTGCTGCTGCTGTGGCTGCTGCTGCTGCTACTGGTGCTGCTGCTACTGTTGCTGCTGCTGCTGCTACTGTTGCTGCTGCTGTTGTTGCTGCTGCTGTTCCTGTTTCTTCTGTTGCTGCTATTGCTGTTGCTGTGGCTGTTGCTGCTGCTGCTGCTGCTGTTACTGTCATTGTTGCTACTGCTGTTGCTGCTGCTGCTGCTGTTACTGTCATTGCTGCTACTGCTGTTGCTGCTGCTACTGCTGTTGCTGCTGCTACTGGTGCTGCTGCTGTTGTTGCTGCTGCTGTTCCTGTTTCTTCTGTTGCTGCTATTGCTGTTGCTGTGGCTGTTGCTGGTGCTACTGCTGCTGCTGCTGTTGTTACTGCTGTTGCTGCTGTTTTCTTTCAGTACCTAGGTGATATTGTTTCATCATTTTTGGCTTTGTGTCATGTCTATCTTAAAAAGCCAACCATATTACTCTCCTCTTACCTTACATATAATGTTTCTTCTATAATTTTGCTCTTGTTTTTGAGACAGGGTCTGATGTAAACCAGGCTGGCCTCAAACTTGCTCAGTAGTCAAGGATGACACAGAAAATGAAATCCTCATTCCTCTGGTTCCTAAATGCTGGGATAATGGCCTGTGCCGCGCGTTGTCCCATGCATCGTGTTGGGGACATAACTCAGAACTTTACATGTGCTAGCAAGTGATTAGCAACCAAGCCACATCCCAGATCCCTCCAGACCTCTCTGAGCAGTTTGGCCATGATGTATCTGGCTGTCGATATTTATCCCATGTAGAGTTTATTCAAGTTCTTGGATCAAGTTTGAAAACGCTTGGCTCCCTCCCTGTAATTGTTTCTACCTTTGTCTTCCCTTTCTGGGACTCCAGTTACACACAAGTTGTCCTCTTGCTATTATTCTGGATGTCACTAGGGGTGGCTTTATTTTTAGAATGTCTTCTTTCTCGTTCTACTTCAGTTGGACAATTCAGGCTGCAGCCTCTAAGCTTGCTGACCACTCTCCAAGGTTCAGTGTCTGCCCAGCTGTTATTAATGGCATCTGGCAGGACAGCTTCAGGTACTTAAGTTTTCAAAACCAGAATTTTCATTAGATTCTGTATTAGCTACAACTTCTGTTCCTAAGTATCCTCTATAATCTTTTATTTTACTCCATAAATTTCTTCACTCACTATGCCTATCTTTTCCTATAATATATATATATATATACATATATGCATATATATAGAAAGATATATACATATATAGAAAGATATACACACATATATACATATATGTACATATATATGTATATGTCTTTCTAATTATCATTTTTATTTATGTACATTAGTGTTTTGCCTGCATTGTGTCTGTGTGAGGGTGCCGGATTCCTGAAAGAGGAGTTAGAGACAGATGTGAGCTGTCATCCAGTGCTGGGAATTGAACTCGGGTCCACTGGAAGAGAAGTCAGTGCTTTAATCTGTTGAGCCACCTCTTCAGTCCCAAAATATGTATTTTTATAAAAAAATAATTATAAGGTTTTTTATCTGATTCCAAACTGAGGAGTATTACAAAAGATGCTAGGCAGTACTATTCAAGTTTTCCAAGATAGTTAAAAAATAAAATACAATAGGATTGGTCATAAATCACAGAGAACAAGAAGGATATTTCTAGAGAGGTTTAATTGGAAAGGGAAAATCCACTGAATGTGGGCAGTACGCTCCCATGAGCTGGGGGTCCCAACTCAATAAAAAAGGAGAAAGGAGAAAGTCAGCGAGCCGGGCACTCATCTCCGCTACTTCCTGACTCTGGGTGCAAGGTGATCACCTGTATCACCTCCCACTGACATCCTCTGCCGTGATGAGCTGCATCTCTCAAACCACAACACAGAAACACACACACACACACACACACACACACACACACACACACACTTTCCATACGCCTTTAAAAAATATATGAATAAAATATTATTATCCCCTTTTTGATGATAATACTGGACACAGAGCTTAGGTAACCTACCAATGTTGTTACTAACCTAGTAAGGACAAGACTAGGGTCTATACCAGGGACTTTTCCTCAACTCTCAACACTGCATCTCTACACACACACAGACACACTCACACATACACACGCGCACGCACGCACACACGTTCCATCGTGCCTCCTTCAGACTCGCCCACCTCAAAGTGATGCCCACACCTTTCTTTCTCTTCCCAGTTATTTCTTCCAGTCACCTCCAACTTGCAATTATTCCCACATAAGACAGAAAGATTCCTACAACTCCCCAACCCCATTTCTCCCACATCAAATCTATAAATAAGTTTTTTCCACGTGTTCCTCAAGATGCATCTTAATCCTGCCTACATCTCTTGCCTCTCTCAGCATCAACTTCCACCTTGCCACACCTCTTCTCTTGCCATGACAGTCACAATAATCAGTCTAAAGACCTTATTTACCTTCAAGTCAGTTCAAATCTGTTGTTAAACGGCTTCTAGGATAGCCTTTAAGAGAAACAGGTTTCTATTACTGTGGTTTAGAATCACCAAAAGTACTTTACATCAGTTCTGCATACCTGAAACTATCCCAGAAGGACTCCCACAACCTGCTTTTCTGTCCAAGGTTTCTCACTGTCCTTGTTTGACCTCAAACTCTCTTCCTTGTCTGGGACTCCACCTCCATTCTTCATATAAGGCTCCTCACCATGGAGTTTATAGAAATGATTTCTGAGCATCAGTTTATTTGAAATGTGGCCTCCTCAGAGGAGAGGCCTAGGATCACTAGTATAGCCTTGTCTTCTACAGGACCCAACCAGGCATCTATCATTGTTCTTCTTCATCATAAAATGTCATTCTTCCAGCTAATGTCTTTGTGTTGAGTACCCACTGTGCGTCACTCTTCTTGGTGCAGAGAACACAGCAGTGAACCAATCAGGGTCTACTGGACGTTATAGTTGCCTGTGTACATATGGGTAACTTATTTTGATAGTGAGTTCTATATATTCTTATGGATACAGGCTCCTCATAAAGAAAAAATGATTTTTTTTTATTTCCTCCAGTGCTCAAGACAGCTTACTTTCATGCTCCAATTTGGGATGAGCTCACGTCTGTTCAGGGTGGTGTGGCTGTAGATATGAAGTCCAGTGTCTAAGGTTCTCTGGGTCTCGGGGTCTCATGGACTTTTGTGGAGGGATTAGCATTATGCAAAGAGAGGAAGGAATAGAAGCTGGTATTTTTCAACAGAAATCCAGAATTTGTATGAGGAAACCAACAAAGCCCCCACAGGCAGACTCCAGTGAGACTGAGATTTTCTTCTGGGGGTTCAAAGCAGGTGTTTCTAACTCTAAAGCAAGACATGTACATTTCAACTGGCCTGTCACCGCACAGTTGCCCCCGAGAGCCCTCTCTGACATTTCCTATGCCAAATAACTGAGAAGGCTTTCCGAATTTTGAAAACATCCTAATTGTTCCATCACCACTGGGCCACCCAGTGTGTGACATGCTGTTCTCAGTTGATAACTGTCTTCTTTAACCAGGTCACCAGTGCAGAATGTGAGAGTCAAAAGATAAACCAGGGGCCACCTTCATTTACATCATTTGGTAAATAAAGAAACAGATATTTGGGGGCTCAGATGAGTTGTCCAGGCTCCACCTCTCATGGCTTGCTGCTGCTGCATCCACTGGCCTGCAGCTCTAGGAGCAGGGGGAGGAAGCTGGCGTTTCTCACATCCTCATGGCCTTACCATTAAACCAGAGAACACTAGGAATCCCTTGGGCCCTCTGACGTTTGGCTTCCTCATAGAAACATTGAAAATAAAATAAATTTTAAAAAAGAGGTTGGTTTCAGCTTGATGATAAAATGAAGAAAATGGAGACTGGCAGGAGGAATATAGAATAGTTGAGATCCCCCACTGTTGGCTAGCCTGAGCTACACAGTGACACCTTGTGAGAGACACAGAGACGGGTACTAGGATTTTTTTTTTCCAATAGCATTGGTTGACTTATTGATCAATTGGTACAATCTATCCAAAGCTGGAAAGCAGTGGACAACTTCTCTCTGTCCCTCTAAGATTTTATGGGATCATTCATTCCATGGTGCTCTAAGGTCAGGGTCTGGAGTCATTTCTTGGTCTAGGAATGATCTAGAACTCCATTTGCCAGAAGGAGTTTCTAGGCAGGTGACTAGGACCTGACAATTGTGGGCGCCAAAGTCATTTTCAGTTCGGGCAGAGCCTTGGGACTTGAGAGGGTGGGCAGCAGGTGGAACAATCCCGATACCCTCCAATACCTGGAGGGCTAAACCAAGCGTGATGTGTCATGCCAGTGGAATACTAAAAAAGATGAATGGGAACGAAGTGTTAATGTATGGAGTAGCCTGATGATCCTCAAAGGCAGTCTACTGATCTCATAGCATCACATCCAAAAGGCATCACAAACTGCATCATACAGTTCCATTTGAGTAAGGTTTCTGACTCTGAAATTGCCAGGTTGCCAGAGGTAAGAGACCCTTGTGGTTGAGTCAACACACTATCTGTGCTTTGATTATGAGGGCAGGTACAAGAAGCTAAATAAAATTGTATAAAAGCAAGCGCCTACATGTACACCTGTAAAACTGGCCAAATCTCAACCAACACAATTAATGTACCACGTTAATTTACTGGTTCTATTAGGAATGCTATACATGGTTTTACACCCAGTTAGCATAAGTTGGGTGAAGGCTACTACTTTTTTTACAATTGCATGCAAGTCTATAATTACCATTAAAATAGTTAAAAACAACACAAAATTGTCAGTACTTTTTAAGTTGGAAGAGTGTCTGTGCATGTTTGTATATTCGTGTGTGAAATGTTATCTCTAATTCAAAAATTCTTAGAGTGTATGGAGTACAACCTACAAATCAGATAGCTCATTGTATCAATGCTTACAAGAGTAAAAGATTGGGAACAACGGAAACGTCCCTCACTAGGATGCCGGTAAACAAATCATGTGTGTGTGTGTGTGTGTGTGTGTGTGTGTGTGTGTGTATGATGTATGTTAGTTGGAATGCTATGTCACTTTAAAAGAGAATGAAGAAGTACTTGTTTTGTATTGAAATAGCAAGATTTTAAAGTCACAATATTAGGTGGAAAAAGAAAAATAAGAATGGCCAGATGTATGTAGAAGAATACAACTTGTAGACTTAAGAACACACTTAGTTGGGGGTGGGGGCACATAGGCGAGCTAGAGAGATGGTTTAGTAGTTAAAAGCACAGCAGCTGTTTGCAGAGAACTCACATTCATCTGTAACTCCAGTTCTAGAGCATCTAATGCCTTCTTCAGAAGTCTGTGGGCACCAGGAATACATGCAGCCACAGCTAACAAATCTGGTGGGAAAACAAAAACAAAAACAAAAGAATCCTTACTTGGCTAGTGTTGTAGATATAAAGCACCCCCAAAGCTCATGTGCTGAAATCTGGTCCCTAGATAGTATCACTTTTGAGAGGCAATTGGACTGTGAGAGCTTTAATTTCATCAATGAATTAATCCAGTTATCAGTTCATAGCTGAATGGGCTTTGGGGATGTGGAATAAAGTAGGAGGCAGCTTATCACTAAGGATATGATCTTGGAAGGAACATCTTGTCCCTGTGTTCTGTGTGTGTGTGTGTGTGTGTGTGTGTGTGTGTGTGTGCCCCCTCCTGTGTGTGTTTCTATGTGTGTGGTGTGGGAGTATGTGTGTGTGGTTTGTATATGTTTGTGTCTGTCTCTGTACGTGTTTGTGTGTGTGCAGTTTGTGTGTGTGTGGTTTGTCTGTGTGTTTGCTTGACTGTGCGTATATTTGTTTGTGTGTGTGTGTGTGTGTGTGTGTGTGTGTGACTCCTGGCTGCCATGAAGTGATCAGATTTCCTCTTCCCTGGCCTTCTGCCACGATGACTCTGCCTTACCACAAGCCTCAAAGCACTAAAGGCAGCCGAGCATGGAACAGAAACCTCAGAAACTGTAAGCCAAAATAAATCTTTCACTCAAGTTATTTCCCTCAAGTGTTGTCACGGGATGAAAAACTGATTAATGCAGAAATCTCTGTAAGTTGTGCAAAAACCAGTGACTACAGCTACATTTTGCTATTGTTAAAGGGGCTCCATGGAGGGAGCCGACTGCACTGTGTGTCTTTCTTTGTGTCTAGCTTTTGAACTGCTTGATGAAATTACCCATTCAATATGCTAATCTAATCTGGACATTTAATGTTGACAATCCAGCTGGAGATCTGTCTTTTAGATTTAACAAAATTTGGCTCAGACCTTGATGATGTGCTGACGAGCTAGCAGGCTTCTGCACTTTAACCAACGTCTTTTTCTGCCAACCCAAAGCACAACAGGCCCACTCATCAGTCAACATGGTCCTAGGTGTGAAGCTGAGTTGGGGTGCACACATGCAGATGCTCATGGAAGGGTAGGAGGTGGGAAGTCTTTATGGTGTGGGAAGCAGGTACGGGACTGGAAAAGTTGTGGAGAGTGCCCTGAAGGAGTGGAATAGAAGCCACTAGCTAAGACTCAAAATGGGACAAAGACAGAAAGGAAAGGCTGTTTATTCAGAGATGCGAGAATCAGAGGTGTCCAGGCATTCAAATTCCGTTTACCCAGGGACCCGAGGCCCTAGAGGCTGCTTTGTAAATCAGTTTGATCTCTCCAACTGTAACTATACAGCAAGCAATTAAGAAGCATTCATTGATATAGACATCTTCACAACCAATGCCAGCAGAAGATTCTGTATGTATGTGTGTATGTGTATTATTATGTTGTGATGTGGATATGTGTGCACCTGCACACGTGTGTATGTGTGTATATGTGTATATGTGTGCATCTGTGCACATGTGTGCAGGTGTGTGTATGTGTGTGTGAGTGCTTGTGTGTGCACCTGCATGTGTTTGCATATGTATATATTGTATGTATGTGTTCACACCTATGTGTATGTGTGTTTGTGAGTGTGCATGTGTGTGCATGTATGCTTGTACATATGTATGTGTACATGTGTGTATGAGTGTGAATAGGTATGTGTATATGTGGGGGCATGCACACATGCATGCATGCAGGCATGTATGCATGTATGTGTGAATTGCGTGTTTGTGTGTGTTGTATGCATGTGCATGTGCATGTGTGTTAGTGTGCGTATGTGTATGTGTATGTGTGTGTTAGTGTGCATGTATATGTCTATGTATGTTTGTTAGTGTGAGCGTGTATATGTGTATGTGTGTGTTTGTTAGTGTGCATGTGTATGTCTATATATGTATCTGTTAGTGGGCATGTGTGCATGTGTGTGTTTGTTAGTATGCACGTGTTTGTACATGTGTATGTTTGTGTGTGTGTGTGTGCGTGCATGTGTGGTTCACACCCATTTGATACTTTACTGTGTCACTACTATGAGATGTCTTCATTTCTCTGAGTTCTTAGCTGTCACTGCATCTACAGAGCTGGGTCTTGGCTCCTTTGCCTTCTTCCTGTGGCTCTGTTCTGTCCATCTGTCTTTTGGCATGGTCCCCTCTAGCCTAAAAGGCTTCAAGCCATTCATCCTTGGGCCTCAGATGAGCTAGCCAGAACTTGGCTGAAGGACTCAGACAATATGGAGCAGTCTTAGCATCTGACCCTTTGCTTGGAGACATTTGTCTGGACAGTCACCCTAAATATTTCGTGCTCAGGATGCCGGCTGGTCATGTCTGGTGATATTTCCTTCAGGTTATAGAGAGCTGACTTCTTACATTGTCTTCACATGATACAGTGAGAGAGATGGAGAGCTCTCGGGATCTCTTTGCTAAGAGCACAAATCCCATTAATGAGAGTTCCATCCCCATGGATGGAACTCCATGCCCTGCCTTTATATACTATCATATCAGGGTTGTAATTTCAACAGGAATTTGAAGGCAGTGCCAACTTCCAGTTTATTTGGAGGGTCCAGGGAGTAGTGAAAGAAAGATCCCAATGGATCTAACAAGGGATCTCTCTGGCTCAACCACAGCCAATCAGAAGTAACCATGTATCAATCATGAACTTACAACAGTCACTCAGGAAGCACACTATATCCATTTTACAGACAGAGAAGCTACATACAGTGTCCTTGTCTAAAGACTACTTGGCTGATAAGTGGCCAGTTCTGAGTTTTTAACCCAATTAGTTTCCAGAGTCTGAGCTCTAGCCTTCAAAACACACATGCACGCACACACCCTAGACTGCTTCTAATTTTAGGCTGTGGCTGTCTATCCAATCTCCTGTGCGTCTGCGTCAGGTTGAATTCCACTCTCACTGTCTAAATATTCATGGCTCTGGTTGCCTTTCCTGGTGTCCTCTGCAGGTCTCACATTCCTCACCTTGGTGTCTGGCTCTGTCCTCAAGTCCTCCCGGCCCAGCTTATCATCTCTAGCTGCCAAACTTGGGGCCTAAGACATCCAGGAAAGAATCTTCTAGAAACAGGCCGTGGGTCTGAATAATTGAAAATAAAATGTTATTTGAAAACCTCACAGCCTTGATAAGTCTCATTGCATGACTGGAAAGGGGAGAGAAACAGGTGGGGGTGGTGACAAAGCAGAGAAGGCAGAAAAGACGCCCCACTCACAAGCCTGACACGAGTGGAGCTCTTAGCCTTGCCCCGATCCAAGTAGAAGAGCAGAGGTACAACAACAGTGAGAGGAACACTCTATGAGGTCGGCTCTGAACAACGGGCAGGGGCTCTGGAAAAGAGGGACATGGGGGCTGTGCAGGAGACATGACTTACTTAAGCTCAACTCTTGCCAAGACATTCTCTTGCTTCACCCAGTTATATCTGCTCTCGGGTCCCTGGAAAGTTTCCCTCCCTTCCAGAGCCTCACACCCAAGTTCCACCACCTCTGTCTTCAGGAAACAAGATAAGTACACACGATACCTCTCTGTGAAGGTGTTAGATAAGGACACAGGAGTCCTCGCTAGCACTGACATGTGAGGCAGTCTGACTGCACAGGTGAGAGACTAGCTGAGGCCTCTCGTCACTTAGGTTCTCCTTCCAAGTCAAGGGCAAAAGGAGGACCCTGCTTCACAGGCATAGCTTAGGCAACTGCTATCTACAGGAGATCACTGCAAAGGGACCAGAGTGGGTGACTGGGCTCCAACCTACCCTCCAGACAGCACTCTGCCTGGTTGAGAGACACCCCCCCCCAAGACCTGCAACTGGAAAGATTTCAAACTTAGAAACTTCTGAGAAAACTTAGGCCACAAAAGCTCCCAATCAGTTAATACAGCATTTCTCAACCTGTAGGTTGCAGCCCCATTTGGGGACCTTTTCATAGGGGTCCCCTAAGACCATCAGAAAACACAGATTTACATTACAATTCATAACAGCAGCAAAAGTAGTTATAAAGTAGCAGTGAAAATAATTTTATGGTTGGAGGTCACCACAACCTGAGAATTAAAAGGCTGTGGCATTAGGAAGGTTGAGAGCCTCCTAGTTAAGAGCGGCACAAAGCTGAACTGGAGCTGTAACTGTTGATTTTCCAGAAGCATCCCTGGGTCTCTGCTGAAGGCCTGACCCATCACTGGTAACCAGAAGTGAGTTTGAAAGCGATAACAAAGGCGACAGCCAGATGGGCCTCCATGATGGTGGGGAGCCCAACTTCATGAACTCTGTCTGCTGAACTCTAATGGAAATTTCCCATCATGCATCACACTCTTCATTATCCCATCACACTCTTCATTATCAAAGACACAACCCTGTGGAAATGAGGCTGTGAAGGAGAGGCTTTGTGCCTGGGATGGATGGATCACTGCTGTGATAGTATCCTAACTGGGGATGAGAGGAATCTCTCAGCAGGTAGAAATGCAGAGGTTATAGCAGAAGACAGAGAACCAGACATACATGGAGAAAAGTCAGGGGATGAATGTTTCGGTTGGCAAAGAGATGGGTGGGACACCTTGGAGGGCCTCATGTATTTTATTAAAGTGTAGACCTTCTACAGTGAGGGGAACATGGCATGCTATTAGCTGGACAATCAGAAAGAAGGGTATAGCTTCCACCAGTTTTCAGAGTTGTTCCTTGCTTGGTGGTCACAGAGGATGAGTGACCAACTTGTAAAATGATAAAGGTACCTTGTTTAGTCCTTGAGTGAGGCTCAGGAATTCACAGAGCTGGGGGTGGGGGTCTGTTTCAGAGGCTCTAGTGGGGAAGTTCCAGCTCAGAAGAATCACATCCGAAGGCTGGACCCAGCTCTCATGGTGGCAAGTGGCCTCGGTCCTAACCATGTCTCCACTGATTCTTCGTCATTGCGTCAAGTTCCTTCTAAGTCCGTCCGACCTCTGTTCTGACAACAGCATTTTGCTGGGTGATGCACAGAATCAATCTATTCTATATGAAGAATAGAGAGAGAAGAAGAAATAAATTATTTTTAAAGGACCAGAAAGCAACCAGGTAGAAATGAGGCCCACCATAATAGGGGAAACATTCATTCTAAGGGAAACAAAGAACAAATGTTCCATAGCTCCCTTGCATTTGGGGAGGCGCGTGTGGCCTCAGTGTGCCATGCCTTCCTTCTTCTCTGGTCATTTGCTCCGGCTCTCCTAAAAGTTACTGGATCCCCGAAGAGTGAAATAAGTCTGCGTCAGATTGAGCACCATTTCCTTTCTCTCCCCTAACTCTGATTTCCGAGACCGCAGCGGCAGGCCCGGGGGAGGAACTCACAGCCTGTGGGCACCTTTGCCTTGCCACCAGCCGCCAGGGTCCCCCTGTACCCCCCCTTCCATTCTGTTCCCCATGAATGGCAGATTCCTCTGTCCAGGTCGGGTTTCCAATCACCATAGAAACAAACTGGAGGCAGTTTCATTAATCATTTAGAGCCCAAGAAGTCTAGGTCAGTCTGATTGCAGCATATAATGTATCATCCCCAGCCACATGGGACTCAGTCGATTTGAATTAAAAAAGATTAAGCTGCCCTGGGCTGCCTGGCCCCATCAGTTTAAGTTCTCATGTGACAGGGGTCTCTGGAGCCATATGGATTAGTGAGTGAAGCTATGCATTTATGTGGCAGGGCTCGGTGAAACGTTAGATGGCTGCAGGTGTCTGAGCAGAGGATGGAATCGCACACAGGAGGGTTTTTTTGTTGTTTTTTTTATACTTGTTGCTGTTCTTTTGAAACTGGAAACAATAACTCAGTTTTATTTCTCCAGTGACAGTTACCACTCTTACTGACCATGAAATGGTACATTTGTTACCCAGGGGTTTATGGTTCACAACGAAGTGGTCTGGGAGGAACCCAGGAATAGCCGTGGTCCCTGTCATCTCCAGGGTGGCGGATGAGAATGTTGACTTTTTTTTCTTCCTTTCCTATGGAGTGGTAAGAAATACCTTAAATAAATATTGATGACATTTTAGTTTTGGTTGAATCAAGATTTATGAGCCCCAGGAAATTGACTTAGAAGCAGCTACAAATCACTGTGGTTCTGAAAGAGCTGTGTAGGGGATCCCTCAAAATGAGCACCCCCAGCCCTTCCAAAGTCCCAGTTTTATTTATGGGCCTCTCTGGGACTTCAAAGAAGTTCTGTAACTTAGGCCAGACCCTTTCACTGCTTCACGGAGCTAAGATGTTCCTGAGGAAGATCCATGTTGCCCTGTATTAGCTTCATGTGGGTGGTGGGCAGGGGCTTTGTGCATATTGAATCGTTGATGTAAAGTTTATTACCGGCTAGCTTCCTACACTTGATCTTAGCCAAAAGGCCGAGAAGCGATACCGGCCAGCTTCCTACAGAATCATTCCTAAATCTTCTCAGCCTACTTGGCATTATCTGAAGTCCCAGGTGGTAAAATCCAAGCAGAAAGAACTTTTGTATTCTCTTACCCTGACCCCTCCCTTGTTCCTGGGGGCAGCTGCCTTACAGTACCAAGGGGGCAGCCTGGCCACGGGCGATCAATGACAGAGTTCTTTACGGTGTCTCCATAGGCCCATTAGACCTAGAGCAATGCTCTGTTACATTCTCTGTTGAGATGTTGGTGGGTCTGAGTTCTCTGGTGAAAAAGCCAAGAAACAGGAGCATCCTGGAGTCTGCAGCCAGCCTGTCTGACACCTATATTCAGAAGGGACAACTTAGAGGATCAGACAAGCCAAGACCTGGGGATGTTCATGTCCTCAGACCAGCTACTTGACTGTTTGACCTGGGGTAGAAGCTCTTTCAAGGTGCTTTCTGGGCCTCTATTTTCTCACCTCAAGAAATGTCACCAACTTTCTCTAGTTGTAAAACTCTTCAGTTACTTCCAATTTCTAATCGCTTGATTGGCCCTCAAAGAGGAGAAACTGGCCTAAGTTCCAGGAGCCAGTAGGAGGTCGGGTAGAAGAGACACAGGTAGATTCTGATCCAACCTAGTCAGTCTTCCTTCTTCTTAGCCACAGCACTAAAAGATGGCCTGCCTCAGCAGCCACAGTCACCTCTGGTGCCACAGTCACCGAAGGTGATGACCAATTTCACTCCTTGGGTGCCTGTAGCCATGCTGGACTGTCCGAATTCCTTTCTGCCTGGGGAAGAACTGAGACCCTAACAGACTAGAGTAATAGAAACTGCCAGAATGATTTAGAGGGAAGAATGGATGTGGCACCTAGGAAACATGGAAGAAAATTCCCCAACGGTAAGTACCAGTGGGACCCATAGGAATAGCATGGCTGATTGGTCTATAACTGATCTAACTTTTTTTTTTCTGATCTAACTTATTAAACTTATTATCCACTTGTGACCCCTTTTCACCCAAGAAACTTTTTTGAGAACCCAGGCATGTAGCTCTGTAAAATAGGCATATAAATCAAGCATTCATTGATAATAAACAATAAGAAAATATATTTTAAATTTTTTGGTAAACAAGCAATTTTACCATTTATTAAAGTGAAACCTAAGTAATGAGAGATGTGTTTGTTTAACAAGAAGAATTAAATCTTGTCTGATTATATGGTATAGGTCATAGAGTATCTTCTACATTTTTCAGAGCTAATATGTATTTCAATCCTATTCATCAGCTATTCTCATAAATATAAAGATGATAGACATCTATTTAGGACTTGTAATGATTCGTCTTGATGACACTGGGACTCACCCAGGAGACATCTAAATGTGTCTGTGAAAGGCCTAACTGAAAGGGAAGACTCGCCCTGAGTGTAGACTGCATCTTCCCTCAGCCTAGAGGCCCAGACCAAAAAGGAGAGCTCGAGCCGAGTTTGGGGATTCATGTGTGTGATGAGTGTGAGCGCCACCTCATCCACGCCCACAGCCATGGCGGACCTCATCCTTCCTAGGACCCTGAGTCTAATCAGCTCCTCCTTCCCTAGCTTGCTTGATCCAGTATTTTCTTTTTCACAGCAGGGCTATTTCAGAAATTCTGTCCTAAGTTAAATATATATCTGACATTTTTTATGAAGCCCAATAATTTTAAATAGAACGTTTTAGCCATAAAATCCAAAGATACAATAATTTGATGTTTCCATGTTGAGGAGAGATGAGGGGTAATATTAAAAGTCTTTTCCTTAAATGAACCATTATGTTTCCACAAGAACAGAAAACTTTGAATATACAGGAAAAAAATGTATGATGTGCATCAGGCTAGAACCTGAACCAAGATGTTTCTAGAAGCATTCGGTACCATTTGTAGCTTGACTGTATGCAAAAGGCAAAGGACCCAGGTTGTATGTTCAGAACCAAGGCTACAATGTAGTTGTGCTACACAGTGTCAGAGAGAGCTATGGGACTCTGTATTCATTAGGGTTTCCATTGCTCTGAAGAGACATCATGACCAAGACAACTCTTAAAAGGGACAACATTTAATTGGGGCTGACTTACAGTTTCAGAGGTTCAGTCCATTACCATCATGGCAGGAACTATGGCAGTGTCCAGGCAGGCATGGCGCTGGAGAAGGAACTGAGAGTTCTACATCTTCATGTGAAGACAATCAGGAAAGACTGACTGTCTTCCAAGCAGCTAGAAGGAGGGTCTCAAAGCCCACCCCCAAAGTAACACACTTCCTCTAAGAAGGCCACACCTACTCCAACAAGACCACACCTCCTAATAGTGTCACTCCTGGGGCCAAGAATATTCAAACCACCACAGACTCCTTGAAAACATTATACATTTGATTTTGATTTTATTTGCTCATTGTTGCTAACATTTCAAACCCCCACTTTCAGTTTTGTGACCCCCATGTGAGGTCACAATCCACAGCCTATGCCATAGTTCAGGGTGGAGGTGAAATAGCCTCATCTGGGGACTCACTTGTGAATTGTAACTTTGAATAAGCCATTTAACCATCATAAGCAGAGAAAGTCCTAATTACTGCAGCCAGATGGCCTGGTACTAATTCTGTCTCTGTGGTATCTTGGTGTAAGCTTAGTAAGGTAACTTTGTGTAGGGAGTTCTCTGGTCCCTTCAGGACCTACTTGCGTCCCCATAGGAGGGAAAAATCTTCAGGAATCCCTTTCTTCCAGGAATTACATCAGTCAATGAGAATGATTTGTCAAAGGTCGGGCTCTTCCTGGGTAGCCTGCATGCTCTGGGTGTCAAGCAAAGGGATGACAACTCAGAACAACCCTCCAAGGTTCTCCTGGCTCCAGAGTTCACTGGGGAGTCACCAGGACCTTTCCTGGAATTATACCCCAGCTCAACATTCCCTCTTCTCACTTTTCTACTATCTCATTCCTTGATCAGGCACGAGTCCTCCCTGGTCACCTCTGACACACATTCTGTCCATTCATTGCAAACCTCCATCTCAGAGCTCCCTCCCCAGGGAACATTAGCAATAACCTCCCCTGGGTCTGGGGCACATCTCACTTGGGACACTTACACAGTGAGAGTGTCTCGTCATGGGGACATGGTATGGATTTAATTGGATCAATCCTGTTCATCCAGTAATGCATTCAACTTGTTCCCTGAAGTGAATTAAGAGTTCCACCAACTGGCTATCTTTGTCTACCACAAAATGCTTACTTTATAGCCAAATTTAACCTGCCCTTAAAGAATAAAAATGGATCCAGAACCAGGAAATATACAGGTGCTAGTTTTATCATTGATCCTTTTCTAACCATAGTAGAAATCTAATTTTTAGCTAGGCACTTGATCACTTACAACAAAATCTTTCCAGTTTCTCCAGAAGACAGATATGTCCATGTGACTGGGTGCCACACACAAGGTGAGTCATTAAAAGCTAACATAGTTAAACTCCAAAAAAGTGTCTTCTCTCTTTCTCTCTCTCTCTCTCTCTCTCTCTCTCTCTCTCTCTCTCTCTCTCTCTCTCTCTCTCTCTCTCTCTCTCAACACACACACACACACACACACACACACACACACACTGTAAGAGACATTTATCATCTCTACTTTGCAAATGATGTAATGGAGCTGCAATGGCTTGTCCCAAGTCCCTTGGAATAGAAAGAAGCAGGGTCAGTTATTATCCTGGATCTCTGAGAGCAGAGACTGGGTTCCTCCTTTGTACCACAGCATGTATGCCTGGCAATTCTCTCAAACCAATTTACTGATGTATTAGTTACTTTTTCTGTAGTCTCTACCAAATGTCTGCCACAAAAGCAACACCTGAGAAGAATGGTCCATTTTGGCTGGTGGTTCAGAGGCATAGAATTCATCATGGTTTTGAGAGCAGGCTAGCCTACAGTACTGGTCAGGAAGCAGAGACAGCAACACCTCTGTTCATCTGCCTGTCTCCCTTTTTCCTCCCTTTTTCCCCAGTCTATAGGCTGACTGCTACTGATGTTTAAGGCAGGTCTGACCTCTTTAGCTGATCTTCCCTGGAAATGTTCCCACATATACAATCTTGGGTGTATCTCCGGAGTGTAAAGCCAGTAAAGTTGACAATGAAGATCAGCCATCATCATTAACGTTCCCTGCAAACACCAATATGTCTATGCAGGAGAAAAGTCTCAGTTCTCAAAACACGTTCTGTTGAGGTTTGGTCTGTTGCTTTATATTGTAATGCTAAATACTGCCCCCCCCCAAGGCTGGGTTGTCCCTGAGAAGAGGAGGTTCTCGCATAGACCCAAGTGATGCTATGTAACCCCGCCCCCAACTTTTCCCTGATTGGAGAATAAAGATGTCTACAGCTAGAGCTGGGCAGAAGATAGATGAGTGGAGTTTCAGTTTCCAGGCTTGGGGTCTGAGAAGAGACCATGAGAAAAAGTAGGAGAGAAAGGACTGAGAAAGGAGATACTGCCGTGGGGTAGGTGAGTCATGAGAACATGACCGTGAAGGCTGGCCACCTGGGGTTGAGAGTGACCCAGACAGAACACAGCAAACTATAACTCAGGGTTATTGATGGGGAAGTAGACTCTAAATAACTTAGAGGGTAGATGTCTGCCCAACTCTAGTGCTAACTAAGACTTATTATAAATATAAAAGTTATGAGTCTTTTTTTTAAAGATTTATTTATTTTATGTATATGAGTACACTGTAACTGTCCTTAGACACACCAGAAGAGAGCATCGGATCTTATTATAGATGGTTGTGAGCTGCCACCATGTGGTTGCCAGGACTTGAACTCAGGACCTCTGGAAGAGCAGTGAGTGTTCTTAACCACTGAGCCATCTCTCCAGCCCCTGAGTTATGAATCTTTTATCTGGAAACTGGTCTAGTGTAGGGCAGAAACCCCTGATTGAGATTGAATATTTACAATAACAATCTTCCACTTTCTAATGTCCTTTTCAGGCATTAGGTGAATGGCCACAGCACGGCAGCCACTGTGTCTTTCATGCCAGCTACTTTAACACATATAGTCTTCTGTTAACTCTTCATCCTGCGTGTCTAGTTTCTCCGCCTGTCATACAGGCTTTCCTGGTATCTTTAGGAGGAGGGAGCTTGTTCTTCATGGTCTTAGATCTCGTCACACAACTCCCATATGGACATATGCTTCTTAGACAGGTCTACACTGACCCCAGAAAGAATGAACCAATGGGTTCTGAAGGAGTGCCCTAGTTTTAAAGCTAGAAAAAAAATCTTCTTATGAGAGAGTAAGGCTATTTTTCCCTTGGATGTCACAACAAATTATTACAAACTGTATGATTTACAGCAGAAATTTATTTGCAGAAGCTAAAATTTCAAAACCACCTTATTGGCAGGCTTGTATCTATTTGAGACTTCCTTCTGTGATTCTGCCCTGGTAGCTGGAGGCTGCCAGCAGTCCTGGCCATCCCCAGCCCATAGCAGCACTTACATCTGTCTCTACAAGGCCTTCTCCCAATATCTGTCTACATTTAAATTTTCTCCTCTTAAATGGACATTAGTTACTGAAATGAGGCCCACACAAACCCAGAATAGCATTTGTTGTCACTTTGTGGCCTCTGCAAAGATTTTATCTCCAAATAAAGTCACTTTCCCACGTACTAGATCTGGGACATCAATATTGTGGATGATGTAACTCTACCCACAATGAGAGATAAACTGAGGGTCTGCAGCCAAGGAGGCTAGTTTCTACACAAGGTGACTCCATTAGCCATTGGATATTTCATAGCTGAAGTCACCTACCAGAGTTTCAGATTCCTTCTCCAAGGGAAGAAACATAGGAGACATGTGGATGGTCTCAAATGAGGAAACCAGTTGTAAAACAGCTGATCCTATGCAATCCAGCTGGGTACCAAGGAAGATCTGGGGTCATGTAAGGGAGGGAAAAGGGCAGATGCTCTGTGAAGGAAAGAAGACAGCATGAAAGCTGTTGCCTTAGTCAGTAAGATGAGAATCATGCCCAAAGATCTGAATCACCCAATAGACTGATGTGCAGGGGAGATTGAGGGAAAGTGGATTCTAGAAGTAACTGGTTCCCTGTGGCTAAAACAAGCAACGCAAAGGTAGTATTGCAAAGTCCATGCCTAAAGCAGCCCACAGAGCCTTCACTAAAATTTAAAATCTCCTCCTGGGCCTGAGGAGATATCAAAGTGTCCCCAAAAAACAGGCTGTGTCAGGGGAAATGGAGAAGCTGGTGTTGCTCAGCTGGGCATCATCAGATGGGGCAGAGAGTCCTCAGAACCAGACCTGGTTAGGACACTCCAGGGGACAATTTCTCTCCTGGGAGAGAGGGACAGTGCCTGCAGAGTGTTCCTCTGTTTTCAGCGTCATTCTGCTTCTGAAAGCCATCCTTGAGTCCATTGGCTGAGGGCACTGCCAAAGAGGATGGTTGTAGCAGTGAATTTTTGCTACACTGCTTTGGGCTCCCAGTGGATCTGATTTGTACACCCGTCCAGGAGCAAACACACACACATGCACACGCACAAGCACACACAGACACAGACACACACACACAGAGAGAGACACACACACACAGAGACACACACACATGCACACGCACAAACACACACACACAGACACAGACACACACACATGCACACGCACAAGCACACACACACACACACAGACACACACAGACACACACATGCACACGCACAAGCACACACAGACACACACACATGCACACGCACAAGCACACACACACACAGACACACAGACACACACACACGCACATTAGCTTATTTTTAGAATGCCTTGGCTACCTCCAAGGCTGGGCACTTCTAAACTTTGCCCTGCTACATCAGGCCCAGTTGGGGAAGTGGCCAGTGACCACTTACTCGAAATCTCACATGGCTAGTTGACTTTATCTCCTGCCGCTCCTGTGTCCCATCCTTTTTCCCCCGAGTCATGGCGATTCTACATTTCCTCTCTGCATCCTAGCCCGCACAACAATAAGGGTCCTGCCCTGAACCCAACCATTGGTCAGCATCTTTATTGATCAATCAAACCAATTGGGGGCAAGGACCTTTAGCGTTTGGACAGGCGGATTCCTGATTGAATCAGAAGCTGCCCCCCCCGCCCCACCCTCGTGGTGGTCAGATTCCTAGGCAGCATAGGGCAGACAGGACAGAGAACAGTGCCAGGGTAAGGCTGTGCAAAATCCCATGGACAAGTCAAACACTCTGGGGGTGTGGACGATATTTTCATGGCTACCTTGCTCTTTCTGAATGAATGGTGCTTGTCAGCCTGGGCAGCCCCAAATCATCTTCCATCCTTGCCCTACATCCTGAAAACCTCTGTTCTCAGCATGCCTGCCTATGTCAATTGGACTGAGCCTCATTGCCTTCTCTGAGTGTAGCTACCACAGCCTGCAGTCCGTAGCCTAGGACTCTGCTGAGACAGCATCCATGGTCACCATGAGGACAAGGACAACGTCTTACGGGCCTTCTGCCTCTCTGCACTACAGTAGTGTTCACACTAAGGTCTGCCCATAGTATAAACTTAGCACTAGCTAATATCACCCTCCCCCAAGCCACTTATCCCTAACATCTCCAAAAACTAGAGCAGAATTAGAGCAGTATTCTCCATGCGCCCCCCGCCAGGAGGATTTAAATGGAGGGCAGTGAAAGAAAGAGGTAAAATGAGGAGATGGGGTAGAAAAGGAGGGGCTTGCTAGAGGAGTTGGCCATTTGCCCAGGGGTGAATGCTGCACTATGTTTTCACATCAATCTTTCTATGTCTAAGGGCACAAGCCTTGGTCTGTGTGTATGGACCATAGCCTTTCCTGGGATTATAATAAAATACTTGATAGCAGCAATTTCAAAGGAAAATAAATTTATCAGTTTAAAGTTCTGGTACTGGAAGGTCCAGTATCAGGGCAAAATAGGTTTGGTGATTTTGACTGTAATATGGCATCTGACACACTGAGCACTCACGTGGTAGAGGGAGGAGCACGGAGGTAAGGGGAGCCAAGTTCACCCTTTACTGATAGTATTAATGCTACCTGTGGTGACAGACCCCTCATGGTCTAGTCCCTCTGTGGCCTTCAGTACATGGAATATTTATATGTGTTATAAGAAGAAAGGTGTTGGAAGAAATGTTCTTGCTCAAGATCCTGCCCAAGGAAAACTCTATCTTTCTTTCCCAGGTTAGCTTTGCTCACATGTTGTGAGAATGGGAAGCCTTCAGAGGCCATCCTGGTGTGAACAGGTCACCAGCTCATTCTTCTTCTTTGTTATTTGCACTTCAAAATATACTTCATTGGTGTAGCAAGACTACAATGCTTACCACAGCACTCAGTGTCTTAGTCAAGTGTTCTAATGCTTTGAGAAGATGCTGTGATCAAGGTAACCTTTATAAAGGAAAGCATTTAATTGAAACTGGCTTACAGTGTTAGAGGTTTAGTTCATTGTCACCATGGCAGTAAACATGGTCACACACAGGCAGATATGGTGCTGGAGAAACTGAGACTTCTACAGTCTGCATCCACAGGCCTCAGGAAGAGAGAGACCCTGTGCCTGGCTTGAGCATTTGAAACCCCAAAGCCCAACCCAGTGACACAGTTCCTCCAACCAGGCCACACCTACTCCAACAAGGTTATACCTTATAATCCCTTCAAATAGTGCCACTCCCTATGAGCCAGTGGTGGCCATTTTCATTCAAGCTACCACACGCTGGGCATACCAAGTTATTCAAATACACACTTATTTGCCTAGACTCAGCAAAGTAGTGCAGTTTAATAAAAGATATACCAAAACCTGAATTGACTATCAGATGCCTCCCCCAAAAAAACTTGAATAAAGTCTATGCTTCAAAGTCCTTGCCATAAATTGAAGAAGTTTATCATTACAAAGATATGAAATGTTTAGGCAAATGGATGCATGGTCTTTTAAAATTCCTTTAAGAAAGATATGTGTGGGATCGCAGCGTGGCTTTAAAATCATTTATTTTTTGTTTCACATATATGTCTGTATGAGGCTGTCCAATCTCCTGGAACTGGAATTACAGACAGTTGTGAGCTGCCATGTGGGTGCTGGGAATTGAACTCCAGTCCTCTGACAGAGCAGCCAGTGCTCTTAATGTCTGAGCCATCTCTCTAGCGCCTAAAATCTTTTTTTTTTATAGTGCCAAAAACTTCTTTCTCTTAAAAAAGAAGAAAAGAAAAGAAAAACTTTTGCGATGCTTAGACTTGAACCCAGGGCCTCCACCCATTTGGGACAAATGCTCAATATTGGTCCACTCAGTCTCGCTGGCTTCCTGTGACACCCGCTCCGCCCTGGTCGGTGCTCTCCAGGGAGGCTCTGCATCCCGGTCCACCCGGCCGTCTCTACTCTCGTCCTTTCTGGACAGGATCCATGGCTGACCGGTCTGCCTCACTGCAGGCCTCTAACTCTTTGCCCTGCTCTTAACCTACTCCCCGTTAGAGCCTTGCCCAGGCAGGTGAGGCTCACGGAGCTCCAAACCCTTTAGTTATTAGCCTATCAACTTACAGTTCTAAGAACACATCACAGAGCACGGACTCGGGAGATTTACATCTTCTCATGCCTCAGTTTTACATACGGAAAATGAAAGTGGAAGTGCCCAGCTCCTAGTCGATGTGGAGATGGCTGTGAGACAACCCAGAGAAAGCTCACAGCACAATGCAGGCGTTCAGTAAGTAAATGCTCAGTGAGTGCCTGTTGCCCTGAAGGTATGTTTACACAGTGCTGGAGATGGCACAGTGTACTCTCTTTTTTATTCACTTACTCACTGGGAACATTTTCCTGTACCATTCAATGTTCTTCCGAGCATTTCAAGTTATGGTAATTTATTTAAGCCCTCTCAGAGGGATTAGTTCTATAAACTATTTTCTTAGACCCACACTCCCAGGTCAAAGCCACAAGGCAGAGCACTGAGTTGAATGCCTCTTACAAGCCTCTCATCCTCTACCCCTCCCCGGTCCTCTATTTCCTGCCCTGAGCAGGCCTCCCTCCATCTTCAGCTGGAATGAATTGTCCTCCCTCCCCAGCCTTTGCTGATTGCCCAATAACATCAATTGTCCAAAAACCGTCCCTGTGTGCCCATCCCTATGCCAGATGATGACAGGTGCCTGGAAGAAGAGATGTTGCCTTGCCTTCAAGACTGACTCTGTTAGGGGCTAAAGAGATGGCTGTTCTTGCAGAGGACCTGGGCTTTGTTCCCAGCCCTTATGTGACAGCTCACAAGTGTCTGTGACTCCACTTCCAGGGCATCCACAAATACCCTTCTCTGGCCTCCAGCGTTTTCTGTATACATGTGGTGCACATAAACTTCCACAGGCTCACGCACGTGCATATAAATAAAAACTTAAATTATTTAATTAATCTTCAAGAAAAAAAATTAAAAGAACTGGCTTCTCTTCCAGTGAAGAGCTTTGCGCATATCAGACAGGCAGAGAACTCGGGAGGTGGCACTCAGGAAGGGTAGGAAGGGACAACTGGAGCTGGTGATTCCAGGGTCACTGAGAAGAAAGGCCAAGAAGGCGCCCCTGCTCTGAGCAAGGTGCACCAGGGCCGCTAGGTGGGAGGAGCGGGCGGGGGAGGGGCTAGGAAGAGCACAGCTGTGGGCCCTTGTGGGGTCACAGTCCTGCTGGGGTCTGAGCTGGTGGGGACCTACAGGACCGAAGGGGCCCCAGTGGCCAGGGGCAATCATTTCGAAATGAAGGTAATGATCCAATTAGTGGTTATCCATCAAGTTCAGTTATCTTTCCCTGGGCTGGGGAGAGGAGAAGCTGAGTAAACACGGGCTTTGGACTGTGACAGAAAACCAGACTCCCTCGTGCTGGCAAATGAGTTCAAGATGTGGGCCTGCAGGTTTGTGACTGTGGGTCCTTCTTATGAGATGCGGGGCCTCCGGGCCCACAGCCCCTCCCCACTGCGGTGAGCGTGCAGAGCCTAAAACCTGGGAAGCACTTCACCACGTAGCCAGCGTCAGACCTGGAGCCTATGCAGAGGCTTCCGGCCCAGTTCAGACTTCTAGAAACCATAGCAGGCCTGCCAAGGTGCAAGCCGGCCTCCCCGGGTTCTCTCTCAGGGCCACACATCTCCACTCCCTTCCGTTCCTCTTGAGACTCCTTATTTAGACTCTAAGTCCTTTGAAGTCAGGGACTCCATATGTCTTCAAGTAGGTAGCAACACAGAAAAATCACCTATTCAGGTGCCCACTTGATTTTTTTTAATTAATTATTTGTTTACCTAGGATTTTTTGATTGGTTGGTTGGTTGGTTGGTTGGTTGGTTGGTTGGTTGGTTGGTTGGTTGGTTGTTTGGTTGGTTGGTTGACTGGCTGGCTGGCTGGCTGGCTGGCTGGCTGGCTGGTTGGTTGGTTGGTTGGTTGGTTTTTGAGTCAGGATTCTATTAGGCCATCAAGGATGATCTTGGCCTCCTGACCCTCATACTTCAGCCTTCCAGAAGCTTGGACTGTAGGCATGTGTCACATTTGGCTTCCAGTGTCCACTTCAGAACAAAGAAACTGAGGACCAAAGATGAGAAATAACTGGCCAACACCACTCTGTAAATCAATGCCTTTCTCAGCACCAGACATGGTGTTCTGGCTCAACAGGTTAACAGGTAAGTGCCAGGCACTGCGAGTGGAGTCAAAGCCCTGTGATACGAGGCAAAAAATGGACAAATAAAATATAAAGAACATCACAGGTTGAGAAAGGCTGAGGAGAAAAACCCAGTTGTGAAGGAGGATTGGCAAGATCGGCCTTTCAGGGACCGTGACTGGGAAGGCTTCCAGGAAGATGGTGTGTAGGCAGCACATAGCCGGGATGAGGGACAAGTGAGGCAGCTCTGTGCAGACTAGGAACCATGGGTGCAAAATGTCCGAGGCAGGAGAGTGTCAGGAAAGTTGCAGGGGGAGGCCTGAGCAGAGGTCAGGGGTCAGGGGTCATTGGAGGGTGCAGAGATGTGGGGGTCTAAGAAGCCTGAGCAGGTCAAGGGGTGGGGGTCCGAGAGGCCTGAGCAGGTCAAGGGGTGGGGGTCATCATAGGGTGCAGAGATGTGGGGGTCCGAGAGGCCTGAGCAGGTCAAGGGGTGGGGCTCATCAAAGGGTGCAGAGATGTAGGGTGCAGGCTTTGATCCTAGCTTGACAGGAGCCACCCCAAGTTTGAAAGCTAAGAGTGAGCTCCCTGACCTGGGCTCTAAAGCAATGTCTCTGGCTGTTCCTCCCCCAAGCACACAACCCCTATGCTCCACAAACGGCATAGGCACCACTAAGAACCAGAGTGTCTGGTCCAATGTAGATGTCTACCTGCTCACAGCTGACCAGGTGAGAGCAAGCCTACGTGCAGGGCTCACACGAGCAAAATGTGGGGCAGAGGAGTGCACCCAGGTCTGCCATGTTCCTGAATCAAGCGTGACTTGGGGCTGGGGTCTTTCCCTGCACTTCTCCTCAAGGCATGGGGTGTGCCCACGCCACCTGAGGACCTCAGGCTGGGCTAAGGAACACCTGGTGAGTGAGGGTTCCCACATGCAGAGTGCCTCAAATGCCCTTCACTGAAACAGAAGTTTGTGTATCATCGTCTTCTCCAGTTCAGGCCCCAGCCATGGCATCAGCCTTTCCAGGCGGCTCAGCCACCCATGAGACACTTCATCCTAACCCTTCATATTTGGAGCTGGTCTCCGGTTTCTCTGCTATCTGTACATCATGCCATCTCCTGGGCCCCACCCACCTTGAAAGAGAAGATTATATGTTCGCTCCACTACATCAACCATTCCTCATTTGGAGTCTCAGGTTGTTGTTGTTGTTGTTGTTGTGCCTTTCCTGTGTCAGTTTCCCAAGCCCTGGGATTACAGGTGAGGTTCGGCATGCTTGACTTCATTTGATGTTTTTTAAGTACGCATAGCTTTCCCCACAGGGCTAGAATGTAGTAAGTTGTAGAATTCTTGCTGGTTGGTTTTCCAGGGAGATCGAAATCTCTGAGGCAGTCCGTCTATAAAGAGGTTCTGGGTGTTTCAATCTATGAGCAGTTGGCCTTGCTTTCACCTTGTTGAGGCAGAAAGTCATGTGGCAGTATGTGGTGGAGAAAAACTACCTGCTCTCTTCATCCTGGAAGGAGAACAGGTAAGGGGTAGGCTCTCATAGGTTGCTGCCAGGCACACACACCTCAAGGGACAAAGACAGCCTCATCTCTTCTGGTTCCACTAACTCCGACTGAACTTCTCTTGGGGAGCATTCCAAAATCCAAACTGTAACAATTCTTAACAGCACAGCTCATTTCTATACCTTACTTCTTCGAAAAGCATTCTAGAAACCTGGGCCTTTAAAAAGAAACATGTCAGAGAATACAGTCAGTATTTACTATGCACTCGAGGAAGACAGATTGATCTGAGATAACGGTTCAGTTGGCAACACACTTGCCATTGTAAGTGTGAGGACCTGGGTCCAAATCCCCAGGCCCAAGTAAAGCTGGGCACATCTGCACACATCTGTAATTAATCCCAGTATTTCTTCAGAAGGACAGCAAGCAGAGACAGGTGAGTGCCCTGAATTTCAGGGTCAGCTTGTCTGGTATACACCAGAGTTAGCAGTTTTTAAATGTGCCTGTCTCAAGGGTAGAAGGTGAACTCTGACCCCACACACAAGTACAGTGTTGCACACACATGTCCATGCTCGCACACACTAACTCACACATACCCCATACACACAAGAAAGAGCAGCTAAGGTGCAAACCCATGGAATGAACAAAGCCCTGCGCTCCTCCTACAGGAGGGGGAGATGACTGTAGAGAAGATCCCCAGGCTCACTCGCAAGGCAAAACCTCCAACACTGTAACCCAGAGAAGTCCACAGCCCAGGTACATCAGCAAGAGAATCTCAGAATCCATGACGGTTCTTTATCAGGGTGGAGATGTGGGGAGCGTCAGAAGAGAGCACGGTCACTGTCTCTGGAGTTGGTTCCCTCCTGAGTTCAAGAGTCTACAGAGGAGCAGCTACTACAGAAGGACCCCTCTACTACAGATGCTATCCTTTAGGTGCCACTGGACCACCTTACTGCAGAGTAACTACTCTTCAACACAGCCTTCTGGGCTAGACAATGGTTACCTTTATACCCACAGGACTGAAGTTTCATTAGATGGAGTGCTCTGGACAACATAGACGAGTTCCAGAGCTGGGACTCCCACTAGAAGCTTCTGACTCCAAATCGTTACACAGTGCCACACCATTTGATGAATGAGGTCACCCCATGTACGGTACCTGGTAATTTGAACAAAATTCCTGCAAATTGGTAGTTGTTACATTGAAGTCATAAATTTTTTGATCTTCTAGGCTTTTTTTTTTTCTGAGACTTGCTTTCGAGAAGGCTTAGAGTCACTACCTGTGGAAGAGTCTAGGCCGTGTGAGGAAGATGTCCCTGGGAATATGAACATCCCATCCATGGGCAGACTCTCACGGTCCTGGGCACCTAGAGAACCCCCAAAAGGAAAAGGGCTCCCCGAAGTGTGTGCCCCTAACTGGCCCACGCTCCCTTTCTGCATGCCTGTTGGTGCGTATCCTCTGCAGGGTCCCGCCATATGAAGTTGCTTCAAGCAGCCCAGAAAATGAAGGCAATGGTAATGCCATGAGGAGTGGCTTACCCCAGCTGTAAATAAATCAGGGCTCTACTTCCACCAAGACCTGTGAGGGGCATCGCACACCATGAGAGATGTGCTGAGAACAGCTGCTTACAAACACACAGATCTTCATCTATTTACGTGTTCTGGTGACTGGGCTGTGGTGGCAGATATTTCTCAAGAGTCTGATCCCTCCAGATTGTGACCTCAAATTCTGCTCCTCCCCAATACCCACCCCCATCCCTTTCGATCCCTGCCCTCTTCAGTAGACCTCTCATTTTCTCTTCCTTCCTTCCTTTCTTTCTTTCTTTCTTTCTTTCTTTCTTTCTTTCTTTCTTTCTTTCTTTCTTTCTTTCTTTCTTTCTTTCTTTCTTTCCTTCCCCCCACACCCTTGAACCTGTATTTTCCTCAGTGTATCTTGTTTTCTTCATGGTCCTCGAAGAGAATGGCAGGAGGGAAACTCCTGGCACTGAGAGGAACTGGAAAATGTGGCCAGAGAGGGCAGGTTGGGCGAGATGGGGGAGGCACCGAAGAATAAACCTCTCCAACACCATGATTTGTTGCTTTGCCCCAGGCCGTTCATCCAGGACCTCTCTGGGGACATATAACCTTTCCTTGCTTAAAATTTCAACTTAATTAAATCCACTAGGTGCGTTCTTGGATGTCAACCATGTCCTGGGCAACGTGGAGAGTCGGACCCATATGGAACCAAGGAATGCTGGAGGCTGCCAGCCTTTGGCAAGGCTAGGTTAGTTCAACTCCTAAGTTTACAAATGAGGAGGCCCATGATCCTGAGAAGTGCGGTAGTGTTGGTGTCATTGTTGTTATTGTTGTTGTCTTTGTTTTTAGATTGTGTAGCTAATTCATGGCAAAGCCCAGTCTAGACTTCACAAATCACAGAAAATGTTAACATGGCCTGCCAGGACTTGGAGCTTAGAGAAAAGGCAGACAGATCCCTTACAAAGATCAAAGAGCATGGTGGTGTTGTGTGCTGTCTCAGGCGCTGGGTTCAGGAGAGAAGGGAACCAACACTGGTTGGCAAGTTTGGCAGCTCTCTTTAGACCAGGCAGGAGGGGAGCTGGGTGCTGAAGGGAACTTGGCATCTTGCTTGGCAGGGATTCCCAGGAAAGTATCACAGTCAATGACACTCCAGTAAAGGCCTGAGAGCTATAATAAACATGGCTTGGTCACAGCATGCCATTGGACTTCAGAAGGCAGGGGGAATCAATATCTAAATGTCAATATCGGATAGGGTCAGAGGACTCTGGACTTCATACTGAGATTAACCAAAGGTTCTGAAAAAAATTTTTTAATAAAAAGCAGTAAAAAGAAAACATGTTTTTGGGCTTGATTTCATGAACTTGGATCTGTGAGACATTTGGGCATCCTTAGCTGGAGCTTACCAAATCACCATGGACTTCCGGGTGACTCACCGCAGTATTTGAAAACTGTTGCTCTAGGAAACCTGACCTACAGGAACCTGTGGAAGTCCATGAGCTCCCACAGATTGTAAGGACAAGGAAGCTTCTTTTGCAGTTGTATGGATCCCTGCAGACTCACAGTTGAGGAAGAGAGACATAGAAAGCTTCTGTGACGACCTCCCCCTCCCTCAAAAGTAACACCCTAGACAAGAAATCATCGATAAGAACTTACAAACTGTGATAAGGATGCAGAGGTGGAGTTCTCCATAATTGGTGGTTTCTGGTGGTAGGAAAGGATTCAGTCATCTTTAAAGGGCTGGCCACTGGGAGGTTGGCCATGCTCAGTGAGTATATGGGCAACACAAATTAGACGTAGTATTTTGGGGGGAAGGGAATCACAAAGGTTGAGAGGAACACCTGGGGACTGGGAAGTGAGTATGATTGGGGTGCACTATGTAAAATTCCCAAATAGTTGATAAAGATGTTGTGCTTGAGAGAGAGAACCCTGGCCTAGTATGAGTGGCACTCAAGGTTGTTCGGAGGCCGACCTTAGACTGTTTATTTTTATTTTTGTTTGCTTGGCCAAGAGTGACTTCATAGTAAGCACTCTTACACTCAGTAATTCCTGCAAAGTGAGATAAAACAATGAATTGTTTTCTAATAGGATGAAGTGTTTGAGGATATTGACAATTAGCAAAGATTGCAATTAGTAAAGATTACCTTTTATGAACACAAACGTTTCTGAATTTCTACCTTGGTGAATAACTGGTTAAATTGTGGAGCCTGTGATCTTTCTTCCAATCACCAGACATTCTTAGGAGCCCTCAAATAACTCCCAGAACTGGACACTACTAAAGACAATGGCTAAGTTACATCTTACAGGATCACTAGTCCTTGCTAAACTGAGAGTGGTTCTGTGGGGAGATGGTGAAACTTCATCAGGGAACTGAGTTCCTTCCTCACACAGGAATCCTATTCAGAACCTGGAGTTTGACCTACTCTGGGTGATGGCACTGAGTGTTCTCCAGGTACCACATAACCCTCCTAGCCCCCGCTGCTGCCTGTGGTCACCTTGGACCAGAGCCAGTAAGAGCTGAATTTCCCAGGAGCTATCAAATGGAGACTTAAGGAGAAAATTAAGTTGATTTAAGGAAAGCACATAGGGCTGGAGAGATGGCTCAGTGGTAAAGAGCACTGACTGCTCTTCCAGAGGTCCTGAGTTCAAATCCCAGCACCCACATGGTGGCTCACAACCATCTGTAATGGGATCCAATGCCCTTTTCTGATGTGTCTGAGGACAGCTACAGTGTACTCATATACATAAAAATACAAATAAATCTAAAAAAAAAGCACATAAAGTGAGCTGTGTGTGTGTGTGTGTGTGTGTGTGTGTGTGCGTGTGCCTCAATTTAAAGTCCAAAACTAACATTTGAGTTCTCAATCTCAAAAAAACACAAACAAGACCAATATTTTTAAAAGATCTGATCATTTGTTCATTACTCTTTAAGCTTTATTTTTGACTGTGTTCAGACTTAGAAGTGGATGCTCTCAGCGAGAGCAGACCACATCTCTTAGCAATTCATTCCTGGCTTTGTTCCCTGGCTTCCTTCATTCTCTTGGCTAAAAGTTTGGCATATTCTGCAGCCGCCCTGTTTGCTTAGTGTGTTGTTTCTCTAGAGCTATAATACATCAGTCTCTGTGTTGCGGGACACAAGGAGTATCGAGATGCTGCATCTTGGGTGCTTTGGTCCTGGCCATGCTCTTTTGTCTAAGGACTTTCGGACAACATATTCATGAACATCATCTTCATGGAGAGATTGATAAGCTCTGAGTTTCTGACTACTTCTTGCGGGTGGTTTTAAAAACTTGCTACCCCCTTCTCCCGGGACTACGGCCTGCCGTGCTACCAGCTCCTCCTGATTCCCTTTCTTCCACCTGGCCTAGCCCTGGGATCAGTCACAACCAGCCCTAACCAGGCGTCCTTTTCTACCCACCTTTGTTCCAGAAGTGGTCGAGCTACCAGCCCACTCCTGAGACCCTTGAATCTGCAGATAAAAGACACACACTCGGCCTTGTTGCCTTAGTTTTCCTGCTAGGCACAATTGCTGGGTGCAAGTATCTCCTGCCTGGAAATGCATGCCCTTACCAACTTATTATCTCCAGCTCTCCTTCCGCCCTAAATTTAACGGTTTGTTCCAATTAGCCCCTGCCAAACATTTTGGCCACGTGCCTGGAATGGAAGCCATAGGCCCTAGCTCTTCTCCCGGAAGCCTCACATGATCGCTGCATCCTCATTCCTCCAAAGCATGGCAGAAAAGGCCTTCTCTCCTTCCCTGTGTCTCCTTTACCTCTTGGGACCTCGAAATTCCACCTGTACCTTCTGCATAGCAATTGGCTCCCAGCCTTCTTTATTGACAAATCAAGAACCAATTAGGGAACCAGACCTTAGTATCAGAACCTCCCTTTACAACTACTCGTGGCTGGGAAGGAGATAGTTATCTTTATCTTGCTACAACTGCCTGGTGGTAAGAACGGACAAAGTAGAGGCTGGAGAGATGGCTCAGCACTTCTGAGCACGGGCTGCTCTTCTAGAGAACCTGGGTTCAGTTTCCAGCTCCCATGCGGCAGCTCACAGCTGTCTGTAACTCCAGCTCCAGGAGATCGGGCATCCTCTGGAGCTTCCTCGGGCACTGGGCACATATGCAAGAAGTACACAGACATACACACAGGCAAAAGACCCGTACACATAAGACAGACAGACAGACAGACAGACTGGTTGATTTTTAAAGAAAAGTACAAGGAAGAAAGATCAGAATGAAGGAAATGTTTTACAATATCTTCTAAAGAGAGAATAAACATTTATCTATACTTAAGTTTTCTTCTTTCCTTGGGGCTCACTTGTTAGCTCAGCAGGTAACTGTGCCTGCCACCAACCTAATGACCTGAGTTTGATCTTGTGACCCACATAGTGGAAGGAGAGAACTGACTTTTTATTTTTTTTTGTTTATTTTATTTTCTATATTCTTTATTTACATTCCAAATGATTTCCCCTTTCCTGGTTCCCCCCTTCCTGAAAGTCCCATAAGCCCTCTTCCCTCCCCCTGTTCCCCATTCAGCCCCCTCCCGCTTCCCTGTCCTGGTATTCCTCTACACTGCTGCAATGAGTCTTTCCAGGACCCGGGGCCTCTCCTTCCTTCTTCTTGGGAGTCAATTGATATGTGAATTGTGTTTGAGAACTGACTTCTACAAGTTGCCCTTTTGACCTTCACGTGTGTGTTCTGCTATGTGCATGCCCTCCACACACCCTAAATAAATGTCATTTACAATTACCCTTTATGCACACCAAGAGAAAGAACCAGTAGTGCAGCGAGTATAAATTTATTGGCAAACCATGAAATTCACTTGAATTTGCAGATAGAAAGAGTAGGGCCCACTGTGTGCCAGCCTTGGAGAGTCAGTACCCAGCCTTTTCAAATTTGTTCTGACATCCAACCCTATATTTGGTCTTGATTGCATCGATTGCCGTTTTATTAGGTTATCATCTCAGCATCCTGAGGACCTGGTTCCTCTTGCCCTCTGAATTGGCTAGATATCAAATTCTCTGCTAGTTTCATTCTCTCTCTCTCTCTCTCTCTCTCTCTCTCTCTCTCTCTCTCTCTCTCATCTTCCTAGGGGACACTGCTGCTCCCACTTGTAAACTTCACAGCATTTCTTCACATTAGAATCAAGACTGTTTCATCTGCTCATTTCCTTGCAACTTCTCCATCTCCATTCCATATTTCCCCTGTTCAGACGTGATCTAGTCTGGAGAGGGTGTATATGCGGGGAACGGGAGCTATAGGAGAGGCCTGGCATTCCAGCTAAGAGGGGCTTTCTCTTGTCCATTCCTACATTTGGTTCCCAGCACAGTGGCAAGGATTGGATGGCTCTTTCCCCAGCTGTAGAAGACTGCACGAACCTCCCCAGAAGTCAGATTGGGCCAGATGAAGAAACCAAGAATCAAGAGAAGACTGTCTTAAAGATAAGATGTGTGCTGCAGATTTTCTTATCAAAGCATTTGAATCGCAAAATCTCACATGAAGAATGTCATGAGCAAAAAGGCGAGGTCAGAAAGCCTGAGAGGAGAAATGAAACTGAGATGGACAGAGACAGAGACATGGTGACAAGGAGGGATGTAGCCATGGGCCCTTAGCCCGCCGCACATTAAAAGCATGTGTGCACTTTCTTCTGTTGCCATCTTTATATGCTCACAACAGTGTTTGTCATAAACACTAGATTAGGCTGCAGGGTTACAATGTTTACAGGCAAGGATTCTCTTATGACCAGACCATGCTAAAACTAGTAAGATCTGAGATGGCTACAGAAATAAAAAACAGACAAAGGGAAGCTGAAGCCAAGGAAAGGCTTCCTGAAATAAATGTCCTTGGAAATCCCTCGGTATCAGTGTCGACCCCGGGAGATCTGGCTGAACAGGGTCCCAGTCCCACTAGGTTTACTGTGAGGTGACATTGCTGACATGTGAGCTTCCTGACATTGGCATAGGTGACTTTGCAGAAATATGCAGCTCATTTTTGCTAGAATCACTGACTCTTGGCCTAGGAAGATGGTTCAGAAGGTACAAATACTGGTGAAGCAGGGTGATTGGCATGAGACATGCCCCCTATAGCCTGGAATATTTGCCCACTTGGTTCTGATTGGATGTTTAAGAGGTGGTGGAGACCTTGCTGGAGGCTTGGGTTGGGCTTTCAGAGTTCAAGCCTCAGACTTCCAGCTTTCTCTGCCCTGCTGTTGGCAGTGTGGCTTCTCAAGCTTCCTGCTCCATGTCTTTTTGCCTTTAGGAACTCTCCCTCAGGAACTATAAGCCAAAATAAACTATTTCTTCCGTAATCTGCTGTATTAATCAGTCCTCTAAAAGAACAGAGCTGATAGGATAAATGTGTGTGTGCCTGTGTCTACATGTGTGTGTACACATGTACATGTGTGTGCATACATGTGTGTGTGTGTGTGTATGTGTTAAGGTAATTTATTAGAGTGGCTTACAGGCTGTCGTCCATGTAGTCCAACAGTGGCTGTCTTCCAACAGTGGCAAGCTATCTGGCAGTTGTTCAATCCATGAGATTGGATGTCTTTGCATAGAGTCTAGGGAATTCCTAGAGCCTAGAGTCTACACTAGAACCCCCAAGTAATGGGTCCGAATAACAGTAAAGAAGTACCTCAACAACAGGATAGATGAATATGCCAGCAAGAGTAAAGGCAAGAAGGCAAAAAGCAAAAGCTCTTAAGTGGACTGCCATCAAAAGGTACAGCCCAGATTCAGGGTAGGCCTTCCCACTTCAAATGATCCAACTGAGAAAATCCCTCACAGGCACGTCCAGCTGTTTGGGTTTTAGATGATTCCAGATCCAGCCTAGTCGGATTTTATCACAGCAACAAAAATAACTATTAACTCTGAGCAAGCTTGCTAACCCAAGTCTGATTCCCATAAACCGCATAAAAAGCCAGGCTCAGCACTCCTACGGTAATCTGGGAGGCAGAGAAAATAGAAGCTAGAAGCTCAAGCCAGCTATCCTAGAAAACATAACACGGCAGTTAAAAACAAATGAGAGCTGACTTACATAAAGGGGAAGCCAAAACCAACTCCCAAGGTTAAACTGTCCTGTGACCTCTAAACATAGGCAATGACACACAAGCATCGACTTGTGTGTATGCACACACACACATATACTCATACACATACTCATACACATTCACACACACGTGCACTCACACACATACAGACACTCATACACACACATTGACACACATATACACACTCACACACATACACACACACACATATCCATATACATACTCACAAACATACATGCTCACACACACTCACAAACACACATACACATTCACATACATGTGCACTCACACACATTCACACATACATATAGACAATCACACATACACACTTACACATACTCACACATATACTCATACACATACACACATTCACACACACTCACACACATATAGACAATCACACTAACACACCCACACATATACAACTCACACACATAACACACACTCACACATATACTCACATGTACATTCACACACATACATACACACACACATACAGAGAAAGAGACATCATTTTCAAAATACAATTAAAAATAAAACAAACACGGACTATTTTCTAAAGCTGATGGTGGGTTGAAAGTTCGGTATCTCTGTCTTTAGCTTCGTCTGTCTCCGTCACTGTATCAACCTTTGAGTCTGACCGTCCTCAGTTCTGAATGTCCATATGTTGATCATTTGAGAAATGACTCCTCCAAGACCACAATGCAGAGCTAAGTGGGCTGTGGCCTGTGTGAGCAGGTATGGTTCTTCTGCTCCACCCTTGTGCTTCCTCAGGAAACTTGAGCATTGCAAGTGCTCCAGCTCTGACACAGGGCCAGGACATTTATGCATGACGACGACACCAGCAACAGCAATGGACTCAGCAATGCCTGCCTGGTGGCCCTGAGAATCCTTGAACAAGATGGTGGTCCACATCAAGAGGAGCACTTGAATGAATTCTCCTTAGCTCATGAAACACAGGCTGATGTGCCTGCGTACAAGAAAAAGAACCATGCCCATGACTAAGTCTATCCCGCAGAGCAACACAAACCAAGTGCTCGCTCTGCTCATAAGTAGCCTGTCAGCACTGGCTGCATTTGATACAAGTTGGCCAGCCTGGGTTAATGTCCCAGTACAGAATGCTTGCCAGTAGATTCTGTAATATGTGGCTTGGTCTCATTTCTACTGTTTCCATGCCATAAAAAATCCCACTATACAGTAAGTATTAAAACCAAAGAAGCCATGATACTCCTATGTAAGCCAAAATTACATGAGAACAGGAATTAGAAGTAAACAGTAGCCAGAAATATTAGGAGGAGAATGGAAAACGGGATACACAGTGATGCAAAGAGACAGGCTGCCCGTGGGAAAGCGCCATGGCCATTCTGGGGAGAGCATCATGGGCCAGATTTCTGGGTTCTAGAGCACATATTCTGTTCCAACCTGTTTTCAATCAACTGGCTGGAGTTATTTTCCTCGACTCAGATTGAAATCATCTAGACAAGCAGTAGTTCTTTGAAAGCTGGCAGTCCTGGGCCCTTTGAGTGCCAAAGACTAAGAATTTAGCAAACAGAACTTTGTAATCCCCAGCTCTGAACTGGAGGCTTATGGCTCCTGGATTTAGAGACTACAGACATACATACTCAGGTTAGAAGCTACTTCTCTGAGCCTTGATTCCCAGTGATCTGACACCTTACAGCCTTGATTCTCAGCCCTGGCTAGTCCTAGCAGCAGTTAGCTTCCTCTAATGCCGCATCTTCAAAGCACTGCATACTATTAAGACCCTCAATCCCCCAACAAAGGCTAGTGTTGCAGCTCTCAGGCCTTGGGTATTGGGACCCTTGGTCCTTAAGGATTGACAGCTCTCTAGAACTTCTTGGTTCTACGTAGTCTTCTGCCTGCTGCAGTCTTGACCTTACCTTCTTTCTGACATCCTTCTCTCTTGGCTGTCTCTTCTCCCTGTGCTTTCTCCCCATGTCCTCTCTAGAACCCTTCAGCTGCTTTCTCACAGCTATAGCGATGCTGCTGCTGCCATAGCACTGTGGCTGCTGTTGCCATGACCACCTGTCTTAGTTAACGTTTCTATTGCTTTGGTAAAACACCATGACCAGAAGCAGCTTGGGCAGGAAAGGGTTCATTTGGCTTACTCTTCAAGATCATAGTCCATCATTAAAGGAAGTCAGGACAGGAATTCAAGCAAGGTAGGAACTTGGAGGTAGGAGCAGATGCAGAGACCATAGAAGAGTGCTTCTTACTGGCTTACTCCCTGTGCCTTGCCAGCCTGCTTTCTTATAAAACCTAGGAGCACCAGCCCAGGGACGGCCTGAGCCCTTCCCCATCGATCACTAATTAAGAACATGCCCTACAGGCTTGTCCGAGGCTCCCTCCTTTCAGATGACTCTAGCTTGTGTCAAGTTAATAGCACACCACCGCTGCTACCTCTGCTGTCACTGCTGCTGCCAGTACTGTGGCTGCTTTCTCTTCAGATGAACAGTTTAGCCCATTGTTCTAGCGATACAGGCGCAAAACAAAAAGCAAAACCACATTTGTTGGATTTAATGTTTCAACACCGCCAGATTTGTTGGACATAATGTTTCAATTGACTAAAAAGAAAAAATGGAGTGTAACTTAATTACCTAGCCAGAGTGGGTGTGGCAGGAGTACAGCATGCAAATGTAAGCTGATGATTGGCACTGTCATTCCGAGATCCCTGAGACCACAACCCGTAGGTAAGGACCAACCGTGGCCTTTTACTGCCTCAATAGCACGCCTTCTGCGGAGTCACAGGGGAAGTGTTCTTCTGCCCTCTCAATCTGTCACCATCATACAGAGGTCACCAAGAATGGCTAAGCTGAAGAGAACTCATCCAAAGTAAGTATAATTTGCCTGGAGCAGTCCTGAGTGGAGCAAACTCTCCCAAAGCAGAAATCAGGGTGCAGAGTTCTTTGCAGCTGGAGTGGAACATTCTCAGAGTATCTGTGAAGGGCACGAAGCAGCCACGCTGTCCTGGCAGGCTGGTCACTGAAAGAGGAGCTGTCTCGTTGCCAACTTGGCACTCAAGACAACTGAGAAGAAAAGGGATTGACAGCTGTCTATCAAAGGGTCTGACAGGCTTGAGCCCCAGCAGCCTTACTTAGCTAAAGGAAAAGTATTCATTGAAGGTTTCTTACAATAAAGGTTGCTTACATTATCATCAATATTGTCATGAATTTTCAGGTCTGTGGGAACCAGAAGAGGGCATCAGATCCCCTGGTGCTAGACTTACGGGCCAAGTGAGCATCTAAGAGGGAAGCTGGGAACCAAACACAGGTTGTCTGAAAGAGTAGTGTGGACTCTAAGTGCTGAGACACACCCCCAGCCAAGACAGCTACTTTCTTCCTGAACAATTGTAGTTGATGACGTAGCCAGTGAACATGAAGCCCCAGCTCCTTTAGACTCGCATCAGCAATCCTCCAAAGAGCTTCCAAGCCTCTGACCTCAACTGAAATTGTATCATTGGTCTCTGTGGTCCTCTGAAGATGGCCCTGAGGGAGTGGCATTATTGGAGGTCTGGCCTTGTTGCAGTGGGTGGGACTTTGTTGGAGGAAGTGTGTCACAAGTGGGTGGGCTTTGAGGTCTCAGATGCTTAAGCCATGCCCGATGTGGCATTCACTTCCTGCTGCCTGTGGATCAGGATGTAGAAATCTCAGCTGTCTGTCCAGCACCATGTCTACCTGCATGCCACCATGCTCCCCCACTATGATAGATTAAGTCTCTGAACTGTAAGACACCCCCAATTAAATACTTTCCTTTATAAGAATTTCCATGGTCATGGTGTCTGTTCACTGCAATAGAAACCTTAATGAAGACACTCTTGATCTGAAGCTTCCAGCTTGTCAGTTGATCAACTACTGGGTTCTCTGCCTCTCCAGCATACAAATCGTCATTGTCAGGCAACCCAGCTTCTAAGTATGCAGGCTAAACTCACACATTTGACCCCTCTACTTCCTATGAGCCACCCTGCTCTGGTAAACCCTCCTGACCATGATGAACTGACTCTGATGAAATCATTGGACAAAATAAGTCTTTCCTCCCCTTAATTTGTTCTCTTAGGTAACCTGGTCATATTGATATATACATAATGAACACAATGGGTAATTGTCTGAAAGTTACTGTTGCCCACCAGGGTTCAAATGTTGTCTAAAGCCTTATGGAGTCTTATTTTTAAATTATTAATATTGTGCTGAAGGGTTTGTCCAGTGGTTAAGAGCACGCACTGTTCTTCCAGAGGACCTAAGTGATTCCCAGCACCCACATCAGGCAGCTCACAACTTCCTGTGAATCCAGTCCCAGGGGCAGCTGACACCTGTGGCCTATTCAGGTGTCTGAACTCATACACAGACACACAGACACCTAAATAAAAGTACTAAGAATTAAAATATGTTACTAATGTTTGTGGGTTTCCTAATGCAAGGAATAAACAAGTTGTCTTTAAGACAAAACAGGATTAAAATAGTGCAGGAAACTATGAAGTATAAAGAAAATGTTGCATAAATCTTGCAATCCTAAAGGTAGAAATGATTCCCCAGGAAAACACAGTTGCTCTTTTTTGAGAATTTTTTAAAATCAGTATACAAAGATAGATAGATAGATAGATAGATAGATAGATAGATAGATAGATAGATAGATAGATAGACAGACAGACAGATAGATAGATAGACAGACAGAGTAGATAGATTAGACACAGACACACAGAGAGAATGCTGGGCATGCAGCTCAATAGTAAAGCATTGCCCAGCATGTGCAAGGTCCTGGGTAGCACCCCCAGCATCACAGAGAGAAAGCATGTGTACTGAGCTGCAATCTGTTGTCGTTGATATCTTTTTCATTTGGAGCTTTGTGTACCTTTCCCCACAGGTGACATAAAGATCCGTGTCACCATCTCTCATTAATCACACGTGATTCCATTCTGAACACGGTCAAATTAGTGCAGCTTAATTCTCTATCAGTGGACAGTCTCGGGGTGGGGCTCTAACTTTTCACTATTATAAATAATGTAATGGGGGGAGGGCATGGTGATGCACGCCTTTAACCCCAGCACTTGGGTGGCAGAAGCAGGGGGATCTCTGTAAGTTCATGACCAGTCAGGACTACATAGTGAGACTGTGCCTCAATAAATAAATAAATAAATAAATAAGGAACGAGTATATCATTTCTTTCACAATTGTGTATTTCCATACAATATAATCCTATGTGCATAAATTTTTGTTCAAATGATATAACATTCAGAGTTTTACAAACAATACCAAATTGTTCCCCCAAACTATTATGCCAATTTATCCTTGCATTCCCAGAGTGACAATGTTTTTTCGCTACATATTTACCAAACTGGGATGCTAGCAATGTGTCATGTTTCTCAATCTAATAGGCAAGTTAGGAAACAGACACGGTTTCATTTTTCCTTATTGTTATTAAGCACTACTTCATTTGTTTCAACCACTTGTTTACATCCTATTATAACTTCCATGGATCTCTGTGTTTTCCTCCATTTTTCTAATGAGTTCATTTTTTTCTACTTATAAAAAAAAACAGTAATTGGCTGGTGTGATGGCTCAGCTAGTGAAGGGAGTTGCTTCCGATCCTGATGATTTCATATGGTGTAAGGAGAGGACCAATTCTTGCAAGTTCTGAACTCCATATGCAACCCTACACACAGACACACAGACAGACAGACGCACCCACACACACATAAATGATAATAGTAATAATAGTAAAATATAATTTAAAAAAAAAATTAAAGAAGACAGCTCTTGGAAACATATGCAATACAATAAAAGCATCTACTGACATTTGTAAGTTAGCAGTTTAAGGTTTTTTCAACCCTTTTCTGTCCTTATAAAAATCTCAAAAACATAAATTAGGGGCTGGTGCATGCCTCTGATCCCAGCACTCAGAAGACATAAACAGGCAGTTGTCTATGAGTTCATGATCAGTCCAGTCTACATAAGTGTCAGGCCAGCCAGGGATCTACAGTGAGATCCCTTCTCAAAAATAAATAAATAAATAAATAAATAAATAAATAAATAAAATAATTCTCATGTTTTATTGGATAGTTGGAGCAAAAATTGGTATGTGGAGGCACCAACTCACCATGAAACATGGGTGGGGAGACATCCAGAGACCTGCCGCCCCATGGCCCACCCTCAGAGGGAGCCACTGCGATGTGCAAACCTCAGGCCATGGTAAAGTCCCAGCCCGAGCTGCCTGAGGGCCACGCAGCAGGGGTCTGTCTCAATGTCCATGGCTCATACACCACTAAAGACCCTGCAGATATCCCTGGCCTGGGCTGCCCCCTGGGACCATGTTGAAGTCAGAGGGCTGGTCCCACCCCTCACTGGGTGCAGCCTCCATTACAGCTGGTCCTACCTCTTGTCAGGCTGGAGCACTCTGGGAAGTGGGCCCTCCTTCTTACCTGGGCAGCGCAGTAGAGCTGCCCTGGTGGCAAGGGTTCAGGAAAGCTGGATCCTACCACTAGTCTGCCATGAGGCATGGGCTAGGGAGAGATTCCCTCCCCATCTATTACGTTGCCTGTGGCCACCTGTAGCAGTCAGAAAAGGTGACCCCACCTCTCTCTGGCTGCAGTACTCCTGTAGAGTGGGCCCTGTACCTCACCTTAGCAGTGCAGCAGAGCTGGTTCTGATGGTGCAGATTAGCAGCCCCAAGCGCATGAGAGCAGGAGAGCTGGCCCCTTGCTAGCTGGGGTAGTTGAGAGAGCTTGCTCTTGTGGTGTGGATGCAGAGAGCTGGCAGACTGATGAACTCAGATACCACCCAGGCCCAGATCCAGGGATTTGAGTTGGTCTACACCAACATCTACCCCATCTATGAACTGATGGAATATTTGCAAATCCTGCAACTCTAAACCTGCAGGATCTCCATGACACAGGGCAACAACAGGATATCGAGAGGAGTCCCACTGAGAATCCAATATCGATGATGTAACAGAAGACTTTGAACCAGAGCAATGCCTCACTGCGATGAACATTTTCAAGTAAAGAAGTGTGGACAAAAGGGTGTACTGATGAGATTTTGTTGTTGTTGTTTCTCTTATTTTTTGATTTTTGTTTCTTATTTTCTTTTTTCTGTGGGGAGGTGGAAATGAGTGGTTGAGGTATGTGATGTGAAACCCAACACAGATCAGTAAAATGCTTTTTAAAAGTAGGTGTGTGGACTAGGAGGCTGGCAGGCTGGGAAGTGAGGTGACAGGCAACATTTGCTGCCACCATCTGATGAGTGTGGTCACAAAGTCATCGGGGCCCACCATTACTTATACAAACAAAAGGAGGGCTCCCCACGGTACCCCGCCAGTCAGTAAAGCTCTGGTTGGCCGTGTTTTGTTTCTCGGCTTTCTTCTTTTACTTTCTAACTGACTGTAGCACAGCACATCTCATCAGTTCTTCCCAACAGACGGTGTTTGCCTGGCTCGGACCTCTGACCTTGGAGGTCTCCATCAGAAGTACAGGTCTGCCCTCCAGGGCCAGCTAGAAAGCCAATGGGAATGTCTCAAGACAGTTCCCTGGTGTGCTATCTCTCCTCCCAAGCCTCTGTCCCCACGCGAACAGATACATGCTTCTATATGACACACAAGGGTGATGGTGCCTTCTTTGGCTTGTTGCTCCCCAGTCATAACTCAGTTAACATCAACAAGTTCTCTCTACTAACCACAATAACTACGTTGTGAATAATTGGTGGTATATGCTCCTTCGCACGTGAGAAGGATTTAAACCAAGATCTAAAACCTGAGTGGGCATCTGTGGCTCAGAGCACACAGGGATGTTTTCACTGTTGCGTGAGGTTTCTGCCCGGGGATGGATTTTTTCCTTCCACTGGTTCTCACTTTTGTCCTCACCCAGGCACACAGGACCCTCTCCCCTCTCTGGGCTGCAGGAGGCCAGGCAGTGGCCACAGCTGCTCAGCAGGGGCTCTCTCTAACAGCTGATTAGCCGCTGAGCCCCGCCTCCTGGTCCTCCAGCGCTCTCCAATACAAAAGCCTGAAAGCGAGCCTTTGCCACCGAGGGAAACATGTGAGATGGAGTTCCCAAGTCATGTTTTATGTTTACAACGCTCTCTCATCAGCGCTAGTTGGATTAAATTTAGTGATTACAGAGATTTTTGTTTTTATCAATAATACCCTTGATCTTGAAAACAAGAGCAATTTAAACAGTCCCAGATGCTCTAAACCCCACCACATGTGTGGGGTGGATTTTTTTATTCGCATTGTATTTGAGGCCGTCCCTTAAACCAATTAGATATGAACGATATTTCTAAGGCCACATTTCCCAGTTCCTTGCAGCAAACCTTCACTGTTTTGAGTTATTTGACTGCAAAGCCTTACAGGGAAAATACTTAATATTAATTGTCCTGTTATCCCTCTCTCAGGCAACATAGGTGTGCAATGCCACTCCACTCCTTACAGCTCCACTCCCTCGGATTTCCAAAGCTCGTGGGAAAGCCACAGTGGGTTTCCAGGAAAAATATCTGCGAACCTGCAGAGTTGGGGTTTAATTTACTGATGTCTGTTTATTTCTTTTCAGAAAAGATGTCCTCTAAAATAGATCATTTTATTACATTCTTACCACTATGGTCATCTTGAGCTTCTCTGTCAGTGCAACTCCATCAACTCTTACTGAGTGCACAGTGACTTTCTCTAAACATCCGCTCCGCCTCTAAGTCAAAGAAAGCAACCTCGGTGACTCTGGCTATGCAGCAGTGCATTCTGGGACAGGAGAGGGCGTAGTAAGGAAGGAAGGCATGCAACAATGCACTGCCAGGATACAGACCATGAGCTACATCCCGACTTTAACATCTATCTGGGACCTGCGGCGACACACCCCAGAACATCTTTTCATCTATGAACTAAGAATGTACCAAGACACCTTGAGCAAAAACATCTATCTGGACACCTTAGGGCAGTGGTTCTCAACCTTCCTAATGCTGCGACCCTTTAACACAGATCCTCAAGTTGTACTGACCACCAAGCAAAAAAGTATTTCGCTGCTACTTCATAGCTGTAACTTTGTTACCGTTAAGGATCATAATGTGCTATCTGTGTTTTCTAATGGTCTTAGGCAACCTCTGGGAAAGGATCCTTCCACCCTGTAAGGGCGGAGACCCACAGGTTGAGAACCACTGCTTTAGGGGATACACCTTGCAGAGTAGCTGCTGCCATGGCTGACCTGCTCATGGCTGATGCTGCTCCCAGGTTGTAGGAGATAGAGCCTTCTCTGCTGAGACCTGAATGCATGGCTTTGGGATTGATCCGACTGTGGAGACGGGGAATGAAGAAATGATAGACACACGTACAGAAAAGCTGAGCTCAGGTGGACTTTGTATTCTGAAGGAACTGTGCAGGCAACAGGAGTCCAGAGCTCATCACGGTTGGTTATTCTTATGTACAGTGGGCTTAGCTAAGCTCGGCAGGGGGCTCTCTGCAGGGGAGCAATCTAGGGCACAGTACTCCAAAAGGTGGATCCTGCCAGCATCCATACACAGACCAGAGGAAGGCCTGGCCAGTCTCAGGGTCTGAGGCCCTTGGGTCATTGGCTCCCAACAATACGCATTCACTGAAGATTTTATTTATTCTTCACAGGCCTCTGAAAAGCTGGGGTCTTTCAGGTAAAGGAGAACCTGAGAAATTCCAATGGGAGACCCTACACACTGTGTAGGAGGGTACTGATGCTGCCTTGTAGACAATCGGTCCTGTCTTCAGCAAGTGACTTTTAAATGGAAATGAACAAATAGCTTCTTAGATCCCTCCCAGGATAAGACCTGGCCTAGATCCCTGCCTCTCAAAATCAGCCTTGGTTTTTAGGGGTGGGAGGTAATATTGGTTTTTTGTTTGTTTGTTTGTTTTTTATTTTGTTTTTTTCTCTTTCTTTTCTGGACCTTCCTTGAAGTTTCCTGAAGAGTTTTGAGAAACCCCAATTGTCATAGTTGAATTGAATAAGGTTTTGTGTTCCACTGGGCTAGGTTAGCAGGCCAGCAAGAGATCGGACATCAAAGGAGGAGGAAGTCCGCAGGATGGCTCACATAGTGCAAGGACCACCAGATCCCAACCATTTCTCATACCTCAATACACTCAGAGTGTAATGTTACCCCAGAGGGCAAAGTTATCTCACACTCCTTCCAAGGCTCAGTTCCCCAAACATCCGACAACCTACACCCCGTGTGCCAGCCCCTACCTCCCACTCAGCTGGAGCTAGGCACTCTGTATCTTCACTAGCAGTGAGGATGGGCTGTACATAACCACCCACACCCTCGCAGGCGGCTGGCGTTCCATCCGCCCTTACCGACTGAGTGGAGTAAGATAACAGCTGGCAGCCTAAGAAATGATTCCTCTAAGACCTGTGCTCAGTCCTGGGACTCCCCTTTGTGATGTAAAGAGCTGAATAATCCTGAATGCACACAGAACCCTGTAGAAGTCAGCTTGCTGTCAGGGGTTAAGTGCTTCCCATTAAATGTCAAAAGGCCACTTCTTGTTAGAATGACCCGTGTTTGTTATCTGTGTGCCTTGCCAAGCGTAGGAAACGGGAGTTTGCAGTGCCTGGCAGCCTGCTCCCAGCTATATTTGAATTTAAAGATTCAAGCCATAATAATAAAAACTAATCATTTTTTTCAAAGTGCAATCTTTCCCAAGCATAGATTATCTCACAAAAATCAGGATAATCACTCTATGCATTTGGTCTTATTTTCCTATTTTGACAAAGAAATTAAGACCCGGAGAAAATGACCTCCCAAAGTCACAGAGCATGTGAATGTGACAGGGGTTCTAATGCAAACTTGGCTTCTTCAGCACTCGAGGTGCTCTTTCAGTGGCTGCTGCTTCTGTTGCTGTTGTTACAGTACAGACAGCAGCACACTAAAGAAGCAAGTCAGAATTCCCAGCTGCAGACAGGGGTTACTAGTTACTGGAGAAATTCTAGAAGACCCATCAGAATTCAGAGGAAGACTGCATGGAGGTAGGAAGACACCAGAGCCTGAGGGGCCCGGGCAGGAAGATCTATAGACCACCTATCTGGCCAAGGTGCTTGGTATCAACTTTCATCTTCAGTGACTCAGTGGCACAGAACTCCTAGGAACTATTACCACCTGGAGAATAACCACAGGTCAAGTTAGCCCAGGCTGGCCCTGTGCTCATCCTACCCCACTCAGCCTTGACCAGCAGGGGCAAGCTCAGGTGCGGTGTGCCAAGAGGGAAACCATCTCAGATGTTCCCTAGGAATTCGGGTGCCATGAGCCTGGTAGAAACTGCTCCTGTGCTTCCAAGAAGACTGGCAGTCCTGTGAGAAGCCCTCATCCCTACCTAGAGGCCATGGAACCTTCCTCCTTAGAGGGACTCAAAAATCATGTTGAATTATGGAACCTTCCTCCTTAGAGGGACTCAAAAATCATGTTGAATTCTCGCTTAACTTGATTGATACCCAGGCTCATGAGCTGGGTCTGCATGGGCTAATCCATCGCCAACAGACAAAGTTCTCTGGCCCAGTTCTTCCTCCTGTTTGAGAGAACTACCTGGTCCACGCCCTTGCTCAGTTCATTTCCCCACCCCTACCACCTCTTCATCTCTCCTCCAACATCCTCAATCTCTCCCTCCAGTGTATATCCAAAGTCTTCCAAGAAGCTTTCTTGGCCCTTCATGGTCTCTTCCTCTAATAAACACCTACAGGTATTAATCCCACTTGTCTTTGAACTGTATGCTGTACCATCTCTTTTAGAATAGTTCAGAAACATTTTCTACTTCTTGATCTTCTCTCCTGTCAACTAGAATAAAATTGGAGACATTTTTTTCCTCTGTGTTTTTACATTTCCCTTACATGAATGAGTATATGACCGAACTCGACAGTGAAAAAAAAAACCCACAAAAATAATAACCACCTTTATGCAACCTTGTCAAAGGGCTTCTTTGTGCATTATTTTATTTCTTCCTCCCAACAGCCCTGTGAGGATATTACACTCTGACATTGTTGAACCATGCCTGAGGCCCTCACTGGAGGACAGAGTCATCTAGTGGCTGGTGTTGGTGCCAGCTGAGACTTCTGGGGCTGTTAGTCAGTGACCTACATGTGGTGTGGGTTGGGCTTTCTCATGGGATGACAGCCTGGGGTCATCAAACTTCTCCTGGTGACTCCAGACACCATAGGTGAATGATTCTCACAGAAGAATGGGCAGCCTCTTCTGACCCATGTCTGACGTCATGCCGTCTCCCATTCTAACGCATTTTATTGTCATTACGTCTGGCTCATATTCATGACTGAAAGAAGCAGGGATATGGTTATAAATCATCACAGGTCCACACGGAATTGATTTTTTTTCAGTGTAGATGGTCAGTGGAAGGTGAGGAGGTTGCTAATGAGTCAAAGGCTCAGCACACAAGTGTGGAGAGATCCCCAGAACCCACAAAACACCAGATGCAGTGGTGTTTATCTGTGATCCCAGCACTCCCATGTGATAGGGCGGCAGACACAGAATGTGCAGCTCGGGGGACAGCTAGCTGGGAAAATGCAGGAGAGAAAGCAAGGGCTCCTGTGTCAGACAAGGTGGATGGCAATGGCTGACATCTAAAGTTGTCTCCTGACTTCTACTCACGTGCTATGGCATGAGCCTGTCTGTCTGTACTCATGTGTACACACACACACACACACACACATGCACACACCATACATGGAATAAGTAGTTGATGCTAAATGGCTCATTTTTGCAATCCCAGCAGATAGAAGAGTAAGGAGTTTGTGGCCATAATTGACTATGTGGCAAGTTTGAAACAAGGCTGGACTACACAAGATTCTTTCTTTAAAATAAAAAAAAATGTGGCTGACTTGGAACCAGCTGTGTCCCTTGTGCAGGGCTTATTCTCTTCCTGTCGTCTATGGGCACGCACAGTAGGACTGAGAAAAGAGAAGAGTCAAGGCCAGCAGTCACCCTATGCCTTCTCAGCATCAACCACTACCTGCGATCTGTCTGCACCTCTAAGTGCAACTTGAGAGGTGTCTGCTCTCAGCACTGAGATGAGCTCTCTTTGTTATCTGGAAACAGATAAAATGAGAGCACTGGTATCAGATGTGCGTGCCCTGTACTAACCCTTCTATAGAGAGCAGACATGGCCCATCATACGACCACACAAAGGGACTGAGGCTGAGGTCAGAGCTGGAAGATGGGCTTAGGGTCGGGGGCTGAGGCGGAATTGAGGTTAAAGTCTAGAGGTTAGGGCTGTGGCTGGTGACTAGAGTTCATGTTAGAGGCTGGAATTGAAGGCTAAAGGCTAGAGACTGGGGATGGGGGAACTGGGTTTTATTTCTCTGTTTAAGTGATAATCTATTTGGGGAACTCAGGGCTAAAGTTGGAGCTAAAGGCTAGAGGCTAGAATTGAGACTGAGTGCTGGAAGCTAAGGTGTAGTTTAAAGCTAGTTTCAAGACCAGAGAGAGGCTGGACTCAGTGTCAGCCTTTACCCCACTTTCCAGTAGGAGCTGGTACTCAGCCGAAAGGCTGCTCACATATCTGATGCGTGTGCCAGCAATCATTCGCATCCTATTATTGATCTCTATACCATATTGATGTAGCTGCACACAAACCAATCACAATGGTAAATTTCCTTTTAAAAGCTTTCATTTTAGTTTTATAAATATTATTTAGCTGATACACTGGAATTAAAAACAAATATGGGATGGGAAATATAGCTGCATGTCAGAGAAATTAGCCTATGTAAAGTCTAGATTTAATCTTAGTACATAGAAAATATTAATTAAAACAAACAGTAACAGCTGGGGTGCTGCTAAGTGGTAGAATACGTGTCTGACGTGTACAAAGCCCTGCATCGCATCCCTGACCCCTCATAAGGCTGGACAAAAAGACGACTGCCTACAATCCTGCTGCTCCAGAGTTTGAGACAAGAGGATAAGAAGTTTGAGGTCATCCATGGTTACATCTTAGGTTCAAAAGCAGTCTGGAATACATGAGAGTCTGTTTCAAAAAACAACGGATAAATGCAATCATGTAGTCACAGAACGGCTTTCTCTTTTCATCAAGTCCAAGTCAAGGGTTCCAAGCAATGCATAAAATGTGTAAATTAATATTTCACAATTAACATCAATTTCCATTTGGAAAGACGGGATAATGACGTCACTGTCATCTGTAACCTACTGACACATTTACGCATTTCTATTAGGAACGGCAGTCTGCATGCGCTTTGTAATGCGGATGCTCAGAAGCCCTGCTAATAAAGCAGCTGACAGACACAAGAGACTGGAACATCTGGCCAGATGTTCTAATATCTAATATCTGCCGCATACCAAGCCGTAAGGCTACAATTTTGAAAGGCTGCACTCTCACCAAACACAGACATGAAGACCAAAGGAAAACAAAGATGGCATCCCCTGAACAAGGTCATAGACAAAGGCCAGCCTCCAGGGTCCGCAGCCTTAGTCTTTTTTCATTGGCTGGTGTCTTAACTAGGGTTTTACTGCTGTAAAGAGACCCCATGACCATGGAAAGCCTTATAAAGGAAAATATTTAATTGGGACTGGCTTACAGTTCAAAGACTTAGTTCATTATCTCGGGAAACATAGCGATACAGGCAGACATGGTGCCAGAGGAGGAGCCAAGAGTTCTACATCCTGAACAGCAGGCATCAGGAAGAGAGAGGCACTTGGGCCTGGCCTGAGCTTCTCAAACCCCAAAGTCGAACACTGGGACATACTTCCTCCAACAAGGCCACACTTCCAATAATGACACTCCACGTTCATTCAAACCACCACATTTGGTTTCTGAGACAGTATCCTACAACGCGACCCAGGTCTGCCTAGAACAGGAGGTCCTCTTGCCAAGTGCTGACCTGCTTTGACAGCCTTGGCTTTACATCCCACATGCAGACATTTTCACCATAAACCCTTGAGCATAACTCTCAGAGGCTGTCCAATAGCCCCAAACAATAAACCAAATCCAACCTCTGAAGGAGCATTTTTTTAGAGCCACCTGACATGAACCTCTGAATGCTTGTAGGTGGCAAGATAGAGAAAGGCAGCTTGGCTCTCCCTCAGGTCAATTGGCCCCACCAGAAACTGGGTTAGCTCATCTAGTCTAATAAAGAGACGGTGATGGTAGGAAGGAAATTAAGATAAGCAAGATTCGGGCTGGAGAGATGGCTCAGCAGTTAAGAGCACTGACTGCTCTTCCAAAGGTCCTGAGTTCAATTCAGCCATCTGTAATGAAATCTGATGCCCTTTTCTGGTGTGTCTGAAGACAGCTACAGGGTATTCATATAAATAAAGTAGATCTTTAAAAAAAAAGATAAGCAGGACTCACTGAAATAAATAATTTTCAAATATGTTTTCCTCTGTAGTGAACAACGTCAGTGAGATGAAGAGTTATCCAGAACCTCATAGGTGAGACATCCCAGATGAGGGAAAGGGCACAGAGAATACCCAGGTAATCTGAACTTTAAGTAAACCAATTAATACATTTTAAACCATAGCTGACTTCTAAATAATATGTGGTTCTACCTTTACTAGCAAGTTTTTGATACTTCTCTGAAATTCAACTTGTCCTGAATGTCCTGTCTTTTCACTTGCTAAATGGAACAGCCTATAGTAGGAATGGGGTGAGAAAGACACCCTTGGGCTCAGGAGCTCCACAGCTAGACTTGTGGCTTTACTGGGCCTCAGGTTCCCTTTTCACAGAGCCAGCGCCATTTCCAAGAGACTGTGATGGATTGTCCCCTTTGGAAGAACGGGGGACCCCTGCATTCCAGAGCTCATCCTGAGGCAAACCAAGGGCTTCTAGCAAATACCTAACAAAGGTATGTGGTTCAGCCCCTTGCCTGGCCATTGTCACCACATAGGAAAGTGCTTGTCTGGGGCTCATTCTCTAGAACCCTGCCTTAGACCTCCTGCCCCTTGAGTGGTGTCTCCCTAGATTCTGGTTTTCATTTTTTCCATGTTCACTATCCTCCTTAAATTTGAGCCAGAGCTGTTTAAAAGCACTTGTTGTACAATCATGAAGGCTGGTGTTTGAATCCCTGCACCCATGTAACAAGGTAGTCATCCTGCCCATACCTGTAGCTCCAGCTTCAGTGATGGGCACAGGCAGGAGGATGACCAATACACACAAATAATATAATATGATATAATATAATAGTAATATATAAACACAAGCTCTCAAGTTCAGGGAGAGACCTTGACTCAGAGTAGTAGAGAGAGGATAATAGAGGATGAAGCCCAGAGCATTCCTCTGACCTCTGAGGGTGCACACAGGAATGTATGCCCACATGTATGTGTGTGCATACACTGACACAGACACATACACAAACAACACAAACAAATAGCATCTTTTGAAAAATAAGTGAGGTGGTCAGAGGCTGGGGATGATGCTCAACGTCTTGTCCAACTTACACAAAACCTTTGGTACAACTCCCAGCACTGTACACACACACAAAACGAAATCCAAAAATTAGGATTCAGAAACATTTTAGACAGGTAAGGTGATTCATACCTGTAATTCCAAGATTTTAGATGCAAGAGGACTGCTATCAGTTCAAGACTAACCTGGGCTACATAGTGTTTATGGTCGATGAGACCCTGTAATTGAAAAATGAACAATGAAATATCAAATGTTACAGTTTGATAAATATCCCATTTCTTTCCCCTCCCTCCTTGTCCTTTTAGCCCAGGTGGTCCCATCAGCCCAGGAAGAGGTTGGTCAAATATCTAAACAAAACACCAAGATGACCCAATGGCTTTGTTTCCAAAGCTGCTCTCTTCCCTGGATTAGGGAGCAGAGTTTGGCCTCAAAGCTCTTTCTCATCCACTGTCTTATAAGGGCTGCCTCTGGGGTCTCCTACCCACCTAGAATTTGACTGAGGAAAAGGGCAATTGGAAAAAAACAATCCTAAAGCTACAAAGCAGAAACGGAAGCAACAAGATGGCCAAAAGCTCCCAGCCGCCTCTGGAAATGAGCTTTTAATGGCACAAGGTACCTGCTATCCCCCAGTATCTCCATCATCCCAGCTTTGGAGCATGTTGTGAGCAGCTAGGACTGCTCAGCTGGCCTTAGCATTTGTTTTCTCTGTGGGGAAAGAGCAGCAGTCTAGGCAGTGACTTATCTAAACTGTGACAACTTCGACATAAGGAAGATGGGAACTGGAAACCAAAGAGAAGGGACAAAAAGGGACTCAGACTAGAGACAGAGAGGAGCTGGAGAAACCATGGCCATGACTGTGCCCACTCCAGTATCCACAGCAGTGCAGCAGACCACAGTCGAAACCAAGCAGCTGTAACAGCCGATTATGTCAACATCTCATGAAGCTGGGGGTTGACTGGGCTGGCTGGGTAGTGCTCACTTTGGGACTCTGCAGCTGCCTGAAGCCTGAGCTACACCAAGTACCCTAAAAGGCACTTCCACGCATGCCTGGGACCTTGGCAGAGGCCAAGGATAAGCCGGACAGTAGCCTCCATGTATTCATGTCATGTGGCCAGTTTGGGCTCCTCCACAATGTGCTGAGTCTCAGCAGAGCGGGTCTCTCTCAGACTGGTGGCTTAGCCCTAACCGTGCTTGAGCTGGAATCCAGGACAGAAGCTGCTGGGTTAGTTTTATGTCTTGACCTCAGAAGTCACTCAGTATCACACCCTTGCACATATTGGCAGCATTGACTGGATACAGAGAGTTAAAAATACAAAAAAAGAAAAAGGAAGGAAGGAGGGAAGGGGGAGAGAGGGAAGGAAGGAAGGAAGGAAGGAAGGAAGGGAGGGAGGGAGGAAGGAAGGAAAAAAGAAAGAGAAAGAGAAAGAGAAAGAAAGAAAGAAAGAAAGAAAGAAAGAAAGAAAGAAAGAAAGAAAGAAAGAAAGAAAGAAAGTAAGTAAGTTTTGAGTGCAAAGAGGAATACATGTGATCAAGATATATATAAAATTTTCTTTTTTAAGTTTTTCTTTTTTTTTTTTGGTTTGGTTTGGTTTGATTTTTTGAGACAGGGTTTCTCTGTGTAGCCCTGGCTGTCTTGGACTCACCTGGCTCTGCCTCCCGAGTGCTAGACTTAAAGGTGTGTGCCACCACCACTCAGCAAGATTTATTTTTTTTAAATTGTGCGTCTGTATGTGGATGCATGCACATGTATGTAGGTGTCCTCCAAGGTCAGAAGCATTCAGTTCTGGAGCTGGAGCTCTAGGCAGTAAGGAGCTGCCTGATCAGCGTGGGGGCTGAGCTGAACCCCAGTTCTCAGCAAGAGCAGCGCTGCTCTTAGCTGATGAGTCATCTCTCCAGGTTACCAATGTGACTCTTCAAAGAATTAAAACACACCAGAAGTCACTGACTTTACTTCCTTCTGGTATATTCTAGTGACTTAAAGCACCAGGCTAGATTCAGAACCAGGAGACTGCAGGGAGCGAGGAGATGAGCTACCAATGTCCCTGTACTGGGCCTGGGGCTGCAATGCAGTAAAAGATTCCAGGAAATGAAAGGCCCCCTGCTGAGGATGGCCACTCTGGTCCACATACAAAGGTGACCCTCCAGACCGCAGAGGAGGGGTGCGTGTGTGCTTGCAGTAGTTTGGGGTCCTTCAAAGGCTTGGAGCCAGGACCTGATGGAACTTTAAGGATGGGACCTAATAGGAGGTCTTTGGCAACTGGAGGCATGCCCTTAAAGAGGATAAAGGGACTCCGCTCCTTTCTCTTCCTCTTCTGTCCCCTCCCATGAGCAGTGAGTAGTTCACTTTTGCCACCACACCATCCAGCGCCTACCCCAGGGGCCTCAAAGCCGTAGGTCCACCTGACTGTGTACTGGAACTCTGAAGTTGTGAGCCGAATCAAACCTTTTCTCTGGTAAGAAACTGGCAGCATCTGCTATTTTGTGACAGCAGTAGAAAGCTGACAAACGGTGTTTGAAAGAATCAGACTTGACAGTTGCTCCAAGTCTTCACTCTTTATCTTAAAATACTGCAGTTTGCCAGGCCTTACAGCATGGGCCCTTGATTTAATCCCGTGTACCCAGGAAGTTGAGGCAGGAGGATCACGAATACAAGGCCTCTCTGGGCTACCATAGTGCGTTTTATGACTAGCATGGGTCTACAATAAAAGGAGAAAGAAAGAAGGAGAGAGAGAGAGAGAGAGAGACAGAGAGACAGAGAGACAGAGACAGAGACACAGAGACAGAGACACAGAGACAGAGACAGAGACAGAGACACAGAGCGAGAAGGGCGGGAAGGAAAGGAAAAGGAAGGAAGGAAGGAAGGAAGGACAGTCAGTAGTAGAGCACTTGTCTAATGTGTGGGGACCTAGGCTCAAAATCTTGTGTGGGATTGGGGGGTGAGGCAGGAAATAATTTAAAGTGACCATTCTCTTCTGAATTAAGTAATACAATATCTTCATGAATTCAACACAGAACTCAAGAGAGAGACAAAGAAGAGAGAGGAGGAAGGGAAGGAGTGGAAGGGAGAGGGAGAAAGGGACAGAGAAACAGAGAAACTCAAGGCCACTCAGAATCAAACATGAAAATTAAAAAAAAAAATCAGTGGCCAATTGTTAAATTTCCTGAAGCAACAAAATTCAGGTGGCTCAGTGGGTGTGTTCAATTCGAGAGGTCCTCTACTTCCCTTCCTGCCTATAAGTTCAAATGTGCATGTGCTCACATGTGTGCATGTGTACACTGGTAAATGTGTGTGCACATAAGGGAATGCAAGTGTCCTTCTGCATATCTGACTCTACTCCGGAGAAGACTGCAGAATGAGTAGTTTATACTGGAAACAGCCTGGGATGTCTGCCTACTTATGTAGCTCTGTGTTGTATGGTCTCTTAATTTAGCCCTCATTCCAGATGCATGACACGTCCTTTTGACACCTCGGAGAAATGTTTCTCAGATGGCAGGCTGGGCACCACAGCTCCAGGCTGCCAAAGGAAACACACAGCTCTGAAAATTAAAAGTGATTTAGATCCTCCTAGGAAATGCCTTGCTTCAGGCTACTTGATGTGGTCATTTATTAAGTGGCTTAATCAGGAAAAGGAACTCAGTCTCAGAGCAATTAAGTCCCTTTCTGGACACTCCTGGGTCCCCTGACGATGGATGGAAAATGTGTTTTTGATGTGTCCTCTGCAGAACAGAACTGATCAGAGTTGGTAAGGGTCGGGGCTTAGCCAAGGAGAAACACACCTAAATCTCCGGGTCTGGGGAACTTCTCTTTGATGGAAGCCAAGATATCTTTTAGCACGGTTTCATTTGCCCTTCGGTGGGAAGGTTAGAGCCACAGCCTGGCAGAGTCTGAAGCTCTGTGCTGTCCTGGCCCAAGCCTGTCCTCCCTCTGCCAAGGAAACAAAGAGAAGGTCAGTCCTCGAGGCCACACACCTTGACTTTGGACTAACACCCAAGGCTCCCTTCTTGAAATGCCAGAGTCTTGACTAAATTAGAGAGGGAAAGGACTCCTCAGGATCCTTTGAAGGAACATTCTGGAAGCTGCAGTTCCCCTCCCAAGAAGTAAATGTGAGTCCAGGAAAAGAGCAAAACCAAATGGACTGGTTCTGTGCTAGCATGAAAGCTGGATAGGCAGAGTTTATTCAGAATGATTTCTTCAGGGTCCACCATGCACAGGCTCTAGGTTCGGGGGCAACGGAGGACGGGGTCTCTACATAGAGAGGGATCTGACCTTCGAGTTGGTGGAAGGAAGGTGGAGGAAGAGTGAATATGTGTATGGGTAAGTGGACACGTAGATGAATGGGTAGATGTGAAAGGGAAGGCATGGGGTAGAGGAGAGGGAGGTTACCACTACTCTTTAAGCCCAGAGTGCAGCTAAAATCAGCTCTAATCAGATATTCCGCTCAAACAAACATTAAATACCTAGTCAGTCCTGCTCTATCAGCAACTGTTCTGCCCATGTCACTGTCTTGGTTTCCATTCTGTTGCTAAGATGCAAAGCAACACTAAGGAAGTAAGGGTTATTTTGTCTTACAGCCTTCAGCCTATGATTGAGGGAAATCAAGGCAGGAACTCAAGATAAGAATTTGAAAAAGAAACAGGAAGGAACACTGGTTGCTGGCTTGCTCACCCATAGGCTCATGCCTGACTAGCTTTCTTACACAGCCCAGGACCACCTACCTAGGGATGGCACCACCCACAATGGGCTGGGCCCTGCTGTCTCAATAACCAAGACAATCTTCCACCACCACACCCAATGATCATTCTAAACTAGGCAATCCTCAACCAAGGCTTGTCTCTAGGTGCTGTCAAGCTGACAGTTAACTAGAAGGCATTGTCTTTCGCTTCAGTTCTGGCTAATGTCGCCACAGTGCCTACCCCCTGCACTACCACTAATCGAAACCGTCCCTGTCCCTTCACCCAAGCTAGCACCTCCTCCTGAAAGATCACCCCTCACCTACCCACTGCTCCCAGCACTCTCTGCTTCTTCCCCAGCCCCAATCCTTCCAGCCAGCCCCTCTCTTCACACCACCTGTCTTGTCCTGTACCTAAGCACTGGAATTGGCCTGCATCTATTAAGGTATATATGGTTCCTCATTCTCCTTAAATGGTCAGGTCATCAAGAATACACACTGCCCCAACCTCCAGGGTAGCCATAAACTAAAGCAGTGGCTGGGAACACAATTGGTGATCAGTAAAGATTTAAAAAACACCATAGCGTCTGGAAGAAGTAGGTAGGAGGGTCCCCAGGACACACACCTGACTGGGATTCACCCTTGGGAAACTGAACAGCCTCCCTTTCCTGTGCCCTTTGCTGGAGGATGCCCTAAGGGTTGTATTTGGATGGATGCTAAGGAACTGAATAAAGACTGGAGAAAGAGCCTCCTGGAGTCCTTTACAGCATATTCTGAGTAATCAAATGACTCAGGGTAAATGTCTGTTCTCAGGCTGGCTTTCAGGAGCCCAGAGGGTCCAACTGATGCTGTGACCCCACCACACCAGGCTCAGTTCCCTGTCAGACGAAATCAGGGTGCCTAAGGTGTAAACTGCCCAGCTAACCCTCCAAGCAGCTCCTCCCTGATGTCTCTCTGTAGCATCTCTCCCACAGGGAAGGTGAAGAATTAGCTGGTACAGCCTGACTGAAGGAAGAAAGAACCTCTAAATACGCACTGACTCTTTCAGTGTCTGTGACCAATGTTTGCGCCTTTGCATCTTATCAGAATAAGAATAACCTTGCCTCTTATCAGAATAATACTATTGAATTCATAAAATATTTATGATTTTAAAAAATTAATTGCCAGGCTGTGGTAGCACACACCTTTAATCCCAGCACTCTGAAGGCCGAGGCAGGAGGATCTCTGTGAGTCTGAGGCCAGTAATGGTCTACAAAGCGAGTTCCAAGACAGCCAGGATGACAGAGAGAAACCATGTCTTCAAAAAAAATGAAAACAAACACAAGATTAATTATGTTGGAATCGGTTTACAAAGCCTATCTTTAAATCGTGATATGGCCGTGCATGGACTTTTCTTTATGTTTATTTGTTTAATGTATCCCAGGCTGGCCTAGAACTCATTATATAACCCAGGCTAACCTTGAGCTTAGTGTATAGCAATGGATGACCTTGAACTCATTATATAGACCATGTAGAACTTGGAGCCATTATGTAACCAAGGATGGCCTTGAATTCAAGATCCTCTTGTCTTCTAAATATTGGGACCATAGGACTGCACTATTATATTCCATTTATACAGTACTGGGAACTGATTCCAAGGCTTTGTGTGGGCAGGCAACTCTACCAGCTGAGCTACTTCTCCAGTCAACGGCCTCTTTAGTAAAAATTTACATTGTAAGACCTGGAGTTGGAGAGGTGGCTCAGCGGTTAAGAGCACTGACTGCTCTTCCAGAGAGAACAAGGGTTCAACTCCCAGCACCCACATGGTGGCTAACAACCATCTGTGACTTCAGCTCAAGGGATCCAACCTTCTGAACTCAGGACACTAGGATGCACATGGTTCACATACACACATGCAGGCAAAGGACTCACACACATAAAATAAAATAAATAAATCTATTTTTTAAACTACAAGACCTAGTAGCATGTCTAGAAAGTACCAGAATATCAAGAGCGACGGGCATAACTAAGTCACAACGTTGGCATTGAATGAGATGAAAATACTCGAGCACGTGGCTCACTTTAGAGTATGTTGCTCATTTTATTGTGAGTGCTACCTGCATTCTTGGAAGGCCTCTTAAATTTCATTTTGAGGTTATGGAAAATGAAGTTGCCCTTTTCCCATCCACACTCACAATGCCTTGGATCTCTTGGTTTACATTTTCACAATGGCTACATGATGATAGTAACACTGCCTGTCAAATGATGTGATCTCGTTCAAAAGCCTTGCATCCTCAATCTTAAGTGTTCTGTTTGCCTGGCACTCAAAAACTACCCAATGAATGCTGTCAGATTCCTCGACCCCGCCCTACGGACTGGGACTGTGCTGTGGCCGAGCAGTTGCCTGCTGACTTCCAATCAGCTGACTCCTAAAAGCAGGCATCTCTAGAGAAGCTCTAGCCTCTGCTTCTCTTGTCTGGCGGACTGTGATTGGAAGTGGAAGGAAGGGGGAAATAGCAGGCGGGGTGACTACTGATGCGGGACCTGGGTAGGCAGCAAACGTTTGGGAGCAGTCCATCCTTATGAAAACACCTTCCCTTTGGCACCAGCCAGCTCTGAGAAGGGAAGAATGGGAGATGAACATGAGCCTCCAAACTCCTGTCCTGGCTGTTACTGAATGGCCAGAAAGTGTGGCATCCACTTCTCCTTACCTCCCAGTACCTAGAGGAGGTGAGGTGAAGGGCCTGGCTTTAAAGTGTCACTCCTCTTGCGCATAGTGGTAAGCTTGCCTGAAGACCAGTCAGGTCCTGGACTCCCTTCGTTCCTTTGTTCTCTCCCAAATCCTGGACCTGTGTAGTCAACAATCTTATTGTTTATAGCACACTGTAGGATAGCAGTCACATGTCAAAACTCTGAGTCAACTTCCTTCTCTGCCATTACACTAATAAACTCTACAACCTATAACATGAGCCTAAGAGAGACTCCACCTCTCAGATTTTCAGGGAGCCCATGAAGTCCTTCATCAAAGGCCCACTGCTTTTGGTGTCTGCAGGTAAGCACTCAATTAAAGCTACCTATAATTTACCAATTAGCAAAGAATTATTTTATTGAGACTCAACTGAGCGAAGAAGAACTATGTTATTGTACTAGATACTTTTCTATTGCTATGACAAACAACTTACAGAAGGAAGACTTCGGGAGCTGGAGAGATGACTCAGTGGTTAGGAGCACTGACTGTACTTCCAAAGGTCCTGAGTTCAATTCCCAGCAACCACATGGTGGCTCACAACCATCTGTAATGAGATCTGATGCCCTCTTCTAGTGTGTCTGAAGTTAGCTACAGTGTACTTATATAAATAAAACAAATAAATCATTGAATGAAGGAAATAAAGAGAGAGAGAAGAAGAAGAAAGAAAGAAAGAAAGAAAGAAAGAAAGAAAGAAAGAAAGAAAGAAAGAAAGAAAGAAAGAAAGAAAGAAAGAAAGAAAGAAAGAAAGGTGAGCAATCCAGGGGAAGCAAGCCAGTAAGTAACATCCCTCATGGGTTCTGCATCAGCTCCTGCTTCCTGACCTGCTTGAGTTCCAGTCCTGACTTCCTTTAGTGTGAAAAGCAATGTGGCAGTGTAAGCTGAATAAACTGCCCCCCCCCAAAAAAAATGAAAGAAGACTTCATTTGGGCTTGTGATTGCAGACAGTTAAGAGTCCATTGTGGTGGAGAGACTCTGTATCAAGTAGCAGACATTGAAGAGCAAGAAGCAAGAAACTGAGAGCTCACATTTTCAGATGCAAGCACAAAACAGAGGGAGCAACCCAGAAGTGGGGCGAGGTTATCGACTCCCAAAGCCTGCCCGCAGTGACACACTTCCTCCAGCAAGGCCACACTTCCTAGACCTCCCCAAACAAGGACATTGATTGTTCAAATGGCGGAGCCTATGGGGGACATTTCTTATTCAAACCACCACAATTGCCATGATTACTTAGGATAGAAAGAGACAAGGAAGAGGAGATCATTGAGTTCAGTAAATTATGAGGAGTTATGGAAGGAAAGGAAGGAAGGAAGGAAGGAAGGAAGGAAGGAAGGAAGGAAGGAAGGAAGAGAGAGACAGAGAGTGACAGAGAGAGACAGAGACAGAGACAGAGAGAGAGAGACAGAGAGAGAGAGACAGAGAGAGACGGGAAAGAAGAGAAAAAAGGAAAGAAGAGAAAATAGATTTGATGTCTAAGGAAATTGACAGGACTGACTGACGGCTGGAGTGACATCTGCTCCTGATGAGAAGGGCAGGAGGGGCAGGACAAGTGGGCGCAGTCTTCCATTCACCCTCACACTATGAACAGAGATGAAAACCCTGCTCTAGAAACAAAAGGTGCTGAGAGCCCCCCCGAGACAAGAGCCACCCTGCAGCCTGTCCACACCACTGACCCAGGGATGAACTTGCACATGTGTGGGGAGACCACATGCCAGACCAGATCTCTGACCCCATCTAAGCTAAGAACCTCGCAGGGTGCTCAGACTATGTAGGGAACTCCCTGCCTCTCCCTGCAGCAGAGCTGCATTTGCTCTGGAGAGCTGTCTCCCTGGCTTCTCATTTTAGAAGTCTGAACGCGGCAAACACATCCTCTAGGCCTTCTCAGGTACAGCAGTTGCCTCTCACCTGGCCCAATTAGAACTAGAACCACAGCCTGTGGTCCTTTCCACCCTTCATCACGAACTGTGGCATTACCATTCACCCTTCGTTTCAGCAAGCATTTACTGAGGATCTACTACATACAGGTCAGGCACTGCTCCAATGATGGAGATCTAGCCAGGAGCTGATCAGGCCCAAAACATATCTTCTAGGAGGGAGATAAACAACAAGAGATCAGGCAGACACCATGCCTTCACATGATGGGAAGAGCTATGAACAAATCAGATTGCAAACACACACACACATACATGCACTCTGGGTCAGAGGTGTGGACAGGCTGCAGGGTGGCTCTTGCCTCTGGGGACTCTCAGCACCTTTTGTATCTAGAGCAGGGTCTTTCTCTCTCTCTGTAGCATGACCTTGGAGATGAGTTGGCAGTAAAGGTGTAAGTTAGAAGTGGGAAGGGGCTTTGTGTGTTTGAAGAGAGCACAGAGGGCCCGGTGTGGTGTGACCCCAGGCAGGGCTCACGCTAGCCCTTGAGATCTTGCTTAGGAGTTGTACTAGAATTCCCACTGGGGAATTCTAATGTTACAGCATCATGCACACTGGGAAAATTGATGGAGCTGCTGGGGAAAGTTGTGGGGAGGAACAAAATCTGGGAAGTCACATGCTGGGTACCAAGCCAGGCCCAGTAACGCCATGATGAGCAGGACAGACTCAGACCCCATCAGCCCGGTGCTTCGGGTCTTAATGTAGGGTTCTTTGCCTCAGTAGCAAATGGCTGGCTGATGCTCAGATAGTCTCTGAGCTCAGAAACAGGAAATAGCTAAGCTTCTTCTTGCTCTTCCCATTCACTTCGGAGGCCTGTCTTCCTCTTGTATCCCTCCATACTGTCCTTCAGTTCCTGTCCCCTAATTATCCTGTGTCTTAGTTAGGATTTCTATTCCTGCACAAACATCATGACCAAGAATCAAGTTGGGGAGGAAAAGGGTTTATTCAGCTTACACTTCCACACTGCTGTTCATTACTAAAGGAAGTCAGGACTGGAACTCAAGCAGGTCAGGAAGCAGGAGCTGATGCAGAGGCCATGGAGGGATGTTTATTACTGACTTGCTTCCCCTGGCTTGCTCAGCCTGCTCTCTTATAGAACCCAAGACTACCAGCCCAGGGATGGCACCACTCACAATGGGCCCTCCCCCCTTGATCACTAATTGAGAAAATGCCCCACAGCTGGATCTCACGGAGGCATTTCCCCAACTGAAGCTCCTTTCTCTGTGATAACTCCAGCCTGTGTCAAGTTGACACATAAAACTAGTCAGTACATCCTGCTATCCAAAGTCCTCATCAAGGCCACCTTTCTCCAAGAACCCTTCCTAACCCACCAAACAATGTTTGCCCTAGTCACTTTAGGCCTCCATGTGATGACAGCAGCAAATGGATGTCTTGCTTTCTTCTGCATCATAAGATTGGCATTTTTAGGGGTGGGATGCAGCTCAGTTGGTAGGACATTTGTCAAGTGTGCATGAAGCTCTGGGTTCAGTCCCCAGCACTGCATAAACCAACATGGTGGTCCCTGCCTATAGTCCTAGCACTCGGGAGATGGATACAGACGGATGAGAATTTCAAGGACATCCTTGATTACATGGTGAATTAGAAGCTATCTTTGGCTACAAGACACCCTGCCTAAAATAGAAGAGAGACAATTGTCATCATCGCCCATGGTCTGCTTCCTTGTCTGTGACTTTGATTTGCATAGACCTGAGCAGAGGCAGAGCATTGGAGGTGGGGAGTGTCAACTTAAAGAGCTATTAGCACTGTTAGTACGGATGTGGGCGATAGGTGACCTTCTGTCACATCTCACGTGAGACACAGGCTAGGGGAAAAAGCTGCAGATTTCTCATAAAATCCCTCAGCCCCACCACATGCCGCAGTGGCCACAAAGATTACAACACATTGAGGACACAAATTTTTCCAATTAAGAATTGCATGCTGTTCAGTAACTAAATTTATTTACATTTTCTACTTTCAACTTCCCTTCTTACCACTTGAGACTCCCTCCCCAAAACCCAAGTCATGACTGAAGCCCCTTCTGAAGGGGATTTGGGGATCCAGAGGCATGGATGGTGAACTTGCCTCTGTCGTGGCTTCAGGGATGATTTCTACATGTGAGCACACGCACTCATATGAGTGCCTCTTTACTGTAAACATGATGCATTAATGTGCACCCATATGCATATATACAGGGGCTGTGTACATGTTCCTTGTATGTGTGTATGTGGATATTCTTGTTCAGTTCTATGTACACATGTGTATGTCCCTCCACATACCCTTAAATGTCTTCCAGAATTACCAAATATATTACCTATGTCTTGACATTTTCCAAGCCTATAACAAAAGTGCTTGAAACTGGGTAATTTGTGAAGAAAAAAGCTTAGTGAGGACAAGCCCTGAAGGCCACCCTCTTTTGCAGCCACCCACTTGTAAGCTAACTAATCTAGTCCTGCAACAGCCAGGAAGAGAAGTGTCCTGAGCTCCAGCCCATCACAGCCCAGCATAGCACGGCACAGCACTGCACAACACAGCACAACACAGCACTGCACAGCACAGCACAGCACAGCACAGCCCAGCACAGCCCAGCACAGCACAGCACAGCACAGCCCAGCACAGCACAGCACAGCCCAGCACAGCACAGCACAGCACAGCACTGCACAGCACAGCACAGCACAGCACTGCACAGCCCAGCCCAGCCCAGCACAGCCCAGCACAGCCCAGCACAGCACAGCACAGCACAGCCCAGCACTGCACAGCCCAGCACAGCACAGCACAGCACAGCCCAGCACTGCACAGCCCAGCACAGCACAGCACAGCACAGCACTGCACAGCCCAGCCCAGCACAGCACAGCCCAGCACAGCCCAGCACAGCACAGCACAGCACAGCCCAGCACTGCACAGCACAGCACAGCACAGCACAGCACAGCACAGCACAGCACAGCACAGCACTGCACAGCACTGCACAGCCCAGCCCAGCCCAGCACAGCCCAGCACAGCTCAGCACAGCACAGCACAGCACAGCACAGCACTGCACAGCACAGCCCAGCACAGCACAGCACAGCACAGCACAGCACAGCACAGCACTGCACAGCACAGCACAGCACAGCCCAGCCCAGCACAGCACAGCACAGCACAGCACAGCACAGCCCAGCACAGCACAGCACAGCCCAGCACAGCACGGCACAGCACAGCACAGCACAGCCCAGCACAGCACAGCACAGCCCAACACAGCACTGCACAGCACAGCATAGCACAGCACAGCACTGCACAGCCCAGCCCAGCCCAGCACAGCACAGCACAGCACAGCACAGCACTGCACAGCCCAGCACAGCACAGCACAGCCCAACACAGCACTGCACAGCACAGCACAGCCCAGCACTGCACAGCCCAGCCCAGCACAGCACAGCACAGCACAGCACAGCACTGCACAGCCCAGCCCAGCCCAGCACAGCCCAGCACAACACAGCACAGCACAGCCCAGCACTGCACAGCCCAGCCCAGCACAGCACAGCACAGCACAGCACTGCACAGCACTGCACAGCCCAGCCCAGCCCAGCACAGCACAGCACAGCACAGCACAGCTCAGCACAGCACAGCACAGCACAGCCCAGCCCAGCACAGCACAGCACAGCACAGCACAGCACAGCCCAGCACAGCACAGCACAGCACAGCACAGCACAGCACAGCCCAGCACAGCACAGCACAGCACTGCACAGCATAGCACAGCACAGCACAGCACAGCACAGCACAGCACAGCACAGCACAGCCCAACACAGCACTGCACAGCACAGCACAGCACAGCACAGCACTGCACAGCCCAGCCCAGCACAGCACAGCACAGCACTGCACAGCCCAGCACAGCCCAACACAGCACTGCACAGCACAGCACAGCACAGCCCAGCACTGCACAGCCCAGCACAGCACAGCACAGCACAGCACAGCACTGCACAGCACAGCACAGCACAGCACTGCACAGCACAGCACAGCACAGCACAGCGCACATATCACAGCACAGCACAGCACAGCACAGCACAGCACAGCACAGCACAGCACATATCACAGCACAGCACAGCCCAGCACAGCACAGCACAGCACATATCACAGCACAGCACAGCACAGCAGCACAGCCCAGCACAGCACAGCACAGCACAACACATATCACAGCACAGCACAGCACAGCAGCACAGCACAGCACAGCACAGCCCAGCCCAGCACAGCACAGCACAGCACAGCCCAGTCCAGCACAGCACAGCACAGCACTGCACAGCACAGCACTGCACAGCCCAGCCCAGCACAGCACAGCACAGCACTGCACAGCACAGCACTGCACAGCACAGCACTGCACAGCACAGCACAGCACTGCACAGCACAGCACAGCACTGCACAGCACAGCACAGCACTGCACAGCACAGCACAGCACTGCACAGCCCAGCACAGCACAGCACAGCACAGCACTGCACAGCACAGCACAGCACAGCACAGCACAGCTCAGCACAGCACAGCACAGCACAGCACAGCAGCACAGCACAGCACAGCACAGCCCAGCACAGCACAGCACAGCACAGCACAGCCCAGTCCAGCACAGCACAGCACAGCACAGCACAGCACAGCACTGCACTGCACAGCACAGCACAGCACAGCACAGCCCAGCCCAGCACAGCACAGCACAGCACTGCACAGCACAGCACAGCACTGCACAGCACAGCACTGCACAGCACAGCACAGCACAGCACTGCACAGCACAACACAGCACTGCACAGCCCAGCACAGCACAGCACAGCACAGCACAGCACTGCACAGCCCAGCACAGCACAGCACAGCACAGCATAGCACTGCACAGCCCAGCACAGCACAGCAGAGCACAGCACAGCACAGCACAGCACAGCACAGCACAGCACAGCACAGCACTGCACAGCACAGCACAGCACAGCACAGCACAGCACAGGACAGCCCAGCACAGCACAGCACAGCACAGCACAGCCCAGCACAGCACAGCACAGCACAGCACTGCACAGCACAGCACAGCACAGCACAGCACAGCGCACATATCACAGCACAGCACAGCACAGCACAGCTCAGCACAGCACAGCACAGCACAGCAGCACAGCCCAGCACAGCACAGCACAGCACAGCACAGCACATATCACAGCACAGCACAGCACAGCAGCACAGCACAGCACAGCACAGCCCAGCACAGCACAGCACAGCACAGCACAGCCCAGTCCAGCACAGCACAGCACAGCACAGCACAGCACAGCACTGCACAGCACAGCACAGCACTGCACAGCCCAGCCCAGCACAGCACAGCACAGCACTGCACAGCAGAGCACAGCACTGCACAGCACAGCACTGCACAGCACAGCACAGCACAGCACAGCACTGCACAGCACAGCACAGCACTGCACAGCACAGCACTGCACAGCACAGCACAGCACTGCACAGCCCAGCACTGCACAGCCCAGCACAGCACAGCACAGTCCAGCACAGCACAGCACAGCACAGCACAGCACAGCACAGCACTGCACAGCACAGCACAGCACAGCCCAGCACTGCACAGCCCAGCACAGCACAGCACTGCACAGCACTGCACTGCACAGCACATCCTTTAGCTTCTGCACATCCATCCACAATCCATTGGTTAAAGCCAATCACACAGGCAAACCCAAGGGATTTGTGGATCTCCCGTAGGAGCGTAAGCAGGTGATGAAGGATGTTGACCAGAAAGGTGGACAAGGACAGGAGCTGTAAATTGTGCGGGGTGGCAGAAGCCTTGAACAAATGGTGGGCAGCATGGAGAGACTACCTGGACCCTATGCAAAGTTCAATGTAAATGACCTCATAAGGCATGCTAGATATCATCCTGGGGCTGGTGCCAATGGATGAAACCTTTAAGTATTATCTGTGCCAGATGGCCCTGAACACAATGTGATGTAGGGACTTAGAAAAATATCAGCACTAGGGAGTGTGAAGGAAAAGAAAAAAAAAAGAAAAGGAAGCAAATACTTAGTTAACGCCTCTTACACACCAGGCAGTGCACATTAGGCACCAGAAAAGAGCGGTATCCCTGCCATCTCTCTGCTCCTCCAAGTCTGGCCCCACAGGCCCTGTGCTCTAGGCAGTGGGTCACATCCCTCCCCGCCCCCACCCACCTCCAGTCCATCTGAGCATCATTGAGTGCAGTGGGGATCACCTGACCAAACTGAGCACATAAGTGCTCTCTCTCTCTCTTCCCCCTCAAGAATTTAGAACAGGAATAGAGGTTTTAAAGTGTTCTAACCAGAAGAAGAGTCAAAAGCAGAGGGCACTGGGGAATTGACTCCTCAGAGATAGAAGAACAGAGGTACCCAGGGCTCCCATTCCAGTACCAATGTGGGCGAAAGCAGACTCCTTGATCTGCAGTTGTTCTCCAAGCCCATGAATGCATCACTCCTACAGACAACGATGCTCCCTGCACTTGAACCTAGCGCTCTCCTCCCCAACTCTTATGTGTTTATTCTTTTGTTTCTTCTGTAATCTGAGTGGGTTTCTACAAACTGTACCCTAAGATATCTTGACTAAGACACTGTGCACCAGACCCACCCTAACGTAACAGAGAAGCACTCAGTGAGGCCATGAGCAGAGCTAGGCCTCACCAGAGATGGTGCTGTGGCTGCTGCCTCCAGAGGCAGACAGGGACTGAGGGCACAAATGGCAGGAAATCTCAGGGCTTGGGGACTGAGACTCAAGGAGGGTAAGGGATGACTTCTCCTAAATAACTTTCTTCGGCCGAGACACCTCTGGACACTGGGACTGTGGGGAAGCCTGATAGGAAGGCTAGCCAGGGATGGTCTCTGCAGGCTGGCAGCTTGGGTTTTAGAATTTGGTTCTGGTGTAGCTGCAAGTGATATCAGCTTCATGGAGCCGCAGCACCAAAGTTGTATCTGAGTGTGTGGGAAACTGTGCTTGACACCTGAAAGGCACTCGGAGAACTCTTGTTATTACTACTTTTGTTACAGAGCAGCTGAGGCTAGCAAAGCTTGGGGCTTAAGGTGCAAGCTGTAGTGTCAAAGGTGACGTCCTGTGTACTGTATGAATGACCTTGGTCAAGTTGCTTAACTGCCCTGAGCCTGTCTTCTTGTCTGTAAATGCTAGTAATACCCACTTTATAGGCTTGTTATACCCACCAAATGTTAGCTTGTTATAATATGCAAACAAAATATTCTAATAATGGACAGCTCTTTTTTTTTCATTTTAATAGATACATCTGGCTTTATTTGAAGGCACAAAGGGTTGACGAGGAAGGAGTTAGGAAAGAAAAGAAGAGTGGACTCAGGTTATTTTGGTCTCCATCACAAGGCATACATGACTATGGAGGGTCTACTATAACCTGCATTGTGCTCAGTCCTGAGAACTGGGCCCAACAGATGGAGAAACATTGTCTCAAGCCCATAGGAATATGCAATGTCACGCTTACAGGCAGCTGTCTTTTGCTTTCTGAGAACTGCTCTAATGAGACCTAAATCCTGGAAACACCATCAAATAATGCAAAACATTTTGGCAGCTGAATCTCCCATTTGTCTCAAAACAGGGATCCAGCCTTTTCAAATACATTCTCACACTTCCTCTTCCCAAACCCCAGGAGTAAGGCACTGTCTAATGCCCCCTCCCCCGACGGGAAACTGACTCCTCAAGATTAAGTTGCTTATTCTTGGTTACATTATTACTGAGCCACAGAGGAGGCTCTAACCCAGTTAGCTGACTCCAAAGTCCACACTCCTTCCAAGTTTGCTGCAGATGCAGATGGCGAACATCAGAAACGCAGGTAGTCTCTTGAGACACCCTTTCTTCCGACCGCCCCTAAAAATCTCCAGTCAAATACTTCAGCATTCCTGGATTTCTGGGTATCTCATAGAGGTTTGGTATTTGTTATTTAAAAGATAAATCTTTTTGACACTCAATCCAGAAGTTTTCTGAAATACGATAGTCCCCTCTATGTCTGCAAGGGGCATGTTCTAAGACTCCAAGTGCATGTGTGCCCAAAATTACAGCTAGTATTGAACTCTCTATGGACTATTTCCTCATATGTATACATACTACAATAAAGTTTAAATTATTTATACACAATATAAGGTTAACAACAATAACTTATAATAACATGAAACAAGTATAAGAATGGATAAATGGATAAATGGCTATCATCATTATTCTTGTGCTTCAGGGTGCAAGTAAGGGTTGCTTGGAAAGAAGTTCTAGGATATCACAACAGAAGCTCAGGTAATGGAGAGTAACTGGGTGACTTGAGGCTGAGCTGCGGACATGCTGAACAAAGAGGCGATTCTCATCCCAGCTGGGTCACAGCAGGACAGCTGCAGATTTCATCACAAAGAGAGGAAGAGTGCCCCCATGAAACAGGTGAGTTCTTTCTGTCTAAAAACGTCTATGTGAGGCTAAAAAGAGGCTTAGTGTTTAAGAACACCGTTGCTCTTGCTGAGGGGTGGGGGTCCAGCTCCCAGCACCCACAAGGTGGGTCACAAACATCCGTAAATCCAGTTCCAGAATATCTGACTCCCTCTTCTGGCTTCCAGGGGCATTGCATGTACTCTGTAATATTTTTGAAGTTCAGTTGTCATTGGTCATTGAAAACTAAGGATATTCAGAGACTGAGTTAGTTATATGCAATTCTGAACGCACTTACGCAGTCATAACCCTCGTGATGATAGCCTCAATGATTAAGCACCTACTAAGAACCAGGCACTTACTGAGCTTAGCAATTGCATTCAATTTAGCAAACAACTGTCGAATGCTTGCTGTTGGGCTCCTATCCTAACCCCATTTTACAAATGAGCAAAATAAAGCTCCAGGCTTCAACAGCTCACTGAAGTGGTGCCTGTGGGTCAGGGGCCCATAGTTGCCTGGTGCCAAAGCCCACAACCCATGCTCCAGGCCCCTTACATTCTCTGTATGTGAGCCCATGCTGACGGTGCAAGTCTGTAGAAGGGTTGGAATGGAGACAGTTACTGCCAAAGAACCAGCCATGCCTGTCATCACAAGCCAGAGTGCCACCATGATAATAAAAGACACTTATTTAAGGCTGGTTTTGACCAGTTCCCTCTGCAGCAACCTCACGCACTGGGTGTCTCTGTGCTATCTGCTCTCCCATATCTTGTTTCTACCTACTTCATTAAAGTGTGCTTACAGCACTCTGCATAAATCAATTAGTGCACATCAGCCCATAAGAATTGGCCTGGGGATTTTAGTCTTAATTCAAAATGACAACAAGGTATTGGGTTTCCAAGGTAAGAACAATGTTGGCTTTTTCCAGGTCCCCTTCAAAGTACAGAGCTTGGTGGGAAGCCCTGAGTTGCTGGCTCCCCAGGAAAGTCAGCTGGGAGGAGACTCTCATCCAGGTGCTACCCAAGTGGGGATGCATAGGTCACTACTGTGGGGGAGGGGTTGTCACTGATGAGTGGGGTTTACGCATTATGATTAGTGGTAATAAAAAATAGATACCATATAAGAAAGAAGTGTCAAGAAAGGAATCCCTAGCATCATAGAGTTTCACACAGGTAATGAAAAGAAGCTGAAGAGGAGGAGGAGAAGGAGGAGGAGGAGGAAGAGGAGGGACTCACTTCTTCCAGGAAATTTGATCTACCTTTTGTCTATAGAGAATTTTTGTAAAGTGAGAAAATAAAACTAAAGACTGTGCACATGCACAGTCTCTCTCTCTCTCTCTCTCTGTCTCTCTCTCTCTCTCTCTCTCTCTCTCTCTCACACACACACACACACACACACACACACACACACACACACACTAAAGTAACTCAGAAAACTTTCCTGTGACTGGAGAGAATGTGCTGATGTTGTAGGCAATGAGCCCTGTATTTTCAGTCTGTGCCTTCCTAGGTCATGAGACTTCCAATTCTGCACATTGGAAAACACCCAGTTCTGTAGAATTTTTCCCTACAAACAAAATGGGAGTTTTAAAGAAGGTGCTAGGATTGTAGAGCAGAAGGGAGGAAGAGGAAGCCATCGACTGGCCTAATGACTTCCCAGTTGTCGCTGTCAGTCAAATCTCTGTGGTCATTCAGGCATCCATTTAAGCAAGTCCAAGGAGCCCAGACCCTTTAGGGGGAACATAAAAGGAAAAAAAACTCGCGTGATCTTGTGACCACACCTACCTGGTAGTGTGTGTGTGTGTGTGTGTGTGTGTGTGTGTGTGTGTGTGTGTCGCTCCTCACCGACACATACCATGTATGTTTCTCTTTGCCAACAGTTGCTGCGAGGTCAGCCTGGAAGGAGCTAGCGATCTGTCAGGGCACTTCTCCCTCCTACTCAAGAGACACCTAGGGGAAACTGAGTAAATCCACCCTTAGACCTGAAATTGAGGACTTGACACGTGGCGGCGCTCACACATAGTGTCCACAACAGGCTACCCAGGAACGCACAGTCACTTTACTGTCCCGCGGAAAAACCACCCCGGGGTCGATTTCAGCAGTTTCCTGAAAATTCCATGAACCGGCCCCTTGCCGGATGCCGGTCCCCCTGCACCCGTGTCCCCCACCCCCATCCGAAGAGGCCCCACACGGGGTGCAGCGGTGTCCGAAGACTCGCCAGGCCTGAGCGGCGACCGGAGGAGGGCCCGGGGCCCTTCATCGCAGGAAGGTGGTCAGGCCTTGGTAGTCGCCTGAAACACTGCCTGCTGCTGTCACCTCCCAGGCGAGTCAGCTGCTCTGAGGGCCTCCAAACGCTCTTCGAGCCCGGAGCTCTCTCTTTTCGTTTGCAAAATGTCCCGGGTGTGGCCGCTGCCCCCAAACCGTTTTCTAAAGTCAGTCCTCCAGACGGCCTCATGGGTCGCAGGCGAAAGGCTCGCGCAGGTCAGAAAGACGGAAGGATGCCCTGGGATCTCTGCTGCTCTGACCCATAGGGCCTGTTACAGTCACAGCCACGTGCGACGCGGATGACAACACTGTTTATGCCCTTTCCAGAGTGACTTTTCACGGAGCCCAGGGCCCTACAAAGTTGCCCGGGCTCGGGGTGCCCTGAGAACCGTTCAGAGAACTGGGACAAGTTGTAAATCAGCATCTGAGTGGTCTTACACGTTGAGCAATACAGAAAACTGCGGGATGTCAGATTTTGCAAATGCTAGTAGCACTTGCGGGGACACCCGCAGACCTGGCGGGTGCCTTAGGCGGGTGGTGAGGCGCAGAGGAACGCAATGCAAGCCCGCTTCGACTGCTGGCCCGCATTCAACGAAACGCATTGCTCAGACCCACGAAGATTAGGGAGAGTTGGTAGTGAAGAAAGAACAAGAGTCAATGTCCTGCGCCGCACCTTGACCCGCAGAAGCCCGTCTCTTCTCTGAGCTTCGGGTGCAGGGCATCGCAGATTAAGTAGCGAGGAGCGGCAGAGCCGGAGTCAGTCCGGGAGGTTTCTGCAGTCTTTATAGGCTGGGAAAAATAAAGATTAAGCACGTGCGCACAAGCTCTGCTTCTCTGACTTCACACGGAGAACCCACTCCCCTTTTTTTCTTTATTGAGTTACAAGGTTTGCCAGAGCGAAGGTCTCTTGGTCCACTGGCCTTGGATCTAGGCAGCAAGTCTTTTTTTTTCCCCCATTCACTTCGGATGGTCCCAACCCAAGTCGAGAAATCCCTTGGGTCACCCATGGGCCCGCACAGGCTTGCGGTGTGCCAGATGTCCTCCGTTCAATGGGTGCTGTCAGTGGTGGCCTTCAGGATCCATCCTACGAGTTCCCTGCTAATCTCCAGGCACAAAGCCTTTAGACCGTTCCTGCCCAAAAATCTGGGGCAGAGAAATCCTGTCGGCGTGAGCTCATGGGGAGCACCGCCTTCCAGAAAGTCCGATGCTCCCAGGGAACTTTGTAGAGCATCTGGGAGCTCGAGGAGACATTTTAATGATACGCAAATTCCCAAAGTTTGTGATACGCAAATTTCCAAGTTTGTGAAACTTTCCTCCATCCTGGTCATAAAGTACTCTGCCTATGCTGAACTTCTAATGACAGCGGTTGTGGGGGTAAGGCTAGGTGGAGGAAAACGTACAAGGCTGAAAGTTGGGGTCAAGTAGAGATCCAAAGTACTTGACACTGCAGGTCTCTCAAGCAGCTGCTCAATACACTGGAACCGAGGGCAGAGCTTGTCTTGAGTGTCAGAGCTCTGTCCTGGTGCAAATTCTGGGAAGGAGGGGCCAGACAGAGACTGCTGTGTGTGAACAGACCCTAGCTGAGATTCTAACCTTTTTAGGGCAGGCATCCAGCCGGTCCCCAGCTGCCAAGAGGTTCTGTTCCAAACCTGCTAGAACTGGTTTGTGACAGAGGTAGGAAGGGACAGCTAGTATCAAATCACACTCCCGCTTTGGGTAAATGGGGCTGCAGTTTTTCTATGCTTGCTGGGTAATGACTTTTCATCGGGCACCCTGGGTGGCAGGTCCCTCCTTTGCTCTGCTCTGCTCCTCCTGCTACCGAGTGTTGCCTGGAGGCTCCAGGCAGGATTGGTGGCCTGGGGACCACAAAGGAGGAGCATGGGGAGGTCCAGAATTGTGGAGCTCCAGGACTCGGAAAATCTGACTACCGTGAGCTTTGGCAGGGCCCAGTCCTGAAAGAAGCTCCATCAACTTAAAGCCTCAAAGGCCCAAAGAGGGGCAGGTTTGTAGTCAAACCAGGGTGGAGTTGGAGGGATCATCTTTGCAATGTTAATACTCTCAAGCCTAGCGCAGGCCAGCACTGAGAGGGATTAGGGAGAGCACTGAGGCCCCAGGTAATGGGGAATTGGGCCCAGAGTCTTACCCAAGGAAGTGACTAACTGGACTAGCACCCAACCAATGGGTTTCTTTCCTTCTATGGCCTTCTTTTATCAAAAACCTATGTTGGCTGTGAGCAGAGCTGGGATCTTCTGGTCGGCTGAATCCTTTTAACTCTGGTCACCCTTAGTAGCAAGCTGTGTTCTAGAATATCCTGGCAGTCTGGGCAATATTTTCTCCAGGTCTCCTGGGATCCTCAAAGCTCACTAGAGGGCAAATCCCATGACAGGGATCTTTAGACAGGGTAGCTTGGATACTCTAGAATCTGCCCCACCCACAGAGGAAGTCCACAAAGACGACATCTGGATTTCTTCAGGAACTTATTCTGGAGCTGGCTTAGCACCTACTTAGGCAGTCTTCTGTCCTCGACTCAAGAGGACAGGGCTCTCCGGGAGATAAGCCGGGGAAAGCCACAGCGCTCCACTCTCCCGCGCTTACATCACCACAGAAGGACTTTTGACATTCTGGAGCGGAGGGGAAGTTTGGGAAATCATGCTGGATCCTTAAATAAATAAATATGTACCTTACCCATAAACAACCAGCAAAGCCAGAAACCAAAGCTGAGGCTCTGGACTCCCCCATTTTCAATATTCGCATCTCCTGTGACCTTAGAAAGCTGACAGGCTTGTTAACAAAATGAGGCCTAAGGGTTTTAGCGTGATCTGTGTCTCCTTGGTTCTTAGCATTGAACATGTCACTAGGAGCTTACAACTGGGTAGGAAAGGGCGGAATGGACGCTCAGAGGACAAGCCTGGCAAAGAAATAAGCCTTTCAACCCCTAAAAACTTAAGGGACATCCCTCACCCCACCTCTCCAGTGCACCCCTAACCTTCTATTGCTCGGTTCTGGCAAAGGACCAGCATCACGTGTTTTCTCGGGGTGTTCTGACAAAGCAGTCCCACTTTCTAAGGTCGTCGTGCCGGAACTTAGCGCTGGGTTCTCGGGCAGAAGCAAATAGGAACCCAAGCCTAGAAGTAGGGAGACAGGAAGCTGGTAAATGCCGCCTCCTCTCTCTTCAGCGCACCCTACCTCCATCCCGGGAAGCGCGACAATCACCCGACACTGGCTGCCCTGGGCTCCCCAGGGCAGTGTGCAGGTCTATGCGGGTTCCCCGGATTTGTGTCGCCGTCCTTGCAAGAGCCAACTTCCGTAAAGACTACACAAGACTGCCGGGAGTTTCTCGGGCCCTGGGCCCCGTGGGGTTAAGTCTGAGTCCCCGCCTGGAGAGGAGCAAATCGCGCCGAGTGGGGGCGGTACCGGCCGCGGGGCAAGCAGCCCTCTCGGAAAGGAAGGAAAGGCGGGATCCTCCGGGAAGTTGATTTTCAGGCGTCCAGCTGCGTCCACTGCCAAATCTCTGACTTCTCTGCCCACCTCCTCCCCCTTTCCCTAGGGGATAGATAGCTCCGGTCCCGGATTTCTAGCGTGGGGGTGGGGTGTTGTCAGCTAGAAAAGCCAAGTCTTTCAGAGGCCCCCCCTAAGAGAATCCAAACTCTCCATCCCACTGACTTCCTCCTGGGTTACAGGATCTCTGCCTGTCAGCTGCTACCTTCCCTTCCGAGCGACGCAGTGACCCAGCCGGAGCTGGAGCACCTGGCGAGGTCTAGGCAAGGCTGTTGCAACGCCTCTTATTTAAAGAAAAAAAGGGGGTGTCTAACACCTCTTCCTCTTGAAGGTTCCTTCTGTTCCTCTCTTTTCTTTTCCTGAAAGGCACCCCCTTAAACGGTCCTCCGTCTTCCCTTCTACTCCTTTGCTTCCCCACCTCGGTCCTCCTCTTTTCTTCGAGGGCCCCCACCCAGCCCCCCTCCTCCGGGGTCCTCCTTCTCCTCCTCTGCTCTTTGGGCGTCCGCCCGTCAATCACCGCCGTCTGGGGGCCCCAGCCGGGCTCCTCTCCGCCTCCCGGGCTCTGGGAGTGCCTGGGGCTCCCGTCTCGGCCTCCCTTCGCTCTGTGCCGAGCCGGGGCGATCTGTCAGCGGAGCTGGCCGAGGGGGGAGCCGCCCGGGCCGCCGGGGCTCGGGTTACCGGTGACTGACAGCGTCTCCATGGCGAATAATTTGACTCGACTATTGTCTGGCGCGGGCAGGCCCCGGGTCAGATAACCCGACCAATCAGGGCGCGGGCCGCCGCGCCTCATGCCCGCTTAGAATAATATTATTAAAAAAGCTGCGAGCGAGCTAGACGGGAGGGAGAGCGAACGAGCGAGGAGCGGGCGGGCGAGCGAGCGGCGGGCGGGCGGGCGCGGAGCATGCGGAGCGGCGCCCCGGGCGGCCCCCGGGCTTGGGCGCGGGCGAGGCGCGCAGGCGGCGGGGGCGCGGAGCTGCGCGGGGCCGGCGGCGGGAGCGAGGACGGATCGCTGTGACTCAGGAGCCGCTCGGGAGCCGGCGCCTGGCCAGGGGACCCCGCCCGCCTGTCGGCCGGCCCGGGCCGGCGGGGAGGCGCCCATGCGGGGCCGCGAGGCGCGGTGAGGGCGCGCGCGGGCGGGCGGGCGCGCATCCGCCACCATGTCCATGCTGCCCACCTTCGGCTTCACGCAGGAGCAAGTGGCGTGCGTGTGCGAGGTGCTGCAGCAGGGCGGCAACATCGAGCGGCTGGGTCGCTTCCTGTGGTCGCTGCCCGCCTGCGAGCACCTCCACAAGAATGAAAGCGTGCTCAAGGCCAAGGCCGTGGTGGCCTTCCACCGGGGCAACTTCCGCGAGCTCTACAAAATCCTGGAGAGCCACCAGTTCTCGCCTCACAACCACGCCAAGCTGCAGCAGCTGTGGCTCAAGGCGCACTACATCGAGGCGGAGAAGCTGCGCGGCCGGCCCCTGGGCGCCGTGGGCAAGTACCGCGTGCGGCGCAAGTTCCCGCTGCCCCGCTCCATCTGGGATGGCGAGGAGACCAGCTACTGCTTCAAGGAGAAGAGCCGCAGCGTGCTGCGCGAGTGGTACGCGCACAACCCCTACCCGTCGCCGCGGGAGAAGCGCGAGCTGGCCGAGGCCACCGGCCTCACCACCACGCAGGTCAGCAACTGGTTCAAAAACCGGCGGCAGCGCGACAGGGCGGCGGAGGCCAAGGAAAGGTACGAGTAAGTGAGCGTCGGCGCTGGCTTCCCTGGTCCCGGGAGAAACGGGGTGGGGGTGAGGGTGGGGGCTCCTGGACAGGACTAAAACGCACCCGGGCCCCGGGTACCAACCTCGGCTGCAGCTCAGTCTGGCTCAAAACGGCGCTTAGGTCTTTTCTGGAAACTGAGCGGCCCGGAATTTGTCTAAAGCGGGCAAAGTGGTGCGTAAGTTCTCACTAACTAATTCCCGAGTCGCTTGTGGACTGGATTGGAAAAACGGCGAGTTTCAGAGAGGGCAGGGCTGTGGGGCCTGAATTCCCTGCGAGGAAAAACGAGGCTCAGGGCCTGGTCTTCGAACAACCAAGGGGATCAAGGTTTTAGGACGGTACCTCCAGGTCAAAGCGTTTTTTTAGGGGTCAGAGCTGAGATTGGAATCTCCCTAGCATTATTTGGGCAATTAAGGCAATATCTATGCAAGGTATCTATCCCTTGTCTGGGCATAAGAGCTGGGCACAAGAGAGTTGGGAGTTATCCCGCATGGAAAGGACCCAGAGATGGAAGGCCTCAGGGAGGAAGTGTCAGCTGTGGGAGAGAAGGCAGTCCAGAAAGACTTCCCTGAACTTGTCAGACCCTTGACCTTTCCTCTGGTCCTGCTCTCTTTGATGGCAAGTTGGGTGTGTGAGGTAAACCGGGAATCCAAGACTTTCCGAACTAACCTAAGCTACACTCCTGTAACTGCCTGCAACCTTTCTAAGCTTAAATCTGGACTAGGAAACTAGGGAATTGGAGAGAAACCGGAATAAGGGAACAGAATTTCTCCTTGGGGAGCAGCAAAACAAGACGCCTGGGTTGGGTGATGTGGATGTGTTCAACAGTTTGAATGATGTGAGTCCAGGGTAAGGGTGGTGAACAGTAGGGACAGAGAGCTGCAGACTGGACCTGGCTATTTGAAACCTCCAAGTTGGACTCTCAATGGCAATGATGTCTTGCTCATTCCCCCCAAGAAATCTGAAAGAATGGCCGTTAGGAATCCACAAATAGGTTTTACCCAAAATTTCAAATACCTATATCTGGGCAAAAGCAGGGCAGGAGGTGGCTTCATCTATGCTGGGTTACCCTCTCTGCAGGTTGCATAAGGGCTAGGGTTCCTGACCAGGCCCCAGGTGGGGGCTACACATTGTACCTCCTTGTTTCTGCTTAGGATCTGAGCCAGCTCTAACCACCCTGCCCTTCCTTCTACCTTCTCCCGGCGGCAGCTCTGCATACTAAGCGTCCAGTCACCTGGCTAAACTTTTAGTAGAAGGCTAGGGAAAGAGAGTCCTCCATTCTTAAAGCCCCAGCTTTCTGCCCAGTCAAATAAGCTCACAGAGCCTGCTCAGTTTGGAATCAGGGAACTTATTCTCAGTAGCAACCAGGGGTTTCCCTTGTGCAGAGAAAAGCAGAGAACAAGTAGGCCTGTGCTTACCCAACTCTAAGTGGGCCATGCAGCCTGGGGCCGCGGTACCTGAAGCTTCTATTCCCCACTTCTACTCAGCAAAGCTCGTTTGTCCGGCCTACGTAATTCGAAAATCCAAGTGTTTCCCCTCATTCCCCCAACTCTAGGCACCCCACTTCAGGGGTGGGAGAAAGGAATGGGGTGGGAGACAGGACAGGACAGGACATACAGAGAGCAGGAAAGGTAGTCGGTAGTCATGAGATTAAGGACATGGGCTGATACAGGGAGAGGAACTAGAGAAAACTAGTGTTGAGGGTTTGAGAACGCAATAAAGAACCAAAGGCCAGGTGTGCGAATGGTAGAAACAGAAAACACCCTTCAGCAACTGCAGCGGCTCCAGGTGCTGGTATTCAGAGGGGTGGCGCGGAGTGGCCTTGGTTTCCCGCTGACCCTGCTCCTTCGCTCTTTCGCTTGCAGGGAGAACAGCGAGAACTCCAATTCCAGCAGCCACAACCCGCTGGCTTCCTCGCTCAATGGCAGCGGCAAGTCGGTGCTAGGCAGTTCGGAGGACGAGAAGACGCCGTCGGGGACGCCAGACCACTCGTCGTCCAGTCCCGCTCTGTTGCTCAGCCCACCGCCGCCCCCTGGGCTGCCTTCCCTGCACAGCCTGGGCCACCCTCCGGGCCCGAGCGCAGTACCCGTACCAGTGCCCGGTGGAGGCGGCGCGGACCCAATGCAGCATCACCACAGCCTGCAGGACTCCATACTCAACCCCATGTCTGCCAACCTTGTGGACCTGGGCTCCTAGACCTGGGCCTCCGGAGCGCGTGCTTTCCGTGCTTGGTGCGGGGACTTGAGAGGCGATGTGCGAGGGCGATAGCTTCTGGAGTCTGTGCTGGGTACTGGAAGTCTGTCCTGCCACGCTGGAGCGGCAGAACCAGCGGCGGCGGGACAAAGTGGGCAATGGTCTGCTCAGGGTCCTTTGGGGGATTCATAGTCAACAAGTTGCTTTTGAGATCCTTTGGAGGCCAGGGGCCGAAGTCTTGAACTAGGCAAGGAAATAAATTATAAGCCACCACCACCCCGATTTTTTTTTTATCTCTTCTTTCTCCTTTCGGATTTCTTATGTCTCCTCTTTTCATTTTTTCTCTCTCCCCCTTTTTTACTTTTCCTCTTTCCCTCCTTTATAAATTTCTCTCTCTCTCTCTCTCTCATTTCTCACATCGTACCCTCAATCGTACCCTCAGTCGTTCTTCCTTCTGGTCATTTATTTGAGTCCCTTTCTCTAACTTTCTAAGACATGATGTGAACGGAGGTAGATAGTCTGGGGTCTTTTGTCCTCAAAGACATCTCCCTCCTCTCAGTGTGAGCCTAAGGTGCCAGCTTCTGACTAATAAATGTCAAGAAAGACTGCACCCCAAAAGCACCTGAATATTCCCCTCCCTCCCTCTCCGTGTCTGTCTCTCTCTCTCTCTCTCTCTCTCTCTCTCTCTCTCTCTCTCTCTCTCTCTCTCTGTCTCTCTCCCCCTTCCCTCCTCCCCACCTCGCTGGTCCTCCTCTTCCTCCTGGGACTGTGGTCTCCGTGCTCCCAGCCCAGAGTGCCTCCGCAGCCACAGACTTGCCTCTTCCTTTTTACGCCCTCATGTGAATGTTCGTCGGGAGATATTTCTGCTTTTATTTTATAATAAAATTAGAAATCATAAACATATGGATATATGCCCCGAGGCCCAGTGGTCTCGTGTGTACCGGCGTCTGATTTCCCTACAGGGACTGGATACTCCGGGTGGGCAGGTCTGGGTAGTGATACGCTGGCAGAGTACTGGAAACCTGGAGCGACCTTCTCTCAGTGTGTCTCTGGCAAGGTGAAGGCATAGGACTGAGAACTCTGAAACCTCCTCCCTGTGAGACCTCAGTCTCTTTTCTCTCGGCAGAGCGCTCTGCAGAAACGTGTACCAGACTTCCTCTTCCCCGAAGCCACCTCCCGGAACGCTTCATTTCACCCCCCACCCGCACCCCCACACCTCTGGGCTTGTAGAAGAAGGTGAGAAAGCGTGTGTGCAGATGTACTAAATGAGTTTGAAGTTGTGGAGTCTGGGAGGGAAATTGGGAAGTTTTGACTCCTCCACATTGTCGAAGTCACTAGACCTGGAAAAGATACTGAGGGCAGAGTCACACGACCAGTAGCCATGACTGAGACCTAGGTTCCCAGAGGCTAACGGTGTCGGAAAGGTCTCTGAGTCCGGCAACCAACATCAGATACAGTGGAGGAGAAAGAGAGTGCGCTGCCGGCGGCCAGTGGCACGCCCCTGTTGTTCTTGCTACCAAGTGGGCGCGCTGACTCCCACGGGCAGCCCAGGGACTCCTCAGTGTGGTACCCCGCGATTGCCGCTCTACCTGTAAGTAAGTCTACCTTATTGTTTTCGGCCTGGAGTTTTAGCCCCCTTTTGCCCAACAAGTCCAGGCCGGTCCAGACAAATCCAAATCAGGCAAGACGCAGTGAGGAGAAAGTTAAGGCTTCTCAGTATTGATGCGCAGTAGCAGTAACTGAGCAGGACTTCAAGGGTAGCTGCCCTGAACTGAAAGGGATGGAGGGGAGGAGGCAGTTTTGGGCTCTTAGGGAGACTTTTCCTTTCTGATAAAACCAGCACTTTCTGTTTGATCATAAACTCAGAAAGACTCTTCTCTCAAAATTTTTTTCAAGAATTTCTTTGCCCATGACCCAGGGGGTTCCGGTTCCAGAGGCTATACCACTGTACCTGCCTGGAGTTCAAGGGGAATATATACAACCCTGGGAAGGCTCCTGGAGGCTGGATTCCTCCACTTGGGCCCATGCTCAGCCCCCTCCTCCAACTTCTGATCTGAAGAGAAATCCCAGACCTAGGAGTATCCTTGGGTCCTTGGAGTCCCTGCTTCCAAAACAGGCTCCCTGGAACTGGTTTGCTCTGGTTCGGACTGAACAACCCAACTTCCTCTGACTTGAGGTATGCAGAACTAGCAGCTATTGCCTGAAAGTCTGTCTGGAGAATTCCAAACCGAGCTGCCTATGTCAGCCCACTTGGCCAGACTGCTTGGTGATGTCATAGCCCACACTTCTGCACAATTACTTTGCTGGAGAAAGAAAACCCAGTAGCCTGTATCTTCCAAGTCATCCCTAGTCTCAAGTTTGCAGGAAAACAGACTGTTAAATATCACATGGCAAAGAGAACACACGTTTAATTGATTCAGGTCACAGTTATTGAGAGGCTACTACTATATTCCATTCATTTTGGATAGCACCAAAACCTATCTCGATAGGTTTCCCTCCCAGGGAAACAGCCTGCATCGGTGTTAATACCTACACACAGAAGCAAGCTCATAGGCTCCCACAAAATACTGTCACACAAGCTCCCTCTTTAATCTATGTGCAAGGTAGTACACAGTGAAGGTGTCTAGCGTTGTGAACTTGAACACACAACACACATAGACACCAAGCTTTCTCCACATCAAACTTCTCTCCAAGAAACACAACTGTCCTCTGCTGTCCCTGCCCACTACCATCCTTGCAGGGTGACATGCTGATGTCAGGGAAATAATTTTTGAGGGGCTTACAAGAACAGCCTCGGTACCTAGCTACTTGGTCCCAGAAAAGGAGCTGATCCCAGCCTAGCTATGGCAGCTGATCAAGGATCCTAACAGAGGCACCCCCTCTAGTGTCAAGAGGCCAGGATGGGACCCTACCCTAAGCTCCTGAGTGACAGCAGGAGGTGGGGCCAGTTCTAAGGCAAAGTGATTTCAGAGCACCTCGGCTTGCTAGGACTCCTTCCTTCCATCCTTCCTCTATCAGCTAGCCTGGAGAATATGTATTTAAACACTGTGAGAAAAAGATGCAGACAGAAATCCACTGCATCAATCTGTATAAGTGGCTCCCAGCCGTTGCTCCCTTCAGAACCTGAGAACTGGACATAAAATATAGATAGTGACTTGTAAAAACAACCAGTCTTGTCGGGCTCTCTGAACAATATTTAGAATATTCAGGGCCTTCTTCCATCTGCTCCTTGCCCCAGCAGCCAAAGAATTTTGCCCTGGGACCTGGGAACATACGTGTCTCTTCCTGCTCTGCTGACAGTTGGTTAAGGGGTGCCCTTCAATTTGTTCCTAAGCAGATAATATACTCACATAGCCGTGTAGTGCTGAAGGCATCAGGATCATTAGGGGCATTAGGGGCAGCTGACCAAAAGTGGGGGGAGGGGGACAACTCTGCTTTGGGGGTTAAAACTGAACCACAGGGGGTCCACAGGGGCTGGCAATCCCACCCCTCCTACTTTCTGGAGTACTTGAGTCTGACTCTTCTGAAGGGCATCTTAAAGGAATGGCATCCCTGTCTAGGGAGCAGGTGGTGGTTCAGGAATCCACAGCCAGGAAATGGTAAGCAGAGTCAGAAAGATGGGGGCACACCGGGCTTCTGGGAGAAAGCCAGAACCCAAGACAGAACAAAGAATCAGGGAAGCCTTCATGACCCTACCTGCTCCAAGGCTCTCAGAATATGCAGGAACTCTGGAAGAGACACCAAGGCTTTTATTGAAAAACCTGCCCAGAGTCCTTGCCGGAACTAGGAGAAATGCGTGAACTTCCATCAAGGAGCAATGCACTAGGACTGGCCCAACTCACCCTTTCCTTTTCTCTCCGCCTTTTGTAAGTTAGCCCTCATGGCTGGACTTAACTCCTGGCCACCTCCTGGTGATGGGGAGAAAAGAAAGGAAAGAATTCCTGCCCCTGAGTTTAGGGGTAGGAGTTACTAACCAGCTAGTGACCCCAGGCTGGCACATCCTGGTGTCAAGGCTAAGACCACTGTATACTGTCCTGGAGAAATCTCTTGTGGAAATTCCTTCGGTGTCTGTGAGATTGGAATTGGGAGGAGGATGGAGGGTGAAATCAGAATGAATGGAGGCTCACTGTACCCAGAGCACCTGAGTTCCGAGGGCTGCCTTGGAGGCAGACGCAGTTCGATGGGGGCCCAACCTAGGCTTTTGCCCACATCTGTCCTCCTGAGTGAGCAAGCCAGTCGGGGACCACCGACTGTGAAGAAACCCGAACAACAGAAGCAGTACAAAGCCATCCACAAGCCGGCCATCCCGGGAAGCCAGCTAGTCGATCGATCGACTTAACCTCCACTTTTCCAAGGTACTAAGTTCCTAGGGCTCAGTGCCTGGGATTCGGGGATGCTTTCGCTGAGATCCAGATCTTTGCTTTGGGTGCCCCAGCAGGGAGTCGTGACAGCCTGAAGGTCTGTAAGGAGACATCCTTACCCGTCCAGCGCATGGGTCTTTGCAGTACCATGGCCCTTACTCCCTTTAACCAGGGCTCTAACCCAGGGCAGATGCAACCCTCCAGGCAGGGGACCACTGTCAAAAGTTCATTGTTGGCAGAGTTAGCGAGTAACTTCCGTGATGACTGGTATCTACTTCATTCTTGCTGCCACAGAACAAACACACTGTCATTATGGATAAGAGAAACTGAAGTCCCAAGTTAAAGAATTTGTCAGGGTGGGACAGGTTCCTGGGATGAATAGGACATTTGAAATGGATTTTTATGAGACTGCAGCTCAAGGCCTTCCCGGATTATGAGCTGTCTCTGAGGAAGTGCAGTGCTCAGTGTTAAAGGAGGTCCTTTAGCACTGAGTGGCAGGACTGGCACTTCAGTCCGTCACTGGAGGACTTAGGGCTAGCTGCAGGCAGCGAGGTTTGTATGATGTAGGTTAATGCCAAGGGAAAGAACTTAGCTGTGCAACAAATTGCTAATTGCCAGTTTCTCCCGGAGCCCTCTAGCATGCAGAACGCACAGGAGATTTTCTCCACGGCTAGCTATCCCGAGTAAATATTGGAACCTCGAGACCCCAGGTGAGCCTGCAGGTCTCTATTGCTTCCTTTGCGACTCCCACCTCACTCGGGCCATTATGCTGGGGAAGGCAGGATGAGCCTTGATGGAGCTGAACACAATATGAGTCCTTCTTCCAGTTCTTCTTCGTAGATTCTCCTCTTTGCTGCTCTAGCCCTGGTCAGAAACGTGGCTCTCTTCCAGCAGGCAGTTCATTAAAGCAGTCACTCTATTCACACTGTTTTCCACTGGGATGTGAGGAAGGCCAGAATACAGCTGGACCATCACGGGCCTCTCTGAAAGCCGTCTCAGCCAGCAGGGGCGCATTAGTAGTTCAACCTCTCCCAAGCAATGCCGCCAGGTTCAAAACAGGATGTTTACTATCTTATTTTCTTGGAGAAAACCCATCAGAGTCTTGGGAAAGCCGTCAGGAACCACTTGAAACAATGAAGGAGGTCACCGGTCCATAAGGAAAAGGAGGAACCGTGAAGGGGAGTGGGGTGGAGGGGGGAGGGAACCTGCGTGGGTGTCTTCCTAGGGGAGGGAGGCCGGAGAGCTCTCTGCAGAGCAGGGGCCCTAATGGGATAGCGGAGGTGACTGGTAGGGCTTAGAAAAACAAGAAGAGACGCAGAACAGTTTATAAAGGCAACACAGTATACACAGCTTTCAAAATTTACATGGAGATTTATGGTCCGTCAGCCGCCTTCTGAGCATCCTATTGTTCGACATTCGAACTTATGTTGATGTCTTGGTCAGGGTGACCATCACTGTGATGAAACACCATGACCAAAGAAATCTGGGGTTTCTTCAGCTTACATTTCCACAGCACTGTTCATTATCTAAGGAAGTCAGAACTGCAACTCACACAGGGCAGGAACCTGGAGGTAGGAGCTGATGCAGAGGCCACAGAGGGGTGCTGCTTACTGGTTGGCTTCCATGAGTTTGCTCAGCAATGCCTTTATTATAGAACTCAGGACCACCAGCCCAAGGATGGCACCACCCACAATGGCCTGGACTCTCCTCCACCAATAACTACTTTTAAAAATGCCTTATGGAGGCATTTTCTCAATTGAGGTTCCCTCCTTTCAGATGACTCTAGCTTGGGTCAAGTTGATGCAAATAAAACTAGCCAGAACAATTGGGCAGGCAGGTAATTCTGACTTTCATCTCACTAAGGCTCGGGTATTATTGTGAGTGCTTCTCCCGAAGTAACAGGACTAATTAGAGTTTTTTATAGTCTATATTTTAGGTGAGTTTTAAGGAGCTACCACATTCCAAACCAGCCCAAAGGATAAAGTTTGTCCCCTTTGGGGTAAAGACAAGGGTTCAGAAAGACAGCTGCCATCTTGGAGGTGTATCTAGATAATGCTATAAAGTTTTCAAATTTCCTCAAATCAGACCGACCGGACCCATAAGAGAACTAAAGGGACTGCCAAAGGGAAGTGTGGAAAAGTGGGTGGAACTGAGAGCCAGAGCCTTGCTCTCATTGGACTAAAGGCCTGTAAATTAAGATCCTCAGCCAGGAGTTGGGAACCAAGGATTTGCTTAAACTGTGAATTTAAAAACAAAACAAGCAAATGTTGATAGCATGGTGTCCATCTTCAATCCCAACACTCAGAGATCTCGGAGTTCAAGGCCAGCCTGGTGTACAGAGGTCCAGGTCAACCAAGGCTACAATAGAGAAACCCTTTCCTGTGAAACAAAATAGAACAACAACAACAACAACAAAAAACCAAAACAAAACAAAAAGTAAAACAAAAACTCTGTTGGTGATGTTCAAAGGGCTATGGCTCTTGTTGTAATTGCTTGTTATTAATTAATTAACTAATAAGTTATTTAGTGTGAGTGCTCATGTGTGTATGTTTGCGTATGTGTGTGAGTGTGTATGTGTGTGTGTGTGTGTATACGTGTGTATGTGTGCATGTATGCACCATCACAGTCATGTAGAGAGGGATCAGGGAGAACTTGCAGGAGGAATTCATTGTCTCCTGCTACTATATGGGTTCGGGGGTCTGAGCTCAGGTTGTTAGGCTTGGCTGCAGGCACCTTTATTCCCTGATGGCTCAAATCCATAGGGTTTTTGTTGGTGGTGCTGGTTATGGTAGTGGTGGTTGGTTGGTCGGCTTGATTGGTTAGTTCTGTTTTCAGCTGGAGAAAATGTGCAGAGATGTAAGACTTCGTTGACACTAACTCACTCTAAAGCTGTTTTTGGAGGCTTGTGTAGAGATCCAGCCTCACTTTATCATATACTCATTAGTCTTTCAAGCAGCAGTTATCAACCTGTGGGTCATGACCCCTTAGGGGGTCGAATGACCCTTTCACAGGGGTCATCTAAGACCATCAGAAAACACATATTTACATTATGACCATAACAGTAGCAAATTATAGTTATAAAGTAGCAACAAAAATAACTTCATTATTGGGGTTACCACAACACGAGGAACTGTATTAAGGCATTGGGAAGGGTGAGAACCACTTCATTAAAGGAATAGATAAAACAGTTACTCTGAAGGCAAATACTAATTAATAGGAAGAGATCCGGGGCGGTATCTTAGTCAGGGTTTTATGCTGTGAAGAGACACCATGACCATGGCAACTCTTATAAAGTCAAACATTTAATTGGGGCTGGCTTACAGGTTCAGACTATTATCATCATGGCAGGAAGCATGGCGGCCTGTAGGCCAGCATGGTGCTGGAGAGGGAGCTGAGAGTTCTGCTTCTTGATCTGAATGCAGCCAGGAGGGGATTCTTTCTACACTGGGCAGAGCTTGAGTGCAGAGACCTCAAAGCTACCTCCACAGTGACACACGTCCTCCAACAAAGCCATACTTCCTAATAGTGCCACTCCATGGGTTGAGAGTTCAAACACATGAGTCTATGGGGGCCGAACCTATTCAAACCAACACAGGAGGGTCAAGGACTAGGGGAAAAAGTGATACCTAGGATAGATGAGCCAAGACATCTACAGAGCTGGGCAGGGCTCAGGAGGCAGCGGCTGTCCCCTACCCCAAAGAACAAGGACTCGGGGTCACAGGCAAGTGCGGCGTTTTAGGTACCAAACCAGACACAAGGAGACTGAAAACCTGCCATATCTGTTAACTGTGTCACCCAGAACCTACTCAGGGCCTAGCGTGGTCAACACAGGCTTCCAGTGTGGATAGCACTGAGGACAGGAGCAGGAAAGGATACTGTGGCTGCTCTGTGGTGGGGCAAAGGCAATATGCTCAGCAGACTTTGTAGTAGAAACCTTCACCTTGTGATATTTTCATCTTTCATGGCCTTGCTGGGATGAGAGACTACTGCAAACACAGCAGCAGCTTCTGCTTGAGCAGCAGTGGCCAGAGTCCACCTAGTAAGCCATCCACTGAAGATGAAAGTGCAGTAGCCTGTGCTCCTAAATGAGTACATGGACTATAGCACCCGCCTACACCCAAAAGAATATTCTAGAATAGTTGCTCCAGATTAAGGAAGAAACAAACTTGGCCTGTGTTTTATCCAGCATGCTTTGAAATCTGTTGAAACAACTCAGATAATTGAGTTCCCAGTGTCACAGACCCAGCGGGCACCATTTACACACTGGGGCCCGCAGTGTGATGAAGAGCGTGCCAGCCTGACAAACTCCAGTGCGGGCAGGTGATGGGCTCTGCGTCATGTTTGTAAAGTGAAAACTCTTCTCTGCTCTTATGTGTGTCATTCAGGGCCACAAACTACGGCAGTGGTGAAGAACTTTAAAAAATGAAACAGATAAAGGATTCTTCTGGAACCAGGGCTTTGAGTGAGGTTGCTCTCCTGTGAGTCAGTCTGCTCTCATCCTAAGACTTTCCTCCTGTAATGTGTAAGAATAGGTGGGAGGAGGGAAGAGGAAGGAAACAGAAGCTAGCATGTGAAACTAGAACATGGAATTCTGGGTAACACACGCACAGTGTCTGCACACACCTCCATGGCTTTGTGCCGCCAAAGAGATAGAGTGGGAAGGAGAGTGGAGAGAGAAGGGACAGAGAGGGTGGGAGAGTAAGAGGGTAAGAGAGTGAGGAGGGGGCACACAGCCCCTTGTATACTGAGTCAGGCATACCTGACTGTTGCCAGGTAACTGTGGGGCGGAGCATAGAAGGAATGTTAACACTGTTAATTCTCAAATCTGGCTTGGAAGACATTTATTTGAACCTACTGTCTTCGAGCTGCTGAGACTTTAAAATTACTTTGGAAAACAAAGCAAACCAAAACAAACAACAAATAAAAACCTCTCTAGAGCTATTTAGAGCCACTCGGTGGGTAATGGATTTGTTGTGCAATCTTGATAATCTGAGTTCAATCCTTGAAACCTCATAAAGGTGAAGGATTGAACCCACACCCATCATCTATACATACAATGATACTAATTAATAATCATTTGTCAAAACTCTAGGAAAAATGGAATAATTGATAACCCCCAAAACCCAGTCCTCTGAAAACACAGAGGAAAAAAATAGAGTCCACTGTTATGACCAACTTTTTCAGAACTTTGTAATGCTAAAAGCACCCAGTAACCCCGGCAACAGATATTCCTGAAAGCAGCTGCAGTGAGTAAAGACAGTGAGCTCTCCTGCAGTGGAGCTTATTCTCATGCTCCCATCTCCATTTAGCAGGTGAGCAGCAGTCGTGAAAATAAACAATCCACCCTCGACAGTCACAGCACAGGACACCTGCAGTGCAGTGTCTCCAGCTGCTCTGCCTGCCTCTCCTGGGACCTCTGCCGAAACATCATCGTCTTTTTATAAGCCTGCTTGACTGAAACGTGTGTGTGTGTGTGTGTGTGTGTGTGTGTGTGAAAGCCACTGTCAAGGAGCATTTCTCAAAACCCTCCACAGGCAAATGCTTCCATTTCTGCTGCCTGAAGCCCTTGGATAACAATTGGGCAAATAACAGAATAACCAAAAAACTTGGGTGGAAAGGTTGGATGGAATAGTATGCTTTGGGAAATAGGGGCTTGTAAAACTACAATATGCTTTCAGAAACACGGTAGAGTATGCAAGTGCCTAAGGCTGTATGCAAGAGTATGTGCATGCCTAAGGCTGTATGCAAGAGTATGTGCATGCCTAAGGCTGTATGCAAGAGTATGTGCATGCCTAAGGCTTATGCAGGCCCTGGGAGCACCAGGTGGCTTTAGGGTCTGCTTTGGTCCCCTCCCCTCCCCCTCGTGAAAACAATGGGAAGGGTAAAGCGGGTTGTTTTCACAGGCGTGCAGAATCCCTCTTCCTGGTGTTTAAGGAAATACCTGTCTCATCATTAGCTGACTTGTCTCAACTTACTGGAATAGGTTTTAATGACAAGAATATAGACTACTAAATTAGCTTTAGCACAGAAAGGTCGTGAAACAAACTACAACTGTAACAGACAGAAAAGCCAGAGCTAAAATCTGATGTCTCGAGTTGCCAGAGTAATACCGTTCAACCAAAATTATGAGGCTTGCAATGGACCAAGATATGCTTCTATCCTGACTGATTTGTGTCGACCAAAGCTAGAGTCACCAGAGAAGAGAGAGCCTCAGTTGAGAAAACACCTCCATAAGATCAGGCTGTAGGCAGCCTGTAGAGCGGGTTGCCTGAGTCACTGGACCAGAACTCAGTAATGAAGCCAGGTTTCAGCTCCTGTCGGGGCTGCTTTGGTAGCAGAGGCGATAGGTAGAGGAGGAGGCCGAGGAGGCTTTGGCGGTGGAGGTTGAGGCTGAAATCGAGGCGAAGAAGGTGGTAGCTTCAGGGGACGAGGAGGGGGAGGTGACCGAGGTGGAGGCTTCCAATCTGGAGGCAACCGGGGTCCGGGTGGTGGTGGGTGGAGAAGCAAGAGAGGAAACCAGTCAGAAAAGAATGCGATGGTGGAGCCCCATCCGCATGAAGGTGTCTTTATCTGTGGTGGAAAGGAGGATGCCCTTGTCACAAAGAATCTGGTCCTTGGAGAATCTGTGTATGGAGAGAAGAGAGTATCTATTTCAGAAGGAGACAACAAAATTGAGTACTGAGCCTGGAATCCCTTTGGCTCCAAGCTGGCAGCAGCAATCCTGGGAGGCTCTCGGGGCAGCCTCAGGCACACCTCCCTCGTCTCTGATATTGTCGGCTCCAACGGTCTGGTCTATGCAGTTGAGTTCTCCCACCGCTCTGGCCATGACCTCATCAACTTGGCCAAGAAGAGGACCAACATTATTCCTGTAGTTGAAGATGCTCCCCAAACAAATACGGCCTGTTATCACAATGGTGGATGTCATCTTTACAGATGTGGCCCAGCCAGACCACACCCAGATTGTGACCCTGAATGCCCATTCCTTCAGAATGGAGGACAATTTGTGATTTCCATTAAGGCCAACTGCGTTGACTCCACAGCCTCAGCTGGAGCCGAGTTTACATCTGAAGTGATGAAGACACAGCAAGAGACCGTGAAGTCCCAGGAGCCGCTGACTCCAGAGCCACGCTGTGGTTGCAGGCCTGTGCGGACCTCCTCCCAAGGCAAAGAACTGCAACTCAGCTGCCTGGATTGAAGAAATGTGTGTTGCTACTCTAGCACGTGTAGCTTTTGATTTTTTTGCGGGGAGGTTGTTTTGTTTTTGTTTTTCTATTAAAGACTTAATCTGTCATAAAAGAAAAAAGACTAAGACAGTCCCATAAAAAAGGAAAATAGGATCCATAGAATCTGTCCCCAAAGAGACACTGAAACTAGTAGACAAGGATCAGCTCAAATAATTAAATAAAATGATGGGAAGCATTCAAATGATGTCTCACCAAATGGAAAGTATCAGGAAAGAGAAAAACTATGAAAAGGAGCTATGCAGAAATTCTAAAGTTAAAAGCAATAGTAACTGAAATGCAAAACTCACAGAGGGGCTAACAGAGTTGAAAAGACCCTGCAGGGGGCCCAGAAAAATCCATATCATTCATCCCATTATCTTCCAGTTATGAATCCGATTTTGGATAAGTGAGGTGACTTGTGAGCTTGGGGCATAATTGTCCTGGACCCCCTGGATTTGTGGACCCCTCTTTTTTTCACACTTGATAATCACTAATTTTTATCAGGATCAAATATGTCTGAAAAGGAAAGTCCAAATAATTCAGTTTTGAATTTTGCCCACAAAGACATGTGCCAAATACAAGAAAGAAGGGAAATGATAAAGAGAAAAAATAATATGGATACAGGAGGAGGGGAGGGTATAAGGACTTGAAGGGACTAGAACAAAGATAAGAAGTGGAGTCCTGAGAAGAGGAAGAGAGAGCAGCCAATTGAAAAAAGGAAGGTGGGAGAGAGCAGGAGAAGAAGCGCATCGGAAGCCCAGGACACCTGGATCCATCTCCAAACAGTTCTCAGCGTCCCCAAATGAGAGGGGCCACACGTTTTCCACAGTGGAGAAACTGCAAAGAAATGCCATTTCCTTCTACACTGTAAAGTATGGAGTTTGATGTCGGAGGCTGGCTCTGGGGTGGGGTGAGGTCCTGGCCCTCAGAGCCCCAACTTTGTTCCACTGTACTTTCCATTGCTGAGAACACTGTCTGGATAGCTCCAGAGGCTAACACACTGGCCCAGCATTAAACACTACTACTGTTCTTATAACATAGCTAACACTTCACTAGCCCTTCTCAAAGGGTTTTGCTCAAGTTCACTCCTTCCCAACAGTCTCTGCTCCAGTCTTTTTGGCTCTGAGCCCATCTGGTTCTATCCTTACTCCTGATGCCTTCAGCTGGTGAGGTGAGGTCTTGGTTTAGTTATCCATCCTGGCTTCCACTCTTTCCTATTGATGTCCCTTGATTTGGGAAGAAGCCAGAGTCAGGTATCCCACCAGGGGTGTTTACAGCAGACACCCCCCTCTCCTGTCTCTCCTAACACAGCCTGGGTCTTCCTCTGGGAGAACCCGTGCTCCCAGCTTCATGAACAGCCCTGATCTTACAGTTGCCGTCAGAGCCGACACACCTCTCTGGTTATCATCATGGTTAAATGATGGTTGTGCAACCCCAGTCTATGTCTGTAGAGTCTGCAGGACTGTGGTTTGGGCTTCCTGACTCACAAAGAAAGTGTGGGACTAATATAGTAAAGGAAGACAAGATGCCATCTCCCTTGGCTTTGACTGAGTTATGAGGTTATGATCTGGAAATTCTATGGCCACTTTGCCACCATGCAGGAGCATATCCTGGGGGCAGGGACAATACTCAGGAAGACAGACTTTGGGCAATTCCAGAGAAACTGATTTGGAGCCTTAAACAACTGCTCTAGAAAGTTGCCCTACTTCTGGGCATATTTATTTCTGTGTCAAAGAATGTCTTCATTATTGGAAATTGTGTTGCCTGGGACCAAAAAAAACCTCAATGGTCACTGTGTTCCATTGGCTTCCAGTCTTGTGGGATTCTGGCATGATTTGAACATGAAACATCCCACAGTCTCACGGACTTGAACACATGGTCCCTTGCTGTCCTCACTGTTTTGGGAGGTCATGGGATCTTTCCTAGCATCCCACTTGGCAGGGGTGATGCTGGAGGAGGGGTGATGCTGGAGGAGGGCCTTTGAAAGCCACAGTCACCTCCTACCAGAGCACTCCTCTCACCAGGCCCTGGCCCATACTAAAGCTATGCACCAACATAAAACCTCCCTCCCTTAAGTTGTCACTGCCAGTTACTTTACAGTGACAAGAAAAGTCATTGCTACAGACCCTGCAGACACATGCTCCCTTCCATTAAAGAGTGCAACTCGATGAGCCAGGGTGCCCATCCACTCTGGCCACGACGCTCCGTAAAAATGCCAATGCCGAGCCGGGGATGTTGTCCTAGAATGAGAGCATTTTCAGCTCGGATCCCTGACACTTTCCTACTGAATGTTCCCGCAGTCACAGCCAGTGTTTATAAAAATGTCTCCTGAGATGCACCATCATCAGACATCATATGACAAGTAGCTCTATCAGGGCTCTACCAGAAAGAGGAGCCAGGGCTTCTCGGCAAAGACTTGGTCAGCCACCTGTACTTGTTTGGTTTTTCAATAACTGCGCAGAAAACACGGTTTCTGAATTAGGAAAGTGTGAGTAGGTGTTTGGTGAGATGGAAGATGTGATAATGACAGAAAATGCTCTACCATGTACTGGCGTGAGCAATGGTCAGACTCAAGCCTTTCAAGGCTAAGCAGGGAAGGTGGTCTTCATCCTCCATGAGGAACAGCTCGGGGCGGGACCGGAAAGGCTGAGTGGAAGGAGAACTGATGCTTTGAAAGGAAAAGGATGAGGAGGTCCAGGGTAACTGGGAAGAAAGGATAAAGGAAACAAATCCACTACACACAGTGCCACATCAGGCCCTTAATCCCAGCCCTCAGTAGGCAGAGGAGGGCCTATCTCTGAGTTCGAGGCCAGCCTGGTCTACAGAGTGAGTTTCAGGACAGTCAGGCTACACAGAGAAACTCTGCCTCAAAAACAAAACCAAACAGTACAGCTACCTGTCCTCATTCAAAGACAATACTCTTCCTTCTTGGAACCCCGCAGCCCTTTTATGTATGTGATTTGCATGGCTTTTCTCAATATTTACCCAGCCTACACATTAAGTCTGAGTACTCCTATTTCACAAAAGTACTAAAAAATTGCACCTCTGAGTTCAAAGTGCTGCTTTTTAGGCAATGGAGTGGCTGAGATGGAAACAATGTTACTTCTAGATCTCCATGAGAGCTTTTCAGGAAAACAGAAACCACAGCATAGCCATGCACCAGGAAGAGGACTGCTCCAGACCACATAAAGGCCTGAACGGATATGTCCGGACTGTTCCTCTTTCAGCTCAGGCTTCTCTGAGGCTGAACTACAGGGAGCAGACTTGCTTCATCCCCTGAGAGACTCTGCCAGAAGTGTTCTGTCTAATTTTCATAAGAGACCTGGAAGGCGATACTCAGATGGCTAGATCTGTGAGTAGCAGTATGCTCTTCTAGGGAATGAGGGGTCAGGAGGATACTCCAAGCCGGGCATGGTAGCACAGGAATTCTAGCACCCAAGAGGCTGAGGCCGAATGATTGAGAGTTCAAGGTCAGCCTGATCTGCAGAGCAAATTCCAGATTAACCTAGACTACATGTCAAGACTCCCTCCATTACTACACACACACACACACACACACACACACACACACACACACACACACACGAGAGAAAGAGAGAGAGAGAGAGAGAGAGAGAGAGAGAGAGAGAGAGAGAGAGAGAGAGAGAGAGAGGCAGAGAGAGGAAGATGGTAACAATTTTGAGATGATCTTCCCACAGCCTATGACCACAAATTCAGACAGGTTATGAGCTGCCCAGACTTGTCGCCCAGGTTTCCTGGGCTAAGAGTGAAGAGTGACGGTACAGGTTATGGCCAACCATTCTTTGAAGACATTGGCTAGTCAAGAAACACAGTCATCAAGTATGATTTGATTACACAAAACCAATAGAGTCTATATGATGCACCAGGTATCAAGCCCAGGGCTGCTTTGCAACTGTGGGGGCGACAGGGGGTAGGGGGGAGAAAGGGGAAGAGGGAGAGATAGAGGAAGAGAGAGAGTCTTACCTGAGGGGTGCATGAGCTAGTTCAAAGTGGTAACAGGAAAGACTTTGAAAAGAGTCTCTTTCCCTGTAGGACACTGTAGGCAAAAGGGAGCGCAGTGCTTGTAGAGGGCGCCATCACAGGGTCACAGAATTCCAAACAACAGGGAACAAGAGAGAAAGTGCCTGCTCCCACTCTGATGCTGGTTCAAATATCACCTCCTCTATGAAGTCTCCCTGGCTCCTCCAGGGACAACTTTCCTGTCTCCACTCAAGCTTCCCATGGTGCTTCACTTCTGGAGAGCCTCCTCTTGCTGCCTCCTACCCAGCCACAGGCTGCTGGGGTTAGAGGTGAATGCTACTGTGTAAGGCTTTCTGTGGGCTCTGGGGACCCAGATGAAAGGCGTCATACTTCCATAGTGAGCACTTCACACCCAGACGTCTCTCCTGCTTTTGCTTTTTCATTTTGTTCTGATGTTTTGGTTTTGGTTTTGTTTTTCTCTCTCGAGATAAGATTTTACTAAGTAATCCAGGCTGGCCCTGAACTTAAGATCTTCCGGCCTTAGCCTCCTGAACAGCTAGAATTACAGGCCTGTACCACCAGACTGTACCCACTTGATTTGTGTATTTTAAATACATTGTGATATTTCACACATTATTAAGTATATAAAGATAATTAAAAGTATGACCTATTAAAATGTACCATAACATTTTTCATACCTTATTTCAACATTATATCAATAACAGTAGTATATAGAATTTTACTTTTTTTCTCTGACCATATTAGAATTCCTTTTTTTCCTTTTTTTTTTTTTTTCGAGACAGGGTTTCTCTGTGTAGCCCTGGCTGTCCTGGAACTCACTTTGTAGACCAGGCTGACCTTGAACTCAGAAATCCTCCTGCCTCTGCCTCCCAAGTGCTGGGATTAAAGGCGTGCGCCACCACCGCCCGGCATGATTCCTTTTTAAAAAAAAAAAATCTCAGCATATAGGCAGACAGTTAATGAAGTACCAATTTTGGGGAGCTGGAGATCTGGTTCAGGGGTTAAGAGCACTGTGCTCATGCAGAGGACCCAGGTTCAGTTTTGGTAGTTCACAACCAACCGACAGGCATGCACATGGTGCACATATACATATGAAGACAAAACATTCACATACATAAAGTAAAATAAATATTTTAAAAAAGAAGTGGGATTACTTGCAGTATTTTGGAGTTTTACATTGTTTTGCTTGTATTAACTGTTTAGCGTTCAAAATAAAAATTGTAAAAAAAAATGGATATATAATTTCATTAAAAGCAGACTATCCTGGCACCTGTACATCCCAGCTCCTTGAAACATGCAGTTCATGAATAGTTAAGAGCTCCTTGCTGATCTATTGGGGCCACCCAGTGTTCTCTGGGCATGTTGCATGTGTCTATAGGATAATATTGAGAGCTATCAATGCTCCAGTGAGATACCGCCAAAGGTAGGTAAGCTCCAGCATCAACCCACACCTGAAACACTAGTGAAATATTTGTTAGCTTTCCCCTAAGTTTTTTTTTCTTTTTTTGATTTTGGTTTTCTAAAACAGGATTTCTCTGTGTAGCCCTGGCTAGTCCTGGAACTCACTCTTGACTTGTAGACCAAGCTGACTTAAACACAGAGATATACCTGCTTCTGCCTCTGCGTCTGCGTCCGCCTCCGCCTCCGCCTATGCTTCTGCCTCTGCCTCTGCGTCTTCTTCCCTACCTAGTGATGGGATTAAAGGTTACTACGGTCCAGCTCAATTTACATTTTAAAAGGAAAACTTAATGGAATATGTTTTATTTTTGTTGCTGCTGTTTGATTTTATGGAACAAGGCTCACTCTTGTTTGTTTGTTTGATTTTTCGAGACAGGGTTTCTCTGTGTCGCCCTGGCTGTCCTGGAACTCACTGTGTAGACCAGGCTGGCCTCGAACTCAGAAATTTGCCAACCTCTGCCTCCCAAGTGCTGGGATTAAAGGCGTGCGCCACCACTGCCCCGCTAACAAGGCTCACTCTGTAGTGCATACTGCAGCTTTGATATGCTGCTTGTCATCACAAAGTTGCTTTTGTAGCCTGAGTCTTGACTCTTAAGTGTTTCGTGAGGTTTTCTATGTATGATCTTAACAAAGAGTGGGTATAACTTCATTTTGTCTTGTGGCCATTTTGGTGATGGAGCCCAGGGCCTCACATGCCCTATACATACAGGCTAACAAAGAGATTTGAACAGATAAGAGAGGCTAGACTTAGAAAGTGTGTAACTTCAAGCAGATAAAGAAAATGTAATTTCAATTAAACAGTATGTCTTCAAAACATATTGGCAATTGTCCTCTTGTCCCATCAGGAGATGGAATTTGCCTTCCTTCCCCTTCAGTCTGGGCAGGACTTTGAGAATAATAGGGCTGTATGACTTCTAAGGTCTCCTAAGGCCATGAGGGATTATTTGCTGGGATGCTTGTTCATGGAACTGAGTTACTGCACAAGATACCAGGCTACCCTGAAGCTCACTGATGGAAAGATCAAAAGGAGCTGATTTCATGCCCTACCCTGCCTTCCAGCCCCTCATCAAGGTGCCAGAAAAGCAAGAGAGACAGTGTCGTGGATTGTCCTCCAGCCCACTAGCCAAGAAAATGGCCACATGGCCTTTGTTGATGTTATGTGGAACAGGAGACTCCATCAGGCAAGAGAGCCCCAGAGTTCCTGTGTTGCAGCTGTGTGAACTGGAAGTCCGCAGGTGTATAGTCACCGAAGCAGTGGGAGGCAGCTTGTCACTCAGCAAGTGACAGTCAAACGAAAGCAACATTTCTCTTCAAATCAGAGGTTAGAGAAAGTGGACCAGGCATCCTGACTCAGCCTAGAGCCTCAGCCCCTCCAGGCCAGGTTTGGAACACTGTGAGCTCCAGGCTAGCCTGAGCCACAGAGTGAGACCCTGTTTCGAACAACGAACAAATAGAACTAATTGACCCACCAGTGGTCGTTTTGTCTTTGTCTTTTTGTTGTTGTTGTTGTGGCTGTGTTTTGTTTTGTTTTGTTTTTTTCAGGATTGTGCTTTTGGTAGCTTTGCTTTTGTAACGCTGGAGATCAAGTCTGATACCTCTGGCTAGTGTATGCTCTACCACTTATCTCTATGCTCCAACTCTTCCCTGAATACTAAGGGTTGTGTGTACTAAGGGTTGTTGGAAGGCACAGCGTGTGTTCAGAGGAGTGTTGAGAGGCTATGCAACTCAGGGGTGAGTCCCTGGCACAGAGCAGTGCCTTCCTCAACACCAGAAAGGAGAAGAAGGAAGGAAGGAGGGAAGGAAGGAAGGAAGGAAGGAAGGAAGGAAGGAAGAAGAGAGGGAGGGAGGGAGGAAGGAAGGAAGAAGGAAAGGAAGGAAGAAAGGAAAAAGGGGAGGGAAGGCGGAAAGAAGGGAAGAAGAGAAGGGAAGGAGGGAAAGGAAGGAGTGGAGGGAAGGGGAGGAGGGAGGGGAGGAAGGGGAGGGGAGGTAGTATGGAGCTCTGAACTCCGAACTCCGCTCAGAGTCAGCCACTGTGAGATCCTAACTACTCAGGAGCCCAGCTCCTCCTGTGGGTCTTATCACCTGTGTATGTCACAGAGTTCTTGTGATCATTAGTAATGGATCTGAACTGTCGGCAGTGTCTGCAAACTGGAAGGTCTCTGTGGAGTCTTGTCTTGGACAGGCAGTTGATTTGGATGAATTACCTCTGAGAGTCTAGAAAAGGAGGGGCTGTCCTACTTCATGCACAGATGCTCCAGGGTTAATGGTCAGCGGTTCCTCTTTCCAAAGGGTTCTCTGTGGTACAAAGAGTGTGCTTGCTGCTTCTGCGGGCTTCTAAAATTGAGAGTCGCCCTGACAAGCCAGTCTCATGATCCAGTTGAAAGTAGATACAGATCGTTGTGAAGAGGCAGATGATCCCGTGTTCCCTGAGAGTAAGGGGATGTTAAAGCTATGGAGACCACAATTATTTTTGATTTGCCAGAATTCTCTCTGGTTGTTTGGATCTAGAAAGGCAAATCAGTATTTCTGACAAATTATCAGGGGTTGTTTGTGACTCTCGCATAAAGATATAGAAATAATGAGGGTCTGGGGAGAGCGGTGTACGCAAAGTAACTTTGCATAGGAGTCTCAAGTCCTCGGTTTGCAAACCAGCGCCTCCCATCTCCCGCGAGGAGATGTGGAAGGTAAAGAGATGGCGCCACCTGCTGGAGAAATACAGGCTTGGCGTCGCTCCTCTTGAGGCTCTGTTCCTAAAACAGCCCCTAAGCTAACCACAGAGCCAAAATCTACAGAAGATTGGCATCCTGTCCGGATGGGAAACCACCGTTCAGCTTCATATTCTTACAACTCTTGCAAGCCAGTGCTTTTGGTGGAGGGTGGGGGTGGATCTTAGAATTTAAATCTACAAGCGGACTGGGATCCCATGAACATCCTCCAAGTCCCTTACAAAAGAGGAGTGGAAGAGAGGTGGGCGTACTTCCCCGCTCCACCAGCTTCCCCTGCCGGAAGGAAGGAAGAGGCATGGGACAGAAATGAATCGGCATTTCTTCCCATCCCAGCACCCGACACCCAACGAATCCCGACTCCGTGCAGACTGCATTTGAGAGCCTCTGTAATGACCCATTAATGGGGCAGACACTCTAAAAATGGCTCTCCCTCTAGGGATCATTAGAGAGTTATTAAGGCGTCTAATTATTCCCTAGTGCTAACAAAGGTGCCAATAAGCAGACCAAGTTTTCTCATTTTTATGGAGGTAATTAGAAGGCCAATTATTTTTTTATATACACAAAAGAGGGGAACCTTAGCTGCTGCCTCAGCAGCAGTATCTGACCCTGTACTTGTGACAGGCACAAGAACCCAACACTCCATTCATTATTTAGCGAGGATTGGGACTGAGGCACCCTCTAGGTCAGATTTGGGGAGCAGAGGAGGAAATACAGGCAGAGAGCATTGTATAGGACTTCCTGGTAAGTGGCTATTCTAACCACAAACTCTACTGCCCCTACTTTACGCCAGCTCCCTCTGAGGTGAGCACACAGAGTCCGGGACATGCTCAGGTGGACACTTCTGAGCCACTGCCTGGGTTGTGCATTTGGGAGATGATTTTCGTTTTGGAAAGGAGATGCTAACCTGCCTGGTTCTGGGATCTGGCTTTGTGGATCAGTGTTCTAAAACAGGAGTGTACTGAACTTGAAAGTGGCAGGTGTTGCCTTCCCCCACCTAGAGAGCCCCACTGGAATTGTAAACACATTTTCTTTGGAGATGCAGAGACCTTATATCTTTACTGGCTCCCCCTGAAATGTAGCTTTTTTTTTTTTACATTGTGAGTGCTAGCAACACATCACAGTAATATTTTGGAAAGGCTGTGGCAGTTATCTACAGTATTATTTATGCCCATCCCTGTTTCAAAACTCTGAGGGCTATTAGTCCTGCCAGTGGATTTTATTCTTTAATCCATTAATGGAGTAGCACGCATTACTATATCGCTACTTAAAAAAAAATATTTTGATCACTGTATTTCAAAATGATTGGTTTCCTTTGAGGTCTTGTGTGTGTTCTTTTATGCATTTGAAAACGTTATTCAGATTGCCTGGGGAAGAAGAGGGAGAGAGACTGAGCCTGTGGAACAAAAGGGGGTGGGGAGAGAGTAAAAAAATACGCTTCTGTGTTTTAGGGCTGGATCATTCAGTAAAGCTCTTGCCCCACAGCCTGAGGACCTGGCTTCTACCAGCATCTTTTAAAATGCAGGCTGACAAGGTAGCATACACCTGTAATCCTAGAACTGAAGATGTCACAGAACCATCCCTGGGGATTGCTGGAGCAGTGTCGAGCCAAGGTGTTCAACTCCAGGTTCAATGAGAAACCCCATCTCAAAAGAAATGAGACAGAACAAACAAAAATCATCCAAACAATAAAACTCACTCCAAAACTGGGTGTGGTGGGTGGTACACACCTCTGACCCCAGCATTTCCGAAGGAAGAGGCAAACAAATTTCTATAAATTCAAGGCCAGCCTGGTCTATATATCAAGTTCCAGGCTGCCAGGCTGCATAGTGGGACCTTGTTTCTAAATAAATAAACAGATGGAGAATGATCAAGGGAGATACCTAACATGTACCACTGATCTCCACTTAGGTGTGTGTGTGTGTGAGAGAGAGAGAGAGAGAGAGAGAGACAGAGATACAGAGACAGAGAGAGAGACAGACAGACAGACAGACAGAGACAGACAGAGAGAGAGAGAGAGAACACCCACACACAATTGCTTTAAAGGTGTGAAATTAATCATCAAGAGCAATTTAAAAGTCCCTTTAAGGGTAAGTTGTAAGAAACAGTGATGCCTGGGCGGGTGAGGGACAGTGGAGCACAAGGATTCAGAGACAGGAATGGACATGAGAGCCAAATTGTTTGCATCCAAGGTGTGAAAAACTGAAAAAGTCATTGGGCTGCCATCCGAGGTGCTCACACTGAAGTAAAGCATTGAGCGTGCAGTGACCTCCTCAAGAGGGAGTAAGGAGGGTCACCAGCAGAGTGTGGGAGCATGGGCTTGCTGCGGACCACAGCTCATGGGATTCTCTCCATGAGAAATCTAAAGAGAGTGAGAATTGTTCAAATTGTGGGAATATGGAGTCACCCGCTCAGTAAGAGGGGAGATGACTCAGAGCTGGGAAATAGGACTTCTTTGTATCTTCTTTAAGTATATAAGCCCTGTCATCGTGGTTCCTAGCTCAAGCCCAGAAGTTTCTCTTTGTGTGACATGGAGATGAGCATGGGATCTGGGGACCTTGGAATTGATGCTGGTCCTGCCAGTGTCTGCATACATTGTAGCACCCACCCTGTGACCATGCCAGGTGCATATGTTGTAGCACCCACCGTGTGCCCATGCCAGGTGTATATGTTGTAGCACCCACCCTGTGACCATGCCGGGTGCATACATTGTATAGCACCCACGTGTGGCCATGGCCGGTGGCATACATTGGCTAAGTAATAAATAAGCTGTCAGAGTGTTGATGTCCCTAGCCAGCCCTTCTTTTCACTCCCCTGTGGGTCCTTGTTCCTCCCTGGCCAGTCTTCTTCAATTGTAGCCTAACTTTGCCCACTTCTTCCAGTCCTTCAGACCTGGGGCAGTTCATCTCAGGTCTCCTTCATATGCTCCCCCTTAAAGGCTGCAGGAGGTTGGTGCCTGGAGTCATGACCCGAGGATTTCACACAGAGCCATTCAGATCTCCCAGCTCAGTTCTTACCAGAACCTGCCGGGGACCTGCTGGAGCCTGGGCTTTCTGCATCTTCTCTCTGTATGAGTTGAGACAAGTCTCCCAACCCTGTGTCTCTGAGTGCAACTCCTAAAGCTTTGCACCTCCCCACTTCTCTTTCTACCCTCTCTTTTGGATGGTTCATAGAGAAGGGCATCGGAGCCTGTGTAGGAACTGGGAGGAACTGGCCGGGCCGGTGGCTACACCCCAAGGAGCTGCATTCAGAAACGCTAATCCTTTTGTTTGCTCTGTGTTCATGGGCAAGTCCCCAGATTTTCTGGAGTTTAGAATAACATCCTGGAGTGTGGGGTGGGGTTGGGGGTGCAACTGCTTTCCTGAGGGCCTAGAAGAGGTGGAGAAGGATTTGGTTGCATCCACGGTTGGCTATTGCCTTGTTGTTACAAATTATCTGACAGAGGCCACTTAAGAAAGGATGGGTTCATCGCCCTTCACCGTCCAAGGGTCCTGAGCTCCGTCAGGGGAGCAACTTGAGGCAGCTGGTTACAATGTATCCATAATCATGATGGATAACTTCTCTTTTTTTATGTACTCCCAGATATCAGCCCATGGTGCTTCCCATAATTCAGAGTAGATCTCCCCACCTCAGTTAATTAGATTAGATAATATCTCACAGATAGTCCCAGAGGCTTACACCTGTCTGTCTGTCTGTCTGTCTGTCTGTCTGTCTGTCTATCTATCTATCTATCTATCTATCTATCTATCTATCTATCTATCTATCTATCTATCTATCTTTGGCTCTTCTAGATCCTTCAAGTTGACAGTTTTAACCATCATACACCCTAGAAAGGGATAGTTGAAGTTTAAAGGGAATACTGGCTACATTGATACACCCAAGAGTCACAGGGCTTTTCCACCTCCCTTTTTCTTTCTGTCCATCCTTGATACTGGCTTTAAAGAGAGAGACAGTATGAGCCTAGCCTTCAGCACAGAAGTGGAATGCAGAAACAATTAATGTAGATGTGGCTGGCTCTGTCTGACTATGTAAATACTGTACCTATGCAGGGGAGGGAGTAGCCAATTCCTCCTGCATCAAAGAAGTGGCCTCAGACCTGGATTGTATGGGAGATGAGGAGAAGGAGAGGCAACAACATACTCAGGCTGCAAACCACCACCACCCCACCCCACCCCACCCCTCCCCCCCCGCATCTGAGATAATAACAATCGGCCACACACTGAGCAGTCTGGGGCGTGCTGGAGGACACACAGCTTTGCCTCAAGAGATAAGGATAAAATCTATGTGGCCAGATGGTGGTGACACACACCTTTAGTGCCAACACTCAGGAGGCAGAGGCAGATGAATCTCTGAGTTCACGGCCAGCCTGGTCTACAGAGCAAGTTTCAAGATAGCCAGGGACACACAGAGAAACCCTGTCTTGAAAAAAAATGCAAATAATAATCTGGGTGGAAATAGTCAGGTCATGTGTTATAAACTAGAATCTAGTGCTCAAGGCCCATAACTTAAGAATTTCCGCATTCTGGGAGCTCCCAAGGGAAGTATGTATGCCCAGAATACAAGGATATAGCTGTAGCCTTGCAATGTAACAACGACCATTGTAATAATAACTGCAAGGGCAAGCTGCATTTATTGAGCTTATACTATGTGCCAGGAGCCTGCTAATGAGCTTCACTGTCATTTGGTCCTCAGAGCAAACCCACAAGGTTGGTACTACACACCAGTTTTATGGCTATGAAAACTGAATCTTCAAACACACATATCACAAACTCATAAGTTCATCCTGAACGTGCCAGTACTCTGTTGTGGCACACCAGTGAGCAAGATGGGACCTCACAGGGGGTTCATCCAAGTTCAGCTAGTCACAAGGCCAAGCGCCATCATGGATGAAATGGCCCCTAAGTTGGTCCCCTTTCCCGTGGTTCCTGAGCCTTAGTGGCTGCAGTAGTGGAAAACCATCTATCTTGTAAGAAGTAAGTAAGGTCCACCCCTGAGCCAGCCTGACTAGGCCCAGGCCCACTTTACCTGGCCACAGATGAGTAAGCTTCACACAAGCAGGAAACAAAGGAAGAGGCTAGACCCAGGAAGGGCTCTCCTCCAGAACTGGGCTGCCTTCTGAGCTTACCTGGACCGTCCGTGCCCTTGCCCTGATCCCTTAGTGAGGGGGATGGGAGTCAGGTTATGGACAGAGAGGAGCCTCCAGGAGCCCCTCCTTTTGTTCTTCTGCTGACTTACTGGACTTGAGATCCATTGTAGGAAATATTTAATCTCAATTGGGGATTTCTATCCTGTCTTTGTTTATTAAGTTCCCTAATAAAAGACACACAACTTTTATTATTTAAATTAAGCCTTAATCAGTACTAGAGCTGGGCAGATATCAACCCTCTGTGTTATTAGAGTCTGTGTTTCTATCAACGACCCTAAGTTTCTACTTGCTATGTTTCATCTGGGCTGCTCTTAGCTCCCATTGGCCAGCCCTCAGAGTCGGAGTCTTCCCTCTTGCCCTTCCTCTCTCTCTTGTTCTCTTCCTTGAGGTTCTCTTCCAACCCCAAGCCTGGGAACACTAGGCCCCGCCTATGTATCTTCCGTCCAGCTATTGGCTGTTGTCATCTTTATTTAACCAATAGTTTTAAATTAAAGAGCAAGATCACATTATAAATGCGGACTCTCTCCTTTCTGAGAGCAACCAGGCCTTGGAGGCCAGTACTTATCAAAAGATCACACCTCAACAGATAACCAAGCCTCACAGGCTGGCATCCATCCATGGCCACTCCATGTAGTAGTCCTGCAGTGTGTGTGTGCGTGCGTGCCTCTGTGTGTGTGCATGGTTCATGTGTGTGTTGGATGGAAGAGGGTTTAGAAGTTGGTCTCCACTATACTTACCTCTCCACCCTGGTCCCAGACTAGGTAAGAAGAGCAAGTCATAGGTAAGCTGGAAACAGCTGAAAGTCGAGTAGCAACCTGGACAGCTGGACGTAAGTCCCCAGGAGTCAGAAGAGAAGAGCTTTGTGACCTCGAGCGCTTGGGCAACATAGCTGGACCAGGCCGGGCAGTTGCTGTTGGGCTTCTCCACCTTGGATTTTGCCCACAGCCCAGAAAAATCCTCTCTGAGAGCAGGAATTCCACCTCCCCCCCCCCCACACACACACAGAGGATCACTTTCTCCATCTACCATCTCCTAATCTAGAGTAATAAGGAAACTATTAGACACTTCCTTCTATTGCAACTATAAGAAGACTGAATTACACCTGGCATCGTGGAACACACCTTTAAACCTGCCAGCACTCAGAAGGCAGAGGCAGGCAGATCTCTATGAGTTCAGAGACCATCTTGGTCCACAAAGTGAGTTCTAGGACGGCCAGAACTGTTACACAGAGAAACCCTGTCTTAAAAAGTAAAACAAACAAACAAATAAAGAGACTGGATTTCAGTGATTCTTACTCCAATTTTTTATGAGGGGTTAAGAACACCAGCATGTCTAGTCTCCTCATCAGTGAAGCAGGATTAACAGGTTACATGTGATAACAGACATGAAAAGCTGCCAGTCTGTTTGAACTACTATAACAAAATATCTCAAATCGGGAAACGTTTCAGGTGTCCTGTCCTAGAGAGGAATGCCCAAGAGATGCTGCACTTGGAGAAACAGTACCTGGGTCATCCATAGAAACCCCAAGTGGAGGTTCACAGATAGCACTGTGGAGAGACATTCAGCCAGGAGGAACTTCCCAGCGCCAGACCAGAAGTGGTGTCTGGAGAGGCGTGGAGCATGATACTGGAGGAGCTCAGGCAGAGACTGGGTGAGGTCAGTAGGACTGGGAACCGGAGGAGGAATGTTTTTCATGGCCTTACACCTCCCAGTCTGAGGTTCCCTGGTGTGTTAAAACTGATGAGTACTAAGAGGTATATTTTGAGGGCTGTTCTCCCTAAATCTCTCTTCCATCCGTAATAATGACTGAGTAGTTTTCATAAACCTTCTGTTTTGAGTCAAGGCACAGTCTCAGAACCCCACTGACACTTCTAACTGGGATAAGGACTGTATCACCCTGAGGGAAAGGCACCAGGGAGGAAATGGAAAGGAAAAGAGACAGTTCACACATGTTCATGTATGTTACTGAGGAGGCAGATCCAGCTCCTAGACATAGCATCCAGATCCCAGATACCCAGGGACCCAAGAAAGTAGAATTAAACATTGGTACAAGACAGGCCTGGGCTTGACCCCATTTCCCAGGGGTCATGGGGACTGCTGGGTTGTAGCAGGCCTCCTACTGGCATGACTGTGTGTTCTTGTAAGAAAGTTGAGGTCCTGGTCATCTAGAGGCAGACAGGAAGGTATGAAACTACTGATAACTCCCAAACCGATAGTCTCTGTGTGTGTGCTGGGTCAATGGTGTGAGAACGAGGGTCACCAAGATGCTTCAGTCATCAGAGCCATTCAGGGAAGTGGGCATTGTCTTCATTTCACAAGCGGCAGAGGCTGCACGGAGGCACAGGTAACACAGAGTGAATGGACACATCCTGTTCTATAGTGTGACCAGTCATGTTGAGCAGCAGTTCTCACACTGCCCAGCAGAAGGACCCAGAGAGCTAAGATGCCTGTCCTAGAGCACTGAAATGTGGCATCCAACCACTTCCCATGTAAATATTACATATTATATATATACATATATATCATATAACATAATTATAGTGTATATTAATAGATATAATATACAATAATATAATATATAATAATTATATATAAATATATAATTCATTTTTATTTTATTCCTTGGTGTTTTGCCTGCGTGTATATCTGTGTTAGGGTGTCAGGAACCCTAGAAATGCAGTTATAGACAATTTTGAGTTACCACGTGGGTGCTGGGATTGGAACCTGGGTCCTCTGGAAGAGCAGCCAGTGCTCTAAAACCCTGAACTATCTCTCCAGTCCCTTGGATAGACTTTTCTAGGATACAGAGCTGTGAGTTATAAATTTCTATTGATATAAATTTCTATTGATAAATCAGTGGATGGAAAGATAAGAAAAATATGTTATATTATTCATTAGTCATCCCCACTGAGGAATGAAATTTTCACATCTACTCTGTGAATGAACCGAAGGACACCACACTGACTGAAATAATCCAAATGCAAATAATTAGTTACTTTATTATCTAACACCTGTATATGATGGACCTGGATTGGTCTAATTCTTGTAGAAAAAAACCGGAAGGGAGGAGGCATTGGGTGCTGGAGGGAAGAGGCATGGGATGCTGGAGGGAGGAGGCAAGGGATGCTAGAGGGAGGAGGCAAGGGATGCTAGAGGGAGGAGGCATGGGATGCTGGAGGGAGGAGGCATGGGATGCTGGAGGGAGGAGGCATGGAATGCTAGAGGGAGAAGGCATAGGATGCTGGAGGGAGGAGGCATAGGATTCTGGAGGGAGGAGGCATGGGATGCTGGAGGGAGGAGGCATGGGATGCTGGAGGGAGGAGGCATAGGATGCTGGAGGGAGGAGGCATGGGATGCTGGAGGGAGGAGGCATGGGATGCTGGAGGGAGGAGGCATAGGATGCTGGAGGGAGGAGGCATGGGTTGCTGGAGGGAGGAGGCATAGGATGCTGGAGGGAGGAGGCATGGGATGCTGGAGGGAGGAGGCATGGGATGCTGGAGGAAGGAGGCATAGGATGCTGGAGGGAGGAGGCATGGGATGCTGGAGGGAGGAGGCATGGGATGCTGGAGGGAGGAGGCATAGGATGCTGGAGGGAGGAGGCATGGGTTGCTGGAGGGAGGAGGCATAGGATGCTGGAGGGAGGAGGCATGGGATGCTGGAGGGAGGAGGCATGGGATGCTGGAGGAAGGAGGCATGGAATGCTGGAGGGAGGAGGCATAGGATGCTGGAGGGAGGAGGCATAGGATGCTGGAGGGAGGAGGCATGGGATGCTGGAGGGAGGAGGCATAGGATGCTGGAGGGAGGAGGCATGGGTTGCTGGAGGGAGGAGGCATAGGATGCTGGAGGGAGGAGGCATGGGGTGCTGGAGGGAGGAGGCATAGGATGCTGGAGGGATGAGGCATGGGATACTAGTGTTTGGCGGGTACAGAGTTTAGGTTACAAAGATGGTTCTAGAAGTGATGGAAGTAATGGAGTCACACAGTAGTGTGAATGCTCCTAGTGCTACTCAAGTGTTTGCCTAACAATGATTAGTATTATAAACTTTATGCCATACGTACCGTATCACTAGGAACATTAAGGTTTGTGGTTCAGTGTGTCTTGATGATGGGAGCTTTGAAATCAATTTTCAGATATGAAGCCTGTTAGTGTTGGGGTTCGGGAGTTGTCCTACAAACCACATGAACACCAGTCTCAGTCAGACAGGGGTGGAATATTGAACACACACCTGATGACCAGGGCAACAGTTGAAAGCTGCTTGCTGAACATTTCTCAGGGCCAGCTTATAAAGGCAAAAAACTGCAAAATCCCACAGTGAGCTCATATGCAGGTGCTGGAAGTGCTGCCCGGTGGTCAGCCCCGACTCAAGCCAGTTTAGACATAACCATTCATATTGACCTTTAATTTGATGAGTCCTATGTGAAGCTTATGGTTGTGGGATTTCTTAAGATTAACAAACCCCCATAACATACAGAACATAACAGGGCACCCTGTGTGAGCCAAGTTATTTTTCTGCGTCAACGACTGGCAGGGCTATTACAGCAACGATATGAACTAGCTGGCAGGTATGGAACAAAATGGTTTCAACTATGCTGGGCGCAGGCCTCAACAGTTAGCATTTTGCAATGGGAATATATGCACAGACCCCTAGCGCTTCGAGTGCAGTGGCTGAGAGCAGGCCTGGAGTTTATGAGATGCAGTAGGATGCTACACTACACAACTAGCTACACTGCACTCTAGCGACCTTTCCGACTGATATGAGCATATACCCTGGGAAGGGAAGAGGGCTTTGTTTGGGTTCACAGTTCAAGGGTACAGTCATGTCAGGGTAGGAATGTCACAATGTCAGGAGCTTCGCAGCTGGTCACAGGACTTGGAACAGCACCCTCTTGGTACTTCAGCAGTAGGGTTTTTGTGCCCCCACCCCCCCACACACACAGTATCCCAGAAAACAGCAGCTTTTTCTTTATGACTTAGGAGAAAACACAGGTCGCTGCTTCTGCGTCAGGGCTAGGGAGAAAGTCTAACACAAGTACAGAGGAGCTGGGGACCTTGGATCCCCGAGATGCTCCAGCACGTTTCCTTCTGTGTGCTGGATGCTCATCCAGGACCTGGAGCAGAGATCCCCAGAAGGGAAGGGTTATCTCAGAGCAGCTTTGGCTTTGTCAAAGGCCACTACTCTGGACTGATCTCTAAACAGCACCTTTCATCCTGCTGCCTGACATGAGGGATGGGGCAGCAGAGCCAATGCCTCTAGGCTGCAGTGCCAGGCAGGTGACCCCATCCGCCATCGGCTTCCCAGTGCTTTCGTCCTGTGTAGTGGGATGAACAGGCGACAACAGAAAGATGAGGGAGGAGAGGGGAGAGAGAAACCTCTCTTACCCAATCAAAATACTTCTATGAAACCTAAAATCAGGTGGCCCAGGCTGGACCTTGAGATCCTAGGACATGGCAGATATGGGGGTGTTGTCCATGACACAGGATCAGCGCTGGCCCGGACACTAGCAGGGTTTTTCCTCAGAAGCCTTTAGAACAGTGGTTCTCAACTTGTGGGTCTTGACCTCTTTGGAGTGTGGGATGGCCATTTACAGGGAGGTCACCTAAAACCATCAAAAAACACAGATATTTACATTACGATTCATAACAGTAGCAAAATACACTGATAAAGTAGCAATGAATAATTTTTTGGGGGGGCTGGGGGAGCACCACAGCATGAGGAAATGTAGTAAAGGGTTTAAGCATTAGGAAGGTTGAGAACCACTGCTCCGGAAGAAGGGAATCTCCGTAGCCAGAGCCTTTTAAGAGACACTGGAGAGGACAGCGCATAATACAAAGGCAAGATCATCATTCCACAGTGAGACTTAAGCTTGGCAAAGGTGGTTAAAGACGGACTTTTTCACCCCAACCCCCTGCCTGCCCCTCCTTGACCTCATGTGGCCCATATAAAGTGTGACTGGGACTACAAGTCAGCAATGCATCGTGTTCAATTGGGGACCCCAGACCTGCCACGGACATCAGAATTGTCTGCAAGGCATGCTAAAAATACAGACTCCTATTTGTCAAGGTCTTTTGCCACTAAGGGTCATCTTGGGGATGAAAACTACAGGGCTTCGTAGAAGATGGATGAACCCAGGAGTGAAATAGGAGCAGGAAATCTCCACGGTTGGAGTCTTCACCTTGTGTGGTGAAGGGTGCGGCAGCCATCGTAGGCATGAGTTCGTGGGCATCCTTGATGGGACATTTACTGAGGATGTGTGGATGAGAGACAGGCATCAACCAGCAAACTTTGATCAATTATTATCCAGGCCCAGCGCGCCAGGTCTAGCAGATAACCGCACACCAGCCATAGATAACTGCACACCAGCCGCAGATAACCACACACCAGCTGTAGATAACCACACACCAGCCACAGATAACCACATACCAGTTGCAGATAACCACACCAGCTACAGATAACCACACACCAGTCGCAGATAACCACACCAGCCACAGATAACCACACCAGCTACAGATAACCACACCAGCCACAGATAACCGCACACCAGCTGCAGATAACCACACCAGCCACAGATAACCACATACCAGCCACAGATAACCACACACCAGCCACAGATAACCACACACCAGCTGCAGATAACTGCACACCAGCTGCAGATAACCACACCAGCCGCAGATAACCGCACACCAGTCGCAGATAACCACACCAGCAGCAGATAACCACACCAGCCACAGATAACCACACCAGTCACAGATAACCACACCAGCCGCAGATAACCACACCAGCCACAGATAACCACACCAGTCGCAGATAACCACACCAGCCACAGATAACCACACCAGCCAGCCTCCAGCAGCAGCTTCAGTTTGAAATTAAGCGTCTCTAGGACTCCTTCCCCAGGCTCCGCTGGAGCAGTCACCTTGCCTGTTTCAGCTGTTCCGTACATTTGTGTCAGGCTGGGTCACTCCAAGCTCATGAGTGTTTAGAGAACACAGCAGGGGCTACTTCTCCTGGTGACAGACTAGCACAAGCTAAGTGCTAAAGAGCACGATCACGTCAAAGGATACACAAGCCTGCCTCTGTGTACATGTCTGCAGTGAGCTTGACAGAGGATCTGATTCCCAGCTCAAGGGTGGAGGTCAAAAGAGATTCAAAGAGTCTTTGGAGAACCCATGCTGGGGTGCATAAGCCCAATGTTATCAGAACTATGTCCTGGCTATAGTCCCCTATGGAGAGTGTCCAAAGGTTGGAGATCTATAGAATGACTGTGGTCCATACCTGAGACCCTTTACTAGGGCTGATATAAGAGGTAGAGCTACTTTACTCTGGTGGTGGATGGGTGAGAATTACTCTCCACTAGTTTATGGTTAATTGTAGATTGTAGATATGATGATCCAATAACCAGGAGCTGTTCTCTCTACCTTCTTCCTTCCTTCCCCAGAGCTCACACACCACCATCCCTACAGTGCCTTGGTTTTTCCTTCTGATGCTGTGATGAAATACTCTAAAGTGACTCAAGAAAAACAGTTGGGATTACAGTTCCATGGTGGGGGGCGAGGGTCAGCATAACAGGAAGGGCAAGGTACTGGGAAAGGTCAGCCTGTCCTGTCACATTGGCAGTCCAAAAGGAAACAACAGGAAGTGAGGGCAGGCTATAAAACCTCAAAGCCTACCCACAGCGACACTTCCTTATGTAAGATTCCACCTTCTAAAGGTTCCGTAGCCTTTGCAAACATTGCCACCAGCTGAGGACCAAGTGACCAAACATGAACCTACAGGGACATTTCACATTCAAACCGTGACGGACAGAAATTTGAGCCTGGTGTTTGCTGAGTTCTCACTAGGTGCTGTGGTCCATTACACTCTGCATGAGTTTCTCTGAAGTACCACTCTGGGCCTTGTTGTAATTTGGGTGTGAAATGTCCCCCAAAGGCTCCTGGGTGCGAACACTTAGTCCCCAGCTGATGGCACTATTTTGGGAAGACAGGGAGCATTTGCGGTGGTGGTCTAGCTAGCAGACACCAGTCACTGCAGCAGGCCTTGAAGGTGCCGTCTTCCTCTGGTTGTAGCCTGAGCTCTCTGCTTCCTGATCTGTCAGGATGCGAACAAGCCCTGCCACAAGGTCCCGTCACCATGGACCCAGCCACCGTGGCCTCCATGCCTGCCCCCAGTCCCATGATGGACTGATAGTCTCTGAACTGTGACTCAGAATAAATCTTCCCTCTCTTGTATTTACCATATATTCTTCTACAACATGAGGAAAGTGACTTACAGAGCCCTCTGCCTAGAGACATTTTTCTGACAGCAAGATAGCCACCCTGGGCTGTCCTCCTGTGTTCCTGGTCACTCCTCTGACCCTTGACTGCTCTGTTTATTCTCACAGTCTCTAAATTGGAGTTCTCAGAACCCAGCCATGTTTCTTTCTTCTCCATCTTCCTCCTCCACATTAAAGTCATAGCAGCTTATGGCTTGAAACACTGCTGACAGCAGGACAACGACTCCAGTGTCCCTTCCCCCTCCACTCAGACCTTTCCTGCATATCTATTTGTATATCCAGCTGTCCATTCAACTTCCTGCCTGGTGCTTTTGGCCCCCAGCTCACCACATCCAAACAACTCGTGGTGATTCCTGTTTTACCCCACCCCCAAACAGCCTTCACCTGAAGGCATCCCAGGAGCTCCAACCTTGTAGTTTCTCCAAGGGCTCCCACTTTCTTCCAGAGCAAACTCTTCACAAGCCTGAATGCTCCTGTAGGACATTGGAAAACTGGCCCTCTGGCCCTACATCACTCGTAAAGTGGCCTGCTCCTGAGTTCACAGTGGCCTCCTTGCTGTCTCTCAAACACAGCAAGCGTGTCTCCAGGCCTAGATGGGACCCTTTCTGGAGCACAGGCCCCCGCTGAGACTTACCACATCTCACTTTGTCCCTGAGGTTCAGGCTGACAACTCTGTGTGTGTGTGTGTGTGTGTGTGTGTGTGTGTGTGTGTGTGTGTGTGTGTTAGATATATGCATATTCTGAATCTCTGAGCCATCTCTCCAGTCCCCTACAATTTATTATTTTTGTATTTTACGTTCATTGGTATTTGCCTACACAAGTGTCCGTATGAGGGTGTCTGAAGCTGAGGAACTGGAGTGACACACAGGTGTGAGCTGCCCTGTATGTGCTGGGAATTGAACCTGGGTCCTCTGGAAGAGCAGCCAGTTCTCTTGATATATGTGTATTCTTGTAACTTACCCAACCATTCCTCCTGGTTCCCTTCCTTATCCTATTTTTTATTACCATTATTTTATTTTTTTAAGATTTATTTATTTTTATGTATATGAGTACACTGTAGCTATCTTCAGACACACCAGAAGAGGGATTCAGCTCCCATTACAGATGGTTGTGAGCCACCATGTGGTTGCTAAGAACTGAACTCAGGACCTCTGGAAGAGCAGTCAGTGCTCTTAACCGCTGAGCCATCTCCCTACTCCCCATTATTTTTTAAGTAAGTATCTAATGTGTCCTGAGTGCTGTGTTCACAGCCTGCAGAGGTCAGAAGACAGTGTCAGATCCTGTGGAAGAGCCAGTTGTGAGTCAGTGTGGGCTCTGGAAACTGAACCCGATGCTCTGCAAAGCTGCACTCAAGCATCCAAGCCATCCTCCCGCCCTTTATATGATTCTTCAGTCTTCGAGCACACTGTTTTGCTTATTTATTCCATTTTTCTCCTCACTGTCCATCTCCCTTGCCAAGCAGACACAGATCCTTAACTGTTTGTGTACACTGATGTCATCCAAGTTGAAATGATGTCTAGTTCACAGTAGATCTTCAGTTCACAGTGCTGAATTGCCTGACATAAGCTGACTTTCCTACAAACCAGTCTTAAGTACTTCAAAGGCTGCATATGAAACAAAAAGAAGCATCAGCAGATTACATTTCCTGCTTAAAATTCCCTGTCTAGGGGGCTGGAGAGATGGCTCAGTGGTTAAGAGCACTGACTGTTCTTCCAGAGGTCCTGAGTTCAATTCCCAGCAACCACATGGTGGCTTACAACCATCTGGTGTGTATGAAGACAGCTACAATGTACTCATATACATAAAATAAATAAATAATTCTTTTTTAAAAAATTCCCTGTCTACATAATCTTGACATATTTCATTTATGTGACTTTAATGGCTCTGTTACTGGGCGTATTTCAGAAATCTTGAGAAACTTGGGTCTTTACCTTGTACTATGATTTCAAATAATTTATGAATATTAAACCAATGAGCTCTAGATATATTAATACAATATAATTAATAAAATAAAATCTTCACAGTTACTCCATCTCCTCTGCCCTCACCATGCGTTCTCATCCTTTGTCTGGGATGCATGTGTCTGCTGAAACCCTGGAATGTTGGCCACCAGCCAGTCCCCCACCTATATGATGGTCTCTAGGCTTTGTCCCTGACCTTGCACCTTCAATTTCAGGACAGCCTGAATTCTTCACCTATCCTGTCCTCTTGAGCGCTGAGCTGATGCTCCTGCTTTGAAGAGAGCATTCTCCTACACTTCCAGATTCGTCTAGCTGTGGACCAGCCATACGTTAGCACCTCTGAAAGAATAATACTGCTCCACCCATGACGTCTCTTGCCTCTGGTCCTCAGAGAATCCCACCCTATCTCTGCCTGCTCTTTTCCACCTGGCCCTTGACTTTGAGGCTATATGCAGCACCTGAATTAACAAAGGACACAAACCTTGACAATAAATAAGTTTAGGTTCTGGCTCTGGATGTGCTACTCAGTGGCCTTGGGTGTGCCATCTGGCATGCAATTTAGTCGGCAAGACTCCCAGTTTCCTCATAAGTTTAGTGGGTTTAATATTTATTTCTCAGGCTCTAAAAGAAATGACTTGCTTGGAGTACCTTGGACAGCGCTGGGTTCAGCTTGGGCTTAGCTGTGGTCTTTGTGTGACCTTGACTTCCTGGTCTAATGTATGTCCCCTGTTCTAACCTCAAAGGCTCTCTAAAGAGAAGGCATTCATCTCTAAAGACTGGGGCAATGGTTCTCCTCCAGCTGGCCAGGGATGTGGATGGCCCTGCCTGCAAATGAGGGGCAGTTGAAATCAGTGTGCCTTCCAATGCCCTGTCTCCTTATCTTACCTCATTCTCTCACTACAAGACACCACTATACTACCACTCCAGTTCTCATGATGGAAATGCCCTCCTCAGAAGGCAAGGTGCCACCAGCCTGGCTGCCAGCATCAGAACCAGCATCAGAAATGTCCTCAGTTATTCTTCCATTTGGTGCTAGAAATAAACTCAAGACTTGAGAGCCACCCACAGTGCCTCTCTGATCAGCAATGTGAATCCTGGAGCCTGAAGGCTCTGGGCCCCTCTTCACATCCTTATCCTGGACATGAATCAAATTAAATCAAACAGCTTCAAAGGGAGAAGTCAGAGTGTGCAGCGGAAATTAGAAAAGGCGTTCCCCATTCTGAGTTAGGGACAAGAGCAAAGGAAAGAGGATTTCTTGAGTCCTGCAACTCTCCAGCCTTTGGGAGCCATCTCATGGAGTTTCTACTCAGGGGTTCCTAAATCTCTGAGATAACCTGTTTCAGGGCTCACATTCTTCTTCTCAGATCCTTAGAGACTGTGCCAATAGTCCTCGGGATTCTTACCTGTCAATCAACCTTGTTTTGTTCCAGGAGAAACAAAAGCATAACACATACATTTGTTTTGTTGTTGTTTTGATTTTTTTTGTTTGTTGGTTTTTGTTTTTTCTTGATGGTCTTTAACTCCTGGATATGGTCCGTTTTTTTTTTTTTTTTGTAATGTTCGGGATTTGAATTCGGGGCCTCACCCAATGTTAGGCAAGCTTATGGTAATCTACAGCTCTGACCCTTTTGTAGTTTTATGACAGAGTCTTGCTTGAACTCTACAGCTCAGGCAGGTCTATTCATCACCCTCCCTCAACCTTGGGAAGAGCTGGAATTAGAAGCCTGAGCCATCATGCCTGGCTTCACCCCAGATACTCCCGCAGAGGAGAATCTCCTGTCAGTCTGTAGGCGCCACTGTGTCAGGCAGGTGCAGACAGAGTGCCCCAACCCTAAAGTGGCTGGATTCTACTCCTTCAGTCCATGGTGAAGGCATATGTTAACATGTTAGCTCTGTACACATCCAGAATCGTCAAGGTACCTTCTGTTGTTCTACAGACAAGCCATCACCCGTGACATTCAACTCCTTGGACTTGCCCACAGAGTATGAAGGCTAGGACCAAGTGAGGAGAAGATAGAGGAGAAACGAAGGCCGGTGCTGAGGCCAGGCCAGTGGGTATCGCTGCCTCAGAGGCAGCTGGGGAGGAGGTATTCCATTTCCTGAGCTGCGCCTGTCCCATTTCAGTTTGAACAGATGGAAATATAGTTCAATGTTTCAACATCATTTGCCTTTCTCGTGCTAAAATATTGATAAGTGCTGCCCGCACTGATGCCCCCGCGGTTGCGAGCAGTAACTGGAGCATGATGTGTACTGAAGTGAGACACGGCAAAGCCTTTAACGAGTGTTTAAAATTCCTGGAATAATGCGCAACACTGGCTCCTGAAAACCTCCCTCCTGGGCGGCCTCCTAATCGGCAGGAGGAGGGTGAGCGCCGCGCGGACCCCCGCTGGTGGCAATTAGCGCGGCAGCTGCTCGTCTTCAGGACGGAACAATGCGGGAGGTGCTGCATCTGCCCAGGCGGAGGCCACCGCACTTATGGGGGTAGGACACCCAGTGTTGCCTCCTGCTCCCGCCAGGAGCCTGTCACTCCGTACCCAGCCCCTCGAAAGAGGGAACGCTGCGCCCTGACTCTTTAGAAAGGCAATCAGCAAACAGAAAGAAAGGGGAGAGAGGGAAAATTAAGAGGGTGGGGCGCAGAAGGAAAAAGGGGGAAAGAGGGAAGGGACAGAGACAGGAAATACTCAGGCCTCCCTGGGAAGAGTTTACGGCTGCCCTCCACCCCACCCCCACCCCCACCCCCACCTTCTCACTGATAAGAATTTAACCCAAGTTAAATTCTTCACTCCTTCGCAGGTGGCATCCTAGTCCTAAACCACTCTTCCTCAAGCTGGGACAAAGGTTCCCAGACTTAGCTGGAAGAAAACCTACAGTGTGGACCTGAATATCACTGCCAAGATTTACAGCGGGCCCAGCTTGTCCAAGCAAGGCAGAGTCCCCACGTGGCTTTCAGGCGGAGAGCCCCGCCCTGGTTCATTTCTCCCATACTTTAAGTTTCTGGTTTTCGAGTCTTGACTTTTGAAGACTCTTTTTAGATCTTTGTGGAATCATCCCTTGTTAGATCTTTGTGTGATCATCCCGAGGTCTATTCCCCAAGAGGCCTGTTCACAGCGGATTACAGAAGACAAAGCCTTCCTTTTCCAGAGGTGACCTGGAAAAGTACTCATGTAGGAGAAAGCAGGGCTGCATCCCAGAGGGCTGTGGGGTACCAATCTAGAAGGAATCCTGGACTGTGGTTGTATCAATTGCTGAACTTGCAGAGGAACAAGACTAAGTTCCCAGCCAGTACCCACAAGGCACTCACAACCTCTGTAACTTCAGTTCTAGGAAATACCATGCCTTCTGGCCTTGGAGGACACTGCCCATGCATGGTACGCATACATGCATGCATATATACATACACACACACATACATAGAGGCTACACACACACACGCTAAAAACAAATAAAATATTAGGACAGTCCTGATGACACACAGCTTTAATCCTAGCACTCAGGAGGTAGTCAGACAGATCTAAGTTCTAGGTCAGCCTGATCTACCTAGAGTTCTAGGCAAGCAAGAAATATACGGGGAGATCCTGCCATTCTCCCCACTCCCTAATTTTTTTTTTTAAATCAGGAGGCTAGAGGTATAGTTCAGTTGATAAAGTGTTCACATAGCCTGTAATCCCAGCACTTGAGAGGTAGGAGTAGGGATATCAGATGTTCAAGGTTATCCTTGGCTATTTATCAAGCTCAAGGTAGGTTGAACTACACGATACTGTGTCTCAAAATGAGAGAAGAACCAATGTGACTCAGAACCCTCGCTTGCTATTGTTGCAGAGTGGACGATGTTTGTAACTGGTAAGACAGAAGTGGGAATCTACACCAAGCTGAGAAGAAAGATCTGACCACGTGTGCTCTTCTTATGCCTCCCACAAAATAAAACAACCATCACACAAATAAAACTGTTAGTGACGTAGAGGGTGGAGGCAGCCGGTGAGTATACGCGCACAGTGCAGGAGGGCAATTCGAGGATTAATGATGGCCAGGATAGTTCAGAATGTGCAACTGTCAAGTCAGTGACGGGGCAGACTAAAGGGCTTCCAAGACCCGCCTGCTGCAGTCTGCTGCAGAGTTCTTAATAAATGAGGAAGAACATGGGCCAAGAGATGCTATTGCTTCTGGGAGGTTGTCAGGAACCCCATATTATTCTCCACCAACAGTGAGGACAGTCAACCGCTCAGGGAAAACCCAGTGTGGTGGTACAATAATGTTTCCTTTCATTCACAAGTGTCTACTCCCAGAACCACTCCTCACCCCTGAGGTGCTCCCGATGTGGCTCCAGTCACACACCAAGCAGAGAGGTATTGACAGAGGGTCTGCCCCTCTGTCTGTGATTGCCTGTCCACTAAGGGATGCTTCACCTGGCTTCCCTGGCCAGAGGTGGAGGTGGGAGGGAAGAGCTGTGAGCACGATGAGGTGAAGACCTTCCTGATGCCAACCATCTCCACCTCCTTTGGAGCGGAACCTGGGGAGCACATCTCGGGGACTGAGGTAGAGTGTCAAGAGCAGGACCAGAGAGTAGATAGACAGGCTGAGGCATCCTCAAGAAGCCAGCAAGAAAAACCAACAACCAAAGACAAAGACCAAGCTTTCGAGCAGGGTTTCCCTCCAGCGTATTTCTAGGGAATCACTTCAAACTCCTGGCGATTTTGATGGCTAACTACTCTACAGTGTGACTCAAAAGAGCCTCATGGACCTTTCATGGTCAAGTGAGTTTGGGGATGATATCATGGAAATGTGTCAAGAACTGAGATCCGTTCATCAGGGTCCTAAGGTGACCCCCCTTTACCCCAGTTCTAGCAGGAAAAAACCTGCCTCAGCTCTGACCTTGCTTAGACATTTACTCTGCAGCAGGCTTCTCACCCCCATCCTGCTTGGTCTCCAGGGACCTGATACCTAAGGATCAGGGAACGCAACAGAGCTGATGGAGGAGGAACCTAAAAGAAGCGATTGTTGGAGCTGCCAGAGTCACCAAGGTAGCACCAGTCCCATGAGCACCAGGCAGATTAAATGGAAGGGAAACGGGCCTGGGAGGAGCCAGGGAGCGACTTAGCTATGCTGGAGCACAGTAGTAGTGTGAGTAGTGTGCCACAGAGTGCCACTACACCTTGTCCTCGCCCCTTGGCATTTAAAAATGCAAACAAACCAAAAAATGCAACCGGCCAAGGGATTGGTTGACTCGAAGGAACAGTGATAAGAGGCCATTTCAAAGCGAGACTCAGACTGTGTCCACAAGTCAGTCAAGGTTTCCAGAGCTAATCAGGGTGGAGAAAGGAGGCTGGGGGCGTGGCCTATAGTTGGAGGGCGTGGCCTGGTGCTGGCTGCCAGGAGTCGGATGGCGGGAAGGCCAGAGGAGCAGAAGAATTGGTCATAAGTCTACTACACTGCTGGGCAGGAGGAGCTGTAGGACAGAGCCATGTTGTCCCAGCTTCCCATTCACTGGCTCCACTCCAGTCCCAGCCAACATCACCCCATCTTAGAGCAGTGACCACATCTGGAGCCTGGTTGCAGGCAGTTACTGTGCATTTACTGGAAGCTGACCTTTCCTCCTTATCAACTGTAGAAAGGTAAGTGCTATCACGCCTGTTTTACAGATGAAGGAAGCAGACTTCTATTGCTGAGAACTGCAGCGCTCTTACGTGGAATTGGAACCAAAGCCAGGAGTCCTGCTCTAACCCCCTGTGCTCTGTGGGTCTGCCTCTCTTTGGAAAGGGTATTTATTCACACATGCAGTACAAACCCAAATGAATCAAACACATACATACTCTCCTTCTAAAATCAAAAGTATAGCATGTCAATTCACACCCATAATCCAAGCCTTGGGTACCTGAGGCAGAAGGATGACTGAGAGTTAAGCTCCAGCCTAGGCCAACTGGAGCAATGTACTGAGACTGTCTCAGAAAAAAAAAATCAAAAAGGAAAAACAAAACAACTCTATGAGAATGATCATTGTGGCAGAGTGCTGGGACATTATAAAGGACATTCTTGTTGACTTACAAGAAAATGATTTGTTTGTGTGCTGGCACAATGGCACTTTAGGCAAAGGCACTTGCCACCAAGACTGATGACATGAATTCAATCTCTGGGATCCACATGGTAGAAGGAGAGAACAGACTCCCCTGAGAGTTGTCCTCTGACTTCCACAAAGACACTGTGTACATGCCACATACATGTACATGCATACACAAGCATGATATTTAAATTTTTAATTATCTGGTAGAGGCAGGTAGATTTCCATGAGGTTAAGTCCAGCAAGGACATAGTGATACCACATCTCAAAACAAACAAACAAACAAACAAACAAATTAAATTAATAGTGAGACTGTCTCAAAGCAAACAAATGAAATTCTTAGTGCCAATTCTCAGTTGATTTTCTGGAAATAGAGTTGCCCAATGCATACCAAGGCATTGTGAATTCTGTTCTTCTTTTCTCTTCATGAAACATGTCACCTGCTATTCTAGGGCACAATCGTTCATCAGAAATTACCCTGCAAATCTGGCTCAGCCCACATGTCTGCTTGAGAGAATAGGAATGTCGGTTTGATCATATATGCCTTACCATGTTCACAGGCCAGCAGACCTGAAGGCTTGCACTGAACGTCAGTGTGGTTATATATGTCTTACCATGTTCACAGACCATCAACGGACCTGAAGTCTTGCACACAGGTGACTAACATTTATGCTCAACCACTTTTCGTGGCTCTGGGTTTGAACCCAAAGCCTCCCAATCTTCTGAGCAAGTGCTCTACCACTGAGCGACACATCGTTCCATGCTGTGTGTTCAAGCGCTTGTGTGTGTTTCCAATGGCTGGATTTTTAAAAGCATTTATTTATTTGTTTTTATTTATTGTTTGTTTTGTGCCAGGGACTCTCTGTGTAGCCTTGGCTGTCCTGGAACTCACTCTGTAGACCAGGCTGGCTTCAAACTCAAGATTTGCCTGCATCTGCCTGGAGATTGCTGGAATTAAAGGTGTATCAGTCCAGTTTTTATATATATATACATATATATATATATGTATATATGTGTGTGTGTGTGTGTACCATATATTATATTATATATATAATATATATACATATTTAATTTGTGTATGGGTGTTTTACCTGCATGTATATCTAGGCACCACATGTATGCAGTGCTTTAGATGCCCCAGAAAAGATTGGGAGCTGCCATGTGGGTGCTAGGAATCTAACCAGAGTCCTCTGCAAGAGCAGCCGGAGCTCTTAACCTCTGAGCCACCTCTCCAGCCTCAGTGGCTGGATTTTACATTCAGTAACCAGAGAGACCCATGAGAGTTAAATTAAAGAATGTCAAAATATGGAGGATGGACTCAGAGACAAAACTTTTGCAAAATGGACCCCAAGAAAGCAATCCTGCCATTCCAAGCTCTTCGGTCTGCCGTCTCCCCAAGACAGCTCTGCTCCCAGGCTCCCCTACCACATTCACCTAGAACTTCTGTGCTGTGCTTTCAAGGATGCACACCCACACATAGTGTCTCCCAAAGGTCCAGGCAGCAGAGGCTTGGTCTCCAGGGAGACACGTCTAGAAGGTTAGTAACGCCCTAACAGAGCTGGGTGGGAGCCTGGTCTCCAGGTCATGGAGTGTGTGCCCTGGAAGGGGATTGTGAGACTCTCCACTCCCTTCCTTCCTTGGTTTCAGTTCCTTGGCTCTGAGGTAGGTGGCTTTACCCTGACATAAGACCCAGCCACAGTGGGTGAACTCACAACAGGCCTAAAATACTGCAAACCATCTGTGCCTCCTAACACTAAAATCCAAATACACTGTTTTTCTCTTTACAAGCTGACTGTATTTGTTTCGGGTGAAGGAGAGTTAGTGAGTCACCTTTACTCCCTGGCCTTATCTGGGAAGTCCTGACTCCTTGCAAGTCCATTGTTTCCCTCACATCTGATGCCAGGGTCCTGTGGGTTCTGGGGGGTCCCAGTCATTCCTAACACACCTCACTTCCTCTCCTCCTGTGGCCCTCCATGGCCCAAGCTCCGTTCTCTCTGGGTCCCAGGCTCACTTTACTAGGTGTCTGCTGTAGCGGGCTAGTGATGCCTGGCTTCCTCACCTATGGCTCTGGCACATACTTCTTTGTTTACTCATTCATTAATCCAATAATGTGCACCTCGATTTGTAATGGGTGCCAGGGGTGTGCGGAAGTGCATCCAATCCCGCTCCACCTCCAACCCAGCAGGAGAAATAAGCCATGCACCCATATCACTATCAGGCCAAAAAGAAAGTAGCTCTGTATGAGGAGATTTTGCCCCTCCTCCGACCCCCACACTGTAATCTCTGTATGGTTACAGAGGTTATTTCTGTTTGTTTGTTTGTTTGAAAATACCGGGTCCTCTGTGCCCACCTAGCAGTCTGTGCTTCCTCTGCTCTGGATAGTCAAATGACTCAGCCCCTCATTACCCTCCCCAGCTTGGGTTACCATCCCCACCCTGTCTCTAAGTACTTTTGAAGTGACTCAGGGGCCCAGATGTCCCAGGGCCCTGCACTTCCAGACACTGGGCACACCAGTCTCTAATTCCAATACTTTAAATAAGCAGCAAAGACAATACAGCTAACGTTCTCACAGAGGGATGGGGAGGGCTTTAACCAGAAGGAAAAGGTGAGCAGCTATATAGCTGCCCCTGATTGGCAGCCTTACTGGAGGGGCCAGGGGATGTTACTCTACCATCCTAGTCTGTGATAGACCCTCATAAAAAGGAGTTCCACAGGGTAATCCTCAAAGCAGGCCTTCCTAAGCCCCTCTCTCAAGCTTCAGAGACCCCAGATACTCATTTATAAAAGACTTCTGGGGGTGGGAGGCTGGAGAGATGGCTCAGTGGTTAAGAGCTCTTCCAGAGGTCCTGAGTTCAATTCCCAACAACCACATGGTGGCTCACAACCATCGGTAATGGGATCTGATGCCCTCTTCTGGTGTGTCTGAAGACAGCTACAGTGTACTCGTCATAATGTATAAAATAAATAAATAAAAAGACTTCTCTTTCTCCCTCTTCCCCCCTGCTCCCCTTCATGTACACACACAGAGTTCCAGCTTACCCCCATTCTAAAGGAAGGCAGAGAGGCCATTCTGTGCTGGAACCCTTACTCTAGTACTGGATGACTCTGTGTCAAGGTTTAAAATCTTACACACTTACCTGAGGCTTCCTTATAGAGGATTCTCCTCCAAGACATCCGGTGAGGTGAAGGGCCCCTTGGCTATGCCCACATGGCAAACCTGGAGAATGCATGGAGTCAAGTGAGCTCTGCAAAAAAAGGGGGAAGGGGACATCCAACTGGGCAGAGGGCAAGGGTTGGGACAGAGAGAAGAGGACACTCTCCCCTGAGTCATCCCAAGTCACACTCCCAGGCTGCTCCAGGAATCCTCCTGTGCCCCCAGGTCGGTCTCTATCCTCTGTCACCACCTCTGCCTCAGGCTTCAAGAGTCCCTGGGTTGCTTTTCCATTCCAGATCAAATATGCTATACGGGCATCACTGGGGTATGTCAGGAAAGCTACCAGAAAACTCCAGCTGCCAATGGCCCTACCATGTGTGTGGTCTAGCACACTCTTCTCTACCACCAGTCAACTCTGAGGAGATGATGATGATGATGATATTTCATTGAGAAGTAAGCTAATGGGTGGGGGTGGAGGGGCTGGAGAGATGACTCAGCCATTAAGAGCACTTTCTGCCCTTGCAGAGATTCAGGGTTTGGTTTCCAGCACTCACAGGACAACAGTCTGTAACTTCAGTTCCAGAGGACGCAGTGCCCTCCTCTGGCCTCAGGGGGCACTGCATGCACGTGGTGCACAGACGTCCTTGAAAGAAAACACCCTTACACATAGTATGAAGATAAATAAATCTCTTTTTAAAATGATAAATGAGATGTGGTTTAACCACTAGTACGATCTTAAAGTGCACATCCATGAGTTTGGGTATCAAAGGGTTAAGGCTCCGGGAAGAGACTGTTGGGAAATGCTGTGACTCTTCAGGAGCCAGGCCTAGGGAGAGGTTTTTTAGGGTCAGAGGTACATCCTTGAAGAGAATTATGGGACCCTCCGTATTTGCCCCTCCATCTCTTTCTCTTCGTCTTAGCTTGTTATACGAGTACTTTTTCTAACACAAATTCTTACCATGATTCTAATCTCACCAAAGCAATGGGACTCTGGAGGGATTTGAACCTACAGAACCATGAGCTGAAGTAAATTTATTTGACTCCATAAGTAAACTGTGTCAGATATTTCACTGTAGTGATGTGAGCTGGACTAGACACATTTATGCAATGGGATAGTATTTAGCTGTAAAATGGGATGATATGCGGGAGGAGTGAATGGGCCTTGAAAAATAGCCAGATCCAAAAGCCCGATATACCATGATCCGATTAAAGATGTTCACCATGATGGTAGACATGGATGGATGGTTGTCAGGATTTGGGCAGGAGAAGGAGGAGCACAGGAAGTGACAGCTGAAGTTGTGTGGGATGTTGAGACTAACTAGATAGTGTTGACAGATACGCAACCTCCCTGACTGGACACCTAACAACAATATTAATACTGTTAATGTTGCTACGGGTACTTAGCTACAACTCCAACGCATAAAAACAAGAGGGAGAACAATCCTTGAGTATTTTTTCCTCCACTCCCATCCTTCCAATCCTCATGCTATGAGGAAGAAGCATTGTAGAGCTCACTTGAGTGTAAAGGGAAATTTCTATTTCTTTTGTTGGGAAGCTAGTGTCCAATGGGCAAAGCTCACCAGGATGGCTCCCAAAGGCCTTAGCTGTTAACAGTGTTACCTTCAGACCTAAAGACTGTGGCCAAATAATGAAACAGAGCAGACTCCTTCCTGGCCTTTGATTCTGTCCTTTCAGCCACCCTGGCATGGGTCTCCCAAATATCTTCTTTGTCTCAAGGGACTGGACATCCCAGTAAGAGAAAGGCAGACGGGGTGGAACCTGTGTTCACAGGATTGAAGGACCATTTGGAGACTTAGTTACCAAGGCACATTCAAAGTGGCTGGCAGTTTGTCTGGGTTGGTCAGAGGAGGAGTTGTGAAGGCAGGGATAGGCACGGAGTTGAGAGAAGGAGCCATTATTTTGGGGGAAGGTTTATTACCTTCTTTCTTGGAGGCAATCTGGGGTCTGGAACTTCACCTGAGCTGACACCCCACTAGTGGTGACAACACTCAGGCACCCAAACTCACCATGAAATATCCAGTAGAAAGCGACTCTGGACCCCAGCTATGGGGACACACACCTTTAATATCAGCACTTGAGAGGCAGAGATGGGCAGGTCTCTGTGAGTTTGGGTCTAGCCTGAGCTTTATAGAGTTCCAGGACAGCCAGACACAATGAGACCTTGTCTCAAAATAAAACAAAAACAAACAAATGAAAGTGATTCTGGACTGGGGTGAGTTAGTGAGGAGAAAGGGCCTTTTAGAGACAGGAGTTGGCCTGAGAAAATCCTCCAATGCCTGTGATAGTAGACTAGACCCAGAAATGTTGATTTAATGCTGGGAGCCAGGATTTATCTGCCTTCCCTAGCTTGCATAGAAATCAAAACCCTAACTCGGCGGATCTTCTACAGTGCTACCAGCTTTCCACAGACCCTGTCCCACAGCCAACCTGACTTCTCTTCCCTGTGGACCTCACCTTTTGTGGTTTAGCATCATGACTTAAATCCCAGTTCCCCATTTCCGGTCCTACTACCGACCTCTCCAGCCATAGATAACATAAACTCAGTTCAATAGAACACAATCCTTTTCCTCAAAGCTCTGCAAATCCAAAAGTGTGGAGGTTTTTAGAAAGGTTCCACTGGGGTGGAGATAAAGCTCTATTTTAAAGTGCTTAGCATGTGTGAGACTCTAGGTTTGATCTCAAGAGGGACGTGAAGGAAGAAAAGAGGAAATGGTCCATGCATTGTATATCACGTTGGTAGGTCTGGAGCAGTACCTGTCATCAGTACATTGATCCTTCTACGGGGAAACATCTAATTCCCATGCCACGTGTTTAAACAGACTCTAAATAGCTTCATACAGTTTAGGTAAGCCTGCTGCCAAGTCATTTTGGCAGCAGCCATACCCAACACACAATACAAACCAAAGCCTTTTGAATTTTAGATATGTAGAGTAGAGACTGAGGATCTGAATATGTGTGGCATAAGAGAAAAACCAACAAACCAGCATGGAGGAGAACAAGAACAAGTAGAAGAGGAGGAGGGAGAAGAGGAAGAGGAGGAGGAAGAGTAGAGTAGTAGGAAACTAGCTGTGTACTTAAGGACAGAGACCTCACCATCGGCATGGGTAGTTTCTTTCCTTACCCATTTAGATGGAGACCGGAGGGCTTCCTAAGGTCCCTTTATCTCTAACACTTAATGAGCCCACTCAGTTCATTAGCCAAATGCTGGCTGTGTTATCAGAATGGGGCACTGGCTTCACCATCAGACCATGCGGCACCTTTAAGAAACAAGGTTCTCACACAGTACACAATGCTCTTTACTTGTGAACAAGCTGTTCTCAGATCCTGTATTGTCTGTGTCTTCTCTCTAGCCTTGAAAACTCCCGGTCAGGATCTACTTCGAATGCCCTCTTTTGGTCTCCCTCTTTCTTCATAATTGGGTTCAGTACTCTTTTTTTCCCCTCTTTTTCTTTTCTTTTTTCTTGGATATGTTCTTTATTTACATTTCAAATGTTTTCCCCTTTCCAGGTCTCCCCATCCCATCCCTCTTCCCTCTGCCTCTATGAGGGTGCTCCCCCCACCCCCACCCATCTACTCCCATCTTTCCACCCTGGCATTCCCCTACACTAGGACATCAAACATCCTCAGGCTCAAGGGCCGCTCCTCCCACTGAAGTCTGACAAGGCCATCCTCTGCCACATATGCGACCGGAGCCATGGGTCCCTCCATGTGTACTCTTTGGTTGGTGGTCCAGTCCCTAGGAATTCCAAGGGGTCTGGCTGGTTAACTCTGTTGTTCCCCCTCAGCTCCTTAGGTTCCTTCTCCAACTTCTCCAGGACCCTGCGCTCAGTCCAATGGTTGGCTGAGAACATCTGCCTCTGTATTTGTCAGGCTCTGGCAGAGCCTCTCAGGAGACAGCCATACCAGGCTCCTGTCAGCAAGCACTTCCTGGCATCCACAATAGCATCTGGGTTTGGTGACTGTATATGAGATGGATTCCCAGGTGGGGCAGGCTCTGAATGGCTTTTCCTTTAGTCTCGGCTCCATATTTTGTCTCCATATTTCCTCTTGTGAGTATTTTGTTCCCCCTTCTAAGAAGCACTGAAGCATTCACACTTTGGTCTTCCTTTTTCTTGGGCTTCATGTGGTCCATGATTTGTATCTTGGGTATTCTGAACTTTTGGGCTAATATCCACTTATCAGTGAGTTCATACTGTGTGTGTTCTTTTGTGACTGAGTTACCTCACTCAGGATGATATTTTCAAGTTCCAACCATTTGCCTGCAAATTTCATGAAGTCATTGTTTTTAATAGCTGAATCGTACTCCACTGTATAAATGTACCACATTTTCTGTATCCGTTCCTCTGTTGAGGGACAGCTGGGTTCTTTCCAGCTTCTGGCTATTATAAATAAGGTTGCTATGAACATAGTAGAACATGTGTCCTTATTACATGTTGGAGGATCTTCTGGGTATATGCCCAGGAGTGGTATAGCTGTGTCCTCAGGTAGTGCTATGCCTAATTTTCTGATGACGACAAGTAGCCTTGGTGTCTGTTGCTTGTGTTCTTGCCCTTGCCTCTCGCCATCTGGTATCTCTGGTGTTAGCTGGTCTTGCTGTCTCTGACTGTGGTTTGTTCCTCTTGCAAGCCCATGTGTCAGTACTCCTGGGAGAGCAGCTCTCTCCTGGCTGGATTTGGGTATGGAGAGCTGTGGCACAGGGTCAGTTCCGGGCCTCAGTACTTTAAGTGATAACTCTGGTGTTGCTTTTGGGCAAGGGTCTGGGATGCCATCAGGTGTCCCCTTGTGTGTACCATGGAGTCCAGCACTCAGCAAATAGTGATGGCTTCGCACCAGACAATCACTGAGGAAAAGAGCCACAGTGTGGGAGAAAGAAGCCTCAGCAGGAGGCTTACCGGCAGGCAGAGGTAAGCGCTAGAAACGGGGACCCAAGTTGCTCACGCCAGGGCAGAAAGTCTTCTTAAAGCAATGCTTGGTGTTTCACAGAGTTGTTTTAACCCGAGTTTTTTAAAAAAAAATAGGAAAACAAAACAGCTTACAAGAATCAGGGTGAGGAGCAGCCTGCATCCCCCTCACCTCAGCAACCAGCTCAGACACCGTGCGCGATGGCCGCAAGGTGGCAGTAAAAACCCGCTAATGTTGCCTGCACTCTCTGCTGTCTGCCCGGATTCTGTGTTTAGCTCCCGGAAAGCCAAATACCAGCGCAAAAAGGCATCCGTCCAGACCTAGAGGACTGAGTGCCCCGAGAACATTTTGGATTCTCCTTGAGATATAGGGAAGACTAGTTTCTTCGGGTCTCCAGATAATCGCTCCTGACCTGCACCCTTCTGGGCTCTCCCTGCCTTCCCACCTCCAAGAAAACCATCCAGTTTCCTGTCTCCTCTGTTCCATTTTTGATGTCAGGTATTCGACTCTGGGGGCATCCAGGCCAGCCTTTTCCCGGTTCCCTCTTTTCATTCCTGAGAAGGATGCTAGAAGCTGAGCCTTCTATGTAACTGTTCCTATGATCTCTCTCTCTCTCTCTCTCTCTCTCTCTCTCTCTCTCTCTCTCTCTCTCTCACACACACACACACACACACACACACACACACACACACACACCACGGGCTCTGGACAATTACAAGGAGTTAACTTCAGAAGATGCCAACTGAGTGTGCGGCCAAGAGACCCTGGAGTGCTGCAGTGGAAACCTCAGGGTAAAAAGCCTAGAAACTTGGCTTCAACTTCTATCCACTTTGGTGTTCAAAACCCATCCTTACTTTATAGCATGTTCTTTAAGCCCACACTTCCAGTGAAGAGTTGCTGCCTTCTAGAAAGTCTTTGTGAAATTCTTGCGGCGACAAACCGGAAAGACTGGGCACTGGGCTGTCTCTATCCCTGGAGGCGGTCAGCCAGGGAGAAACAGTTTGCAGAAAGCTGGATGCGCAGAAACTGGGCAGAGCTCAGACCCAGATTTTTCTGGGGTGCTGGGAGTCTGGTAAGTCCTGAGTTTCCTGCCCTACCTCCGCCCTACCTCTGACCCTCCAGTCCTTGGCGGGATCCATATTCCCAATTACTTACTGCACTGGCCTACTAAGCCACCCCAGTGACTGAGGACACCCCTCCAGGGTCCCCATCTTAGCACCTCCTCCTGCACAGTGGAATTAAGAATGAGTGGGCGTGGAAATAGAGCCAATGAGGAATTTTACTCTGGGTAGAGGGTGGCTTGTCAACACTGACAGGCTGACGAAACTCCTCTGAGGCCGACTTGTGGGGGGGAAAGCTGTCATTCTCCATATTTCTTGAAGTCACAGGGAGTGGAGATCCAGGACCATTAAATCATAAGCCCACCAACCAGTGACACCCTCTGAGGATGGTCTCATGAGCTTTGACTAGGGCTGTGTTGACTGCCCAGTGGGTACGGGGTCAAGGCTCCATAGCTTGCTGGTACCTAACCCATGTGACTTTCCAGATGAGTCAACTGTCAGCTTCTCCACACCCCATGGACAACTCCCTACAGTCACCAGGAACCAGTCCTGCCAGCTGCTCCCCCTGGAGTCATGACTCCCTCCACACCCTGGTCCCGCTCGCTCTGCCTGCCTGGAATCCCTCCACTGAACCCAGTCAGTTTGTCTGGATCTGTTTTCCTTTCCTCTCTCCATTCCCATGCATCCCGTGTGCACCGTTTTCTCAGCTGTCCCTTTCAATCAACTGTAAGCAACTTGAAGGTAAGCCTGAATCTCACTGGGCCCTCCTCTCTCTGTTCTTACAGAACGTAGGTGATATGTGCAGACTGAGTTGGATGCCCAGCCTGCAAGCTGTTGAATAAAATCCTGAGCACATCTGTATGTGGGTGTGTCCCCTGAGTAAAATGCGTATTTACCTTACTCACAGACCAGGATCACATGTCCACTTCACACTGTTGAGCTCAGCCCACTGGGAGGCTCGAACATCTGAAGCCAAGGTCTGTCCTCTCTAGGAGTGGAACCAGCTCTGTTGAGATAGGGTCTCCTTAGTAGGAATGGCTGCGTTTAGCCCCTGGCTGGGAGCTCTTTAAACACCAGGTCCTAAGTAGGTGCTTAATAGTCATAGCCAGTCTCTTGCAGGACTACATTCCCCCTCACCCCCCCCCCCCACAAACAGACACACACACACACACACACACACACACACACACACACACACACACACACACAGAGTCAAGTGCCTGGAGCAAGCCACTCCCTGACCTACTCAGCTCTTGCTTTCAAATTTGCTAGGTCTTAAGTACCAGCAAAGGATCTTAGAAATCTGTTTACTGGGCTACAGGTAACCCTAGAAGAAAGACAGGAATTGGGACATCCAGTGTGTAAGGGTAGCTGCGTGACCGTGGCCAAGTCGTTGTCCTTTCTGAGTTTCACCATGTCTTCGCTTCGTTTTTTTTTTCTTTCTTTTTTTCCAAGACAGGTTTTCTCTGTAGTCCTGGCTGTCCTGGAAATGTCTTCACTTCTAATCAAAGCCTCTTAGGTTCAGAAACATCCAGAAAGAGGCAGTTGTGGCTGCAACCTGAGTCAAGGTTTTCCATTCCCTTGATCTGTCTCAGCTGGACCTGGCCAGGGTGCAGAGGAGGTGAGGGCAGGCAGGGCCCCCAGCACTCTATGTCTGCAGAGTCGAAGCGTGGGCCCTGCCATAATTACCACATTCACTCCTTAAAAGGCTCACTAAGAATGTCTGTTGAATAGTCATCACAAATTAATTATGATGGTAAATACTCATCTCAAAATCCAACAAACTAAAGCCTGTTCAGTCCTGGAAGGGCTCCAGGCCACCCTCAGACACAGGCTGGACCATCGCCTGAGGCAACCCAGGCTTCTAGGGGCAAGAGAATAGGCCGTGCTATACTATGACCACATTCCCAGGAGTTAGGCCTGGAGAGGCCAGGGCTGGACCACAGCGCTCCCCAGTAGTCCGAAAGAAGAAAGGCAGTCTGAGCCAGAGAATGAAGGGTGGGCGGGGGGTGGGGGGGGTGCGGCGGTGGTGGAGGGGGGAAGGCTAGCCACTGACTGACCTGATCCCAGGGAACTGATTGCCTCCCACACTCCAGTCCTTACATCCAGACCTTACCTCCTGCTCAGTAGATTCCTGTACACCTCCTCATCCCCCACTCCACCAAAAGGCCAACAGTCCTGTCACATCCAGGGATTTGAAAAACCCCAGGGCACTCATCCCTGGCCCTAAGCCCCACCTTTATCTTTAGTCACCAGTGCCCTATATAGAATGTGCTGGTTTCTCAGCCAGTGCGAACCTGGCTCCTCTCCTGCTCAGATAAGTCCATCTACCATCTCTCCTCTCTGACCAGTCAGGGGTCTCCTGGGTGCTGCGGGGTGAACACAGCCAGAGGAGATGTAAATACATGTACAGGCCTGGTCTGTCATTCTGTTTTTTGACACTTTTGGGTTTAAGCTCCACCCCCTTGTCCTTAACGACCATGTTTATATAACGCAATGCGAAGGCAGTACTGGCTTATTTGCAAAGTGTGGTTAGGTCAAGTACGCTTCTGTGTGGTGCTGATGGGCCGCTCATCCCTGAATAGGAGAGCGTGGACTGCAACTGCCCATTGTAGGAAACGTCTGTCTGCTCACTGTGGCTTGCAGAGAGAGGGGGTATAGGGAGTTCAGTTGCTGCCAAGCGCAGGAAGGGGTCCCTGGGCTTTCCTGGGGGAGGCTTTCCCAGGTAGAGGAAGGTGTCAGAACTCCAACCACCCACAAGGGGAATGGGCACTTTTGGAGTCCAAGATGCTGGGCACACATGCTGTAAATACTCAGTTCAGTTCCCAAGTCAAGCTGGCCCTGAGTCAGGCGCTCCCTCTCACTCTCTGGGGAATACTAAACTGTTCCTGTACCACAGCGGCACATTTCCTGTAACCCAGTTTGGCCCAACTGCTTTTTCTAGGGTTTTCTAAGTGACCTTGATCCTTTTCTCCTCCCTTTCCTTACACTTCCTAATTTTGATTTTTTCCCTTTCTTTGTCTTTCTTTCTCTTTACTTTTTTTCACTATATCCAGTGACAGTATCACTATAACCAGGCTACCCTTGAACTTGTGATAATCCTCCTGCCTCTGCCTGGGTTACAGTCATGTGTCTGGCTCCTCTTTTTTTGTTTCAGTTCACCTCCAACCTTCTCACTGTAATATCTCTCTGTGATGTCCCTCCATTCTGCTGTCCTTTCTTCCTTTGCAAATCAGCATACCTAGGCACCTGGGGGGAGGGGAGTTTCAAAACAGGGGCTTCTGCTCTACTCTCAATAGGAGTCCAGTTCAGCTAATGGGGTTTCTAGAGTGCGACCTGTCTTCTCTTAATCTCTAGCCACCTGCTGTGGTTTGCAGGGAACCCCTCTGGAAGTGGATAAGGCTAAGAGAAGTGGTCACTGGGGTGCCCAGACAGGAAGGCAAGTGACTGCGGGGTGGAGCTACCGGGTGGAGCTACCGTCTTTGGGTAGCTCCTATGTCACCAGGTGTCTGAAAGTTCCTTCAATAACCTCTGTCTTCATGACTGTACCATGGCTGTGTTCTTCAAATAAATGATCGTACTTCTGCAGTCTCTCTCATGTATGAACTTCTGGTGAGTCATTGCCCTTCACATAGAGCAGACTGTGTGCTAGCGCTGTGTGGGTGCTAATGTGTTAACACAAGTGTGTGATTCTATTGTGGTCTGAGTCTGGATAGCTCTGTGGGAGGAAGGTTTTAAGATTGGACAGGTCTGTGTGTGCATCCATGCAGGTTTGGAGTATGCGCATCCTGGAGAGAGTACCTGTGGGGAGGAAAGATGCTTCCATGTGCGTTTGAGAACTGGTATGGACTCTATAAGGGATAGAGGAGAAAGACTGGCCTTGTGTTAGGTAGGAAAGATCTATGGGAGTCAGAAAATTGTTCTGCTGACAGGTGTTTGTGTGTGTGTGTGTGTGTGTGTGTGTGTGTGTGTGTACTGTATACAGAAATGTCTGGGAGCAAGGTGTGCATACAACATGTGGCTAGGGAATATTTGTATAAGGGTGTGTGTGTGTGTGTGTGTGTGTGTGTGTGTGTGTGTGTATACGGTATACAGAAATGTCTGGGAGCAAGGTGTGCATACAACATGTGGCTAGGGAATATTTGTATAAGGGTGTGTGTGTGTGTGTGTGTGTGTGTGTATACGGTATACAGAAATGTCTGGGAGGAAGGTGTACATACAACATGTGGCTAGGGAATATTTGTATAAGGGTGTGTGTGTGTGTGTGTGTGTGTGTGTGTGTGTGTATCTGAGTGTCTGTGTGTGTGGTATGTGGTCTAGCTTCTGTCAGCCTGGCTCTGCCTACCCCCTCCTGTCGAGTCCTGCCTGACACTGCAGAGATCAATCAGCCACTGCATGAATACACTCGAATGGAAAGTTGTGTTCAGCTGACCGGAGAAATTGGAGCGGGGCTAGTACTGCTCCCCTCCTCCCAGACTCTCTCACACACCCCCACCCCTCAGGCCAGACAGCCATCCCAGCCGGCTGGCTGGGACCAGGAAGTCTCAGTTCAGCTCAGCTGGGGCCCGGAAAGAGACCCGCCAGTGGGAGGCTGCAGCGGGAGACAAGGGGCCCATACTTGAGGACCTGTAGCTCAATGGTTCTGGTAGGTAGAGAGACTCTGCCCCCAGTGTCCAGGGAGGGTTTTGAAAAGCCTCAGAGGTGGCAGCCAGTACTCCAGGTGACAGCCACACAATGGTCGGGGCAGTACAGAAAGGTCAGGGCAACAAGCAAAGAAGACAGGGAGTAGAAGAGTCTGAGACATCCCTTGCCCTGAGGGGACTAGAGTAGACCCACTGGCCCGATTCTAGGCTACAGGTTTGGTGATCCTTGCAAGGCACTGGGTTCAAGATGTGCCAGGTGGTTCCATTCCGTTTTTGAAGAAGTACATAGGTGTCCTTGACAAACTACAAGTGGGCTAGCAGATGCCGGAGCACCTACTCTGCCGCACAGTTTCTCCCACTTGACCTGCCTAGGCCCGTGCTGGTCTTCCCAGAGTCTCACTGGAACCAGCTCTAGAGCAAAAATTGGGCTACTGGTCCCACTAAGCTCAGTCCCAGGCTTACCTGCCCAGGCTCCACCGTGGGTCAGCATCCCTGCCAGCACCAGGCGGCTTCTGTGCCGTTTCTTTGAAATTAGTTGTGTATTTCACCAGGGATAATCAACTTCTGGGCACTGGGCAGCCGGTTCGGCAGGATTCAGGGGGCAGGAAGAAGGACTGAACGGGAGCTCTGGGGTGGGCCTGGGAAGGGAGGCCGGGGAGGAGGTGAGGAAGCCAGAGGAGCCTGTGGCCTGCCTTCCCCTGGCAGGGGGAGGGTTTAGGGGTGGGGTCGTGGACACAGATTTTTCACAGTTTCACAATCCAATCTTCTGTTTGGGTTTCCGATGCAAATTCTAGACAACCATTGCTTTCCTCTGAGGGATGCAGAGAGGAAGAGAATTGGATGCTACTCCTCAAATTGTATCTATACTTAGGTATATGAAGGCCTGGCACTGGGAAAGCTCCCAACCAAATGTGTTAGAAGGGGAGGCAAGAAGTGTGCAGTCCACAGAGAAGTGGTCTCAACCCTCTGAGGCCAAGAGGAGCCAGCCCATTAGTTGCTGTGTGGCCCAGAAAGAGGGGCCTGTGACTCACAGGCCCACAGAGGCCCACACTCCCCTGCCCTGGGAGCAATTTGGTTTGCTTCCAGGAGGTTATACTGAGTTTCAGCACAGCTCTCTCTCTGCGCAGCTCTGCCCAGCAGTCCCATGCGACCTTGACTGCTTTGGCCATAGTTTGGGGGGGGGGGCTAGAAAGAAAATGGACAGGCACTAGGTAAAAGATAGATCTGGCCAGAAAAGGTACTCCTCTCTTTCTGTTCTCTGTTTAAAAGGGTGAGGGCCAAACCCCTGTGACAACCCCAGTGTATCAAGGTGAGTGGAGAAATCCCAAAAGCCAATGCACGCTCACACACACACACACACACACACACACACACACACACACACACACCATTTCTTAAAGGGGCAGGAAGGTTCTTAGGGATAGGGACTGTGGTGGTCATGTTTGTGGATTGGCGAGAATGATTTAGATGTCTCCAAGCCGACTGAACCTCACAGAGCACATATTCCCTGCACCCAACAGCCTGCAGGTGTATTGGAGCCGCTGCGATCCTCCCTGCAGACCCTCTCAGGCCCACCATACAGACTGTACCTAAGCTACGCATGAATGAAAGCCCACACTAGGCACATACCAATGACGTTATGTGTGCATTTATATCAACACACAATACATTCCTTTTGTATGCAGGACTTGATGAAATGGTGACCACCCAACTTTCAGAACTGCACACACACACACACACACACACACACACACACACACACACATGCCTCTCACAATAAGTACACAGGAGAATTGTAGACAAAGTCAAAAAACACAGAGACCCCAGCATTGGTATTGGTGGCAGACCTATGTAGAAATATAGGAGTGATTGACAGGGACCACAAGCTGTCAACAACCCCAACAAGACCCCTGCCCTCGCCCTCTCAGGCAAAGGCTGTTGGAGGAGTCCAGTGGCTGCTTTCTTCAGTAGAGGAAGAGGCAATGGGGTAGACCCAAACTTGATTTTTCTGCAGGCCATGATGACAGAAAGAAGTGTGACACAAGTTTTCCCCTTTGTTCTCACACAAAAAGGCCCCTGCTCCTGATGTCACTGGTCTAGTATGCTCAGAAGTCACTGCCCCTTCCTTCCACACCCCCTCCTCCAGTCCCCCGTTTTGGTTTGTTCGATGCTCTTGGTCCATCCACATTGTCTATACCAAGGCAGTCATTTCTTTGGATTGAAAGGCCCAAGTTCTGGGTCAAGTATGTGAAGAGCAGGTGACAGAATGGAGGTCCAAGCCTGGTGGCTTTAGATGGCCTCTTTCCATATTCCTGGCGTTGTCAGAAATGTGACTGCACAGAGTTGTTCCTGCGGGCAGTGGTCACACACAGAGATTCTGACACTTTGTGCCAGGCCAGCTGGGGAGATCTGTTGGATGCCCTGATTCTAAGAAGGGACGCCCCCCCCCCCCCCCATGGAACCCTCCACCTCATGTAAGCGCGTGCGCTCTTGTGCACCTAGGGCACCTTCAGGCCAGTCAGACCCTCTGCCCAGCCCGGCCTGCGGCCCCTGTAACCAACCCTCCCTGGTGTTGTTGGGAGTAAAGACAAAGGGAAAAGGGAAGTCGAAATTAGTTTGGAAGCGGTCGCTAAATTTTAGACTGGTTTCTTTTTAATCCTCTTAGCTTCGAAATTGGACTTTTCAAGTGAAGGCAAGTTTTCTGAAATCCCCTCTTTAGCCCCTCCTCAAGCGCAGGCCGCCCGGCCCAGAGCAGCACAACCGCTCGCTCCCAGCCAGCTCTCCTTGGGAACTGTGTGGCCACAGCCGGCCAGGAAAGCTTGGGGCCAGCAGAGGAACGTGGTCAGCAAGGGGTAGTGGTTTTTTGTTTGTTTGTTTTGTTTTGTTTTTGGTTTTTCTTTAACCACGCAAACCAACCAAAATCCTTTAGAAACTAAGGGACTCCAGGTGATCCCAAAAGACAAGGGCATTTTTTTTCAAATAGATCCAGATTCTTAAGACAAGTGACCCAGTTGGACAAGAGTGGTAATGAAGTTGGGAGAACGTCCTCATTTTAGGCACTAATGTAGAAAACTGTCTCCTTCTCCCCCCCCCCAACCCCACCCCCCCACCCCCGTCTTCTCCACCTGGGCCACAGTTAACTGCCTTAAACCTCCTCCAAATAAAAGGAGAGAGATTTCAAAAAAAAAATACAAGGAAGACAAAATTTCAGCTATGCTCAGACGGTCGCTTGGGTTAGGGAGCCTTAGTGTTTCTCCTTTTTAAAAACCAGGCGTCTAGAAGGCTCCCAAACATCACAAGGGCTCACAGGCGCCGCGAGACGCAGCAATCCCAGGGTACAGAAGGATTCAGGCCTGACATCTTGTCACGGAAGAAACCAGTTGTAACCCCATTCCCTCATGCCCTCTCCGCCTTTCTCTCGGGGGTTCTGTTTGGGTTCTCTTTCACCAAGCAAGTGTTTGTTCCCAGTTTTCCACTCAACTTCCAGAAAAATCTGGGACCCAGATTTGGCGTCCTTCCTCCTCCCGGCTCTGGCGGTTGGCGAGCTAGAGAGAGCAAGTTGGAGGCTGGGCGAGCTAGAGAGGGCAAGCTGGAGGCTGGGCGAGCTAGAGAGAGCGAGCTGGAGGCTGGGCTGATGCTCCCGGGAGCTCTATGCCAGGGCGGACACAAACACCAGTCTCTGGGAGTGATAAGAAAATGGAGAATACTGTATTTGCTTTAGAAAGTTTTTACATATAGATAAACACGCAGTTAAGATTACAGTAAAAGCGCTCTACGGGAGAGAATGGGGCCTCCAAAGCGGCTAGGAAAAACTTGAATAGCTTTTGCATAAGAATACTACGGTCTCACTCTCTGCTTTCGCTAGCAACGGGGTCCCTCTCTCGCTCTAACCCTGGCCACCTCGCCAAGCCTCGACTGCAGAGTCGACGCCGAGAATCCCCAAAAGGAAAGAGGTGAGTGGGCAGGGAAGGAGGGAGGAGAGAGAGAAGGGAGAGGAGAAAAAGCAGGTATCATATACAAGCAATTTCTACACATATATTACAAACTGGGAAAATGACCGATCATTAAGATATACATAATTCATATAAAATTTTGAAATAAAAATAAAAATCTGTTACAGTCATAACTATTCTTTTTCCACATTTATAACCAGTACCCACACAGGCAGTGACAGAGTGGAGAGAAAAAGGTGCTTACGAAGAAAATGATTGTCGGCTGAACAAAAACAGAACATTGCATCTTGTTTGACCAATACTTGGACTTAAAAACAGAGAGAGAGAGAGAGCGAGAGAGAGAGAAAGAGAGAGAGAGAGAGAGAGAGAGAGAGAGAGAGAGAGAGAGAGAGAGAGAGAAAGGCTAAAAGAGAAAAGAGCAACAGAAGGAAGAAACGTTTGCTATTTCTCTCGAGGAGTTTTTTCCTCTCTTTCCTTTTTTTTTAAACAACAAATTCAGAACGGAGATGTCAGATTTTTTTCTTTTTGTCTGTTTGCTTTTGTCGTCTTGTCGCGGCGGCGGCGGTGTTTTGTCTTTTTTTTTAACTTTTATTTTTTTTTGTATAGTCGACTCTTTAAATCATTTTAAACTAGAGAGAATATTTTCCCAGATACAAATAAATCGTCATGCAGGTGGGGTGCCGGGTCCGTGGGAACCAAAAGGAGAAGCCGTGCTTGTCCTAGAAAGTATACAATTGTCACGCCTTTTATGCTTTCTGCCCGCAACATCAGCGTTTGTGACTGTCTGTTGGCTTCGCGGTCCTTTGGGGTGGCCGTGCTGGTAGGTGGTGGTGGGGTTGTTGATGGTTTGAGGCTAATTTATTTTTCTTGGTTTTTTTTTTTAAATATATTTTTGGCTGGGGTGGGAGTGTGTGTGTGTGTGTGTGTGTGTGTGTGTGTGTGTGTGTGTGTGTATCCTGATTTCGGTTTGTTCTAGGGATGGAGCAGAAGAAGAGGAAGAGGAGCAGGGTTAGGAAGAGGAGGGGAAGGGGGAGGGGGAGGAGGGGAGGAGGAGGAGGAGGGCGGCCTTGGCTATCATACATCACATTCCGAGTCGCTGGAGGTTACCGAGAGGATCGAAGTGCCGGTGTCCGCGCGCTCCGTCAGGCTGGACACACTGGTGGTCGGGCTGGCCGCCGTGGACGGGGACTCTGCTGAGCCGTGCGTGGGGCAGCCGGGCTCGGCCAGCGATCGCATCCCGCTCGGCCCGATGGCCTGGTGCTGGAGCCTGCGGGGAACAAGAGAGCCATGCCCGCCTTGACTCGGTGGCCCGCCACCTGCTCCTCTCGTTCACTCCGAGGAGAGCCTGGCCCGGCTGGGCTCGCACTCCCCTACAACCGCGGCCTCCCGCGTGGCATGCCCCTAGCCACAGCCCTCGACTGTGCTCTGAGTTCTTCCAGGCACCCAGATGCCCCCTGAGTACCGCGGAGACGTCCTAACCCAAGTCCGAGCCCCCAGTTCCCTAGCCCAGGGAAGCGTTCCAGATAGGAAGGGCCTCAGAGGAGGGGTAGACTCCAAGCCAGGCTCCTGCGGAGACCAGAGCAGCCAGCGAAGGACGCTGAGCCCCGGACCAGCAGACAGTGGGGAAGAGCTTCGTTTTTTCTTCCGCAGCCTCCGAGGCGCATGTAACTGGACCCGGAGAAGCAGGGATTCCACAGAGGCTCCTGCCACGGCCTTCCCAAGCACACACCCAGAGCTGTAGGGGTTCTTCTCAGAGCACCCATC